>OY282512.1:25121017-26321017 GCA_958296145.1 Hydrotaea cyrtoneurina | reverse complement strand
AGTCTCAAGGTGTTAAATCACAAGACCTCGTTGGCCTCTACGAAACATAACACGTTGCGGAACTATTTCCCGTTAAAGAGCAATGGTTTCGTTGCTTGTGTGGCACGTAGCGCCGTCTTGTTGAACGTAAACGTTGTCCAGTTGAATATCATCCAACTTCGGCCATAAAAAATCATTAATCATCATCTCACTTCTAGAAGTTTTGTGTTGTGAACTAGATTTGGTGAAATGTCTGGACGTGAAGGCGGCAAGAAGAAACCTCTGAATGCTCCGAAAAAGGATTCCAAGAAACTAAATGATGATGATGTGGCATTAAAACCAAATGAAAAGGAAGCTTAAAAAGCGTTAGAAGCAGCCACAAAAAGGTCCTTTAGTTGGTGATGGCATCAAGAAGTCGGGCAAAGAATAGACGAATAGCGAAATAGCATTTACTTTACAAATGTTTTCAACCAAGTTAACAACAAATTTATAGATAGCGTAATCCATTCACCGTAACTGTTGATCCAAACTCATTTTCGAAAAATGAAAGGTCCAATGACCGCGCCGGTCATGAGGGAAAAAAATAAAACTCATGATTATTTATGATTTTTATTTTTAATAATTATTTATCATTATTTTTGAGGAAAAAAATAAATCTCAAAAATAATGATTATTTATGATTTTTCGCTGAAAACTCACTTTCAATTTACGACTTTTTTATGGGGGTTTTTTTTTGCCAATATCGTTGTTATCCCCATAAAACCAATCCGGAGAACCCAACTAAGGCGAAAAAATATTAAAAATTATTTCTTAAGTTTTTTTTTTTATTAATTTTATTCGTAAAATGGAATTTTGAAGCTATATTAATACATGTTACTTTTCTACACCCATACCTTACCGACACACTAATCCTTTGTAAGGCAATCCCTCACCCCCCTACATACCCCGTAAGCAAAGACACTGTTAAACTTCTCCGACTTCTGTTCACATGATAAACTGTTTGTCCATAGCTCTTTTACTTTTACGCTTACTCTTGTCTAAATGGAAAAATTCAATATTTTTTATAAAAAGAAACAAAGACCGCAAAACTGTAGAATTGTCCAACTGGCCCGACAATAATAAAAAAAACACACTTTTCTGCCAAAAACGAATACGAAAAATGGACCAACAATTCTTTACCCGAAAGTTCATGTTTATTTTTTGAATTATTCCAGGTTAAAACATGTTTTTATTTATTAAAAACTGAGATATACTCTTTTTTTGTTATGTAAAATGGCCCCAGAAAATACGACTCAGAATGGTCCAAAAATTATTAAAATGAATTTTAAGATTGAAAAAAACGTTGTCTACAACCGAGACTGGAAAACTAGCACGAAATTTCGATGTTATTGTGCCAAATAATAAAATTTGAGACAAGTTTTCATTGGGGGGCCATTTTGTATTGACATAATTTGTTAAGAAAAATTAAGAAAATCCTATTTCAATGAATGCCGATGCCGCAAACCACCAACAAACTTGAAATTTATCTTAATTTCGGATTTCGTCACACAGCATTTGGTGGCGGCTGATTTAAATGAATTGGAATCCACAAGTATTTGAAATATTTATGAAATATTTCCATTTAATCACTTTATGCTCTTGTACGACATTTGGCACAAGAACCCCGCCAAAAATTCAACAAATATATTACATGTTCAAACACACACACACACACTCATACATTCATATAAATATATACACGATACAAGCGATATCTGGTGCACGACGAGACAGACATTGATTTTTGTCTCCTTTTTTTTTTTTTTGGTTTTCTTGAAATTTTCTTTGGCTTTTTTTGCACAACAACAAAACAAATTAGCAAAATTTAATGCATTTTAATTTGAAAATCGTTGGAAATATAAAATAATAACAAAAATAGCAACAACATTGCCAGCAGCAGCGACAACATGATTCTGAAAATAGTTTCTTTCAGCACAGACTGGCATGTGTAGTAAATATATTGTAGGGACACTGCGACACATTTGCATAGGTATCAATTTTGTGTGTGTGTGTTTTTTTCTTTCTTATCATGAATTACTTTAAACTTTGAATTTTGTTGAGAACAAAACATGTAATTATTCGAATTGAATTTTGTTGAGAACAAAACATGTAATTATTGGAAGGTCTAGAATTATTTTCCAAACCACTGAAGTAGACTTTTGACAAATAGGAAAAGTATCCTTTTAAGGTCTGCTAAATTGAAGCAAATTTCATTTATTAGAGACAACAGTTATATGAGTTTTAATTTTCCATGCATTACAAGGACAGGATCTTGTTGATGATCGGCCGTCTTCAGTTCTTGTGTTAGCTGAACTTTATAAGCATTTGAACCTGGGTTTTCTTCAACACTTCTAGGTTATGTGAGTTTTAATTTTAACTCAGACAGGCTCATTTATATGGGAGATATCCGAAAGGAAGTGGTTAGGGTTCCTGGTATCTGCCATCGAGTTTATTTGATAAAGGTCTTCACTTACTACCAGACTGGAAAATTATGATGAAGTGTATTGACGGCGAATGCCAAAAGTGAATGAAGTCTGTGGCAGGTAGTAAATCAACAAATTCACCCCAAAAAAAAATAAAAAAAAATATCATTAATAAAATCTATCTCGTACAACTTATGCAATAGAATCATACAAAATAGGAACACCCGGATCCGGTATTGTCGCCGATGCTCTGAACAGACTTCAATATGCAATAAAGGTTTCACTTAAATCCCAGTGTAGACACGCTTAATGACAACCGGTAATAGTCATGCTGACGAGAAAGCCGAAACAGTTTATTATTATGTTGCATCTACCATTTTTTTTTGGGCAAACAAAAGAAAGTTATAATTCAATAATATATTTGTATGTATGATAATTATTCGATAACAATAGAATAGTTGCATCTACAATTTTTTTTATTTTTGTCAAACAAAAGAAAATTATAATTAAATTATATATTTGTTATTTCTATTTATTTTTTTATTATTTCCATTCAATTATTGTATAAACAACAATTATCATTCTGCCAAAGAAAGCCGACAAAGTATTTATATGAAAATGTTTGTGTAAACATAAAATAAGTTGCATCTAACATTTTCGTACTTTTCTGCAAGAAATTAAGAAGATATTCTAACACGAATACTGAAACAGTTGAACACATTTTTTTTATAATAAAATACGATTTTTATTTTATTTTTAGCATCAAACGAAAATTATCATTCGGACAAGAATGTTGAAACTCTACATTTTTATTTATGATAATATTTCTATAACATTCAAATTAGTTACATGTACCTTTTTTTTTTGCAACAATTTAACTTTTTAACAAGAATACTGAAACAGTAGGATATTTTTTTTTAATAAAATTTCTGTAACAATAAAATAGTTGCATCTACCATTTTCGTACTTTTCTGCAAGAAATTAAGAAGAAATTCTAACACGAATACTGAAACAGTAGAACACATTTTTTTTTATAATAAAATACGATTTTTATTTTAGTTTTAGCATCAAACGAAAATTATCATTCGGACAAGAATGTCGAAACTCTACATTTTTATTTATGATAATGTGTCTATAACATTAAAATTAGTTACATCTACCATTTTTTTTTTGCAACAATTTAACTTTTCAACAAGAATACTGAAACAGTAGAATATTTTTTTTTTTGTAATAAAATGTATGCAACATTAAAATAGTTGCATCTACCATTTTCTTTTTTTTTTTTTTTACTTTTTGTAACAAATTATTGCAACAAATGCAAATTATCATTCGGACAAGAATGTCGAAACGATATTTTTTTATATAATAGTGTCTCTCTGTAATAACAAAATTAGTTGCATCTACCATTTTCATATTTTTTTCTTATGCAACAAATTAACATTCTAACAAGAATACTGAAACAGTAAAATGTATTTGTTTACAATAAAGTTTCTGTAACAATAAAAAAAGTTGCAACTGCCATTTTTTTTTTTTTTTTTTGTAAGAAATTATTGCAACAAACGAAAAGTGTCCTTCGGACAAGAAAGTCGAACCAATGATAATGTTTCTGTAAGAATAAAATTAGTTAAAGTTGAGTTAGATTAAAGTTGCACCTACCATTTTTTTATTATTTTTTTTTTAAGAAACGATAAGTATCATTCTTTTATGAAAGTCAAAACTATATATTAATATATATAACTAGTAAGTTGTAATGCGCCTATGACGCCCGTTAATTTGCTTGAGAAAGTATTTGTTACTTAATTTTAAAAATTTTGTAAAAAAAATTTTTAGAAAACTATTTTGTAAAAAAAAAATTCGAAAAAAAAAATTTGACGAAAAAAAAAATTTTTGTCGAAAAAGAAATTTTTGTTGAAAAAAAAAATTTTTGTTGAAAAAAAAAATTGTGTGGAAAAAAAAAAAATTTTGTTGAAAAAAAAAATTTTGTTGAAAAAAAAATTTTTGTGGAAAAAAAAAATTTGTGGGAAAAAAAATTTGTTGAAAAAAAAAATTTTGGAAAAAAAATGTTTTTGGTAAAAAAAAATTTTTTGGTAAAAAAAAAATTTGGGGACAACACAATTTCTGTAAAAAAAAAAATATTATTTTTTTTATTATTATTATTTATAGAATTATTATAGAATGCCTATTTAAATTCCTACGTACTGCGTGACAGAGTCAGTGAATCAGTGTCGAGGGTAAATACATATATATTAAGATAGTGTCTCTGATATGACAAAATAAATTGCATCTACCATTTGCAAAATTGTTTTTTGTTTAACATTCTGACAAGAATACCGAAACAATAGAATCGATTTGTCTATACTAAAGTTTCGGTAACAATAAAATAGTTCCATCTACCATTTTTTTTTTTTTTTTTTTGTAAATATCCAATGCCAACAAATTACTGGCATAAAGGAAAATGTGTATTCTCAAAAGATAGTTCAACGTTTGAAATGACTCGTTCGACGGTGCTCTTTGAATGCTTCAAATCTGCCGACTGCCTGAACTTATGCAAATGTTGCACAGTGTACATCCATATCTATGGACTATAAACTAACCAAAGTGACGTTATTATTTGTATTTATTATCGACTGCTGTTGTTGTCTTTTTTTTTTGTATTTGTTTTTTTTATAAATAGCATAAACAATTTTCTTGATTCTCTAGGTACATCGAAATGTATGTGAACGGGTCGGTGTGTGCGTGTTTGTTGTGAGATTTTATTTTGTATTTCGAGCGAACGTTCAGTGTCTGCCAGTGCCGCTAGAAATGGGGGTAATTAAATCAAATTTTATTTGATTTGAATATTGTTGTTATTCGATTTTAAGGATGTAGATAACAGGTGAATAAATTCGATGCCACAGCACAAGTACACATGTCGACAAAGATCTTTTCCTTTCCGAGGGCGTTCGACTGAAGGGTGTTTTGCTTCAAATTCGACTGTCTTTTCTTCTGAAATGGAAATTAAACACAAATTTTGAATGGAAATTGAACATTACTTTAGAGATTCTGAAAGTCACACGAGTGCACGTTTACCCACGTCGACGCTTTCGGTGAATCTTTCGATGTTAGTCACAATTTGATTTTCATCCACCATTTTCGTAGTAAATTTGAATTATTTGCTTTTCAACATAAACCCCAATTGAAGACAATTTAGTGAACTGGACACTTTCTAACAGGTGGCAAAAGTAAACCTCCGATGTTTTTTTGGCTATAATTAAAAAAAAATTAAAAACTTTGATTCTTCTTGTGGATTATTAAATTTTGGATCTTTTAATTTTTTTTACATCAAGTTGAGAATATGATGTCATTTAAATGGCCGCCGCCAGAGTTGCCACTGACATTAGGGGCCAATCGCAAAATTTATAGCATTTTCTGATAGGAGGATTACTTTTTCGCCACCCTGTACCTGACACTTGACACAAGAAAAAAAAAACAACAACCAATATCTGTCAAAAGAAATGAAACACTTCTAATTTCTGTGTCAACAGCATGTGTATGCGTCAAATGTAATCTTCAAACCTCTAATAGTTCGTGAGATATGGTGCTTCACAATTGTCAGGTGTATGGGCGGTGCCACGCCCCTTTTGTCCAATTATCACCTATCGGGAATAACTCCCAGTTGGAATTGGAGCGAATTTGACCCCAATAGCGCCAGTGATATTTTAAATTTGATATATGGCTTGAGTGGGAGGTGCCACACCCCTTTCACCAAATATCACCTTATATAGCCGGGAACCATCCGCCAGTAAATGGCAGATACAATTCCAGCGAATTTGACCCCAGTAGCGTCAGTGATATTTTAAATTTAATATATGAGAGGTGCAACGCCCCTTTCACCAATTATCACCTAATATAGCCGGAAACCATTCGCCCATCGGGAATAACTCCCAGTTGGAATTGGAGCGAATTTGCTCCAATAGCGCCTGTTATATTTTAAATTTAACATATGACAGGTGCCACGCCCCTTTACCAATTATCACCTAATATAGCCGGAAACCATTCGCCCATCGGGAATAACTCCCAGTTACAATTGGAGCGAATTGGCCCCAATAGCGCCAGTGATATATTTTAAATTTAATATATGGGTTATGTGGGCGGGGACACGCCCCTTTCTCCAATTATCACCTAATATAGCCGGAAACCATTCGCCTATTAAGTTAAAGTTCAAGGTAATTAGCCCCAATAGACAGTTTTAAACTATGCGTTGGAAAAAGGGGGCGTGTCGCCTTTGAAACCTTATTTGCTTTGAAAACCTTTCAAATATTGCCATGACAATTACTGACATCTAGCGTGTGTAGCTGAACTAATGTTTCAAAAGTCAACTTGGGACGTCTGCCCTCTGTACAGTCTTTGCCCAAACTCATTTTTAAATACACACACACACACATATTTTCTCAAAATATTTAAATACAACTTTTTATGAAGCCATTGAATGTAGAATATTTTTTAAATATATATAGAGGAAGAAAATTGTTTCAAGCTTGTAGCAGGTTTTTCTCAAACTCATTAATTCTTTAAAATCCATTGACAATTTAAAAAAAAAACATATACAAAAAATCAGTTAACATGAACTTTGAAGCATTTTTGCGAAGATATTTTCTGTTGAGTGTTTTGTGGAACCAAACAGCCCTCGTAAACATCATGTTTAACTCCAACCGGTGCGTATACGTAATACTAACTAATTAATAACAATTATACGCCTCGGTAGCCCAACAATGAAATTACATACATACATATATTTCAGTTAATATTAATTAATTTGTTTCTCCATCTCTCGCCGTCTTTTTGTTTGTCCACAGATGTATGGTCGTTATACCAAAGATTTAGGAGAATTTGCCAAAGATGAAGCCCGAAAACTCAAACTGCTCCAGAAGCGAAGGAAATTGGAGGATAAACAGAGGAATAAGGTAAGTTGATGGCGAATATTGCACGCGCTACTTACTCACAACTCACACTACTCACTGTTTACTCATAAATACGAAACAAACAAAAAAAAACATAATAATGTTGGATATTCTTCTTGTGTAACATAAACAAAATCGATAAACCGCTTAACATGGTCCCACATGCCTAACACAATAATGCAAATGAGAACAATATTTTTAAGGTAAACAAACATTTAATATTGAATATTACACACACATATCGATACCAACACCAAACCCCCACCTACCCTCCCCCCACACGCACACAAGACTCCTAAAACGATAAATGAAAAATCACATCGAACAAACACAAATGACGTAGTTTTTCACTTTCTTTCTTTGTTTTGTTTGTTTAATTTTCATTTATGTTTCGGATTGTTTTTGATTTTCTAAAAACACTACCAGAAGAGGAGGTAGAAGAAGAAAACACAATATCACATTTATTTCAAGACCACAAAGTGGTTTTCCGATATTTTATTTATAGACACAACGACTGTGTTGCATTAATCATCGATCGATACCCATTGAGCGCCACCGAGGATCACAGTGGTGCGAGTGACAAATGATTGTTGGACAATAATTGACTTTGGAATAGTTTCTATTTAAAGTGTACCGCAGCCTTTCCAATTGATGCCATACACCGAATAATTGTTTTTTTTTTTAAATAAAACACTGACTTTGAAATAGTTTCTATTTAAAGTGTGCCCCAGCCTTTCCAATTGAAGAATAAAACGCCCATGACTCTGCTTCTTCAAAAATCTTTACGAACCAATCTTTGTTTAAAGTGATAGTATGTACTTATAACCCTAACAATTGTTAAAATTATAGTTTCTTGATCTTGTGCAAATGTCCTTCAATTGGTGACAAAACAGATTTTTGCCGATCTTGTAAATATTTTTGACTGGAGTCTAAATCGTGCCCTACTGACCGGGATCTTCGCAACATTTTGTGAAATGCGTAACCAAATTTGGAAGAGAAAAAAAAGAAATGGCAACGCTGCCACTCAAAAGAGAGCTTATTTGAGAGCGCCGCTGAGGATTCTGTTGTAGCAATGGCGTACAACCAGTGTTGCCACTAGTTGTACCAGTGTTGGTTAGCAAAAATCATCAAAACCATTTTTCAAAGTCGTCAGAAGAATCTTCAAAATTAAAAACCCCCATTTCTTTGCAGTATTTTAATTTTCGATTGATTTCGACAGTTTTTGCATTTGTCAAAAGTTCTTATTGTTGCATAAAATACAAAATGTTGAAATTGTCGTCTTTTGGCAGCCAGAAAAGTCTGCCCATAAATCGCTAACCAATATAGCAAAAAATCGTCAAGAAATCAAATCAAAACATGAACGTAATATCGTTTTTTCAAAATTAAAAAAAGCAATTTCATTGCAGAATTGTAATTGGTTTTTTTTGAAATTAAATAGACTCGTTTCTTTGCAGAATTTAAATTTTATTTGAAAAAATAATCGTAATATTGTTGTTATTGTTAGATTTTGACAGTTTTTGCATTTGCAAACATTTGTTTTTTTTTATAAATTGTGCTGTTAATTCGATAAAACAAAAATTCCAAACGAATTACACGATGACTTTCCAAAACGTTCGGCGATTTTTGTCGAAGTGTTTACAGACGCAAGAGAGATAGAAAAACCCTTGGGAAATTTGACTTTATTTTTATTGAAAATTTCCAAAAAATTTTTTTTTTTGTTTTTGTCATTGTCAATTTTATATTGTCTACACAATCGGACTATAGAAACAGACTCAGGCCCATGGGTTTGTTTTTAAGCAGTCATCGTGTAAATGATCATGACTTTAGGAAAGAATTTCTAAAGAAAAAGCCGAGAACAACTCTGGGCAAGAAGTCATCGTGTGAATTGGATCTAGCAGCCAACATGTAAATGCTCATGACTTTAGGAAAGAATTTCAAAAGAAAAAGCCGAGAACAACTCTAGGCAAGAAGTCATCGTGTAAATTGGATCTAACAGCCATCGCGGTTGGGTTTCCAAAGAAAAAAGAATTGTTCTCCTCTAGGGAAAAAGTCATCGTGCCATCGGGTAAATGCTCATGACTTTAGGAAAGAATTTCAAAAGAAAAAGCCGAGAACAACTCTGGGCAAGAAGTCATCGTGTAAATTGGATCTAACAGTCATCGCGTGAATGCTCATGACTGTACGAAAGGGTTTCCAAAGAAAAAAGAGTTGTTCTCCTCTAGGGAAAATGTCATCGTGCCATCGTGTAAATGCTCATGACTTTACGAAAGGCCTTCCAAAGAAAAAAAGAGTTGTTCTCCTCTAGGGAAAAAGTCATCGTGCCATCGTGTAAATGCTCATGACTTTACGAAAGGGTTTCTAAAGAAAAAACTGAAAACATCACTGGGCAAAAAGTCATTGGGACATAGAAAATGTTGGAATTGAGTTTTTTTTGAAAAGTCTTTTACGTTTCATATTCGAAAATGGGGTCATTAGGCATTAAAACAATTCGATTTATTTCATTTTAAATAAAATTCCTTTCAAAGACTCTCTATCCTTCTTTTATGGCTAATTGGCATATTCTCTGAAGGATTTGTTAGAATTAATGCATTTGTTTTAATAAATTCCCTCAAAACAAGGGAAAAAACTAATTAATTTGATGTTCATTGATGTTGTCATAGATAAAATGATCAAATACCTGAATATTACGCAGCTATCATGATTAAAAATCGTCATTTTCGAATGTTGAGCCACAAAATCGTTAAAATGGCGATAAATCGTCAGTACTGGCAACACTGCTTACAACAATTCAATCATTTCCCATACAGATGGCGCCCCTACAAATGCTGAGTCATGAGGCATGAGCCTGTATGTCATCCTCAAGGCATTGGGATCATTCAAAGACATAAGTCATAAGAAAGATTCTGGCAATTTCGCCTCCCTCTGCAAATGTCACTCAAACCACTGTGTTCTCTCTCTAGCTCTCTCTCTCTCTCTGTCTCTTACCCCGTAGTGTAGTATTTAATTAATGTTTGTAATTTTACTTTGTATACCGATTTTATTCAATTTCTCTATCGATATTAATAATTTTCCTATATATTTACGATACGAAACAAAAAAAAAACAAAAAAACCAAAAACCCTATGACAACAAATTGATTATAAAGTAGCAGTGCTGGGAAATATTTGCAGGAACTCCTAGGTAAACGTGAGTCACGTGTATTCAAAGTCTCATCATGGATATGGAAGCATACATTCGCCCGTCTGGGCGAGGATTGGGTATTTTTAGCCCTATTGGGTATTATAATGGCCCTATTGTCGTACGTCATGGACAAGGGCATATCAATATGTACAAATGGTAAGTGTAACCGGGTCACATGAAGTGAGAACAATCAGAGTGTAAATGGGGGTCATGAAATACCGATGTTGCGGTGCTTAATGCGAGGCCGGAGAATAGTTCGGTGACTAACTTTTGAAAGGCAGATCATGACAACTGTAAAAGATGGCATCTAAATGCTGTCTTAATAAAAATAGAAAGGCCAGGAAACGTGTAAATCAATTCTATCGACGGTGTAATATTTCACATATAGATGACGCAGCAAATACGTACGACAAAAAATTACAAAGTAATACAACACTGACATCAATTCTATCGACAGTGCAACATTTCACATATAGATGGCGCTGCTCATATTTTTTTTAAAAAATCAGTCAGTGTTGTCATTCTATCGACGGTGCAACATTTCACATATATATGGCGCTGCTCAGCAAATACGTATGACAAAAAATTACAAAGTAATACAACAATTCTATCGACAGTGCAACATTTCACAATAGATGGCGCTGCTCAGATTTTTTTTTAAAAATCAGTCAGTGTTGTCATTCTATCGACGGTGCAACATTTCACCTATAGATGGCGCTGCTCAGCAAATACGTATGGCATAAAATTACAAAGTAATACAACACTGACATCAATTCTATCGACAGTGCAACATTTCACATATAGATGGCGCTGCTAATTTTTTTTTATTGAAATCATTCCAATACGACTTTCGAATCTTTCGCTTTAAAATTACAATCCCTTGATAGTACCCATCGTTCTATAGGAGACATATTTTTATAAAACGCTACCAACGTCTAAAATAATCCAATAAAACTGTCTAGGTTTCTCATCCACCTAGATGAAAAACTTGTTTTTATGAAAAACAAAACAATTTTGAATAAATTCCAATGCTTCGCTTTGAAATTAAAATCACTTGTAGTGGACATATTTTTACAAAACCACTAGAATGAATGAAAATAAAAATATCGGGGTTTCTTTTCCGTCTACATGAAACACTTTTTGTCATGAAAAACAAAACATTTTTGAAAATTTTCCAAACCGCATTTGAAATCCGTCGCTTTGGTATAACTCTCATATAACGGACATGTTATTCAAATACACTTTTAAAGAAAAAGCTATTTCTTCATGAGAAACTTTTTTCATGACAAAACAAATTCCATCCGGCTTTTAAATCGTTCGCTTTGAAATTACAATCCCCGATTGTACCCATCTCGGTCTATAACGGACATATTTTTACCAAACGCTACCAGAAAAATAAGTCGGTTAAAATAATTTTTAAAAAAATATCTGGGTGTCTTTTTTGGCACATGAAAAACATTTTTTTCATGAAAAATAAAACAATTCATTTCATGCACCTTTTAAATCCGTCGCTTTGGAATTATAGCCATCTCAAAGTCCTCATCGGACTATAACACGCCACTTGTCTAACTTAAACATATTGTCTGGGTTTCTTTTTTTGGACACATTTTAGAAAACATTTTTAGCGAACTTTATAAATCATTTGTAATGCCAAATTGTCTGATATTACCCATCGGTCTATAGTTTTATAAAACGCCACCAGGAAAGTACGTCGAGTAAAATAATTTTAAAAAATTCCTGCGTTTCTTTTTCGCCTAAGCTCAACATGGTATTTCGACCCACTGTGCACCAGAGTATTTCCATTTAAATCGTTTTCTTTTATTGCATTCCAAAAACATTAAAACAAATCTCCCCTTTTAGCACGTGTCTGGCTGTACCGCGATCTGACATCTCAACCCATTGCTCAGTATTTTGCCTGGGTCTCATTGCCCGTCTGCTTGATTCTATTCTCGGCGGGATTTGTTCATCTCATAGCACCGCAAAGTATAGGTAAGTCCGTTCCAGTGTAAAGTCCTGGCTCATTCTAAAGCCCAAATGCATGTAGTCCTTACAAGTAGCTTGACTAACACTCATAGAAACATTTTAAAGTAAAGTAATGTACAACAAATTGTGTAACTTGTGTGTGCTTTAGTTTTCATCGGATTTTTGTTTTACAATTTTCAACGAAAACCTGTAAATTTTTGTACTTACTTACTTTACTTTAATGGATTGTTAATTAATATTTACCATTCACTAGCAAACTAACAAACTAACTCCGGTAATGACAAACGTCAACTCGGGAAGACGACGCGCAAACTGTTCCCATGCACAAACCTCTGTAACACAGAGTTGCCATAAATGAATAACTTCTTGGTCATATATTAGGATGATGTGGAATGTGTTTGCGCAACGAAAACCATGTCAAAAACAATACATAATTAGGATTAGGATTAGGATAGCGGTATTAGCTCCTGGGGGCAAAAAATATCCATTACCAGAGCAACTTTCTGATTTACTAGGGGCGGATCACATGATCTGATTTGTTGGATAACTTGATGATTGAATCGCTTTTTTAAAAAACTGTGTTTTTGGCAGTCTGACTAAAAATAGAAAAGCCACAACTTAAAGCAATGGCGTCCATCAATTCGTTCAACGGCGCAACATTTCACATATAGGTGGCGCCTCTAGAAATGCTCCACAAACACTGAAATACGAAATAATCAGATTAATAATTACGTGACTTTTCGAATGAATCTGTTTTTTTTTTTTTTTTTAAATAAAAATAATCTCCGTTTAGCTCAACACACTTAGTTCAACGTTTTTCCAATTTTTGTATCCCTTCCAAAAAAAGTAATAGGATTTTTAGTGGTTCATAAAAAAGACATTTGTTTGATCAATAATTTTATCGTTCCATCGAGCGATTTCTTAGGCGTTTGAAAACAGCAAATAGTCACTGGGGGCTAAAGCCGTAGAATATTGCGGCTGAGGTAGCAATTCATATAATTTAGCATTATCTTGATGAAAAAGAACGGTTTTTCATGGCCAATACGGGGTCGTTTTTCTTTTAAATCCTGATGATGTAAAATCGAAACCACACTGCCACATGAAATCAACAATCTGACGCACTTTTACTCATCGATCGGCCAATACTATATCGTGGATTTTTTCGACATTTTCTGGGTGTATTGGCCACCATTGGCCGTCCCGAACGTTCAGCGTCATTTGTACTTGTGCGACCACAACGAAAGTCAATGGGCCACTTTTTTTTGTTTACCATTGAAATCGTCCCCATAGTATTTATCAAGCGTTACCCTACATCGCATACAACGCCATATATGTTTTTATACTTTTATTTGATTTTTTTTTTCGTATATAAATAAACACATTGGCCCGGATTTGGCCCATGACTGGCAACAGATGGGAAACGATCCAACGCTTTCTGCATTTCAATAATCAGCCCTATTGCGGGAGTCGACGTCGTCGTTCCGACTTAATAAATATGTGCTGGAAACAGTAACATCAAAATTGAAAGGCGGAATCAACTCAACATTCATTTCGAAAACAATCAGCAACGTTAAGATTTTCTGCTCAGTGATCGTACCAGCTAACTTGGGGACTGCCCCAGCCTGCCGTTTCCCCGATACTCTCAGAGACACTGGGTGCCTTGGAAAGCACGTATAAAGCAGCCTTGTCAATCGCCTCCTACTGATTTTCGCACTCAGACGTCAGTACTCCCTGGCAGGCGTCTTCCCGGATTAAAAGTTTTTGAAATTGTAGCGGATTCGCCACAGCTTCCTCCATCGGTCAAAGAGCAAATTGCTTGACATTACATTCTGCTTTGTTGACGACCAATTTCTTTTTAACTGTAGATTTTGAGTCTCATTCACGATCTCCTTCTTCTGCTTCTGGGTCGGCCAAAAGCATTCCCATTGTTCTTTTACATTACTTGCAACAAAGCCTCTGTGAAATCCTCTTGCAAGGAAGTGATTTTTCTCCAACTCTTCCACACGTTTCACAAATTGCTTTGCAGGTGCTATTTAATTTTTTTTTCTGATATTTTGACGACCAATTTCTTTTTAACTGTAAATGTTAAGTCTCATTCACGATCTCCTTACCTTCTGCCACACATCTGCGGCTCTTCTGGGCCTGCCAAAAGCATTCCCATTGTTCTTTTAAATTATTTGCAACAAAGCCTCTGCGAAATCTTCTAGCAAGGAAGGGATTTTTCTCCAACTCTTCCACACGTTTCACAAATTGGTTTGCAGGTGCTATTTTACAATTTTTTTTTTACTTTGAAACACTTTTCTTTGTCTTTGCCAAAAACCATGAGGACAAAAAACAGAGTCGTCTCAAGACAATATCAATATCACATTTGGTTGGCAATACCGGCCATTTGCATAAAGTAATCGATAACCATCAACATTGACAGCGGCAATAGGAAAACACAAGAGTCGACACCAAACGGCGTCGACGTCCACTCCCGCATTACGGCTGAATAATGAGCATATGGAGAGTTAAGCTTCGATAAGCTGTTTAAAATTACCCGAAAATTGTTACTCAGTCCTAAGGAAGAACATTTAATCGTTAACGAGCACATCATTTCAACCCAGTGTCGTCATCACTTGAAACAAAAAAATCCAGCCAAACCTCACAAATGGAGTGTCAAAAATTTCGTTTTGAGTGGAGTGTCAGGATTTAGCTATGTTTTCGACATATTTGCAGGAGCTCAAAGTGATGTATATCCGGAAATTATCGAATATCATATTCAAAGGCCAGAACTATAAAATTTATTTCGATAATTGGTTCAACCGCCCAACCTTCAGGTTTTATGAAAAATGAGTCTCTGTCTTTGGGTGCGGTAAGGTTTAATCGAATTCCTAACTCCAAAATGCATTACGACGACCCAAAAATTCTTTGGTTTTGCGAACTGTGACTGCAAGATTTTCTCCATTTTTGTAGTGAATTTTAATAATTTCCAGGCGTTGCTCGAGCGTGTATCGTTCCATTTTTAGTAATGGCGTAGTTTCTACTTGTCAAATGTCAAAGAATAAAAGCTTCAAAAGTGACAGCTACCGAAGTACCGGGTGATTCAAAATAACACCTCTTGTAGGATTTTTGTGTTAATTTTTATTTTTTTTTCTCCACTTTGTGAATCTCTATACATCGGTTCATATTATTCTCTCGATTATTGTTGTTATTTTAAAGAGTCTAGAGGCAAAAATACGACAACTGCAAATACACACTTATTTGCACTCAAATACTGTTCTTTGTTGAATTTAATAAGTTTAGTGCGTGTTATGGACGGCCGTGGTGTGGTAGGTAGTGTGTGCGACTATCACACAGAAGAACCCGAGTTCGAAACCGGATAAGACCATCAAACATTTTTCAGCGAGTAATCTCTGAGAGTAAGAGAGTAATCTCTAAGCCATGTAAAAATTCTCTAGAAAAGCACTAGCCCTTCGATGCCGGCCTTAAACAGTACCCAAACAGGCTAATGCTTCTGCCCAAATGTTTAATAATAATAGCAAATGAGTTATATTTGTAGACAAATCAACTTTGTTTCGAACTTGTGTGTAAACACTTGAAAAACGACAGATTTTTCAGCGTGTATGGCAATTCATTGAGGAGGGCATATAGAATAAGGCACGATGCCTTACATTCGGCTGGGTATGTCCAAGGGTTAATGGGTATCTATTAGGGTGGAGTGAAAACATGTTTTTTTTTTATTTGAAAAAGTTAACCTCGGAAAGAGATGTAGTCTGGGGTCCTAATGAGGGGAAAAATAAAGAAAAAAAATTCCAAAAAAAAAGTTAACCTCGGAAAGAGATGTAGTCTGGGGTCCTAATGAGGGGAAAAATAAAGAAAAAAATTTTAAAAAATTTTTAGGGGTCGCGCCACTCCCTCGAAATTTGGAAATTATCGCTATTTTGGCGTTGATTTTAGAAAAATCCTAAAAATTAACGACTTAACTTATTCGAAATTTAAAAGTTCTTGAGCTTGTTCAGTGCCCAAACAAAAGTATTTGAGGCAAATATGAGGATAATCGACTAATATTTGTAGCTTTGGTGGCGATTTCATTGTTCAGTCAATTTTCTGAAGAAAGGACGATTTGACTTATTTTACTTTTTGAAATTTTTGAACAATGAGAAAATTTTTTTTAAATTTTTTCATGCCCTTATTTCATTGTTTACGCTATTGCAAACATTTATTGACATAAAACTTTTTAGGATTTTTCTAAAATCAACGCTAAAATAGCGATAATTTCCAAATTTCGAGGGAGTGGCGCGACCCCTAAAAATTTTTTGTCTTTATTTTTCCCCTCATTAGGACCCCAGACTACATCTCTTTCCGAGGTTAACTTTTTTTTTGTTTGAATTTCACTCCACCCTAGTATCTATATTTTGTACTCCGAAAACATAATACTCCAGTTCTCGAACGACTTTGTCTGCAGCCCTAGCCTAATTCTGACAATGAACTTGTATGAACTAATAAATCCTGTTTGTTACTAATCGCCAAATGAAATCATTGTTAAACTCAAATGAAATGTTAAATTACTAATACCACTGAATGCAATACAATCAATCAACCAATCAATCAATCAATCAATCAATCACTGTATGTATATGTATGTATATCCATAGGTTCCGGTATACCCGAAATGAAAACAATCCTACGTGGGGTGGCCCTCAAAGAGTATTTAACCTTTAAGACTTTGGTGGCCAAGATTGTTGGTTTAACGGCAACTTTGGGCAGTGGTATGCCATTAGGAAAGGAAGTAAGTATTAAAATTGTCCAAGTAACCGGATTCGATCACGACGATCTCTCCGACATCTCTAGCCACTCTACTGAAATTAAAACTTCTTTTCATGCTCGTTTTCGCTCATTGGTCCATTCCAGGGTCCATTCGTACATATAGCAAGTATTGTAGCACAATTATTAAGTAAGCTAGTAACATCATTCCAAGGTATCTATGAAAATGAATCGCGAAATTCGGAAATGTTGGCCGCTGCCTGTGCAGTGGGTGTGGGTGCTTGTTTTGCGGCTCCGGTGGGCGGTAAGTGGAAGTCTAATCCCTCTCACACTTACATGTTTAATGGAGTTCCTTGGCTTTTGTAGGTGTCTTATTTAGCATAGAAGTAACGACGACATATTTTGCGGTGCGTAATTATTGGCGCGGTTTCTTTGCGGCCGTTTGTGGTGCTACAGTGTTTCGTCTATTGGCCGTTTGGTTCCAAAATGCCGATACGGTGCGTGCGGTGTTCCTCACAAATTTCACAACCGAATTTCCATTCGATCCTCAGGAATTGTTTGTCTTCGCTTTAATGGGGTGAGTGTGGAATTTGTATTACACTTCGCCGGACCTTTTCTAAGGGAAATAACATTTTGGGTTTTTTTTTTTCGTTTCAGGGTAATTTGCGGTCTTGGCGGTGCAGCCTATGTGTGGGTACATCGAAGATATGTTCTATTCATGCGTTCCAACAAGAAAATGAATAAGTTTTTGCAAAAGAAGTAAGTGAGGGAGGGCCAGGCCAAAAAAAAAGTCTATAAAAAATATTGAATCTCAGTCAAACTCAAAATTCATTGTCATTGTCCGGTTTAATTGTAAAGGGTGTTTTTTATTGAGGTATAGAACTTCGAATTGAAATAAAACACAAGAAAATCGTTTTAATGTCCATCAATTTGGCTTTATTGGAAGGATAATTTTATGCCATTAATGTTTAAATATGATTTCGGGCATGTGGCCGCCGCGGCTGGCTCGAATAAAGCCAATTCTACAGGTCCAATTTTCAAGCACTTGTTGGAACCACAACTCATCCACATTCATGCCATCCAATTCGGGAACAAAATAGTCGGTTATCATGGCTCTATACCGGTCTCCATTAACGGTAACTGACTCTCCAGCATTATTTCGGAAGAAGTATGGCCCAATGACTCCACCAGCCCATAGAGCACACCAAACAGTCAGTTTTTGTGGATGTAATGGCATAAAATGGACGGAGCTTGCGGTGAACTTCGCGAACTGAACCATTACTTTCGAAATAAATTTGCACGATTTGCAAGCGTTGTTCTTTTGTCAACCTGTTCATGATGAAATGGCAAACCAAACTAAATATTAATCACTTGACAGCTGACAAAATGGCCGCCAGTTAAAAAAGTGATGCCAACTTAAAGTTCTATACCCCAATAAAAAAACAAACTTTACCTACCAGCTCAAAAGAGATCAACTTATTTTTTTGATAAACTTCAACCAAACCATAGTTCTCTCTCTCTCTCTCTCTACTGCAGAATAGTTTTTTGAGTTTTTTTTTTCGAAAATGGGGAAAATTTAGTTTTCCCGCTGATCACTCAGCTACTGAGACGCAGTCTAATTTGCTCATCAATTTCCTCCGTGGTTTTAAGTCTAGCGTGTTGACCTTCTTTGAGTTGACCTGCTTGACCGTTGCTATTTTAAATATCCATTTGTTCAATTTGGATCTCTCAATTTCATATCTAAAGTTTAAGGCGGATAAAAGTCCTCTCAGCTGAGCTCTCAGACATTGAGAAGCTGCTTAAACTGCCGAACTATGACCTCCGTTAGCAGTTAACACATTAATGTCCATTGAGTAGACCAGACTTGTCTATTGTTATATGAAATATGATTTTCCCGGGTTTCATTTTGTAGCTCTCAATTCCTGAGCTGAAGTTCGGCACCCCTCAGCTAAGCTCCCATACGTTAGACTCGGATATCGAAAGTCTCAAGTATTAACATTCGTTGAGTTGATCAGATTATCCAGACCTTAATTTTGTTCTCTGGTAACATGACTTTCTAGATCTTCCTTTGGAGCTGTCTATTGCTGAGCTAGAGTTCGGGGCGGATAAAAGTCCTCTCTGCTGAGCTCTCAGTCATTGAGACGCAGCTTAAACTGCCGAACTATGTCCTCGGTTAGCAGGTTACACATTAATGTCCATTGAGTAGACCAGACTTGTCTATTGTTATATCAAATATGTTTTTCTCGGGTTTCATTTTGTAGCTCTCAATTCCTGAGCTGACGTTCGGCAACTCTCAGCTAAGCTCTCATACGTTAGACTCGGATATCTAAAGTCTCTTGTATTAACATTCTTTGAGTTGTCCACTTTTATACCACATGGCTTTCCAGAGCTTCGTTTTAGAGCTCTCAATACCTGAGCTAAACTTCAGTGCGAATAAAAGTCTTCTCAGCCAAAATGTCATTCGTTAGATTCGTATATCTTATGTTCGTTGAGTTGTCGAGGCTTTCAGAGGGTTTAGAGCTCTCAATTCCTATGCGACGAATAGTCCTCTCAGCTGAGCTCTCAGTTCCTGAGACGCTGTCTCTCGTAATTCTGAAGTGCTTAGTATTGCTTGAATTGATATCCCATAGGTTGGGTTGTTCATGGAGAAAAGACACCTGAGCCGCTTTGTTTGTAAGGCCTTTCACCTTATGGGGAGACATTCTCAATGGACCAACCATAAAGAACTCGACTTCGAGAAGGTGATCGTAAATCAAATTCCACTTCAAGTCCTTGATTGATCACTAGCTGGGCTTATCCATTTGGTATACAAGAGAGCTTGATACGACCATGACTTCTGGAGCTTGCAGATCAGGTAGTTTAACTTCAAAGGCACATAAAATGTAGTTATTTGGCTTGTCCATGTCTGCTCTTGAACTCCAGCTTGAATGGTCGACTAACGTACAGGTTCATCTTAATTTAATTGTTTTTAACTCTCTCTCTGTCTTTCATTTACAGCCGCTTCCTGTATCCGGGTTTCCTGGCCTTGCTGGTGTCGACCATTTCATTTCCTTTGGGCACCGGCCAATTTATTGCCGGAGAATTGGGCACACACGAACAGGTGACACAGCTCTTTAGTAATTTCACTTGGTCCCGCGAAGATCTGACCGTCGAACAGGCAGCCATTGTAACGCATTGGGTGACACCCTACACGAATGTTTTCATCAACTTGACCTGCTATGTTTTGTTTACGGTAACTTTGTGGTCTTTTGCTGAAATATTCCGAACGCGATAAACGATAAAATCTCTTTCCAGTTTATATTCTCCATTATTGCGTCCACCATACCCGTTCCATCGGGTATTTTCATACCAGTATTTAAGATCGGCGCCGGTTTGGGCCGACTGATCGGCGAAAGTATGCATTTGTGGTTTCCGAATGGCGTGCGCTACGGCGGCCGTTTGTCACCCATCAATCCCGGCGGTTATGCTGTGGTGGGAGCTGCAGCCTTCTCGGGTGCCGTCACCCATACAGTCTCGGTGGCTGTGATTGTCTTCGAAATGACGGGGCAGATAACTCACGTCGTGCCGGTGATGATTGCCGTCCTGATATCGAATGCAATTGCTGCCCTGCTGCAGCCCTCCATGTACGACAGCATTATATTGATTAAGAAGTTGCCGTATCTGCCCGATTTGTTGCCCTCCAGTTCGGGCATGTACAGTATTTATGTGGAGGACTTTATGGTGCGTGATGTCAAGTACATCTGGCAGGGCATCACCTATCAGCGCCTCAAGGAGGTGCTCAAAACCAATAAAACGTTGCGCTCGCTGCCGCTGGTGGAGAGTCCCGACAATATGATACTCCTGGGATCGGTGCAGCGTTATGAGCTGATCAAAATGATTGAAAAGCATATCGGCCGTGAGAAACGCATGGAGGTGGCCCAGAAATGGCAAAAGGAAGCCGAGGAGCGTCAGCGCGAAGAGGAACGCAAAAAGCAGGAGGCCGAGCAGCGAATGAGGCGCCCCTCACGCTTTGAGGTTTTGCCCGCTCCCGACATTCTCAGTCTGCGCCAAATAGCCAACGATGAAATGTTGCCACCGAAAAAGAAGCAGGAGACGCTAAATAACACGCTGCAGCCGCGTAAATCCATTTTGAAAAAGACAAATTCATTTAATCTTAAATCTTTTACACCTACCTCATTAAATAGTCCTAATATAACCCCATATACCACAATAACCGGTACCGAGTATCGTATACGTAATGCCTTCGAGGCGATCTTCAAAAAATCCACCACCTTGCAAGATGTTCAGCCCAAAGATGGCCAGGAGGCGGCGGCGGGCTCAATATCGGCCGCCGCCAGTACGGGCGACATGATGGCGCCGGGTACGCCGACCGTGCAAAGAGCGCCCAGTACACCGGGCATATCGAAAAAAGTTCAATTGGTAAGTAGAGATCTCACACAGAGAAAGAGAGAGAGAGATTGCATGCACTTTTGCTTTGGTTTCTCTTTAAATTTATGTTGTTGTTGTTGTAGAATTTATGGTGCTGTCATTAACTTTTAAATGTTTTAAATTTATGGTACATGTGTTCTTTTATTTTATTTCTTATTGTCCGAAAAAGTATGCACAAACTAAGCCTCAATCTGAGGAGGATGCAAATATGGTAACATTTTTGATTTTGTTAGATCATCCCATGCATTTCATACCCACCTCCATTCATCCAATCATTTCAAATTATCAAAGACAATGGCAAAGTTCAGCCACATCTAGAGAGCGGACGACTCAAGTCACCTGCGTTCTCATTTCTGCGAATCATAGTCCTGATTTGTTGATGAGAGACCTAGTGGGATCTACTGACCTTTAGAGTGGCCTGAGCCAATGAAGACTTGTACCAAAAACTACGTAGAGGACAGGCAACCTAGGGCTGTTTGAAAACGCACTAGAAATTCAGTGTTGCATTGTAGGACAACCCATACCTGCCATCTGTAGGGGAAAGTTCGCATCTGAGTCTTTTTCCTATTTTCGAACGTATTCGAGTCCCAGACTGTAATATCAATCCATCCATTAGGTCGCCAAGCCATTACACAGGAAAACCCGTAACCAAATATCAATAAAAAAAAATAATTAAAAAGTAACTAATATATTAATTGATAAAATTAATATTCTAAGTTCATAACATGTTTCGTTTTGTCTAATTTGGGGAATTCCAAAAATGTCTGCTGTAATTTTTCCGCAGCTGTAATTTTATTTGACAACTGTCATTTTATTTGACAGCTGTCATTTTATTTGACAGCTGTCAAATTATTTCACAGTTGCTGTCATTTTATTTGACAGCTGTCATTTTATTTGACAGCTGTCATTTTATTTGATAGCTGTCATTTTATTTGACAGCTGCCATTTTATTTGACAGCTGTCATTTTATTTGACAGCTGTCATTTTATTTGACAGCTGTCATTTTATTTGACAGCTGTCATTTTATTTGATAACTGTCATTTTATATCACAGCTGTCAAATTATTTCACAGTTGCTGTCATTTTATTTGCCAGCTTTCATTTTATTTGACAGCTGTCATTTTATTTGACAGCTGTCATTTTATTTGACAGCTGTCATTTTATTTGACAGCTGTCATTTTATTTGACAGCTGTCATTTTATTTGACAGCTGTCATTTTATTTGACAGCTGTCATTTTATTTGACAGCTGTCATTTTATTTGACAGCTGTCATTTTATTTGACAGCTGTCATTTTATTTGACAGCTGTCATTTTATTTGACAGCTGTCATTTTATTTGACAGCTGTCATTTTATTTGACAGCTGTCATTTTATTTGACAGCTGTCATTTTATTTGACAGCTGTCATTTTATTTGACAGCTGTCATTTTATTTGACAGCTGTCATTTTATTTGACAGCTGTCATTTTATTTGACAGCTGTCATTTTATTTGACAGCTGTCATTTTATTTGACAGCTGTCATTTTATTTGACAGCTGTCATTTTATCTAAACTATTTTATTGCACTTTTCGTTTTTAATGAGAATGTTTCTCTTCCGACTTCGGACGTTGTAATTACCAAGTAGACCATAGAGTCGGATGCCAAATAGGTGATAGGTAGATACAAGGAAAATGTGGATACCAAATGATGGAGCTCATCTCATGTTTTACACACAACTCTTCCAATTATTTGACAATTACCCGATGAAACACCTCCGCTCTCGAATTGTCGACCCAATTGCAAATCACCCTTTAAATTTTCATTGAAATCCCCCACTTTATCCCCTTCCATCGCTCAGTCACATTCACATTGTTTCAGTTCTCACAAAAACCAAAATTTAATACGGCTCAAACAAATATTTGCAAGCAAGCACCACCCGGTACCCCACCAAAACGTAAGAAAACTATGCCATTTCGGATTGGTCTCACTAACACTACAGTGATCAATGATATGCAAGACCACAAGAAACACAAAAGCATCCATCAGCCCGATCTGAAACCTCTGCCGTCGATATTGAAAAATTCGGAAAAATGTAAAGATCTCTACTATCACACACTCAATGAAGTCCAATTCGATTCGATAACAGCCGAGAATACCAAACAAAATAAAGTCAATAAGCCGACCATTAAGTCCATATTGAAAAAGCATGACAATTTGAAATTAATATTGAAAAAATCGGCTGCAATGAAAAATAATCCAAGTGAAACTACAACAACAACCACATCGCCACAGAAAGGTGATGATGGGAACCAGGGTGAAGGGGATGTTGGTGATAAAGAGGGTGTCGCCACAACCAATGCCGACGTAAGTGATTCCAAGGATGTGGAAGCGGCAAAGAAGGTAAGCATTATGGACGAAGAGCTGTAGTCGAGTCGGGGGAAAGTGTCAGGATATAATTTCCTAGGGCGAAAGTGAAAATGGTACACAGTGGTCGGCACTAAGAGAATAGCCAAAACAAAAAGAGTGTATGAATACCCAAAGAGGGCAGACCAAAACAAACAGACCACGCTGAGCCGAAGTCTCACCGCGAAACTCTTCGAACGGCCGTGTTCCCAGTTGGGGCGAGAATTCATTGCTTGGGTGAATTCCTTCTCTTGGTAAGGAATAGAAGCCTATCTCAGATACTCTTCAGTTCCTAGCATCCGACTGAGATCCCAACTCCACGTCGTAAACCTCAGTCAGCGCTAAACTCCACAAAGGGCTGTGTTCCCAGTTGGCCCAGGCGTGGGAAATCTCTATACACATACTGAAATCCACAAATGAAACCTCCTCAGCAGATTCCTGAGTCCAGTCTGAATAGGACGGCTACGACATCTGAATAGGACGGCTACGAATGTCCGTCTCCTAGTTCTAAGCTCTGCTAGGTGACCACAAAAAAAAACAAATATTTGAATAGCACTGAAATGATTGTCCGTCTCCTAAGTCTAGCTTCTGCTGATCACCGTACATCTGAATAGGACGTTTACAAATGACAGTGCCCTGAAGTTTCTAGTTGGGAGTCTTGTCTTCAATACATCTGATCACCGTGCAGCTAAACAGAATGAATACGACTGTACCTCTCCTAGGTCTAGACTCGGTTAGGAGAATCTTGGAGACCAGACACCAAAACAGCTGCCCATCAAAAAGAGCACGGAAACGATTGTCCGTCTCCTAAGTGTAGGTTCTGCTAGCCAAATGAGAGTCATGTGTTTAACACAGCTGACCATCGTGCGTCTGAATAGCATGGATACGACTGTCCTTCTCCTAAGTCTGGATTCAGGCTGGTAACTAGTAGTAGCTGTTGTCAGCACACTGGCCTTCCTTAAATTTGAATATATGGCGGATGCGACTCCGATTCCTGGGTTTCCGAGAAAAATCGAAATCCTGTCTTCAACTCGTTTGATCACCGTGCTGCTGGACACGATTGTACGTCCCCTTGAGTCAAGGGTCAGCTAGATAAATAGGGGTCTGGCAAACATCAAAATAGGAGGGATACGACTGTCCATCTCTTTTGTCTAGGCTCGCCTAGGTAAATGGGAGTTCTGTTCCCAAAAAAAATCTAGGATCACTTCGTCGACTTAACCCCGACTACGACTCTATTGTTCTCAGCTCACTATAAACTTGTGGTAAATATTTGTGCAATCCTTTATGCATGCTGCAGAATGTTAATGAAAAGGACCCAAATCCAACAGAACTTGCGCCCAACCATAAAGGACAGGTAGGTAGAGGCGATTTGAAGGGGGCGAGTGCCTCCCTTTTCCCCTAAAAGAACCAGTTTGGCATGATTTCAATACTAACCTATGGTGATTCGGAATACTCTAAAGACATTCAGCTAATTTGAAAATGTATCTTTCTCTTTTTTCTTTATTCCTCTGTCGTTCTCGCTCTTCATTTCATTATCACATACAACTACATACACAAAACAAACAACCAACATCCGATATATCTATATCCTGTACATACATATACAATATATATATATATATATATAGTCCTATAAAGGAAGTATGAAAAAGCCCAAAAGTGTCCAATTGGTATGTGGTGAATTTTTGCAAATTATTTAAATGTTTTTTTTTTTTATTATTTTAAAAATGCAAATGGAGCTTTGAGTTGTAATTAATTTTTGATTTTAACTGGGGTTTTTTTAGCCGCGAGAACGTGTTATCGACATGTCACCCGAAGATCAAAAGAAATGGGAAATGGAGGAAATGCAAAAGGCCATTGATCTGGAAAAGGCCAATGTCCACATAGACCCGTCGCCATTTCAGCTGGTGGAGCGGACCTCTATACTCAAAGTACATTCATTGTTCTCCATGGTGGGGATAAATCATGCCTATGTGACGAAAATCGGCCGGCTGGTGGGTGTGGTCGGTTTGAAAGAGGTCAGTTCAGATGATTATTACAAAATGGGGAATATTTTTTTAAATTCTCTGTGTTGCTCTTCTTGCAGTTACGAAAGGCCATTGAAGACATCAACAGCAATAGTTTTGTGATACAGAATCAATTAAAAGACACGGATCCCTTGGATGTGGAAAACAGTTCGGCGCAGAAGCCGTTGCTTCTGCCCCAAGACAGCAGTGATAAGCAGGTAAATATGACGGTGACCTCGATGGACTCGGCCCTGTCGAATTCCGATAATTGTTCCGACATCGAAATGGAAAACATTCACAAGACCGCCACAGCGACGGATTCCCCCTCCAGTCCCAGCATCGCCACCACCAACATATCGCCGCTAGCGTCGGAGCCTTCAGCAACAAGAACAACCTCCTCCCCGCCACCCGATAATCCCAATTCCAAAACAAGCTCACCGGGCCGAGACTCCGCAGAGTGAAACGGTCAACATTTTGTTTTACCAAAATAAAAGAAAAAACAATACAAAAAACCAATAAATTAAAAATCCTGTATATGTATGTAAGTTTTAAATGTTTAAGAAATGAATCAAATCCCATTTTTTTTCTTGTCAAATTTTAGTTAAATTTTTATCTTTTTATTTTCTGTTAGAAGTAATTATTTTTATTAATTACTCTGTCGTTGTCTTTTCTAAAATATGCTATGCTAATTTGTACTCTATGTATGTATATTGTGTACGTATGTAAGTTTGTAATTTATTTTCATTTGAATTGATTCAAATTCAAAATATATTCAAATTATATTACATTTAGTTTTTAAGCATTTCCCCGCAAAGATTGTGTGCAGTTTCTCAAAAGATTGAAAACATTTTTTGCTAGACACTTTTTTTTAAAAAAAAAACCAAAACAAAACAAAACACCTACTTACTAAGATTATGTATAAATTTAAAAAAAAAAATAGAAAAAACACTCTATTACTTAGTTAGGTAAATATTTAAAGAAAATTTAACCAAAAAAAAAATACAACAACAAAAAGCAAGAATTTGTAAAGAAAAACTGAAACAATATTGTATACCAAATAAAAGAAATGATGATCAATTTTAATTTGAGCCATCGCTGGAATGTGTGAGCAATTTATGGAGTCTGGTTGTCTTTGCAGTCTAAACAGAATACGAAGAGCGATAACATTTTTTAATCAGGGGAAAGGAGAGGCGTTACTTCTCAACCGGCAAACATAATAAAACCCAAAGTGGGTAACCTAAAGCAGTGTTGCTCACGGAACGTAGGCGTATTTTTGCACAATGTTGTATTCGTGTTTTTCAACAGGTTTATTTTGGTTGACAATCCCTGTTTTTCTTTTAATAAATGCAACGCTGTATACATTGTTTACTCTCTCTCATTATCGTCCCAGCAGACAAAGCATTTAATTACAAACACATTCTTCCTAATCATGGTAATCAAATCTCAATTGTCTGCCGGGGTGGTTTTTGCCCAGTAAACAAGTGAGATTTTATTACCAAATTACCTAACTACACCTGCACTACCCGGTAATGCGGAACCCTCTGTTGAGTAGATCATAGAAAGTAAATCGAACTTGTACATTACTTTCTAACAAAGGTAACGTGCTCATCAAAAAGTAAAGGTCCAATTAGTCTTGACGGTTGATGGTAGACATCAGCTGTTTGAGTTGGGGTGGTTGCTTTTGCATGTGTTGGAGAGAGACAACTAAAATCGACGGTAGACTTCAGCAGGTTGCAGAATTTACCATCAAAATGCTTTGTCTGCTGGGATATGTCTCTGTATCACCATTATTTTTGTAGTGACAATTGCACTAGTGGAAAAGTCAATAGTTTTTCTTTTATGTGGGAGTATAGAAACCTTAGAGACAATATTTCTAGAGTATTTCTGGTGATATTGTCAACGAACACGTCAATAGTTTGCTATGGCCTCCGCAGCATGACTGCAGAAAAACCACTTCACTGCCGCTGATAAATTGGCTCGGCTCAGTTCTCTCGAGCTGTTTGCAATTAACTTGTGTTGTTTGTAAACAAACGGGAATTGAAATTATTTCACATAAATAAACATAAAAAATGTGTAAAAGAAATTATTAAAGACTTGAGAACATAAACACATTAGCGGAACTCACTATCTTGTGGAAAAGAAAAAGGAAATGTAAAACTTGCACCCGATTGTGAGCGCACTTGATTGTTTTTTTTCCAACACTGTTGATAATCAGCTGATGTTTAAAAAAAGTCAAAGCAATTTAATAAACAATAAATGAAATATTTGAGACTTTTGCAAAGAAAATACGAAAAATTGCTTCAATATGCCAAAGAATATATGAAGCGCCGCGCCTAAATTGTTTTTAAAATTTAGGTGGCCGCCGCGCAACCGGCTTTCGCGGCAGTAAATAAATAAACAAAATCTCTTATTATCGAATAAATGTGGATGGATTAATAACTTTAAAATTAAGACATTTACCGACAACAATGTAAAAAACATTGATGTTTAATTCGAGCTAATAAAGGCGGCCACGGCGCCGACAGTATAATTTCGTCTCAAAACTCTAGTGGTGACAGCTGACTGATTTCCCCAAGCGCCGGTGGAAACTTTCCTCTGATTTTTGGTGATGTAAATTTCCCCATCTTGGGGAAAAGCAACCGTGTGTATTTTGTTTTTGTAATTGCAAAATTTCCTCCAATATTTTCCTTTTCCACTTTCCTCGGGTTATTTCCCTGAGATCGTGAGTTGCCCTATTATATAAAAATAGGAAAATATTTGTAAAAGCTGTTATCGATCCTAAAATAATGACGGTCTGGATGTTCCACTCTCTACAGAAACTTTGTTTGGCCAAAGAACTGAGGTTATAGTTGGAAATGTGTCCCCTGGAAGCTAATTCTGTATTGCAATTGAACACACAGTTAAGAAAACTTGAACATATATTGGAAAGCCACAACGAGGTCGTATTGGATAAAAATCGGCCCGATTGTCGCTTGAACATTCGATGTCAATAGTATGTGCTTGTCGCCGTCGTCTCGCTTCTACAATGGTATTACGGTGAGGTATAGAAGCGACATCGACGGTTTAAGAAATAAGTTGGCAACACTCGTTTGTTATTGTCTTATAAATGTCAGGAAATTGGGTTTCTTTTAAAGTCCGCGCAAAACAAACAAACGTATTTTTTTTTTGAGAAAACGTTAAAATTTGTTAAATTTATGATGAACAACGCGATAAGTGCGCTATTACTACTTAGTTCAAGTGAGGATGAAGATGACATGGCATTAGTAGTGCAGCGACGAGTCTTTAGGCAACAAAGAAACGTCTTTGAATTGCCTGACGCCAAGTAAGTATTTTAATCAATTTGATCAAAGAAAAACAAAAATTATATCGTTTCTTTAGATTTCTGAACTACTTCAGGCTCAGTAAGAATTGCTTTCGACATGTGCAGCATAAAATTTTCCCAAAATTACACACTGGACGGCGTTCATTCACTCTTACACCTTAAGTAAAGTTGGCCACTGCACTGCGGTTTTTAGCGCAGGGCTCTTACCAGACCAATGTCGGAAACGACTTCAACATTTCACTAAGCAACTTTTCGAACGGCAGAAAATTTGCCGGGGCCTCTTCCAACGGCAACGGAGTCATTTGCCAGAATATGCATCGTCCAGTGTTATTGGCTTCGCACTTATTGTGCACGAGTTTCTTCTTGATTTTGAATTTTAAATCCTTTCGAACATATAAGGATTTCATAAACATTTTATAACAAAAATTATAAAACAAAACTTACTGTTTGCCCGCTTGCAGTTAATTTTGCTGCAATGGCCTCCCAAACGTGGCCTTTGGAAAACCCTTTTGCCAAACGAGGATTTTTTTTTTCACTTCGGCAACTAAAATTTCAAATTGTTTCGTGCTTGTTAATTATTTGTTGTTTATGTACTTAAACGGGAAGTACCAAATTGCAGAACGTGCAAAACTTCAACGTCGCCTTAATTTTTTTTTCCGCTTAACCGAATTTGAATGTATATACTCAGTTCGTTAAAATGAAAGAAGTTTCAATTATCCGAAGTCCCACTTATTGAAAATTTCGCATAATTAAAAAGAAATTGTTGATTTTGTTCATTTACGCATAACCGAATTCTACTGTTCATTTATCCGAAGTCCTCTGTATTAAAAATTCCGCATGTGTGAACAAAATGGGAAAAGAAAATTTAACAATTTTGGTATGTCGTCCCGTTGTTGTTTCAAATTACTTGGAACAGTGTCCCTTTGAAATTCACCGGTAAGCGAAGGATTTTTCTCCGACTCTTCAACACAAGTTTCTTAAACACTTGCAAATTTTTCCTGTCGTTACCACAATGCCGCGGCGTCTCAAGGCAATATCGATGTCAAATGTCGTTGGCAATACCGATCATTTGCATAAAGTAATCGATAATCGTCAACATTGGCAACGGCAATACGAGAGACGATACCAGACGACGTCGACGTCGGCTTTTTGTATTTTAATTCTTTAATTTAAATGTTAAAATCGAAAATGTATTCGACATTTGAAATAAAAATCCAAACAAAAAATTGGAATGTCGGCAATAAGTTTGACAATCAAAACATTGTCAAAATGTAAAAAATTGTAATCAGCTGTTGGCATGACTTTACCCTCTATTATTGTGCCATGAAATGAACACCTCACTGTAGACAGCATTTGAAAATGCTTCCTCTGGCAACCAAAACAAAACGACTCAGAAATATTTATTATTTTTGTTTTTCATAATGCTTTGTTCAAATATCTCTAAAGTAACTGACAACGAGAGGTTGGTGGGTCAAACTCAATCGGCGTCATAATTAAATTGTTGTTACATAATTTGAGGCTTTCTTTCCACCGCAACCATTGAGTTTCTACAGCGATGAAGAAACAAGGATGCTGATCCCCACGTACTTAACAAGTGTGATCGTAACGAAGTGAGTTGTTGTGGTGGGGCTGATGTTGCAAAGTAAATTAAATTAGTTTACGTGATCGATTAGGCCAAACGATGGCCCGCAGTTCCATCAGGGTGTAAAGGGTTCAGTCACTGGCCAATACTGACAGCAATGGGAGGAGTGTGTTTTTTTTTCTGTTAAGAGAGCACGCCTTTTACTTTTCCCAGTGGTTAACTGCAGCAGCACAAAAGATTTACTATAAATACCAATATCTAGAAGTTGATCAGCATCAGTTCAGTTCGGTGTTTAAACCACAGACGACACACAGGAATAACTGCAAACAATTTCACTCCTTCTGCTTCATTTCGGTTGAAACGTTAAATTTGAATTCATAAAAATGGTCAAATCAATGGTAACTTTATGAAAGAGATTTCAATTGGAGTCTTAGATTTTTAAAAATATTCTCTACAAGATTTTTGCGGCTCTATTCGCTTCGATGGCTTTTCTTATGGAACAAACCGTGGGTGAAGTGCTGGCTGCCTCCATTAAACCGTTTAACGAGAATTTGGTGTCCGCCAAACATGTGCCCAAACGTAGTTTGGATGCCTTCATTGGCGATGGAGCCTTGGGCAATGGTTTCGGCGGAGCTGGATGGCCCTCAGGAGGTTTTAAATTGTCCGGATTTTCAAATGGATGGAATCCTTGGAACTCTCAGTAAGTTGTCCAGCTCAACTCAAATATATCTAAATATATACATATTTATCTTCTTCACAGATCATCACATTACGCTGCCACTCCCTCGCCCAGTGAAGTGGCCAATGCCATAGCAGCCGCCAAACAGGCATCCGGCAACGTATTAATAGCCCAGCAACAAATGCAAGCCGCCAAAGAGAATGTTCTCAATCAACAGCGCATAGCCATGGAAAAGGAATCCGCCGCCGCTTTACTCACCCAAAAGTCAGAAGCCGCTGCCGCCATACAACGCTCTGAGGCAGCCGCTGCCGCTCAGGCTGTCGTGTTGGCCCAACAACGTTTGGCCGCCACCAAATCGGCGGTCTCGCATCAACAACGCATTGCTGCCTCTCGCGAAGCTGAGGCAGCTCAGGCCCTGCAACGTTCTGCACATGCTGCTGCGGCTGAAATTCAAAAGACCGAATATGAAGCCTCAAAAATGGGTCAATATGCTCGCAACAATAATGCCGGGGCCGCTCATCATTTGACTTTTACTAAAGACACCGCTTTTGGTCCCATAAATGCCGGCACCAATCATGTACCCAACTTGGAGTCGTTGGGACCGTGGTCTGCTGCCGCAGCCTCGGCTGCTGCTGGAGCCAAGGGCGCTTCCGCTGGTGGTTGGTTGTAAATTATCCGATGAGGATTCTTATCGAATTGAAAATTTTTTGTGGCTCCTAAGGGAAACCACTAATCAACTAGTTTTAATATTAAATAGTTTTGTTGTTTTTTTAGCTTGTTAATAAATGCATTGAAAAATATAATTGTGGTCGTTTTCTAATAGGGCAGGTTGTCTGGAAAATTTATACAAGGTGGCGCAAAAGTAAACTTCCGATGTTTTTTTTTTGTAATTAAAAAAAAAATGAAAAACTTTGATTCTTCTTGTGGATTATTTTTATTTGATCTTTTAATTTTTTTTACATCAAGTCGAGAATATGGGCCAATCGCAAAATGTATAGCATTTTCTGATAGTAGGAGGATTACTTTTGCGCCACCTTGTATATGAAGTCAGCTGTAAATCCGTAATTAGTGAATATGGACAATTTTTAACTTTAAATGCAAATAACATAGCTTCGAGGTACTTGCGAATTCCTAATTTTGAGAAAAATCTAATTTTCGAAATCACAATTCGGCCTGTGAAAATGAGCGTCTACACTGCACAAATTATCTACTAGAACGAAATATCGGAATACGAACAAAGGTTTTTTTTTATCCAAACAAGGTGTGGGCAGATATTTAGTTGCACAAACGTTCTAGTATTAGTAATGGTATTAATATTAGTAATAGTATTACTATTAGTGTTAGTTTTATTTTTTTTTTTTTTTTTTAATAATAGTAATAGTAATAGTATCAGTAATAGTATTATTATTAGTAATAGTCACCCCTATTCTGCACTACAATTACGTTCCCGCATTACGTTACGCATCGATCGAAAATTTGGATTCCAACATAAAACGTAATCGAAAGAATAAGAAGAAGATATGTGGGTTTTTACAGTAAGCTCTTTGTCTGTGGAATGTGTGAGATCGACACAGAAAACCAAACAATTTTGTAAACATTGTGTGAAAAAGTTGAATGTTGATTGAAAAAGTTGAAAAGTTGTAGTGATTAATAAAACAAAAAATATTTAGTGTTAACAAAATAAAGACAAACGTAGTGAAGGAAAAAAGGCAGAACATATACGTAGTAAAAAAAAAACAGAACGTAAGTGAGAGGACCTGTAATAAATGAAGTATAACTCACAAAATAATAGAAAATATTAATCTCTACTCCATTTTATACTTACATTTTTATTATTTTAATTTTACTTTTTATTTTATTCACAAATTTGATCTCTTTCCGCCACATATTTCTTAACGTACAAAAACGTAGCTACGATTGTAGTGCAGAATACCTACAATCGTAAAAATTACGCAAACGGAACGCAACGGAATGGAACGCGCAATACCAAAACGGAGAAAATCCAATCGCGATTGTAGTGCAGAGTACCTAATTTGCCAAAACGGAGAAAATCCAATCGTGATTGTAGTGCAGAATAGGGGTGAATATCAGTATTCGTATTAGTATTGGTATTAGTATATTAGATTAATGTCTAGTTTTACATAATATGAAAGTATTACTATTTGTAGTTGTGATTGTAGTTGTAGTAGTAGTTGAATTTATATTAATTGCTGGAAAAATGGAAGAGGTAAGAGGAAAACACCGTCTTACTCAGATTGACGTCCGCTATACATGAACACAAGTTCAACAAAATCTATTTTTTCAAAAAAATCTAAAATTTTGATGGGTTAACCCCTTTGTTACTTTTTTGGCTAAAATTTTTTTTTTCGATTTTTTAAATCTTTTTCTCTTGGATGTATTCTGCTTTCAAAATGATGTAAATATATCCAAATATAATTTACATAACATTAGCCATTAGAGATTAATGGTCAAAAAATACGATTTGAGGGTGCACCATGGGATTCACAGTAAATCCTGTGAAATTATTCACTGATTAATTAGTATTAGTATTAGTATTTGTATATGTATTAGTATTGGTATTAGTATTGGTAATAGTATTATTATTAGTATTCGTATTGTTTAAATACTGCTCAAATAATTATGCAGAAAGAGTTAAACATATTAACCAGATGGTGTCACGACAGCGCACTCGTTATAAATGCCGACAAAACGAAGATAATGCACATAAGACAGAGACATATAAATACAACATACAAATATCACATTGATTTTCCACAACAACGACTGCCTACACAAACATTCAAACACATGGAATCGATACTTGCTCCACAAAGATTGAACTGGTACAGACCTACAAATATCTATGATTATATCTTGATGAACATTTCAAATGGAAAGCACACATAGAAAATATTCAAAAAAAAACTTTGACAGTCTACATATGCTCTGTACCATTTAAGTAATTGCTCACCATAAAACATATTGAAACAGGCATACTTTTCATTGGCCGAATCATGTCTTCGGCATGGAATAACTGCATGGGGAACAGCGACATACTGTAGGAACTTACAATAAACTCAAAATAGGATCATAAAATTACTATACAAAAACCAACAATTTTCAAGAAACAATTTAACTACAAACGATCACAACGCAACGTCTGAAATAACTAACATCACCAACACACACATAAGTCGTTATCAAACATCACATAATGATAATGACTTACATATATGTATATGGATCTCAAAATTTTAAACATTGAAGGCATATATAAAACATCTATAGTAAATGAATTCTACAATGATGTAAGCTTACTGGAACGTATCGACCACCAAGAGAATACCAGAAGAAGGGCACAACGACGGTATAAAGTACCAAGCTTTCGAAATGAGTATGGAGGGAAGTCCTTAACTGTAACATTGCCTACAACACGTAATAAAATGCCAATACACTTCTTAAATCTGCACAACCCAAGAAGTAGAAAGAAATTAATCAAAACAACACTTTCGCGCACAATTATCTCTGAGTTGAATTATGTTTTATAAAATATATATATATAAGATGTCATGTAATGAATACAGCTGAACTGAAATACCATCTATAGTATTAAAAGCTATGTTAAACACATATCTAGTTATTATCCTGCAGACAAGACGCAATTGCTTCGCGGGAATGTATCTATAAGATGAATTGTAAAAATGTTAAGATAAATAAATAAATAATACAATAAAACAAAAACAAATTAGTATTATTATTAGTATTCGTATTAGAATTTCGTATTCATATTAGTAATAGTATTCGTATTAGTAATAGTGTTAGTATTAGTAATAGTATTCGTATTAGTATTTGTATTAGTACTAGTATTATTATTATTTGTATTAGTAGTATTGGTGTTAGTATTAGTATTATTATTAGTATTAGTATTGGTATTAGTATAATGTCTAATTAAGTTTGACATCATATTAAGTTATTTAATATTAATTGTTGACTCGCTTCATTAGTATTACTATTTGTAGTGGTAGTGGTAGTAGTAGTAGTAGTAGTAGTCGTATTAGTAGTAGTTATGGTTGTAGTTGAATTTATATTAATTGCTGGAAAAATGGAGAAAAAAACATTTGGAGAAAACCACATTTTCTGAACCCAATTTCTACCGAACAAGTTGTTCAATCTAAAAAAGGAAAACATCGTCTAACTCAGATTGACGTCCGCTAATCAGGCAATTTCAACGAAATCTATTTTTTTAAAAAAAATCTAAAATTTTGATGGGTTAACCCCTTTGTAATTTTTTTGTCTAAAATATTTTTTTGCATTTTCATGTATTCTGCTTTCAAAATGATTTAAATATATCCAAATATAATTTACATAACATTAGCCATTAGAGATTAATGGCCAAAAATACATTTTAAGACTGCACCATGGGATTCACAGTAAATCCTGAGAAATGATTCACTGATTAATTAGTAATAGTAAAAGTAATAGTAATAGTAATATTAATAGTAATAGTAATAGTAATAGTAATAGTAATAGTAATAGTAATAGTAATAGTAATAGTATTAGTAATAGTAAAAGTAATAGTATTAGTAATAGTATTCGTATTAGTATTATTAGTAGTATTAGTAATATTAGTGATAGTATTAGTAATAGTATTAGTAATAGTATTAGTAAAAGTATTAGTACTAGTATTAGTACTGGTATTAGTAATATTAGTAATAGTATTAGTACTAGTATTAGTAATAGTATTAGTATTGGTATTAGTAATAGTATTAGTAATATTAGTATTAGTAATAGTATTAGTAATATTAGTAATAGTATTAGTCATATTAGTAATAGTATTAGTCATAGTATTAGTAATAATATTAGTATTAGTAATAGTATTAGTAATATTAGTAATAGTATTAGTAAAAGTATTAGTATTGGTATTAGTAATAGTATTAGTAATAGTATTAGTAAAAGTATTAGTATTAGTAATAGTATTGGTATTAGTATTGGTATTCGTATTAGTATTGGTATTAGTATTAGTATTAGAAATTGTATTAGTAATAGTATTCGTATTAGTAGTATTAGTATAGGTATTAGTATTGGTATTAGTATTGGTATATTAGTAAAATGTCTAATTAAGTTTGACATAATATTAAATTAACTCTCTTCATTAGTATTACTATTTGTAGTTGTAGTAGTAGTTGTAGTTGTAGTAGTAGTTGTAGTGGTAGTTGTATTTATATTAATTGCTGGAAAAATGGGGGGAAAAAACAGTTTCAAGGAACTTTCGAATCACTAATTTAAAGAAAACCCATTTTCTGAAGCCAATTTCTCCCTAACCAATTGTTCAATCTAAAAAAGGAAAACACCGTCAGATTGACGTCCGCTAAGCATGCACAAAATTTCAACGAAATTTATTTTTTCAAAAAAAATCAAAAAATTTGATGGGTTAACCCCTTTGCTTTTTTTTTTGACCAAAATAATTTTTTTCGAATTTCCAAATCTTGAGCACTTGGATGTATTCTGCCTTCAAAATGATGTAATTATAAACAAATCTATTTTGCATAACATTAGCCATTAGAGATTAATGGTCAAAAAATACGATTTGAGGGTGCACCGTCGGATACGCAATTAATCCTGTAAAAATAAGCGTAGCCTAAAACTCTCAGTGGGTTAATAGTAGTCCTAAAGTGTACCTTCAATTTAACGACACCTTAGCAGGTTGCTGAAAAATTCGAGAAATAGTTTTAAGGGAATTTATGATTACTGGTCAAAATACCCTATTTGAGAGCACACCGTTGGATGCGCAATAAATCCTGTGAAAATGATTGTAGCATAAAACTCTCAGTGGGTTAATGTTAGTCCTGAAGTCTAGCTTTAATTTGTTACCACACTCGTTGCGATAGCTAAATCGGTTGCTGAAAAATTGTACAAATACAGTAAGAGCTCGATTTGCACAACCGATAGGAAATCAAGCCTGTTGCATTAACTGAGATTGTTGCACTTACCGAGCCCCAAATATATAAGTTTAAATATTGAAATCGAAGAATATGGGATGAAAAATAACTGGAAGGCAACGGTAAAATAACAGTTATAGTACGCTCGTTTACAGTGGACAGAGTCGAACAGAGAATAATGTTGAAAAGGGAGCATTTGGTTTAACCGTGACCTCCAAACAAAGTTCCTGATTTCAGTGCATCAGAAAAAAGTTGCACTTATCACGACCTTTTTCTTCGAAAGTTGCACTTATAAAGACCGTAATATAAAAAAATGACGGTTGCGCTAATCGGGGAGTTGCAATAATCGGGGGTTGCAAAAATCGAGCTTTTACTGTAGTTTCAAGGGACTTTGGAATCTTTAATTTTGAGAAAACCCATTTTCTGAACGAAATTTCTCACCAAATATTTGTTCAAACTGAAAAATGAAAACACCGTCTTGCTCAGATTAAGGTCCGCTATGCCTCAACAAAATTTGAACAAAATCTATTTTTTCCAAAAAATTCTCAAATTTTGATGGGTTAACCCCTTTGTTATTTTTTTGGCTAAAATTTTTTTTTTCGATTTTTCGAATCTTTTTCTCTTGGATGTATTCTGCCTTCAAAATGATGTAAATATATCCAAATATAATTTACATAACATTAGCCATTAGAGGTTAATGGTCAAAAAAAATACGATTTGAGGGTGCACCGTCGGATACGCAATTAATCCTGTAAAAATAAGCGTAGCCTAAAACTCTCAGTGGGTTAATAGTAGTCCTATAGTCTAACTTTAATTTGATATCACACTCGTTTCGATACCTTAGTCTGTTGATGAAAATTTGAACAAATACTTTCAAGAGACTTTCGAATCACTAATTTAAAGAAAACCCATTTTCTGAAGCCAATTTCTCCCTAACCAATTGTTTAAAATAAAAAATGAAAATACTGTCTTACTCAGATTGACGTCCGCTAATCATGCACAAAATTTCAACGAAATCTATTTTTTCAAAAAAATCGAAAATTTTGATGGGTTAACCCCTTTGTAATTTTTTTGTCTAAAATATTTTTTTTCGATTTTTTAAATCTTTTGCATTTTCATGTATTCTGCTTTCAAAATGATTTAAATATATCCAAATATAATTTACATAACATTAGCCATTAGAGATTAATGGTCAAAAATACATTTTAAGACTGCACCATGGGATTCACAGTAAATCCTGAGAAATGATTCACTGATTAATTAGTAAAAGTAATAGTAATAGTAATAGTAATAGTAATAGTAATAGTAATAGTAATAGTAATAGTAATAGTAATAGTAATAGTAATAGTAATAGTAATAGTAATAGTAATAGTAATAGTAATAGTAATAGTAATAGTAATAGTAATAGTAATAGTAATAGTAATAGTAATAGTAATAGTAATAGTAATAGTAATAGTAATAGTAATAGTAATAGTAATAGTAATAGTAATAGTAATAGTAATAGTAATAGTAATAGTAATAGTAATAGTAATAGTAATAGTAATAGTAATAGTAATAGTAATAGTAATAGTAATAGTAATAGTAATAGTAATAGTAATAGTAATAGTAATAGTAATAGTAATAGTAATAGTAATAGTAATAGTAATAGTAATAGTAATAGTAATAGTAATAGTAATAGTAATAGTAATAGTAATAGTAATAGTAATAGTAATAGTAATAGTAATAGTAATAGTAATAGTAATAGTAATAGTAATAGTAATAGTAATAGTAATAGTAATAGTAATAGTAATAGTAATAGTAATAGTAATAGTAATAGTAATAGTAATAGTAAAAGTAATAGTAAAAGTAATAGTATTAGTAATAGTATTCGTATTAGTATTATTAGTAGTATTAGTATTAGTAATATTAGTGATAGTATTAGTAATAGTATTAGTAATAGTATTAGTAATAGTATTAGTAAAAGTATTAGTACTAGTATTAGTATTGGTATTAGTAATATTAGTAATAGTATTAGTATTGGTATTAGTAATAGTATTAGTAATATTAGTAATAGTATTAGTAATATTAGTAATAGTATTAGTCATAGTATTAGTAATAATATTAGTATTAGTAATAGTATTAGTAATATTAGTAATAGTATTAGTATTAGTATTGGTATTAGTAATAATATTAGTAAAAGTATTAGTAATAGTATTGGTATTAGTATTGGTATTCGTATTAGTGTTGGTATTAGTATTAGAAATTGTATTAGTAATAGTATTCGTATTAGTAGTATAGGTATTAGTATAGGTATTAGTATTGGTATTAGTATTGGTATATTAGTAAAATGTCTAATTAAGTTTGACATAATATTAAATTAACTCTCTTCATTGGTATTACTATTTGTAGTTGTAGTAGTAGTTGTAGTTGTAGTGGTAGTGGTAGTTGAATTTATATTAATTGCTGGAAAAATGGAGAAAAAACAGTTTCAAGGAACTTTCGAATCACTAATACATATAAAGAAAACCCATTTTCTGAAGCCAATTTCTCCCTAACCAATTGTTCAAAATAAAAAATGAAAATACCGTCTTGCTCAGATTGACGTCCGCTAAGCATGCACAAAATTTCAACGAAATCTATTTTTTCAAAAAAAATCAAAAAATTTGATGGGTTAACCCCTTTGTTATTTTTTCGTTCATAAATTTTTTTTTCGATTTTTCAAATCTTTTTCTCTTGGATGTATTCTGCCTTCAAAATGATGTAATTATAAACAAATCAATTTTGCATAACATTAGCCATTAGAGATTAATGGTCAAAAAATACGATTTGAGGGTGCACCGTCGGATACGCAATTAATCCTGTAAAAAATAATCGTAGCCTAAAACTCTCAGTCGGTTAATAGTAGTCCTAAAGTGTAGCTTCAATTTGATGCCACACTCGTGTCGATACCCTAGTCGGTTGTTGAAAAATTGAACAAATACTTTCAAGGAACATTCGAATCTGAAACTTTGAGAAAAGCTCATTTTCTAAAAAATGAAAACATCGTCTTGTTCAGAATATGATTTAGCAAAATTCTAACGAAACCTATTTTGTTATCAAAAAAATCGAAAATTTTGTTGTATTAAACCCTTAGCTTTTTCTTTGGCCAAAATATTTTATTTTTTCAAACTTCCAAATTGTTTGCTCTTGGATATATTTTGATTTGGAAAGGATGTTATTATAACCACATATAGATTATATAACACTAGCTACTTCATAACCCATTAACGTCCAAAAACAAACTACAGGTAATCAATTGTTTTCGTAGCGTTTTTTGTTAATTCATTAGGCATTAAGTAAAAGGATTTTAACAAAAAAACATAAATTTGTTTTATTCACTCGAAATGACTGAAGGTCACATTTGGTTTTGCTTCTGTTCTATTACTTTTTTTGTACACGCGGTTTGCAGCTTTTTTTTATTTTTCCCCCTCTTTGTCCCCTTTAATCCCGCCTGGGCCGCTTTTTCTTCCCACCTCTTACTCATTTGCACCTGTTGTTGCCAATCGCAGTCGTGGACCAATATTCCAAAAAAAATCACAATATTTGATTTTTGAGTATTTCGATGGGTTTTCGGGACACATTTTAACCGTTTCCCCCATTTTTATCCCCTTCAAATCTGTTCTTAGCGGATGTCTAGGCTGCAGGGTAGTAATAAATCAGTCGCTTAAGAATGCATATTATTTCTCATTTATATTTTACCAGTTTTGAGCCCGTTTTTTTATTTTTTTTTTCAGTTTTATCCCTTCCAATCCGAATGGCTAAAAATCCGTTGACAAATCTAAATATGCGTTTTAATAGCTGACAACCTGAAAAGTGCAATGGCTATTTAACTATGATTGGTCGTAGCTGACAACTTTGCAATATGGGTTCGACTGTCAGATTAATTCCCTATTTTCCTAACATTTCTGAATGATTTTGAAGCTTGCTTTGTGTCCCTTACTAAAATTTTTGTTTGATAGGTCCCTTAATTTAAATGATTTCTTACACTTATTTATCCGGTGTTTCCCCCTTTTCGTCCCATCTCTAACTCATTTCCACCTGTTGTTGGCAAACATTTGTTTCACCCATTTTTATTTTTTTCACTATTTATCCCGTTTCGGTACGTTTGGAAACTCATTTCCAGCAGTTGTTGCCAATCGTAGTCGTTGACCAATTTTCTAAAAAAAATCACAATATTTGATTATTTCGTATTTTTCCAAAAGGGTTTTGGGGACTCATTTTACCCGTTTATTTGTATCCCCGTCCAATTCGAATTTCCAAAAATCCGTACTTAGCGGATGTCTAGGCTGCATGGGCTACATATTTCATGATTCAGCCGTTTAGTCAGGACAGTGATGAATCAGTCAGTCACGCAAGAGTTTTATATAAGTTGTTTACAGACTAATGGTAAAAAAAAGTAGAATTTGAGAGTGCACCATCGGAAACGTAATAAGTCCTATGAAAATAAAACTCTCAGTGGTTTAGTAGTAGTCCTAAAGCATAGCATTAATTCGACACTACAATCTGAAAAACAGGACAAATAGTTTCAAGGAACATTCAAATCTCTAACTTTGAGAAAAAAAAACATTTTCAAAAACGTCTGAGAAAAGTACGATTTAGTTTGAATATGTCACTGGCAAGTTAAATATTTATATGTAATTGACACAGCCAAAGATATGCAACCTCGAAATGAGAGATCTGTGGCTGATCCCTTTGCCAGTGTAGAATATGATAAGAACAGGCTTACAATTACAACTTCAAAACAGTGGTTGACTTCTTAGACCCAGGATCCGCCGTCAGCCACGAAATAGAATAGGAGATGATCCACACTCCGTCCAAGGATGTCTGATGAACCTTGCCGGACACAGCCAAAGATATGCAACCTCGAAATGAGAGATCTGTGGCTGATCCCTTTGCCAGTGTAGAATATGAGAAGTACAGGCTTACAATTACAACTTCAAAACAGTGGATGACTTCTTAGACCCAGGATCCGCCGTCAGCCTCGAAATAGAATAGGAGATGATCCTCACTCCGTCCAAGGAGGTCTGATGAACCTTGCCGGAACCAACCAAAGGTCACATCAATAAAAGTTATAAGTAACATATCCAAACTATAAAACAGATTAAAATTAAAAAAACCTCAGCTGATGAGAAAAATAAAACAAGTTTCTTGTGGTTTCTTATTCTAACATTTTTAAATTTTTATTTCGCTCTTTTATACTACATTTTTTGTTTTTCGTATTATTTTGTTGTTGTTTTTAAATATAAATCACTTAATTTTGATACAATAGTAAATCAAATATTTTAATTTTGTTTTTGTTTTTTTCTTTCTTGTTATTACTTAAATCATACGACAATTTATCGTTCAGGTTATCAATTTATCGAAAGAAAAAAAAAATTAGAACTTATACGATAAAAAAAAAAGTATTCGAAAATATTTTAGCCAAAACTCCAAAAGAATACATAATGGGATGTTACAAATAATACCAAACAGATTTCAAACTCAGAGCCAACTCAAGGAGAAAACGAGTTGTACGAGTACAACCACAAATTGTTTTGAATTCAATAAAAATCATTCAAGCCAATAACTCTGTGTTATTGTGTTGAATGTTTTAGGTTTTGCGTTTTGTTTCGTTTTATTATTTTGAATATTTTGTTACTAAATGTTAGTATGGTTGGTTGGTAGGTATGCTTGACTAATAATAAAGAATGTTTCTTGGTATCCATTGATTGAAATTATTGTTTAATAATATTTCTTTTGGTTTTGTTTAACACAATCATAATATTCGGTTTTGTTTGTTGTAATGAGTCGAAATTTGTATCGTAAGGTGTTGGTTTTTCTTTTCTTGTGGGCGGGGTAGGTAGGTTGGCTTGTTTTTTTTTAAAAATTTTTTTAGTTGGGGGAACTCAATATTTTTTTTGTTTTGTTTAATGTATACATGAGTTTGGGGCATAATTGAGTTGTTGATTTAATGATTGTTATTATAATTATTATTAGATTTTGTTTATAACATCATGATTTGTTTATAATAAAGATTTGTTGTTTTTAAATTATTATTTGTGTTGTTTTTTTTTGTCTGTTTACATTTTTGTTTTTAAACAATTTATTTGATTTGCGTTAACTACTTAAGAGTAAATTATTTTTCAGTGTTTTTTTTTTCTTCTTTTTATATTTCAAATCATTCGTTTATTCGTTTTCTATTTAAAATATTTTTTGGTTATTTAAGGTTTTCAGTTGGTTTGTTGTTTCTTTTCTCAAATTTAAGATTAAATAGAAAATATTTCCTAGTAGAATATTTCCTGTCATCAAACAATCGAAACGAATTGCAAGAAAAACAAATCAAATACATTTGTTAATAAAGAGAAAAAAAACTGGTTCATCGGCGCTAGCTATAACTAAACTAAACTGAAGTGAAGAGTTGAGATTTACCCAGTGATTGTGTTACCCTTAAACTAAAATTGTAAATGTATGAGAGACTAAGTTGAGGAGATAATAACCCGCCCTCAGAGATTATTTCGAAGGTGTTGCTTTGCTCGGAGCCTTTGAGATGGATGAACTGGATTCGACCCCAACACCCAGAGATTATTCAAAGATTTCTGTTCTTAGTTAAAAAAAAAAAACGTTGGTTTTTGTTTTATTACTTTATAAACTTTTTCCACACAAGCGCCATCTACTGTAAACTAAAATCAATATAGAAATGGTTGGAATATACGCCATGAAAGCTGAATTGGTATTGAGGCCATGCTGACCAGTGTTACACTTAAATAACAGAGAAAAGTTCTACGTTCTAAATTTGCAGTTGTATGCAGTTTGTTCTTGTGACTTTAGGCGTTCTTAAGAGATTCATTTGGATGATTGAATATTCATTTCATTTAATTAAATTTAATTAAACTGAGCCTCTTAGGCCATATATAATTACAGAATACTCAATAGTCACCTTACTAGTTCTAGTACCAGCCTATAGGCAGTGTATTCTATATACATCACAGACACAAACTTTCAAATGTTTTTAAAACATCTACAATCGGTGATTTTAAGACCACAATTGTGGATCTTTTAAAATCATAATTGGGGATCTTTTTAAATCCACAATCATGGATCTTATAGGACTACAATCTAAGTGGATCTCAAAAGACCTCAATTGTCAATATTTTTAAACCCACAATTGTGCTTTTTTTTAAAACCCACAACATCGTGATGCGGTGGATTTAAAACCACAATAGTTGTGGATCTCATGGGACCACAATTGTGGAAATTTTTAAGACCTCACTTGTTGATTTTTTAAAACCACAATCATGTAGTTTCAAAGATCTCAATGATAGCAATAAAGGATAAATTCTGTCGTAGCAAGACCTTGTGAAATGTCATACATATTTGATATACAAATGTAGATGTTCTTAAAAATACCTAATAGATGGCGCTGTCTGTTTCATTTTTTTGGGAAATCTTAAAAATTCTATTCGATTTATGGATGTGAAGTGTTCTAACTATTCAGTACTTCTTGTTATGAAATGTAAGATTTGTTTGAAGCATAGCTAGCTATTTTAATGGCCTTCATGCCATCGCTTTACATGCAATGACCTCAAATGTAATTTAAATGCGTTAATATTTCGTTTTTCTATTTCTTCTTTAAATGTTAACATAAAGTGATGTTTTAATTAAGATCTTGTTATTACGGAAGCTTCTTATTTTTGTCAGTTTTCAATTTTTTTTCGGGGACGGGACAGCTGTTTTTTTTTCTTTTACTTTTAGATAAAATTTATAATTGCTTTCAGATATACGTACATATGTATTTTGTTGTTATACGAATAAAATTGTTGTATTGCACACAAAAAGAAAAACTTATTAAAACATCTTCAGCAGTAGCAGCAGTTTTAAAGTTACATTGTCTTCTTTTTTTAATGAACGGCTTCGAATCACAATCAAAAGTTTTGCTTTTAATATAAGTATATATATATATATGTGTGTATATAAAAATAAATGAGCAAATAGAATAGGATAAATTATAAAAAAAAAACTTTTTAAAATTACATTTTTGTTTCGTTTCTTAAAATAAAAGTAGTGAACTGTGAAGGAGTGTTGTGTTGTTGAAAGAACGGTAACAGGAATACATGTTTTGCTCAATACTTTAAAACAAAAGAAAAGTTTTCATTTCATTTGTACTTGTGTAAAATAATACAAATTCATTTTGAGAAAATAGTGCATGGAAATATTGTAAAAAAAAAACAAAGAATACTTATAACAAAATAATCTCAGTGCATAAAATGGTAATTGTAAATTTTTAAAAACAAAAAAAAATTACAACGTGAGAACGGTATAAAAACTAATATACAGTAAATAGTAATGCATGTGTAAACAAATGTGTATATAGAAATAATATCAAAAACAGGTTGATAAAATAATTATATTAATAATAATAAGATTAGATATTGTATATAAATAATAGTAGAAATTATACAAACACTATTTATTAGTATATGGAGGGCACAATGGCACTGCGGCTCTGGGCGGGGAGTAAGAGACACAAGACTCAAAAACAGACGATCAAAGACTTCAATAGAACTTTTGGATACACATTTGAATGTGAAATTGCTTTTAATTTGTTATCAAGGAATTTGGTTGAAAACAAATATTTTTATTTTTTTGGAGAAAATCAGGATTGTCTACGGATACTGGAAATATTTGGAGAATATCCATAAGACTAAACGGGGTTTCATTGCCATCAACTGAAACTTTTCTATTCAACTCCTTAATCCAGTTTTTATAAACTGAATTCATCCGAGACGCAACGAATATAAATTTGATTGATAACACAAAGAAAAATAAACTACAAAAATGTTTTTTGGACAAACTGAACAAGAAGAACCCAAGAGGTATAAACAAAATGTTCGTGTGTTGTTTGAACGTAACGAATGAGACTGTCGTTTTATTCGACTTTTAAAATGATAGAATTTGACATTTGGTTGCATAAACATTTGTTTGTGTAAAAATTTGGTTGCGCAAACATTTGAATGCTCAAATATAAGGTTGGGGCACTAGGAAATATTCTATTGTATAGTATAGTGTATGTATTTAGTTGCGCAAACATTTTGTTCGAAAGTATGCACTTTTTCGTTCATATCTTGGAAACGAACCAAGAAATCCAACAGATTCCAGATGATAATTATTCCATTTTGAATGCACAAAATATCTACTATAACAAAATATCAAAATAAGAGAAAAAATATGTTTGCCCAAAAAAGAGACAAGGGGTTAGCCTTTCCAAATTTGCAAAATTTGAAAAAAAATATTTTTGTCTTAAATTTTGCTCATTGATAGAGGATGTGCCACTGAAGCTGACGCTGTGACACTTTTTTTTATAGCATGAGAATTTTCGAATTTAGGGACTTTTAAAATGATAGAATTTGACATTTGGTTGCATAAACATTTGTTTGTGTAAAAATTTGGTTGCGCAAACATTTGAATGCTCAAATATAAGGTTGGAGCACTAGGAAATATTCTATTGTATAGTATGAAACTATAGTTGCGCAAACATTAGGATGGGTATGTATTTAGTTGCGCAAACATTTTGTTCGAAAGTATGCACTTTTTCGTTCATATCTTGGAAACGAACCAAGAAATCCAACAGATTCCAGATGATAATTATTCCATTTTGAATGCACAAAATATCTACTATAACGAAATATCAAAATAAGAGAAAAAATATTTTTGCCCTTTCCAAATTTGCGAAATTTGAAAAAAAATATTTTTGTCTTAAATTTTGCTCATTGATAGAGGATGTGCCACTGAAGCTGACGCTGTGACACTTTTTTTTATAGCATGAGAATTTTCGAATTTAGGGACTTTTAAAATGATAGAATTTGACATTTGGTTGCATAAACATTTGTTTGTGTAAAAATTTGGTTGCGCAAACATTTGAATGCTCAAATATAAGGTTGGAGCACTAGGAAATATTCTATTGTATAGTATGAAACTATAGTTGCGCAAACATTAGGATGTGTATGTATTTAGTTGCGCAAACATTTTGTTCGAAAGTATGCACTTTTTCGTTCATACTTTCGCAATGAGACGTTCGTTCAGTGTTTCCGCAAACACAAATTAAAACACGTAATTTTAGATTAATTATTTTGTGACATGTATAAAGTGTACGTACAAAACCGAATTTGTTTGTTGCAATATTGTCAAAATTGGAGGCCTAATAAAATGAAGAATCGTCCAAATTGCAAGCATAAACAAATAGGTTATGAAAGTAGTTGATATCTGGTTTTTAAATACTTATTAGATTAAGAGATATGGAACCCACGGCCAAGGAATAAACTCGAGTTACATGATAAAATCGCAATTTATTGTCCTTTCAGTTTAAACGAACGGAAAATTTATTTTACAGAAACTGACAGTTATTTGCCTTCACACATTGCTCTGTAATCAGTAAGCTGTGTACGGCTGGGACTGTTTAAAGTCGTCTCCGAATGGCTTATACATTTTCTATAGAAGCTTTACATCGATTCGAAATTTCGCTCTTACTTGTAAAGTATTCGGATTTTACGATATGGAAAACAAGGAAACAAATGTTTAAACCTGGGTTTACGACGAATGTTGAATTTAGCTTAACAAATTAAGCTCAATTCTTTCTGGAAACGTCATACATTTGTCGATCCAAAACACGGTTATCCAAATGCCTAAAAGAAGATGTTGGCTCCATGGTCACTGTTCTGCCAGTGATGCACAGTAGTGCACCAAAAAATAGTTTTTTCCTATGAATTTAATTTGTAAGAGATAATGAATTGCCAAATTAAATTTATTACAAAAATGTTTTTATTAATATTTCTGCGGAGCCAAATAAAGATGGATGAGCAGTTTTTTCCCATTTCCGAACTGGTCTGGAATCTAACAAATGGCTAAAGCATGATTTTATTCCTGCACATAATGGAATTATGCCGTATGACTATAGCAAATGATATAGCAAAGGGCTATATCAGGATTTTATTTTATACAAACAAAAAAAAAACACTACCTTCGGCTAATTACCCATTTCGTTTAATTGAACAAAGATTTGTTTTCTCCCGGAATGTAGTTGACTTTACCAAAATAAGTTTTTACTACAGATCTTGCAACTAAACTCAATTCCAGATTGACAAACATACGAAATTTTTTGGGAAATTACAACTTTGTTGCATTTAAAAAGATGTGAATTATTAGTTTAAAAAACATGTGGTTCTATTTAACCGTAATCGTATAACGATCGAAATAAGGTAATTAATTACCTTAACGCGATAATTATTAAAAAAAAGCCAGAACTGTTCAACAAGGTAATTAAGCGTAGTTCTTTAAGTGTTCTTAATTGAAAATTAAAGTAGACTTGTCTTGGTCCTTGTGCCTTCTAACCTGCCAGAGCTATAAGGTAACCATGTGTTGTTTAATATAAAAATATTTAAAAAATAAAACGTAATTGGCGTTTTCGCCTCGATTCGCATATGATGTTTTTTTTTTTTTGAATGAACGACTAGATAAAATATATTTCAAAAAAAAAAACAGAGAGAGCAGAAGATTTCTACATAGACATAGAATATCGTTTGGATTTGGTTACTCTAAACACTTGTAAAGAGAAATAATGTGTAGGCGCGAGAGAGAGCGAGATAAGAGCTAGAGCGACTATGATGCCGTGAAATGTTACATTTCGCATGTTGTTGTTATTGGTTTGTTTGTTTGTAAATACACTATGTAGTTAGTATGTAAAGTTATATATGTATGTATATAAATGGAAATATGTAAAGATGTATGTATGTATATATAACTATATATGAATATTTATATATCTATAGAGAGAGTGTTTAAAGTTTGATTTCTTTAGAATTTTTCGGTAATGACTGACTGCAAGTGTCGAGACACTTCTTTCTTGCTTTCCTTACTTTTTTTCGCTCCTCACATCTCTATTCCTTTATTTGCAACACATAAAAAGTGTTTTTTTTTTGTTCTTTAGAGAATACTTTTCTCTTTTTGTTCTGACGATTTCGCTTTTTCGCGTTTGGTTTTTTGTTTATCTAATAAAAAGTAATAAAAAAAAGCAATTTACCATTAATTAACATTATTTTGTTGTGGTTGTTCATGATGATGATGATCAGAATAATGATGGCAGGCAACGTCCGGAATGCGAGAATCCTAAACAGTTGTACCGTATGGATTAAAGACAGCTCTTGAGCTGTCGGTATCTAATGAGATATCCTCTGGACTGGCTAAATCTACGCGTACATTGGAATTTGTACGTCTGCGGGCAGTTTGTGCGGCACCCCAATTGCTTAGGGTCCAATGGAAACCAGAGCTGGGCGGCTGTTCTTCGGCGACCTTAACCTGTGTACAGACCTACAAGTAAAACAAGTTACGGTTGAAATATTTTATAAAGCGGTAATGACAATAATTTGGTGTACCTCTCTATTGACACATGGCAACGTTTCGGTGCCGTTGCCAATGCCCGAACCGGTACCTGTAGGTGAAGCAGATTCTCTTGTACTTCCTATACTACTGCTGGATGCCAGCGAATCGTTACTAGATTCTGTTACAGCTCCACGATAATGAGCTACAGATTGAGCTACAGCCTAAAAAAACAAAAGATAAGTTACATAAATATTTGCTAAAAATTAAATAACAATAAGAAACAAACATTGTGGGCCAACATGAGGTCAGTTGGCCACAAAGCCACCCTGGAGCCCATGAACGTTCTAGTCTCGTTAAAGCGATATCTGGAGTAGAGCAGAGTTGTAAACGTCTTCTCCGAGTAAAGAAGCAAATGGTAAGATAGATGACAATTTACGGTAATTTTTAGATTGCTAGACGATAAACGACGTCTGAAGTTCAAACCGATAAGTAAAATACCAAACCAATAAAGAAAATGCGAATCTGCTTACTTGTCGACAATTCAGTACGATAATACTTTACAGTCTTAAGCAATTTCTTGTTCATAGTTTTAAAAAATATCTCATATGGTTAAAAAAAGGCTCAAAGGCTCAGTACGGAAACAATAATAGACGATGTTGTTGAATGTTACCCTTTAAACAAGAAGAGAAAGTCAAAGCCACAATAACTCGTCTGCGAACTGATTCAATGGTACCCGTGAACGATTCAAGAAGCAGTCAAATCTTCAACGCTAAGAAGACAAAAGCGCTAAAAATAAATTCACTGGATCCAGAAAGCAAATTTAAAACTGGCGATGACTTAATTGAAAACGTCGACTCCTTCAACTATCTTGGAAGCACAATTCCAACAGACGGTGTCCCAGCTAATGACATCCGAAGCAGAATAGCTGAAGCCCCAGGTGCCTTCTCTCAGCTGTGGAAAATTTGAAGATCATCCTCAATAACAACCAACACAAAAAATCCGTTTGCTGAACTCAAATGTAAAATCAGTTCTTGACTAATGACAGAGTCACTTGTGAGAAAACTACAACCATTTATCAACAAGTGTCTAAGAAGAATCCTGAAGATCTGGTGGCCCAACACAATATCAAACGATGAGTTTTAGAACAGATGCTAAAAAAAAGATTTAATTGGATAGGGCACACTCTATGGAAACAACCAACCGAAATATGTATACAGGCTCTCCAGTGGAACCCCTAAGGCGCCAGGGCAGAGGAAGACCAAAAAAGACGTGAAGGCGAACGATAGAAAAAGACATACAACAATTGGGATACTCATTCAACTAAGTGAAGTATTTCGAAGTTTTGTTAAGGCCCTGTAATCCACCGGTAGCGAAAGGACATAAGAAGAAGCAGAGTGGAAGGACCAAGTGAAAGAAGACACGAAAATCCCAGATATATTATAGAGGCCTGAAACAGGAAAAGTTCCTCATTTATTAATAAGGCCAAGGTCAATACTATGTTATGGATTTAATTTGTATTTATTATTTCAGAAGTGTTTTATATTTCTAAGAAGATCACCCAAAATAAAAAAAAAGATTGAAAACGAACAAACTTTGTAACGTTCAAGGTCCATTAAAAGTTTTTTAATAAATGAATTAAAAACTAAAGGGTAAACTTCTCCCAATCCCATTTTATTTGCGCAGTTTAAAATAAGCAGATGAATCGAGACCAGATAGTTAAAAAAGTTGAAAGGTTTATGATTGCGGAACAAAAGAATGAACAACACTGGGGATTAACTCACGGATTTCAATAGAACTGGAATCCGTTGGTATGCATCTAGCCATTTATAAACTCGAACTGCGTGGTAGAGTATATAGAGAAAGAAAAGATAGGCCAACGTATGTCAGAGGATACATTCAACCCAGACATATTTGGCCTCGTTTCGATAAGAAACGTTCGCACACAATGCTGTCGCTATCAAGACCCAATGTCTCATTTGTTGTGTCCGTCACAACAGGTATGCAATGAGACTAAAGGTTGCAACTAGTGACCACTACCGACACCTATTCTACACTGTCCAGCCTTGAAGAACAGGCGAGAATCTTATTACTATAAAGACCTAGACGACGACCTCACCGATATTCTTTAAACAAAACCCTTTAAAGGCACTTTGGTATGGAAATGGTTTGATATGATCCTATTTAATACTTTTTGTTATTTTCCACCATTCTAGGCAGAATTTGACCTAGATTGGCATAACCAACAATTGTGGAGTCAATTTAATATGCAGGATATATATTGAAACCTTAGTATTCAATGTGATACACATAGTGTGCATCATTTCTCTAAATGTCTAAATCCACAAGTCCTTGTGGTTTCTACTGCGGCAGAAGCTCAAATTGATTCCTTCAAAATCTGATGAATCTATTCCCAATCTATTTCCCAAAATACCACAAACAGCATAAAATTCCATAGAAAGAAATTAATTCAAAATGTATAGAGCTGGAAACGACAATTAACACTCTGCAACCAATTCTACCAGTTATATATTTCCTGTAAATCGTGTAGTTGCTGCACAAAATGTCCTCAAATCGTAACTATCCACAGTATTCAACCAACCTTTCGTTTATATAAGATATACTACAAATGCTATTTATTTTTGTGTTGACGATTGTGAGAGGATTAATTCTGTTCAACATTTACTCAAATCACAGCTGGGTTAGTATTTTCTTCCCTAAGTCGTTCCGACCTCATTAGCATACTATATATACCTGATTGTCTGGTGCCTCAGTTACCATTTTACCAGTGTAGATGCTGGACCCATATCCACCGTTTTAGAATATTTTTATAAAACAAAATTCTTCTACACTCGTTGATTATAAAAATAGAAACTTACCATAACATCACCACCCTGACAATCTTCGATTGATTTCAGTATCTCCCATACCAGTTCTGAATCTAATGGAATGGGATGTTCAGCATCACGATTGTATACACTAATCGCTATATGTACAGGATGTGGTACGGGTAGAGGTATTAATAGTTTTTCCGTTACGCTCTTCTCGTCCACTTTCTTTTTCCAGGGACGCCAGGGTTTCTGAGTTTCAGGCGTTTTGGTTTGTTGAGCTGCACGATGGGCACGAACGCGAGGTGTTGTTAAACCAACAGAAATATCTCTGTAAATATTAAAAAAAGATAAGTATTCTTTTTACAACAAAAACAAAAACAAAACAATACTAAAATGTACCTCTTATCTGGTTTTCTGAATGTTAATGTTATTCTTGATCGGGGATTGAATGCCGTCACCTCCAAGAATGGCAAATGCACTTGAACATTGCCACGCGGAGCATAGACATTACCCAAGAGATCCAGACCCTTCGAGCCAATAACATCTGTGGCATTTTGTACCATTTCTGTGTAACGTGACAAATCCAATGTGGGATGGGGCTCCAACTTGAAATGCGTATCGTTTTCCAGGAGTGGTGTAAGGAAATCCAAACTAAAGATTTCTGTATAGACCAAACCGGCCAAACCAGGCCAATCGTTAACAGTTAAGCCCTGAAATCACAAAACATATGAATATATGGATATTACCGTTACATTTGTAAGATTTAAATGCTTACCTTGTTATCCCAAAATTCTTCTTCTGTTATGGATAAACGGGCTATAATATGAGACGGATAGTATTTCTCCAGTATATGGGCGGCAAGTTGTATGGCAATCTTAAAACAGATATATGAAATGAATAAATAAACACCGACTCTTCCATTTCCACTTACCTTTAATTCCTTTGTGTTTAGTTTAATGCGTGTCTTCACCTGAGACGTTAAACTCGTCTGCAGTTCACGCCTTCGCTTCTCCAATTTTTCATGCAATGTTGTCGTCAAATCTTGTGCTTCACGATCCAGTGCCAAATATGGTCCACTCTTTGATAGCTGCGCAGAAAATGGCCCAAAACAGGCCTCCACAAATTGAGAGAAATCTTTCTGGGGCGTCAGTATAATACGTTCCATGGCATGTTGATAGGCTTGCAATTCATCCAATTCCATTTTCGCTTCAAATGCTGCCAACGCTTGTTCAGGCCGTATAACGAAATAATAGTCCAAGGCTAAACCAGGACCAGCAATACGTTTGACCACCAGACTATCGGAAGCCGGTATACGGCCACATTTCTTAATGAACAAGTGGAAGGTCAGCGAATCCCAGAGCAGACGCAGTGAATAACGAATGACACCAACTGGAGGAGTTGCATAAATCCAAACAAATTAAAAATGATAAATTCATAGAGACGCCCTCACAAATCTTAATTATATTAGGGATACGAAATAAGTTACTTAATAATAGGTTGTGGTGAACTTATAGAAAATACCGGGTGGTCTAATGGTTTTTTTTTCAATTATATCTCTCGAAATCTAGGTAGTAAGTTAATATCATATATCCGTGGATTGAAATAAATCGCTTTATGCTTGAAAATAATACGTTGTGAACTAATACAAACTCAATTCCAATGTGTAGGTCAAATAGTGTGTTTATGAAAAAGACGTTTTGGCTGAAAGTGGGAATAACATGGCGAAATTTTGTGAAAAAAGTTCGTGAGACTGGAATGCTAGTGGACAACACTCATGGTCCCCTGTCGCTGTGAGGTGCGCACTGACGAGAATATGGCTGATAATGTGCGATTCATCGACTCAAGCCTGATGCGAATTGCTCTTACAAGGAGAGTCCAATGGACTCAACAACTGAATTTACCATAATTACTTCTCTCTCGAACCGAAAAAGCGCCTACGTTAACGAGCAAATCTACCGCTTCAGTGGCCGTTGCGACAGTTAGGAGCGGTACAATAATTGACCCGGTGAACGCTTCAGAGGCAAAATAAACCATTTTTTGGCCGGGGAATGAAGACATGAACTTGGACGAGGTTTGGTTTTTGCAGGATGGCGAGCCATAACACACAGACCTGTCTAGAATGTCAGCGATTTGACGGCTTTAGACTTTTTGTGGGTTACCATGTTACAACCGATGTTATGCGATTAACGGTTCAGGCCATTAAGGCGAAAATTGAGCAAGCTATTGGGTTGACAGAAAATTGGAAAATTGGGTTGACAGAATGCGCTACGGCGAAACGATCCCAGGTCTTCACAGGCACTTGTGACCACACTTTATTACTATTTAACTAACGTGAAATATAGATGTATGATAATCTCAAGTAAGAAGCATAAGACTAATGCCCCTAACAATCCAGCAAACCCAAGTTCCAGAATTTTGTCTGATATTCTTTATATTACCCATTTGTCCTTCATCTAGGATTTGCCTGTGCAGACACATTTACTGAATTTTTGTTCACATTTTCCAATATACTTATATATTATGCATTTGTTGTGTATTGATATTTCTGCATAAAAATCTTAAATATTTTGAGAAACGAATTATGAGGAATTTTTGTGCTCTTCTTGGACAGAAAGGACTGATCAAATTTCTCCGTTTTCTGATAGCAGCATTTCTAAAGATAAAATCTGAAATTTCAATCTAACTTGGATTCGATGTCTTCCGAATTTCCAGAGGAAAAAATTAATTGCATTTTTCACGATAATAAATCATCCAAACTCCCATATGGTACCCAATTAAAGAGGCTTTCTAGAAGAGTTTCCCGTTTACTCGTATGATGCAATCGATTTACTGGAAATGCTATGAAATGGAAAGTTAGTACTATTGCCCACAGACTAGAAGAGATCAAAACAGAGGCCACGTGTTGAGTAAACACATGTACAATTTACCGGGAAGAACGATTGACTGTTCACATAAAAGAAGACTACACTCACTGAAAACGTATGCCATCAAAATCTGTTATGTCTAGTACATCTACATATATACGGATCTTTACTTTGCGCCATCACCTCGACCAGAGTGATAACACTTACCTATTAATATTAAACCGGATACCAGGGGACATACTATACTAGCAACAAATACAGCGGCAATCGGCTGTATACAACCTTGTATAAGAATATTCCATATTAGTGCCTCCAGCAATATGCAATAACGATTTCGCGCATTATCCGGTGAATCTAGATCGTATATGAGAATCATATAGATATGCAGAATTATGGTGAAAATCGGAATCCAAAAAGGGGCAGTTAAGGCAAGTATAATGCTCAAAATGCTCGTGGCCAGGCAAAGCAAAGGAAAGGCAAACAATATGACTACCGTGCCCAGAAAGCCTTTGACAAAGTAATTCCATACACGATTCAGGTTTCGAGTAAAACCTTTGCCAATAAAGCCTAAAACGAAAAGAAAACAAACACGCTCAGACTTGTCGTTTGTAAAGAAAACAGCCAAAAGATGCTTACCCGTATCCGGTTCCGTTTCAAAATGCGTCCTTGATTTTGATATGTGTCGCCATAACTCTATCAATCTCGATGCCATAGTCTGCGTTATGCTTGTCTTGCGCGGAAAGAGAGTACCATTAATTTGCGATAGCTCTACGTCAGGCATGAAAGGCTTAACACAGAATAGGGCTCTCAAACTCAATGGACTACACCACGGCACCAAAATGCCCAGCAGAAACATCATGTTCCACGTCCAACACCAAGTACGCTGCATTAAATTCAACAAACGCCAAAAGGGCCATCGGGTGCTGGTGGTGCGTATGACTTCCTTTTCGACTAAAAATACCGGTTGTGAGGGATCCGAGCGTGGGGTGACTATGGAGGTGGCTTGTTGACTTATAACTGTAGGTATGATATCCGATTGTCCTTGGAAATTACGCTTGATTATCCAGGATGTAGGAGACCATATGCGGCAGGCCCACTGAAAGCTTCTCGTTGGCGTCTTGGCATTTTTCAGTTCTTTCAACAGAACCGGTTCACGTTCTTTCATAAAGGCCAAATCACGACTTAGAAAATAAGCCGTCTGATGCAAATTCTGTTTGGTGCACATTTTCAATGCCTCCTCATGAGCAGACCAGGCGGATTTCGAAAGTTTGTTCTCCTCGGCATGTCGCAGTTTTGAGCGCAGCCATGGAGCGACTCTCGACAGAACTGAGTGATCGTTGGCCAAGCATTTCTGATGATCTTCCCGTGAACGTTTGATATCATTTTGCACTTTTTCCACGGCCTTGTACATAATGACCACAGCCTGCGCTTGCTGTACCAACAACTCTGGTATGCCCGGACCCAATTCGGCCAGCTTCGGATTGGACATTATCGAAGTGTAGACTCGCTGCAGATATTCCTTCATTACGGCCTCATTAACTTCCTCCTCGATTTCTTTGTCCGTCAGCTTTTTATCTCTGAGCTCGCCAATCAAACGTTCCCGAAAGTGGAGAAACCAGCCACGGGTCTCACGTTCCAAAATGCCAATTAGAACCGGCAAAGCCTTACGCATAACATCACGACAAAACAGACGCAAGTCAATTTCTTGACCCTTGGGCGTGAGAAATAAATATGGCACGGGCTGTGAACTCTCACAACTGTTAAAGTCGAATTTTTCCATGGTGGCTCGGCGTAACATCTTGCGAACATACGAGCACAAGCCGTCAAGGCAATCTTCAAATTCGGGCTGTGGGAAGGCAAAGACATAAGCAATGAATTAATTAGTCAATTGCATCTTAATTGTATGATCATGAATGAAGTTTTAAGGAAAGGATTTCCAAGGAAACACCACTGTAGAATGTTTTTAGGACGGCTTCCGTTACATAACATCGGTTAACAGAAAGAAAATAGTATTACATAAAATAAATGTTCATACTACTCTATTTGAAGTGACCATAAAAACCTAAGCAATTACTGGTTATTTTTTCAAAAATCCCTTCAAATCAAAATACCTACCCTGCATACAAGTTCGGCAATCAAAAATCGGCATCTCTCCTCTTTGATTTTATAATCCAAATTGTGGGCCAACAAAGCCGGCACTCCAATCAACATATCGACCAATTTGACGAGACCATTCAAGAGGGCGTGCACAGCATGACAGACGGAAAAGAAGTGCGAAAATATACGACCGCGAGCAGTGATCACCAGGAAGCGAGCGGCCAGGGCCAAATCGCTCAAGAACGAATCTTGAGCCCGCAAAGTGCCCTTCTGCAAGAGTTGAGACAAACGCCACTTGTGAACTTGACCGGGGAAATGCAGACTAGGCACATTAAATTCTCTGTATTGTTGGGAAATAAAAAAAAAAAAAGTGGTTATTCATTTGGGCAAAAGCTATCGGCGAGCAGACATTTAAAACTTGCACATCATGCATTTAAGCCACAAGCATTGTGTTTTTTGTTTTTTTTTTTTGGTTTTGTTTTGTTTCATATTTTCAAATATTGTACAGTTTGTCATTTAAGCCAATAATGTGAAATTTTGTTGGAGGAAATTTGTAAGCAAATATTACATGATTTGACAAATTGTATGCTTCAATGAATTGTAATGATGTTTTTGTTGGTTCATTGAGGTGTGTTCCGGGTTAGGACTTGGTGGCGGTGGTGGGTTTTTGGATATCGTTCTAAATACTATTATGGCCATTAAGTACAAGTGGTGGTAGTGGTAGTTAGTAGAAGTAGTAGTAGTAGTAGTAGACACATAAAACGTAAAAAGGGTAAACATTGAATTTGTAATACAATACATCTATAAATTAGATAACTAGGGTATCCATGAATTGACGTAACTGGAGTAGATCTAAACATTCGTAAACTTATTTTTATTTGTCTATATTTACATTTCATTATTGCGGCGAAAATGGAGTGTTCATATATTATATGTCATTCCGTTTGTAACAATTGAAAATATAATCTGCCAACCTTTGAAGTTGTTATAGACGGCATCTCATCAACCGATCATATATTGACCGCAGCAGTGCCACAATGTTATGTTCACTCTCCTTCTCTACGAGTATTTCTTATTTTCATGGACGACCTGTTGGGTCAGACTGTGAACCCAATCTACTGCTCTGTCATTGTCTTCATTTGACCATCGGCCCAGTCCTCTGGAGGTCGGGGACAAAAGGCGAACGATGTACGATCAACGACTCGATTTATGAGTGGTATCAAATGAACAGAGTAGATTTCGAAGGACGCAAGACCAAGTGCTGTTGTCACACAAACTTTCCACTCATCCAGCATCGTCGTAAATCTCTATGGATTGTGTGGATATCGACGAATCAGACACTCGTGATGTTCTGGGCATGAAGATACAGGATTATGATCGCTGGGCTAGCAATATTTTCCAAGTGTCGATAGAAGCATTCAAGTGTTTAGGCTGTGTAAAGCGGTGCAAGAAATGTCTCAACCCATCCGATCTGGTAAGTATGTACCCCACAAACATTGGGCTGTATTTATTGACTCAATCCCGATTATAATTTCACAGTTGCTATTGCCAAAAATCAATAACATTTGATGAAAAAATTCTATTGTATTATTGCATTGCTGGTTGTTTACAATCAGCTAAACACAAACGATGTAATCAAACGGCACCGTCTATTGACCTCAATTCATGAATCTCCTAAATATATATAAAGCGCTCAAGAGTAGCCTAGTCCACATTCGGGTTTTCATGATGTTGTATTGATTGGACATTCGATTATTCTAAGAACCAAATAAGTTCTTCAAATTAAATTTTTAGAATTAACATTTAAAGGAAAAAGTGGTCTAAGCAATTTTTTCCTGAGCGATTAATATGTAGTTATAATAGAGATATCAAATGTTAGTAACATGCATTAAAATTAATGGTCGAATATTTTAAATTAAAAAGTAATTTTAAGTTTTAAATATTCTACTCCGGAAATTTTTTGAATAATTAAAAATGCGCTTTTTCCTGTACAATTGAATATTCCAAAGACTAGACCGATAAACATTTAATACAAGTATTCAGTATTTGTAGAAAATAATCCCTAAACTAGATTTTCTAAACAAAAAAAAACAAAGAACAAAGAAAAAAAGAAGAATTTAATTTCTTTTTTTTTCTATGCAAATTCGAAAGTTGTGTAGGATAAACAGACGAGAATAATGTGTTAATAATGAAACATGATTGTTCCATTATTCAAATAGAAACATACGGTTTATCGTCATGCTTAAGTGTCTCGGAGTAACATCTGCTGCCGAAGCAGCATATGCAAGTTTGTCGATATTGAATCCACACAAGCAGACCGAAAACTCTATTGCGATTAATTGTTACAACATATATTGAATGGTTATCTGATTATTACAACGATAAAGCCAGCAGGCCTCAGACCATTGACGAGTTCCAGGCCACCCAAGGTGCTATTGATTGGCCACACAGAGCTCTAGATTTCATTCCAACGGTTTGGATTTTTGTTAATTGAATAGTAGAGCGAAAGCCAGCAGTCCTCAGACCATTGACGAGTTGCAGGCCGCCCAATGTGCTATAAAAAGGTGGCCATGCTACATTGCAAATCAATAAATGTCAAAAGGGCTCTAGATTTGATCTCTTCGATTTTGTTTTGAGGGGTTATTTGAAAAGTAAATTGTACGCCAGCACGCACACCTAAAGCGCAATCAAAACATTTAGATTTATCGTCAGTATCAGTAAAACTGTTCAAGCATTTTGACCGCGCAAAAGGACGCTTTAGACCATTGACAAGCTCAAGGCAAACATGATGGCGCTACGGCACATTTTGACTTGATTGATTGACTGATTGATTTTGTTTTAAGAAAGTACAGTCCAAAGAAGCTGTAAAGGACCAAATTAAAGTTATTCAATATTTGCATAACAATATGAATATAATCGAAAATATATTTTAATGTGGATTTATTTTATGAAGTTTGGCAAACAGTGCCTGAAATATTTCAGACTGGCCGTGTTGTTATTGGCAGTGTGGGCTTGTATTATACAACAAATCCAGGTTTATAACCTGCCTGAGCTGTAAACTTCTTACGAAAAAGCATTAACCTTTCGGATTTGCCTTCAAACAGTAGGTCGCGATTATTGAGTAGACAAAACACACGTGAACAGCTCACTAATTAAAGGGAAGTGTCAGGTCGGTTCCTTGGGGGAATAAGTTGAAATTTATGATAAATATGTTTTGTGTGTTTTCAATTATCAATGACTTTCAACTTAAACCTGTATTCAACAGTCAACAGCACACTTCTTCTCGTTTATCTGTTTTCCTCTCAATTGCATTTCAGCTCCCGATGTCGTTTATAATCAATTCACCACTTTGTTCTATATAATTTCCGACTTTAAACTAAAAAAAAAAACATTAAAACTAACGAGTATACGAAAAAGAAACTAAACAAAAACTTGTTACATACATATCTAAAACATTTATGTATGGGTAGTAGTAGTAAAAAAACGTTTAATAGATCATATTTGTTGTTGTTGGATTTTTGTTGTGTATAGATTTAGATATTTTTTTTTTGTTATTACTATTTTATTGTATTTACCCATTTTTACGTATGGTTTCCAATTGTTCCAAAGTTAATTTCTTGGGTTTTCCATATTTATCCTTTTGTAAGCTTTTGAGTTTTTTTTTTGGTTTTGTTTGTTATTTTTGATTGATTTGTTTGTATTTTTTTTTTAATTATTTTAGTTTGGTGGTGATTAATTTGTTGTTAATGCAATAAAAATACATATAATTTTGTTGTTGTTGGTTGGTTTTGGGTGAATTATAGCATAGAGAGAATATGAATTTTCAGTTCAGTTTGGTTGTTCAATTGATTTGTTATACAATAATTATGATGTTTAGAATGGCGATCATGGTGATGACAATGATGGAGGGATTGAAGTGTATAAAGAAAAGAAAAAACATGCAGTGATTTTAATGGTGAATAGGGTGGTAGTGTTTGGTGAAGAAGGATACTTATAATAGGTGAGCTAGCAGAATAGGGCGAAATGTTGAAAGAAATGCTGGTGGATGATGATGGTACCGCTTGTATTAAGTTTGCTCAGTTGGTTTAATATATTTTACATAAAGCGCCCCGGTATTTAAATAATATTTAATATATGTTAGCCAAGTGGACTCTGAAAATGTGTACTAATTTTCTTGGACTTTAGAGCGTTTCGTCCCAGACCGTAAGACCCAAATAGAAAAAAAGGTCCATGCTTTTTTGCCCTGTCTCCCTACGGGTATGGGACAATGTATCGTGTGATACGACTAAAAAGTATAACACACTGATAAAGTCAGTTTAGACCATGTCCGTCTGTCAGTGTGCCCGACTGGTTCACACGATAACATTCGAAAAAAATTAAATGTCTGCTTCCAGAAAACGAATTTGTTCGTTCGTTGCAAATTGTCATAATTGAAGGCGCAATAAAATGGGTTTCCATTAGTAATGAGAGCTCATTCGCTTGGGACTGTGTCCCACATGTCGATATCTAAAATATATCTGAAAATTTCAATTGAATAATGTCTGGAACCCATTTTATAACACCGCATCTACTAATCCGTAAGTGTGATTGGTGGTAATGAAGATTTTGACTGTGTCTCTGAATGGTTTCTTGCAAAAGATGTACCCGAGAGATCTTCGTGAGGTGGACGACTGGCACTGTGAGGGTTTATCAGGTCCCTGGTCAGTTGAGAGGGCAGGAATTAATAGGTTTTGCAGATCTTAGGGTCTCTGTCGAGGACGTATCTTTTATACATGGTGGCCGTTCAACGACCTGGAAGAATGTATATATTCTAGAAGTAGTAGGCTAAATCTCGCTCTGAGCGGTACAACCATGTCCATGGTCATGGTGCGGAATATACCGTAGCACCCATGTAAAGTTGCTTTTGTCTGCACATTGGACGAACTGCCCCGCGTTTATGTCGACAGCAATGTAGTCTTCGGAAACAAGGTCTGACCGGAGACTTTAGGTATCAACTAGGACCACTGGTGGTCATAGACCCATAAAACGTGTTACGGCCTGATTAGTATCTGCGGACCTTCGGAGAGAGGAAGTGCCTTTGGATTACATATACCAAATACTAGGGATTTGCACCGAAAGTTGTTCATATAAAATAAGGAATTTTTGTATATTCTATAAAAAAAAAGGTGATCTCTTAACGAGATAATGGCCTACACTATGCTGAGCTTGCTTTGGGTACATGGAAACGGATGCAATTCAGGCTCTTAAGGTAACTATCGAGCAAAACCATTTGCGAGATAAACCGAGAAACAGTCACTAAGATCTTCGAAGTCGTGTTTCATAAATAATAAAAATATTTGCCTTTCTAATAAAGCTAAAACTATTTGCAGTTCATGTTTTGCCTTTAGAAAACAACTCGTATTGTGACCACCCTTTATATACGCCCTGAATAGACTGCACTGTAATTTAATCCACACGATCGTAGCGAAATTCTAATCAGCAACAAAGTCAAATTAAATTGATTTCGAATACAATACACGAGTACCAATGTACTCCCTCCATTTCCGCGCACATTTCTTTCTCATTTCGCCCCACTCTTTTACTGACATTGAAATCGCCAGAGCAATTGGTCACTATGAATTTTAATTTAAACGTAAGAAACAACGAAATGATGGAAATTTCTCGTGTTTATAATTGGAACGAAAGAGAAGTAAAGAAAAAAAAACACAAAATGAAAGATCTGTTGTATGATCGGATCAAACGTAAGGAAATCAATTGTAAACAAAATATGATTTTAAAGAATTGTTTATAATTTGTTTAGCTTTTATTACGCAAAAGAAATAAAAAAAGTAAAAACAAAAACAAAAGTAGCCAACAAAAAAAAGAAATTAAAATTCCTTTAAGAAGAAAAAAAGTGATATATGACCAAAGCAGCGGCAGACCTACTTACCCATTTTCACGCAATGATTTTAGCTGGGAATTGGTCAAGCGTCGTGGTTCGCCCGTACCATCGGAGGCCACAGCATCCAATTCATCAAATGGCGGTGCTATGAAAAGATCGCGCAAATTGATGGGTCGCGTCTTACGATTGCCCACGGTATTGGAGCCATTATGACCCGAACCGCCCAAGGTTAAAGCGGCAGCCGATAAAGGTTGTGGAAGAACTGTTAAATGAAAAATATGTTCATCATATCGTTTCCATGTTACCTACGCCATATACACATAGATTTGCAACTTACCGATTGGAAATGTTTTCCAATGATACAGAAATTGTTCGGCTACCGTTTTGATTTGCTGTACCAACTGTTCAACCTCGGCTGGCGCCCCCACCAGATTGACCGTAAATTGTACTGGTTCTCGTTCTGGTCCAGCCAGTGTCAGTGGACGCAATTGCTGGGCCGATGTACTGGTCGTCAAAGGCATTTTATTTAAGAGTTTTCAAAATTTCGGTACTCTTGTGAACGATTATTCTCAAATAGTAATGGTCATTTTGTTGGATTTCTTTTTTTTTCTGCTTGTTTTGGTAATTCAAATCTAGAATATAAATAGAAATTAATAGATATATTAAAAAATTGTTTTTGTATTTGTGCCAGTGGATTTGTAAAGCATGGCGGTAGCTAAGAAGAAACAATACAAAACAATACTTGAGGTAAGGTGAAGTGAGCTCGACGGTCAATAGCGAAATCTGGTAATTGGAATCAAAAGATGAGGGAGAATATTTTTAAACTGTCCATTTTTAAAATGTTTTTGATTTCGTTTGTAAAAAACTCCCCGGCAAAGTGTTCCACTGAGTTCTTTAAGTAAACTTAATTTTGTAATTCCACGTGTTCGAGAAATATCTAAGGAATGGAACTAAATACGTTATCGATAACGGTGGGAGTTGGCTGCTTTTAGGAAAAGACGAATTTCTCATGAAAATACTTTAGCCCAAAGGTTAGCTGATTCATAAATGAGCTTAGCGGTCATCGTTATACTTCTTTTCGTGGGGTCATGTGAAGTCTCCATTCCAAACCAAAACTCACCCATTATAATACGCCATTCAAGGACAGTCTACGGACTCAGAGGAACAATCGGACTAAATAGTAAAGCAAAATTTAAGTCCGTCCTTGTCCAGGCTTGCAGTCTCTGGTAGGGACTCATGGGTAAAAGTGAATAACTTACATGAGGGTTGGTCGGTTTTCACAGACGGATCCAAAATGGACGTATGCACGTGAACGGCAAATCCTTTTGATTACCAGACAAATGCAGCGGTTTTTAAGTATAAACAGTATGAATTCGGTAGTACTATACTAATAAAAACTATTTATCAGAGTAGGGTAGTTAATGAATCCAGACAGGTTTTATGTTTAGTTAAGGGCCTACAAGTGATATTGAAGGTAATAAGGCCGCGGATGAGCTACCTCGATGAGGCTCAGCAATGCATATAGAGCGAATAGATAGAAGAACATTACAGAAACAAAATGGTTTGATGTCCATCACCGGCCAGATGGCTTAGGTTAGATATAGCAAGAACAAGTGTACTGAGGGGACTGTATGGACGGATACCCTGACTTGTAATAGCAGTTATACCGAGCCACTGTTCAATCAGGGCAAGGATCATTAAATCGTATAACAGATCTCTAGATTCTGCCGGAAGCGCAATGATTAGTTAGAGACCGCTGAGCATGATCTGTGTTATTGACCGACAAAAGTGAATACAGATTATTGGTAGAACTAGGAGATATAACAGTGATCAGGGTCGAAGACGTATTAGGCTTCATACATGACATTAGATGGCTAAAGTAATGACGAGCCAGGTGCCCGAAATAATAAACAACAGGCTTAACATCACTTCTGTGTTTCCCCATTTCCAAACAACTTATTTTCCCTACCCATCTGTCTCTTAATTATCAAGTAGTTATTAATTAACTACTAATTTCTTCTTTCCTATTATCGACACCATCTGCTTCATTTGATGAATACAACTGGTAATTTACAATCCGAATGGAAAATTGCTAAAATTATTCCTCTACGAAAAAAAGGTAACTTTGGGATTTATCTGTAATGATTACCGCCCCATATCAATTCTGCCAGCGCTATCCAAAGTTCGGGAAATTATTCTGAAAGATCAAATCTGTACCCATTTAGATAATGGTTCGTTCGCATCACAGCACGACGTCGCTTATGCTTCATCCCACAGAGAACCTGAGACGTACAAACGACTTAAAGCATCAGGGTATTTTTGCAATATTAGACTTATGCAAGGCTCTTGACTTGGTCAACCATGACATTCTCTGTAGTAAATTAAATACGCTGTCTATATTCTTTTTTACGTAGTGTAGACTTATTTTTTCTTTTTTGTCCGGTCGTTATCAATATGTTATTTACAATACCCATAGATCTGATGAGTGTCGTATTTGGTTTGGTGTTCCACAAGGGTCCATATTCTGGCGTGGAAATTTATTCCGGAACGATCGTAGCCAACGTGAGAAATCTTGCCTCATGTTTTCACAGGATTTTGAGATATGTGTATATCGTGATGATTACGATACATATTCAGTCCGTCTCTTAGTCACTATTTACAGATAGGATGTCTGTACTACTTCTTTGGCATTGTTAAGTTTGGAAAGCCTTCGTATCTATCTAGTTTTGCGTATTTAAACTCCTATAGCACTTCACGGTTACGTATCGAACACTTTAGTGGCGCAACTTTTGAAAGATCATTTTCCGTTCGTACTGCAAGGCCGTGGAAAGCTCTGCCTTCTTATTTAAAAAAAATCGATTTAATACCTTACGCATTTAAAAAAAATTTAGTCGTCTATTTTTGTGAATTGGAGCGTCAATAATAAATCTCTTTGGCTTTGTTCATTTCGCAACAGTCACTGTATGTAACTACTATACAAGATTGCGCGTTAGGGATTTTTGTATGAAGTCTTAGTTAATGTTTTAGTTTTCTGATTTCCATTTTCCATCAATATAAGGCCCTTAATGGGCATGGATTGATTAATAAATAATAATAAATCTGTGAATGCACCACCCTTCCAAGTATTACCTACAGGAAATCCTTTCGAACATTTTTGTAAATAAATGAGTCGCAACATTAAATGCACATTTTATCCTATAATAGAATTTGGCAGAATCCGGGTTCGAAACCTGGTAAGACTAGTTTGCAGAGGCTCCAACCACCTCGTAAACGCTGGCGACTTTACGACTGCGAAAGTTATCTCTAAGACATGTCGAATTTCTCTAGAAAAACATTAGACGTTCAGAGCCGGTAGGTCCCGGTCAGTTACTATACAAAAATCGTACAAAACACACTGATTCGAGAGAAGTTCCCCGTCCGTTTCTTCATGGAATGTTAAGCGAAATAGTACGAATTTGGCGTTTGTTCCAAAATTGCATGTGAAAAACACCTGCTCTGCTCTGCTACAACAGGTATGTTCCATATAGTTGTTGCTGTTGTTGGTGAGCTATTTCGCCATGAACACCCTCAACACTTCTTCTTTACCAAGAACTATTCTCTATCCGTAAAACAAAACGTTTGCATAGTTTTCGTTTCGGTATTCGTTTGTAGATGGCGAAGTATCGGCGGGCATCTACATACGTAGATTCCAACTAAAATAAATCTATATATATTCGCATGATATCATACGGAGTGGAGCGAAATTATATATTAATGAAACAATTAACTATAAACAACAACGGCTGAGTAGCACAACGAAAATACACGAAACGAAGCCGAAGAAAACAACACTTTTCTCGCTTAAAGTAAAAAATCAAAATCAGGCAAAATAGTTATAATGTGCAGTAAAAATATCAAACAAAAAAAAAACTTACAATTATAATAACAACATCGTCATCAGAAAGATGAAGAGTAGCATAACATGGATAGGACAACAATTACCAGCAAAGAAAATACGTTCATCGCTATGTCATTGCTGAAAAGTTAAACTGATGATGTTCCGGTGGTGGGGAGGGATGTACAGATTTGTTGTGATGGTGTTGTTGTTGTATACGTTACTCTTTAATGCTCTGATGACTCTTTTCTTATTGCCATAACAAACAGCAACAACGACAACAACAAAAAAAAACAGAAACACATTCACAAACAGCCCCAACAACAATAAACACAATGAAAGTAAAACAAAATACCGTAGTCTGTCACAAAACCCCACCAAAGCAGCAGCAGCAGCGGTGGCCGCAGCAAACAACAGCAACGACGACACAGAATACGACACTCCCAGCAAACCAAATCCGCCGTTTCGGTACATTGTTGGCATATTGAGCGGTCTTTGTTATCGACGAAATTTCTGCGTTGTTTATGATTAGCTTGTGCCTAAATTTGCGCATGATCTATTTAAGATGTCGAACTAAAATTTTGATTTAAGATTTCTAAATAGACAATCTGATATAAAGCGATATTTTCAACTAAAATTCATTCCAGTAATTTTAAAAATAGACGTTATTTAAGGAGAAGTTCGGCAGTAACTTGCCCGCTGAAGTAATGGCATCATGAAGGATGGTCGAAATAAAACTCTATTTAGACTCTTATGTTTGTGAGAAGGACCCTGGGAACGCTTCTGTAGGCTGTCATTCTCTGAGGATGCATTGGCTTCTCGACGATCTCGTAAGGATTTCTCGAATCTCCAGATGCAGCAGTTTTGCTTGTTAACATAAGCCGCCAAAATGAAAATGCGCTTCGAGAAAATTTCCATCACACTGATGATTCCAGGTATCAGCCTGATCGAGTCGAGTTGTTGAGATTGATGATGGGCCCAGTCATACAGTCTTGGCTACGGCAGTCATATTCTCGTTGTCCACGAGAGTTGTCCACTAACGTGACAGTCTGACAAACTTTTTTTCTATTAACTTGCGAACAGGGGCGTGGTGGGTGCCTTACACTACTTTTTTAATAAACGCACTGTTTGAGCCACACAACATTGACTTTGCAAATAAGTTTGAATTCTTTGCCAACGTTGTTCAAGCGTAAGGCGATATCGTATTTCGTTTCACGGAGATATGATACGGACTTTCTGTCATGATTTTGAGTTGAAAGGAGCTGTCACTGTCAATATTCAAAAAAAAAAACACTACATGGACCACCCGATGGTCAAGCCAATTCGGTAATAAATCTAATACAGGTTTCTGAGGAACAATTTGATAAACTAAGTGCATGGGCTATCAATCATATGTTTATAGAAAGAGAAATTACAATGTGGTTGGCGATAGTTTTGAATATGGTTATCTTCTCAAATGATTAGCGATAGCTTTTAAGCAATTAAGCGAAGAACGAAGGAGCATACCGGGAACATCTCTCAAATCAGTGAGCTGTGCACAATTTATAAAATTACTGACCAGGAACTATTGTATAAAGTCAGATTCTAAAGGCTAATGCAACGCCAAGAGATTACTATCTTCCTTAAATCCGACTTCAAATGCCTAATATTTTTTGCATGGCTTAGAGATTTATATCTTACTCAAACTCCGTTACCAGGGTATGATCAACAAAGTTAGACAATGTCAAAATGTGGCTTTCTAATTGGAGAATTACAGTCAAAGAGGCAAAAAGAACATCACTACAATATTGCAGTATCAGATGTAGAAACCCATTACGGGATTCACCTAGACATATGGCCGCAAACGCTCTGGGTATATGCTAGTACATATCGGTCATTTACTTGAATAGTGTCACAATTCAAAATTTACGTCTTATTTTTCTGCTCAAGGAAAAGCTGTAAATCTCTTATTTAAGCTGACTTTCGTTCTGGTGTATTATAAAAATATTTGTCAGGGCTCCACTTTATTAGGGAAACCTGTTAGTCCATATCAAGGCTTCCAATATTTCTATGGAGTGTGGTAATCTGTCAACGGCAGATTAGTCTGACTATCCAACAATTTAGCCAACATCTGAGAAAATCATTATCTCAAATTACAATTCCTAAAACAAATTTTGAAAATGTATCAATTTTTTCTTCCAAAAAAGAGAAATATAACTATTTTTAATTTAAGATGAAATTCATTTTTCTCTGTAAATGGAACTGCAATCAAATGGAAAGTGTCACTACTTGTAGGCCACATGTACACATGTATATTCTGACAGACCCTGTTGCCAGATGTCCAGATGTATAAAGGAACCATTAGAACTGCAGTTTTTTTTTTGCACGATACTTACAAATATGAGTGGAAAAACCTATTTGTGTAGTCCAACGCTTAATTCAGAAGTTCTGCGGATCTGGATTTTAGTTAGAAAGTTGAATATTCGAAATGTAAAAGTTCGGATCAAGTCCCAGTTCAGCAGCTGGATGAAATCAGTGATTTTACTTCGGTAAAAGATGGACACATTTGTTTATGCTCTAGAGATATTTGGTTTGCTGGGTTACAGGATACAATGGGTGAGGAGTAGAACAACAACACACTTCCACACACAACATTTTTTACTCAAACGCACTTGCCCACCACTCACATCACACACACAACAGAGAATCAATGAATGAAGTAACAAGAGAGTATAGAGCATTTACATTTTCTCGTTTTCTGTTAACTACTCACACACACACACACACTAATTAATACTTTTTAATTAATTTAAAAAAATAAAACATTAAATTACACTGGTTATAGATTTTTAAAATTGAACCACACTTGATTATTTGATTTGTTGGAAAGAGAGAGAATTTTTCTTGCATATAACTCGCTCGCATACCTTTTACACCTCGAAAAAATAGATTTTTTTCCGTCACAGACTAACGTCTAATTTTCTCGTTTTCTTCACGTTTGCAATGACTTTCCATTAAACTTTTAATTGTTTTTGAAAGAAAACATTGCTGGCAATGTTTTCTGATTGTTACTATAAGTTTTTGTTTAATTTTTATTACAAATTTTAAAATTCTTTTCTAAGTTTAATGCTATGTGGTGAAAAATTGTAAAAACTGTCTACGGATGGCAGAGAATGGAGTCAGCATAGATTTACTGACGCCGGTGGCGAAATACAGTGAAAGAACGGCGTTGTGGTAAGTACGGCACGGCCTTATATTTTAACAACATCAAAAATAAGGGTAGTCGTGACGTATACCGACGAAACAGCGTATTTACCGTAAACTTTATTGAATGGAAATTTGTTTCGTTTTAAAATGAGCATGTTTACATGTAACTAAGTAAAAGCGTTTGAGAAAATGTAGAGAAAACCTTGTACGGATTGTTTTTTTTTATAAATATTCAGCCGTTCAGGTTGTCGACGGTTGTGTACATCATTTGATGTTAGTCCTATAGTGAAAATTATGGGAAAATGGTAGGTGAAATGTTTGAAGACATCTTGCAAAACAATCTTGATAGGGAATATGCCGAAGAATTGCGATTAGCCTGGATGATCCAGCAAGACAACTATCATAAATCTCGGGTCATTAAGTCTTGGTTGAACTAGAAAAAAATATGGGTTTTTAAGGGCCCGGATATAAATCCAATACAAATCTATAGGAAATTTTAAAAGAGTAGTAGCAGCAAAAGAACCAACTCGGACTGAGGACTTGGTAAAGATTGTTCATGAAGAATGGAACAGAATGCTTAGACCTAATTAAAACAATGTCCATCAGATGTGCCCAAATAATAAAACAGAAAGGATATCCTATCAAGTACTGATGGTACAACATTCCATAGTTACAATAAATTGCATGTTCCTCACTTTTTTATATATATTTTTTTAATGACTTAATTATTAAATACAATTTGAATTTAAAAAGGTAATACAAATTAATGAAAAACCCAGAATTGTATTTTGTTTTTGTGATAAATTTACTCAAAAGGATTTTATTCAAATTAATTTAATGATATTTTGTCTTTATGTGGAATATGTGGTTTCAACAAGACGGTGCCACAAGCCACACAACTCGAGCGAATATTGCTTTATTGCAAGAGACATTTCCTGGCAGCGTAATTTCTCGTCATGGCGACATCAACTGGCCACCACGCATCATGGGATCTGACACCATTAGACTTTTTTTTTGTGGGGGCTACGCGAAATACCGTGTTTATGCAGATAAACCTTTAACTCTTGAGCACTTAAGAAACAAATATTCGTCAAGATATGGCTGAGATACCGCCCAATATGTGCCAAAAAGTGGTCCAAAATTACCTCAATAGAATCAATGCTTGCAAGACTTCGCGTGGTGGTCATTTTAATGATGTAGTGTTTCACGCAATAAAAAAGAAATATCATGATCAAAAAATATTTTATGTGTTTTATTTACGTTTACTTTTAAAAAACAAAATGGATAACCCATATAAAGGGTTTTACTCTATTTTTTAATGAAACAGTTCTAGTGACTTAATTGTGTGTCCACAAGTGTACTTGCAGCTCATTTCGATATGTTATGTAGCGGCAGTAAAAAGAAATCTTAACCGTGCATAAAATGTCGACCAATTTTGTACTCAGGCACCATAGTCCATCATAATAGTACAGAGGTGATTCGTTAAAAACATTTTTGGTTTCTGTTGTGCAGTGTAATTCACCTAGAACCGGAATAACAGAAACACTTTGAAGTGTATAGCTCAAGTTCTTTTTATTACATATCAGATGAAATCTATTTTTTGTATATACATATATATATTCCATGAATATGTGTCTATTGAGATGGATATTAAAAAAAATAGTCCTTTCAGTATTATTTATCATCCCCGGGAACATTTGTCCTCAGTCATTTTGCGGCATATGTTTCATATGCATTTTGAAACTGTAATCAGCTGTTCGAGCAAGATCATTTACATTGATTTTGGACGGTGTATTTCGAAACAATCACTCGGTTTTCTGCTTTGATTACTTTATTTTTTATTTCCAGGGCTGTATTTAGATTAAGCAACCGAACACAGTTGTATTATACCGTACTGACTAATAATTATTTAGTACCCTGGAAAGCAACCGTGATCTAGTTGTCAAAAAGTTTTCCCGCTAGTTTTTCCCATCCCATTCAACATTCCTCTTTCCTTTGTATACAATGTGAAATTCTTGATAAAACACGATTCAGGTTGTTGTTTATTTATCGAGGCAAGTACAAAAGTCAGAGAAATGTTGCAAAAACCCGTTGTAAGACTGCGTAATTTGAAAGAATTGCAGAGCAGTCAAAAGTTAAAGGCGGAAAATGAGGAGTTTGTAACACCTTTAAAAAAGGTGAAAAAACCACGTAGTAAACGTGTCACGGTCACCAAAGATCAGTCGCCGGCAGCGGCAGTGGCAGATATACCTGCTGCTGTTGTGTCCACAACAAAGCGTGTTTCTAAATCTGCCCGTAAGGAACCACCGCCCAGTCAATTGCGGATTGATTCTTTCTTCAAAACCGCTGTGAAAAGCTTCAAAGTCGACATAGAGGATCCGCCTACACCATTTCCTCGTAAAGCAGCCACCGACATCAAAGTCGACAAGGAGAAAGCAAAGGCTGCCGGCACGATAAAGAAATCTCCCAGGAAAAAAGGACGCAAGAGATTGTTTGCAGACGAGATGTCGACCAGCAGCGATGATGGATCGGCGTCACCGTTAAGAGCCAAATATACACTACGACAAAAAGATAAAACAATATTGAGAACTAACAACAACATTAACAAAATTGCAAATGAGTGCATAACAGTATCGGATAGCGATGAAGAAAGAGGAGAAGAAGGAGGCGACATAAAAACAAACGTTGAAAAAATGTCAAATGAAAGATTAAGCCAAAGGCACATTGAACGAAATTCAATTGAAGATAAGCCGCTTATTGCCGGCAAATCATCATCGTCGGCAAAATCGCCAACAACTTCTCGAAAGGAGAATAGTCCCTTGACGTCTTCATCGAAACGAGTCACCTCTAACTCATCCACGACAAATTCGCACATGGCTTTAGATAGCGGTACTTCGAAACCCTTGTCATCGACCACAAAACGGAAACAAAAAGCCTGCCCTCCTTACAAAATAATCGAAGGCACCACGTTTGCTGTGGATGGCTTTCAATATGGTTGCATAGAGGGCGTTACCCACTATTTCCTTACACATTTCCATGCGGATCATTATATAGGGTTAACCAAAAAATTTGCCATGCCTCTGTATATGAGTTCCATAACCGGTAAGCAAACACATATGCAGCATGCACCGATCTTATTGACAACACCCACATTTTTTTATCATTGCCTTTTCAGCACGATTGGTTCGTGCCTTTATACCCCTCGATGAACAGTATATCCATGAATTGGAGCTTAACAGCCCCCAAATTGTGAATGACATCGAAATAACCGCCTTGGATGCCAATCATTGCCCCGGTGCTGTAATGTTACTTTTCAAATTCCCCAATACCGGTAAATGTATACTCCACACGGGAGATTTTCGTGCCTGGCATGGCATGGAATCGGAGCCAGACTTCTGGAATAATGACATCACCACCATATATTTGGACACCACATATATTTCGCATAAATATGAATTTTGTACTCAATACGAGAGTATTGTAAAGGCCAAGGATCTAATGCAGAAATTTAGAGACAAGCATGCGGACAAACGTATACTGTACATATGCGGGTCGTATGTAATTGGCAAGGAGAAGTTTTGGTCTGCATTGGCCGAGGAATTTCAGCTGAAAGTCTGGACTGAAGAGAACCGCAGCAAAGCTTTAAAGGCTATGGAGGATAAAGATTTGAATAAGCTATTGATAGATGACCCTTTAATGGCGGACATGCATGTTATAACCATGGGCAAAATATCGTATTTGGTAAGACAACAATTTGGATTTTTGGAACTTCTATTGTTTATTATTATTTATTTATCTTTAATGGTGACTCGTTCCCACTTAATACAAGGCTTACATGGAATCCATTATTTATGGTAAACGATTTCATTTATGTGAGGGTAGACAAGGTGGTCTATGGACTCTTCATCCTTTTCTTCATCGCCAGTATTTACTAGTTGCAACCGTCTGACACGCATTGCATTGTTTCCAATCAGACAGTGTTCTGTCATGGCGAACACAACCAATGAAACAACAGGATTGCGTGCGAATCTTGTTTGAATTGCAAACGATAAATTTCTATAATACATATTTCACAGTTGACTGGTATAGTTGTGGAAACATTAGCGGAACAGCAGCCGGGAATCAGTTTAGATCATATTCCACGAGAGTTATTGGCAGATGACGAGGATGATTGGCTAGTTTTGAAAAATTCAACTCATCCCTGAGTTTAGTAGCCTCACAAACAGATAAGAACGCACAGTTTGCCAACATTAACTTGTTCACAAATGAAAACATGTTAAAAGAGGTAAATGTGGAAGCCTAATGCAAGTTCCTTAAACGGCCGGACACTATTCACGGTCCCCGTACGGTGCGCATTAATAAGAATGTGACTCTGTCCTAGAACATCAACTCGCCATCGATCTCAACAACTCAAAAACAAACTCACACACCTGACTGATGTGAAATTTGTACAACGATTTCCCTTTATTCGCTGACATGGTCCCTTTGACTTAGGAATTGAAGGCACACCACTATCCGCTTCGCTATCGCTTCCCAGTTTTTGGCCTTCCGAGAAGCACGAAAAAATCATGTTTTCAGCCTCGCTGAAAATGTTAACAAGCAAAACTGCCGCATTTGGTCATCACTAAAGTCGAACGTGATGGTCCAGAAGCCAATGCATGCACAGTGACAGTTGGCTTAGGATTTGGAGCGGTAGCATCTATGGTCCATTTTTCTTAGAAATGTTGTTTAACTTTAGGTGCAACAGAGGCATGATAATCTATACTTTGTTTCCGAAGATTGAATACATGGACATGAACGATATTTGGTTTTAGCAGGATGCCACACAGTCCAAGCCACAATCGATTCATGTAATCAATTGTCTCGGCGAATTCAATTGGCCACCTCGCAGCTGCGATTTTACGCCGTTAGACGGTAGTCGAAACGACGTACAATGGTCATGCAGGGTTAATACAATTTTCTATACTATATACTACTCGTATACTAATCTATTCACCGTATATCTTTCTCATTGCAGAGCTTAGTTGAATACTTCGCCAAGTATGAGCATCAATATGACATATTGCTGGCCATACGGCCCAGCGGCTGGGAGAAGGATTCACGTCCTCAGTATAGGGGAAAGATAAATATAATCGGCATAGAGTATTCCGAGCATTCCAGTTACGGAGAAATGCAACGATTTGTTAAATTTCTAAAGCCCCTTAATGTAATTAGCACTGTGCCCACGGGACGAGATCTTATGAAAACGGCTAAAGTACCAGAAAAATGGTATAAATACGAGAACTTGCACAGTTCCAGCAACTATCAACCATGTATAGAACAGTTTTTGTCCAAAACTCCACAGAGAAAGTCTTACATACATTATACAAATGCAAACAATGGTGATCTGGACACATTTGTGTCGCCCCTCTCCAAGAAGCATCTGCCATACGTCCACGAGATCAATAATAATGATACTGAGACTGTAGTGTCAATCGTCTCATCCAAAAATGAGTTTGAACAACCGCCAACGAAAAAAGTAGAGGAAACACTTCAATCCAGTCAGACATTAAGGAATTCCAAAAAGCGAGAAGCGAATGTGAAAGCCAGCAGCAAGCTGAAAAAAAACGGAGAAATTTTAAATTCTGAAAAGAAAATAAAAGCGGAAAAACTTGAACGCAGTCAGAAATCAAAGAATCTCTCGGGTATTGTGCCAAGCACACAAAAGTCAACGAATAGGGCCGCAGTGCGCCAAAGAACACCAACGCCAATAAAGAATAAATCGAACACGCCAAACAATAATGACAGCGAGTTGATTTTAACTCAAAGTCTAAAGGCCGGAGAAAGTTGTAGTATATTCATATCAAAATCCAATGAAACGCAACCACCTTCCTCAACAGGTTCGTCGGATTATTTCGCAATGCCTCTATTAAAGAATCGTAAACGTGTCACACCAACTACTGCTGCAAATGATGTTCTTCCCTTCTCTCAGAAACGCAATACACGAGCTGGAAATAGAAAAGCCAAAATGCCGCACGACACTTTGGAGAACGATGAACCAGAGTCTGCAAGTGACACAGGAAAAACCCAAATCCACATGGTTTCCATACCAACCGAACTGCTGACCGTATACAAAACAGAAGATCCGAACGGTGATGCCTTTTTGAGAGACACACCCACAACTAGCCAAATGGCATACAAAAATAATCCCCTATTAAAGTCAAATACCAATTCGTATGCCTCCTCGGTAAATGAAGAGGTGCCGTTCTCACAAACATCCGATGATTTCGAAAAAACCCCGAGACCCTTGAGGGATAGGGTAAAACATATGTATGACACGGAAAAAGACATAATACCCGCCTCACAGACTTCCAAAGATTTAGAAAACACACCCAGACCATTGAGAAACAAAATAAGGCATTCACAGCATGTTCAAGCTAGCCTTTCAACGAATGCAAAACGACAAAATAAGATCGTTTCACAAGCTTCAAAAGATAAGCCACCATTGAGAAACAAAATACCGGATCCACCTGATGTTATGGATTTCTTTTTAGAAAATGATGTCATTCCCGCCTCGCAAACGTCCAATGATTTGGAAAAAACACCACGGCCCCTACGAAACAAAAGAAACAAATCGATGCCTTTGTCAGTGGCTGCGAGTCCCTCCAAGAAATCCAAAGAAAGTTCGTCTGCCGACAACTCTGATAACACTAGCCCCGACATCTTAACGCAGATTTTGAAGACGAATGAAATGCTAGATTTCTATAACACATCACAGTTGACCGGTATAGTTGTGGACACATTAGCGGAACAGCAGCCGGACAAGAGTGTAGATCATATTCCACAAGATTTATTGTCAGATGCCGACGATGATTGGCTAGATTGAAAGAAGAGTTAATTAGATAAGATACATTTAAATCAATTGTTTTTATTATTACCTTATTATAAGTTAATGTTTTATAATGGAATTTATTAAAATAATAATACACTTTTTTTATTTTAAAGAATTTAGATAGAAAGGAATTGTCAGGTTATTTGCTCCTTAGATATCAGTCGTCTAGTTTCCGACGCTAGGTATTTACGCAGTTAGTCATTCGTTCCTCGTCAAATGACCGGATGATCGCACGACAACCTATAAAGAAAGTTTGTAACGTTCCGACTCGTGTCTTTCCTGCCGGCTGTAACATTCTGAAATTCAAGACAAATCTGCATCAACCATACTCTCTTTTTCCTCTGTTTAATTTCATATCGCTAACACAGTAAATTGCATTTATATGCGGCTGACACTCTGTGTTGGAAAACTTCCAATACTCCACAATTGTGACCGTGAATGGTATCAGACCATGCCCATTCAGGCCTTTAAGTCGTATATCGATCAAGCAATTGGTTTGATAGAGCCATTTTGGTATTTGACCTTAGGACTTAGCGATATGAAATTAGGGTATTGAAGGGAAAGGGAATGAGGGAGTAGCGTTTGTTGCAATTTGCCTTGAGTTTGAGAAAGTCACAGCGGGCAGGAAATTATGATCTCCTGTGCTTCTGCGAGGTCCGAAAAGAAGTCTACTCCTAAAAACGTAAATAACCTTATCCTCGATCCCGAAGAATCTACAGTAATGATATGACGCTACTACCAGTCTGGCTGTAAGTGTATCTATCAAACAGTGCCCAGTGATTACGGCTACTTAAATTTCACCCCATTTATTATTCCCCTGGGGAACATTGGGCTTCTTCAAGTAGATTCCAACGTAATCTATCATCAAAAAATGTTTTTATGTCTGGGAATGTTTTATCAATTTTTTATTATAATTAGTTGGGTAGGATTCTGCGTCATGTAATCTTAGGTATCAAGATCATTGGCCAGGAAATGGCAGATTTCGAGGGATTTAGTTCATGACATGCCAGATTTGTCTGGTGTTCCGGCATGTACTGGACCCAGACCATTTGTCGTTAGCCTGTCTGAGAGCTTCTAATCGGAGATTTAGCTTGTGTGTGTATAGAGCAGTACCGACGTGGTATACTACCGAATTAACGTGTAAGGTTGTCCCATAACGGGCCAGCTCGTTCGATAATAATGTCCCCGTGCCACGGCACCCAAATGTAGTGGATATTAAAGTGATTGGCCATCTTATTAAGAGACGCGCCGCAGCTATGAACGTTTTTTTAATGTCAAAATAGATGTTGATGCAACTTCTCCCCGATCGCCATGATTTGTTTCAGATCAATGATCCTTTTAACTTAATTATTGTATTTGCAAAGCATCCCTTCCCATACTGCCGGTCGGTGATATGTGTAGAGATGTTTTTCACAGAACTTGAAGTGTGTAGTTAGTAGTCCACTTCTCATGTGGGTTCCGTAACATCGTTCAACGGCCAATGAAACTGTTGGATCATTGTAAAGATTGTGACAGTATATCAAGCGGTAGCAGGAGTGGTGTGTAGAGTTCCCAATCGCTGGACTTTTGTGTTAAGTCTCAGGTAAGTGTTGTATTTTTAATAAACACCACAAAGTCAAGCAGTAGTGGTCGAACAACCGTAGTGTTAATCGTTACTTATTTGCCACAAACATTCCATGAATGACCGGCGCCTACTGTTTAAAGCCGCCTCCGATTGGCTAGTGCTTTTTCTAGAGAACTTTCGACATATCGTACTTGTAAAGTCGCCAGAATTTATGATGTGGAAATAGCTGCTAAAAAAATGTTTGATGGTTTCACCAGTGGAAGCGGTCGTCCGCTAGTAGTATAAATCCAGTGTACTATTTTCGATGGCAGACCCCAGTGATTTTCAATGTCCTTTTTACATATACATGGTTTTCCAACAAGGGGTGTTATTTTGGTATTCAAAGAAAATGTTTTGGTGATAAATGATCGGATGTTTATTTCATAATAAAGGAGAAGGTATGCCGCTAATAATGAAAAACACCGTCAGCCAAATGACCACCACGACCACGCTTACAGGACGATATCCTTTTCATGAAATTTTCCATAACCAAATCGCAAAGTGGCTGCCCCATGTCCTCGATAGCCTCACGAATTCTATCGGTGAGGTATTGAATCGACGCTGGGCTGTTGGCGTAGATCTAGATCTTTCACGTGGTCCCAAACGAAGAAGAAGTCGCAAGGTGTTAAATCTCTAGATCTCGGTGGCCAATTGAGATCATCTCTTCGAGTGATAACACGGTCCGGAAACTTTTTAGTTTTGCAAACTATGACTGCAAGATTTTCACCAGTTTTTGTAGTTGTTTTTTGTAATAATTTCAATGTATTGTTGAAGCGTGTATCGTTCCATTTTTAGTAATGGCGCAGTTTCTACTTTTCAAATGTCCAAGAATAAAAGTGACAGCTGACAGAAATACCGGGTGATTCAAAATAACACCTCTTGTTGGAGAACCCTGTATGTTGTAAACGGTAATGCGTTTCCGCAACAAAATTGTGTATTCCAGTCTTATCAGTACAAATGATATAAATAACACCGTATCTCAATTAATAGACCTTGAAAGTTTGCCAATAAATTCCAATGCAAAAATATTTTTCTAAACAGTACGAAGTCGATTTGTGTAACCACTGTTTGTTTCAATTATTTGATTTACATTTTTTGTATAGAATCGAATGGAAACCATTCTTACAGAAAACAGTTCTATTGTCGCTACTGAATTAATAGCCAATCTTCTGTGATATATCAGTTGTGATAACCAACAACTCCCTTCCGTACTGTCTAATTTTAGGTAAATCAAATGATATTTAATATAAATTCTATTGTGACAACTAATATATGAAGGCGAGACAACCCTGAATTGATTTGTTCGGTTTACTGCTTCATTAATTTATTATTAATTACAATACAAAGTAAATTTATATTCTAATTTTGGATCCAAGGGTAAACCGGGTGACACTAGGGTTTTATAAGTCGACTCACGAAAAGTCGAATCGATTTTTAGCTATAAAAGTGGTAAAAAATTAAGTCGACTCTTGATTACGAAAAAGTCATGAAAATCGAATTTTTGGTGTAGACTTTTTTAGTTTAATGGAACGAAATTGATATCTTGTTTTTTTTTTTATCATTTGTTACGTTCTAAAGTTGAATATGTATTAGTTTGAATAAAATTCTATTCATTTCAATTAAAAAGTCGACATAAATTGACTTGTAATTGACAAAATCTCGAAAAATCTACTTTTTGGAAAAGCAAGTATATAACCCTAGGTGGCACAGACCATATGGCTAGATTTTTTACAGCGACAGACCAAAGTCTCTGGTGGGAATCGAACCCAAAACCACCACGCTGATAGGCAAGCACGCTACCAAGTCGCCTTCCGGGCGCTTACTGCTTGATTTTTTAAGGGATACGCGCTACTAAATAGGCATTGATGTATCGATCCAAATACACATTTTCTCTGTCTTCTTTATTGATATTTTTCTTTTGGAAAAAATTGCAAAAGTGAATATCCAACTTTGCCTGTTGATAAACAACATTTTACATGTAATCTCAATATAAAAAACAAGCTGTTTTCCTGCGACTTAACAAAAGTTGTCGAACATTTTTTGTTTTTATGCGCCCATTCAATTTAAAGTACCGACAACTGCCAACAAAAAAAAAGCACCAAAAAAACGCCACCGTTTTTTCTGCACAGAACTGGCAACTCTGTTTAGGCGACCGGCAATCATGTAATGCAACTAGTTTGACGGTTTCGTATGTTTGGTTTTCAATTAACGATTTTCTGCCTTGTCCGATGTGTTGGCAACACTGAACAGAGCACGTCAAGAGATGAGTAAATTACAGGTTAATTTTGGTGTTGCTCATATCTCTAGTTAGTTTAACGGGAGCTTTGGTCGCGAGTAGACGTACGATTTGGAAGGTAAAGAAGGAAACGCGTGCGATAGTTTTTCGATTTTCTGGGATTTTTACAATATTATTGTTATTTTTGTGTGTTCAAACAACTATAACACTCCACAACAAAGTGTGTGTGTGCGTGCGTGTGTTTGTTGTACTCGACAAGAGTTTCAAACGAAATAATGTTAAATTAAAACAAATATAAGAGATATAAAAATTAGAGAGCATCAAATAAGAGTCCATAAAAGAATAAATACAACATAACACAAATTAGAATTTTTAATAATACACGTTAGAGAAAAAGTGCAAAAGGAAATTGTGGAAAAACCTCTACAAGTGAGCAGCAGCAGAAGCAGCAAATGATTGAAAATAAATAAAAAGATCTAACACGAAGAGGTACAAATATACACAGTGAAAAGTAGAAAAAAAAAGAGTTTTAACAACAAAGAGAAGTGTAGAGTGATTTTTTGTGTGTAAGAAAATTTGTTCATTAAACAAAACGAAAAAAAAGAAAAAAAAATAGAAGTAACCTGAAATTAGTGTAGAAGAAAAAAAAGTCGAAAATGGTGTTTTTAATAGATTTGAATTATTATGTTCAAAAAAAGTAGTGGTCTTGTTGTTGTGCCACAGGCACTGAGACGCGGTGTGGTGCGGTGCTGAGGTGGTTGTGGTGTTATAACCGTTAATTGTGTTGTTGCTTTAGAGTGTATGTTGCCTTTTTTAGCCACAGCAGCATTACTTTGTTGCTGCGACAACGTCGTCCATTTCATTTGTATGGTGTGGCTTTTCAGTCATCCATGGTTTTGTCCAATGACCATTTGGTTCGCGCTGTTTTTCTTCTTCTTCTTCTTTCCAGTTCTGCCTATTTGGCCTGGTCTGATTGTGGTGGTTCAGTCGGCTAGTCTGGCTAACTATCGTGTTTTTGTTTTCCATTTGTGTGCGAGTGTGTGTGTTTGTTTTTTTTTTCTGTTTAGCTGTTTCTATTACTTAGCCTTTTTAGTCGGGAGTCTGGCCAACTCTAACGTTGACAAGCCACCGAAAACTCACTTGCGTGTACAACCACAGCAACATCTTGGAGGATTTTTCTCAATATTTGTCTGTACTCAGTTCACCTATTAAATATTCCCACAACGACAACAAACAATACGGTAGACATCACGGTTACAACAACAACAACAACTCCACTACGAGGCAAACGAAATTTAACAATTATTTTAAAATGTTCTAAAAAGGTAAAGCGTCGTTAACACAAGAAAAAAAAATATCAAAACAACTCGGAAAAAAGGACAAGTGTTTCTTTCTACACATAGAAAATATTTAACAAAAAAAAAGGAAATTTTTGCAAATCCAGCATCAAACTGTTAATAAAAGGTAAGAGAAGTCGCTGTGTTGTGGGCATTTTCTTTCAAATAACTACCAAAAAAATCGCTTTTTGTTTTGTATTCCCTCTTCTTCTTCTTCGTGTTTTACTATATGAACATTTCTTTTGGATATTTGTGTTTACTGTTTCTAGCCTGCTGGCTTTTCTCATTGGCATTTCCTGTTTTAGTTATTGTCGTTTTTCTTCTCAAGTCATAATTTTCGTTCAATTATCTCTCCTCGCCGCTCGTCACTATTATTGTTGTTATTGTGTGTGATTTTTTTTTGTGAAGAAGAAAATAAATATGAATGACTTTTCTCCTCTTACGGGACATTGAAGCACATACCTGTACATACATTTCGGTACAATAGTATTCTCACCTTGTGTCTATCAATCTCTCAGGGAATTCTGCTCTTTGTCACATGTTCTCCCTTCCAACCAAGCACCACAACAGCAGACAACAGGTATTTTTAGCGATTGAGAATTATTGCACAAATGTATGTGTGTGCTGTGTAGTCTCTGTGATCTGTGTGTGATACTGGTGATTATTAAAATCAATGTTGCCACATCTGTTGTTTGTTGTGTAAGCAATAGGGGAAGGATAAGACATTGGGGTCCATGATGACTTTATTATTCTGTGGCGCATGAACAAATTTACTTAATAATAAGTGAGGAAGCGTATAGAATTACTAAACAGGATGGATGTGTCGATAGCCTCTCGAATTCTATCGGTGAGGTCTTGGATCGACGCTGAGCTGTTGTCGTACACCTTATCTTTCACGTGGTCCCAAAGGAAGAAGACGCTAGGTGTTAAATCACAAGATCTCGGTGGCCAATTGTGATGACCTCTTCGAGAGATAAGACGGTCCGGCACAGGTGGTACGTAGCGCTGTCTTGTTAAAAGTAAACGTTGTCCCAGATCAAGATCATTCAACTCAAACCATAAAAAATCATTAATCATCTCTCGAGCAATCCATTCACTGTAACTGTTGATCCCACCTCAATTTCGAAAAAGTAAGGCCCAATAACCCCGCCGGACCATAAACCGCACCAAACAGTCACACGTTGAGGATGGAGAGGCTTCTCAACAGTAACTCTTGGGTTTTCCGAGCCCCCAGATGCAACAATTTTGCTTGTTGACGTAGCGAACTAGGTGGAAATGGGCCTCATCAGTCAAGATGATTTTCAGCATTTTTGATGTGAATTTTAATAATTTCAATGCGTTGTTGAAGCGTGTATCGTTCCATTTTTGAGTAATGACGTAGTTTCTACTTGTCAAATAATAAAATCTTCAAAAGTGAGAGCTACCGAAATACCGGGTGATTCAAAATAACACCTCTTGTTGGAAAACCCTTTTAATCATCGTTTCATAGAACTATTTTAAAAATACATACAGTTCGTTTAAATGAAAGAAGGTTTACTTAACCAAAGTCCTTTTTATTGAAAATCCCTCATAGATGAAGCAAATTTCTTGATTTTTTTCATTTCCGCTTAACCGAATTCGACTGTATTTTAAAAAGTGGACCGCTTCAAACTGTCACTGTCTGAGGATGTATTGGCTTCTCTAATGTCATGCGCATTTTCTGATACCCAAATGCGGCATTTATACTTGTTCACAGAGCCGCCCGATATGAAAATGCACTTTGTGACAAAAGATTATTTTGCGAGTAAAATCGTTTTCCATTTCGAGCTGCCTTGTAAGCGAATAATACGTGTTATTTCAGCGCAAATGCGCATCAGGCTGGTGGGTAAAAAGTTGAGTCAGATGGTGAGTCGATGTTGCAGGACTGAATCGCAAATTATTGGCTACGAAGTCGGGGATCGTGAGTGTTGCCCGCTAGTTTCGCCTTATTTCGTCCAAAACTTCTTTTGATTTCGGATAAATTTACATATGTATATCCGAATATCAAAAGAGCTGTTCAAGCGTAAAGCGATTTATTTCATTTCACGGCGATAGCGCTCATTTACTTCAATGGTGTCACAACTTAAAACACGAGCCGTTTAAAGTTTTCAATTGCGCCCTACTTGGCAAATCGAGTGAACAAATCGTAGGTTTCCCGCATAACGCAGAACAAAAGTCAACCTAAAGAAGTGATTTACAGTGTTTTATTGAGCAACAAAATAAAAAGCGAATTTTGAATTGTGACACTATTGAAGCAAGATTTCGAGCGGGTTAGAAATGATTAAAAAATAAACCACTCGCTAGTTAACCTCAACTTTTCACAAAATCGAAGTTTTATGCTTTAATCGAACTTTCGTAATCAAATTTTTATAGAGAAAATAAGTTTTTCCATATTTCAAAAAAAAAAAAATATTATTTTTCTTAATTCATTTTGGTTTTTTTTTTAAATTAAACTCTTTATTACTATAACATTTTGCCTTTATTGTTGTTATATTAGCTTTTTCCCCATTTCTTCGAACAGTCCACTAAAGAAAGAAATAAAAAGACAACAACATCCTGACAGAGCACATGTGTTTTTCCAAACATTATTTTTCCCGGTCACACATGTTTTTCTGTGTGTGAGGCAAAAGGGTAAACATACAAATCAAACAGCAAAATAAATGGTATAGCAGCAACAACAACAACCATAACGATGACAGAAAAAAAGCTAAACAATTTGGTTCGTATTTTCTGTTTTGGTTGGAAAACTGTTTCTCTTGTTGCTACCGCTGCTGCTGATTCTATTGTGGCTGTTGTTGTTGCCGTTTAACTTAAATGTTAAAAGGTTTTGTAATTTTTTTCCCCCAAAGTCACAGAGGAAAATCTAGCAAACAGCCAACAATAATTAACCATGTAAAACAACAAAACCGCCTTAGCACCAGTCAGCAGGTGATGATGACTTTATATAAAATGAAAATTCAAACAGAATCGTAGGCAGAGAAATGTGTACACGCTTTGTGTAGTCTGTTTTTATTTCGTGTAAAGGGAAATGCAAAACATATATCTTGTCTGAATTGCCAGAGGCCCTGATTGGAGGGGTTAACAATTTAAATTTATTTTCTGTATTTTCTGAGAAATATTCTTATACAGTGAAACTTCCATAACTAGAACCACCGTTACCCCTTAGAAAAGTTCGACTTGCGGAGACTTTGAGTTATGGAAATACTTATCAAATTCGTTTAACGGAATTTGTCTCCTTAACTGCCACTAGAAGTGCTTCGACTTAAACGAAATTTGACTTCTGGAAGTTCGAGTTCTGGATGATCCACTGTACTTCAACTTTTATTCGTTAGAGGGGTTTAGCAGTCGGCACCCATTGCTATCTACCACAGATCTTCTTGGGAACTCAAATATTGGTGGAAAGCGTGGTTAGAATTTTTAAAATCATCCATAGGATTTTAAAACCGTTGGCAATCCTTAAACTTCAGGTCACCTGGACTTCTCTGGTCTTATAGAATAAATAGAATTTTCACGTCAGTTTAATTCTGCTATTTTTCGTCTTATCTTCTCCTAGTGGACCCCAATTGAGAGCAATTCTTTGGTTTATTTCGTCAAAGATAATTTTTGCATTTTGCATGTGTGTGTTTTTTTTTTAGTAAAAAAACATCAACAACCGACTGAACATTAACTTTCTTTTAATTAAATTTACTTTGTAACTATTTGCAAATGATTATTTAATGTTAAGGTTTATTTTTTCTGTGTGTGATTTTGTGCTGTTTTCCTCTTATTTCTTTTTACAGTGGTTGTTGTTGTTGTTGCTGCTGTTTTGCATTTTGTTTTAGAAAGTTTTTACTACAGTTTCAGTGTGAAAATTACAATGACTTTTTAATTTTTTTTTTTTGTATTTTTCTGTTATTTTGTTTCTTACGTCTTTTCTTGTTGTTAACAACACTCACCACCACCACCGCCACGACCGTTGGTTGAGGGTCAGCAAAAAGAGTCAACAGCGTTTTTTTTTCTGCCATTTTACTTAAAAGTGTCTTTTTGAAAAATTAAACAAAAAAAACCAAATGAACGAATTTTTTACAAAAAAAAAACAGCAACAAATTGTTCTTGTCATTTCTTTTACAGCGAAATAGTAAAAAAAAGAAACTACACAAACACTTACAACCAAACTAATGTGCACAGAAAAGTGAAGAAGTTCTGTTCTCCGCTAATGATGACGACAATTTCAGTTATTCTTCTCAAACTATTAACCTGAATTTCCACCATAAACTTTCTTCAGTTTTTTAAATAATAAATGTTGACTTAAGGTTGCATTCTCGTTCCCATCTTCCAAAAAATTGTCTAATTAATTTTAATCATTAGTTTTGTGACGTTAATCTTGGGACGTTTCTTGGCTGTGTACTTATTTGAAATGAATATGGTTTTAAATAAGTTTGTTATTTTGTTTATTTTTTGTCTGTGCTGTTTAAAGAACTATTTGTGGTATTTTTAAAACTGATTGTTTGCAAAAGTGGATTCCAATTAGCCGAACATTTGTTAATGATCACCAAAATGGTCTCTGATTACTAATTGACACAAGATTTCTCTGAAATTTGTGTCAGCGACAGTAGTCTCCTATAGTTGATCAGTGACGTTCGCTGGTTTCCATTGGTTTAATTGCTAAGGTGTATCTCTGTACGTACAAAAGGTCTACACAAATTTCCCACAGATGATATCTTTGAAATTAAATCCCTTAGGGAGCCACACAACAGGTTTCCTGCAATCTCTATTCTTTTAAAAAGAACACAAGTGCTTCAACGTTCGCTTCTCTGGGCAGGTTTAAATAACCCAGTCCTTGTAAGAGCTTCCTGAGAGTCCTGTGAAAAAGAATTTCCCAAAATTTATATAGTCAACAAATTATGACAACGAGTTGTATTCCATTTAATTCTAAATGGAAGAAGATTTTTTTTAAATTAGAATTTTTTTTTTTAATTTCCCTCTGCTGGTATTTGAACCCTCAGATTTGTTAATCGGCCATGCCACCTTGTGGCCAATAGAAAACCTTTCATGATATCAGCTCTCATCAGACCTGATTGGATGTCTTCTATAAGGAGACAAACAGCCAAGTTTATCTGTTCTCACTAATTTACACTAAAAAGAAGAAGGCCTTCTAAAACCCCTTCCCGAAGAACGCACTCAGTAATGACTATGGAAATTGCGAAACTTCCGTAGGATGCCTTCTAAAACTCCTTCCCGAAGAACGCACTTAGTAATGGCTATGGGAATTGCGAAACTTCCGTAGGATGCCTTCTAAAACTCCTTCCCGAAGAAGGGGCTCTGTTATGAGTAGGCGATTTGACAAAATTTACGTACGATGTCTTCTGGCAGATCTTCTTAGATAAGCTAGATGAGAATGTGCTCTGGGTTTTTTTTTGTCATATAAAAAGAAGACCTTCTGGAATGCCTTATTTTGGAAGGTTTTACAAACAAATATGTGTTTGGCTCTGAAAAGAAGGTCGGTCCTGCTGATAATTCGGCATTTTGATCTTATAAAAATGTTTGAAAAACTTATCTGTTTGGGAGCTTTATATACCGGTTCCATCGGTTAGGGAAGCTGTCCAGCAAGGAATTGGCAACACGACTAAGAAAACAGCGTCTGAGTATTACACACCAGCCTCCAATCCTTACACAACCGATTGTTCACCGTACATATCTGCCTTCGATAGATGTCTCTCTCTAATCAGAATCAGAGAAGGCATATTGTGGCAAGGCCTTGTAGATGATCTGTTTCTAGATGGGATGTTCTAGAGGGGTTTTCCGAGACGATCGTCTAGCAGTTCTTTGCTAAGCATGTGTTAGGAGAAGGCAATCTGGAAGGTTTTTTTTGAGAAGATCTTGTGGAAGGTTTTCTGTGAAGACCTTCGGAAGGTATTTTTTGAAAAGGTCTTCTGCAAGGCCTTACCTGAGAAGGCATTCTAGAAGGTATTGTATGAGAAATCCTAATGGGCCTTCTAGAACGTCTTTTATGAGAAAAGGTCTCTTTAAGAAGGTCTTCTATGAAAAGGAATAATTCTAGAAGGTCTTCTATGAAAAAGTAATTTTTCTAGACGGTCTTCTATGAATGGGCCTTCTATGAGAAGGTCTTCTCTGAATAGGCCTTCTATGAGAAGGTCTTCTATGAGAAACTCTTCTATGAATGGGCCTTCTATGAGAAGGTCTTCTCTGAATAGGCCTTCTATGAGAAGATCTTCTGTAAGAAGGTCTTTTATGAGAAGGTTTTCTATGAGAAAGTCTTCTATGAGTAGGTCTTCTATGAGAAGGTCTTCTATGGGAAGGTGTTCTATGAGAAAGCCTTCTATGAGAAAGTCTTCTATGAGAAGGTCTTCTATGAGAAGGTCTTCTATGAGAAAGTCTTCTATGAGAAGGTCTTCTATGAGAAAGTCTTCTATGAGAAGATCTTCTATGAGAAGATCTTCTATGAGAAGATCTTCTATGAGAAGGTCTTCTATGAGAAGGCCTTCTATGAGAAGGTCTTCTATGAGAAGGTCTTCTATGAGAAGGTCTTCTATGAGAAGGTCTTCTATGAGAAGGTCTTCTATGAGAAGGTCTTCTATGAGAAGGCATTCTGAAATGTCTTCTTCTAGATGATCTTCTTCTATGAGTATGTCTTGTTCTAGAAGGTATTTTGTGAGAAGGTCCTCTCTTCTCTTTTACAAGACCTCCAAGGAACAGTCGATCTATGGATTTTGTGCGATTCCTGTTTGAGGGGCTGGAGTTGTTAAATATTTTTTTTTTTATAGGCCTTTTCTTTCCAACTGCATACATTCTCGCCGAAAAACGTCGACGAGAGACTGAAATATTCAATATGACCGACACTCGGCCCGACTAGATGGCATTCAAATAGGCAAGAGTAGCGAGATTAACAAATGACGAACTTCGTTTATGAGCTGATGTTGGGAATTTCTTTGTAGCACACAAGTCGACATGACGGTCATACTGATGAAGATGTGAGTATAACAATTAAGAAATGTTATAATTTGCATAGTCTCATCTGTATGGAAATGGGGATCTTCCACCGAATGGAAAACATCATTCAGTTTATGAAACTGAGGCATAATCTTGATGTAAATCTGTGAATCGAAATCCCCACGTACACATAATAATAACAGTCGTTGTCTATGACCGTCCGTCCGCCTGTTCGTCTGCCTGCCTGGCTGCCTGCAATGTAATAATAACAGTACCCGACAACAGTAGCTACCAATCAACTGCAGTGTAACATTAGCCCCAGTCACAGTTCGGGGTTTATGTTTATTAAAACGCAAAAGCCAAACAAGAAAAAGAAAACTATTGTATAACAGGAATTAATGGAGGAAAAAAAGTTGAATGGAAATGTACAGATGTGCCTGTGTACCTGCCCTGCCCAGCCTAACGCTCACTGGAGCGGTGTGAGTTTCTTTTTCAGTGCAACGGCAATCCAGCCAACGAAAGCAGGCAAGTTAGCAGATGAATATGAAAATCATATTCAAACAATAACTGAATTACGCTAATAATACATTGTCCGCATTAATATCAACTAATACGAGAGTAGACAAAGTGTTGAGGTTATGTTTTTGGCTAGGAACTGGGGCAACGTATTTTACACTGGGGTGTTGTTCATAACATGGCCGGGGGGGGGTTATACTGTCTAGGACCATTGACCGGGGAACTCTCCTACACGAAATGTATGTCACATAAAATTAAATTAGTATTTCGTTTGAGTTATATTTCTCTTTGCCGGTATTTGTTTGTCGTTGTTAATATTGCTAATCGAAATAGCTGTTAATATGGACAAAATGCGCAGAAAAGCCAGCAGCAAAAAAAAAATCAAGATTAGGTCCTACTACTAAGTTACTCTTACTCCATCTGACTCTTTGGTCAGTATAACGACTTCTCCAAATCTCAATGGCTGTTATTGACATCTCAGTAATTTTCCAACGCAAATGTCAATCCCTGATGATTAAAAACCATCTCATGGATTTATGCCAATTATGAAAACCTCTAGTCTAAATACACTTAGTGCTAAGATATTTAATCGCCGTGTCTAGACACTAAAAATAAATAAAGAATTTCATTTACGAAGAAAACTGCTTTAAAATTCCACCCATTGCTTTTTAAATTGCCTTTAATAACAGATCATATTTCCGAAAATATGTTTGAAGTCAGCGCTGGGTCTACGGCTAAGACGACTAGGACATCATCGTAAATGGCCAGAACAACAGCTGCCCCTTAAACAAGTCATAAAAATGTCTGTGAGAAATCTGGTGTGACCGTGTGTAACCATTTCCGTTTCATAAGAATTTTTCTTTTGGGAGTTCGTACCTTGGCCAACACAGGTAGTCGCTCGTAAATTCCTACCCACACCAAAAAAAAAAACAATTAAATACTAGAACAAGTGCCAATGAAACAACACCGTCATTGTGCGATTCTCGGCATTCCATTGTAAAGGGCGTAAACTACATTTGTCCAATATTTCATATTTGTGTCGGCACTCGGCCGAGATCCTTTAAGTATCCGCTTTTATGATCCCAACTGTGAATCGTTTATGGCATTTCCCAAATAGACAATGCATTTTATTAGTCTACACAATTGGTGATGTTGGTGGGATTCTTTTGTTGTATTCCCTGTCACTGCTACCATTGACGGAAAGCAGTCAAAACAACCCTCTGAAGTTGTTAGAAAGAGAGCAACAAGTGCGTGAGATTGTCGACAGGTAAAAGATAATAAAAAAATCTCAAGTACAAAAGTTGTAAAAACCAGGGGGGAAATATCCCGTCTTTATGGCAGACAAGTTTTTTCTCGCCCTGCTTACATTCTTGCTGATCAAGGTGCTAGAAATTCAAGCAGTCTGAATACAGCTGAATATCTGTACCGATCGTTTGTAGTCCAATATGCTCGAGTTGAGAGCGAAATACCAAAATCTCTATGATTATTGATAGACTACTTGATCGGGTCAGTGTATTTGATACCACACCACGAAAAAGACATAAGTGTCATATTGTGTGCGATGACTGCAAGCTCCTGATGATGATAGGGGATTGTTTCTCTTCAACCATCGCTGGAAAGTGAGTTGTCTATCGCTGTTTTATCTTCTTCATTTCATATGTCGTTAAATATGAAAATATTTTCAAATAAAGTCTCGGAAAGTATTTTTCAACAATGTCATAATGGGTCACGACAGTCTAACGTTTGGGATTATTAATAGATTCCCAGTCAACTTTATAGTCTGTGTGATGATTGCAAGCTCGTGGAGCGATATTGGGCCATGGTAGGGTATTCAACTCTCTCAGGATTACTTGCGATTACTTTGAATAATCAGAAAATAATCCCACTACTTTCAGAGATTACTTTTGATTCTTTCTGATTATTCATAGTAATCGGAAGTAATATTAGGGCATAGACAGTAGGGTGGAGTGAAATTCAAAAAAAAAAGTTAACCTCGGAAAGAGATGTAGTCTGGGGTCCTAATGAGGGGAAAAATAAAGAAAAAAACTTTAAAAAAATTTTAGGGGTCGCGCCACTCCCTCGAAATTTGGAAATTATCGCTATTTTGGCGTTGATTTTAGAAAAATCCTAAAAAGTTTTATGTCAATAAATGTTTGCAATAGCGTAAACAATGAAATAAGGTCATGAAAAAATTTAAAAAATTTTTTCTCATTGTTCAAAAATTTCAAAAAGTAAAATAAGTCAAATCGTCCCTTCTTCAGAAAATTGACTGAACAATGAAATCGCCACCAAAGCTACAAATATTAGGCGATTATCCTCATATTTGCCTCAAATACTTTTGTTTGGGCACTGAACAAGCTCAAACTTTAAGCTCAAACGAATAAGTTAAGTCGTTAATTTTTAGGATTTTTCTAAAATCAACGCCAAAATAGCGATAATTTCCAAACTTCGAGGGAGTGGCGCGACCCCTAAACATTTTTTAAATTTTTTTTCTTTATTTTTCCCCTCATTAGGACCCCAGACTACATCTCTTTCCGAGGTTAACTTTTTCAAATTAAAAAAAAGCATGTTTTCACTCTACCCTAATAGACAGGTATCCAACTCTCTTGGGTCCCTTCAATATCGCCCGAACTAGGGTTGCCTGTCTGCTCTTCGGCTATCCGTCGTCTAATTCGTTTAAGATTGTCTACACAGTCAACACGGCTAGCCAGGGACTCTCATCCGTCCTTCGTGGAATGACCGGTCAATTGCACGATGCACTTCAAATTCTTTCTTCAGGCGAACTGTTCGTGTGTGATATAGCTTTCAAGTAATGATTACTAATTAAATTAAATTTTTTGTAGAGGTGCAGTAATGATTAAATTACGATTATATGCAGTTTTTCAATACTTGGTTACAATTAGAAATAATCTAAAAGTAATCGGGATTACTTACGATTACTATAAATAATCAAAAAGAATCATAAGTAATCAGAAAATAATCCGACTACTTTCCGGGATTACATTTGATTCTTTCTGATTATTTTTCGTAATCGGAAGTAATCCGGATTAATGTCATTGAAAAACATAGCTGTAAAGTAATTATTACAAATCGTAATAATTAAATTATTTTTTTTTGGATTTTAAGACTTATAATTGCTTTCAATTACAAATTATCGAAAAGTAATCTGATTACTATAAATAATCAAAAAGAATCGAAAGTAATCAGAAGATAATCCGACTACTTTCCGGGATTACATTTGATTCTTTCTGCTTATTCATAGTAATCGAAAGTAATCCTGATAACTGTCATTAAAAACTGAGATGATGCAAATTTTTGTCCACATCCAATTCAACCAGTATTTGGTTTGAGTTCTATTTTTCTTTGCCGCTTTAAATTGTATACGATTTTCTTCACGATTTCTTGTACAAGCAGTTGAACAAAATTGCCTGTAGAATTTATTTGACTGATTGCCAGAGTGTTGCCAAAAAGAAAGAAAAGAAATACCACCGAAAACCTGAGCCCCAAACCCTGGTTGGCAATTCTTCGACACATTTTCAAGTGAAAGTAATACGCGATAAAAACAAGTAACCTCCTGGAGTTAACGCTAGTCAAGAACTCTGCCACTAGTTTTAAGCAGCGCTGCCATGTTGACTCCGATTTTGTACAGTTTTACTCTGGTAGCTAGGGAAACAAAAACTCCTCCTCTGTGGGAAGTATCCCCATCCTGTACCGCTCTCCTCTTCGGTAGCTCATGAAAATTGAAATGTGACACATTTCTCACAAGTTTAAATATATACACATACCTTTTTATATTCCCAGCCGGTTGCGCTCTCCTTCGGTAGCTTATGAAAATTTCCAATTTCACATGATGTTCTATCCATTAATTAATCTACCTAATTGCCGACTTCCCACAAGAATTTGTTGCCATACAAAATACTAAAAATTAATTCTACGAAAGTCATAACTCTTGTTTGACAAGTGATATTTGACTAACACACTTGTTAACCTTTCTAACCAAACTTCTCTAAATTTCCCCAGAACCGAGAATATCATGTTTGTCTAGTGTACGGCTATCACTCAGCCAAACAATCCCCGCCCGCAGAAAAACACCGACGACGACCGACTACGTTCTCAACCAGATACTGGCGACCACCACATCCAATCACTTACTATACAAATATTTAATTAATAATTAAATATTTACTTGTTGTTCGTAATGTTTTCAAAAACAAAAAACAAATATTGAAATTTGGATTGGGACAGAATGTCTGCTAAATCAAACAACACATTTTCCTTACGGTCTTTTCGGCCCTTAAAGCCCTTCAAAGAAAAAAACGTACGGAAAAGACTGTTGCGAGTTAAGAAAAAGCCATGCCGTCAACATTCTCATGTTTTCTGGAGTGGCATGAATAAAAAATGATGTTTCATTTGAAAAACAGCAGCAAATGTGGAACACATATATGCGATGCAGCGCGACATACATTAAATAAAGTGTATACACACACTCATACTCGTTGAATGTATGTACATTTATCAAATTATACACAATATATTTGTTGTTGTCGAAGGGGATGCAAAGAAGGTCTCATTCGCCAAAAATCTAAGGACTGTCCCACAACTGAAACATTTAATGAATGAAAAATCAGAAATAATCAAAAGTAATCTGTGAAAGTAGTCGGATTATTATCTGATTACTCTTGATTATTTGAAGTAATCGCAAGAAATACTGACTAATAATTGGTTGCAATTACAAATAATTCAAAAGTAATCAGTATTACTTGCGATTACTATAAATACTCAAAAAGAATCAAAAGTAATCAGAAAATAATCCCACTACTTTCAGAGATTACTTTTGATTCTTTCTGATAATTTATCATTTGCCTTTTTTATGGTTATAATTCTCATTTAGTTCATGTTCAACCCTAATTTTATTTAAAAATAAGCAATTCCAATGAGTTTTAATTGCACTTTCGTTGCAATATTTACAAAATTCTCATTTTTGTGGTTATAATTCTCATTTAGTTAGTGTTGTATTTTACTCAATAAAGTAAAAAACATATCGGAAAAGAAAATTTTACAGCAGATGGTTTGTTTGTGGTCAAGCAAAAATTCAATTGAATTTGCTATATATTTGTAAATATTATTTTTTAATATTTTTGGGTTAAAAGCGTTGCAAAATTTTCTGTTTAATTTCATAAAAAAGTTTCGAAAAAACTGACCCCTACGTCTACTTCGAATTACACAATTTCTCTGAGGTTTTGACTACGACTCGCAATTGTTTTTGGATAGCCTGTATAGTTTATCAGTCGTACATATATTATTATAGATTCAATTCTCATTCAGGTCATAAGACCGGCCTGGGTTAGCTTATTGATTGATTAGAAGTTCAATTTCGTTTCTTAATGGGATTTTGTTGGAATTACGTAAGGTTAGGACAAATTAAAAGGAGTTTACATTAGGGGAAAGAAAAAAAGAAAATAATGTACAAGTAATTTTAAGAATATTTCCCATGGTTTTTTATATGGGTCTAAAATAAATCCCAAGCACGTGCAAATCGATTTTGATGTGAGAAAAAAATTCAACATAACTACGGGAACTTCTAAGAATATTTTACAAATAAACTTAAAGAACAATTTTAGCCCCCCCCCCCCCAAAATCGGCTCTGCCGGTTGTGAAAGATGTATAATGAACAAGTAACGGGGTATACTCTCTTTCATCCTCTGACATGACCGCTTCCACTCATCAGGAGTAGGCTATAAAGATACTACTGTGGTAGGAAATCTTCGATTCGGTAGGACCAAAACCTTTATTCTCTATACGTAGCGTCCTTTTAATGAAATGAGAGTAATACACTACTATTCATTGAGGGGACGATATAAACCCTGAAAGCAAAGGAATCATTTTTGGATTTTTTTTTCAAAATAAAAAATCAACCTTTTTGGAATTTTATTTTGTTTTGGAAATTTAAAAAATTATCATTTTTTTAAATAAAAAAAATCAACCATTTTCTGTAAAAAAAAAAAATTTACCATTTTTTTTAAATAAAAAAATTAACCATTTTTTTTAAATAAAAAAATTAACCATTTTTTTAAATAAAAAAAATTAACCATTTTTTTTAAATAAAAAAATTAACCAGTTTTTTAAATAAAAAAATTAACCATTTTTTAAATAAAAAAATTAACCATTTTTTTTTAAATAATAAAATTAACCATTTTTTTTTAATAAAAAAATTAACCATTTTTTTTTAAATAAAAAAATTAACCATTTTTTTTAAATAAAAAAATTACCCATTTTTTTTAAATAAAAAAAAAAAATTTCGGGGACAGTTGTTAGCCACATATAATACATGTGTTTACATACGCGTTTATTACACACCACCTATGCTCACATCCATACCGCCATGCATGCATGCCTGCATGCGCCCTCCTTCATATGCATACGAACAACAACAGCATCTTCAGCAGCAACAAAAACGTCATCGAAAAAAAGCATCTCCAGCAGCCACAGCAACCGAATACATATGTACATATACATACATGAATATATGTACATATGTATATATTCATCTATATAATGTTTATGTAGGTCAAACATTAGTATATGGTTAAACACTTCCATACAAAACCACACCGACAACAGTGTGCCGCCACCATCACCAGCATCGTCAACACCATTGCCAACATGTGACAACATCAACAAACAATTACATACATATATATATATACTATATATTTATATATAAACAGAATCTCTAGAGACTTCTATATAAACACCAACACGAATATATTCGCATTTATGTTATACACACCACAATATCCCAACTGTATCCCATTTTGTAATGGGGAGTTACGGTGGTCTCTTTATTTAACAGCTGTTACATTTCGGTATCCAATACACCCACTCATCGTGCCCCCTAAATAACCCCTCCCCCACCACTTCCCTACTCCACGATACAACCAAAAAATACCCAAAAGTTATACGTTGACTCTAAGGCACCCAACACAACGAAAGAGAGTTTTGGGTCAGGATAACTAAGAGATAGAGAGACATAGAGAGTGAGAGTACTAGCGGTGAACTCTTCCACACCTACGCTCTTTCGTTTCGGTGTCAATGACCCATATACAACATAGAGTAAGTAGGCCACCTTCTCGTGGTTATATTTACTTAACTATACTGATACTATATGGGTTCACTTAACCGATATATGACCGACCATACTCACATACATACATATGTATGTATGTATGTGTATCCTTACACAATAACCCCCTTTTTCCACTAAATTAGGTTCTCAAAGTAAGCTCAGTTAAATTGTCTTTGTTGAGTGATTCCAATATAAGCCGAATAGAGAAAGAGAATGACAGCAAATGTCCGTATGTATGCATACAAGTGTTGGTAGAGCTTAATGTCATCTTTCAAATCCTTTGGGAGAGGCACACAATGCCCGTGATGTGTGCTGAAAGTCGAAGTTATTCGATGAGGCGTTCGTTTTATTGGATATTAATTTAATCATAAATCAAATGAGAATTATATACATTATCTATCCGTGATATATATTAAAGGATGTCAACAGCTCTTGGAACTCAGCCGGATAGTCTTTATGTGTAGAATAACCATAAAGCACATATATAAAATATACAATACATGGACCTAATGAGAATTAGACCACCCATGGAATTATAGCCGCACTGCGTTGAAGCAGTTAGGTGACACATTGTTTAGGGCGTTTAAAATGCGAGTAAAAACCGACTACACATACATTTTAAAAGGAGATTTATTATCAGCCCGATTCTGAACACTCCCCGGGAGATAATTCCCCGGAAATTTACATTTTTCTGAGAATAAAATCCTTTTATTGTAAACAGACCGGGAAACAAACAAAACATCTAACTACGAATAGTCGAAATTGTATGCCCCTTATTATAATTCTCCCCATCGGTTTAGAAAAGGATTTTATTCTCAGAAAAATTTAAATTCCCGGGAATTATTTCCCTCTGAGTTTTCATAATCGGTCTGTATGTGTCTATATTTATTTGTGTACTAGAGGGTCTACAATTTATAAAATATAAATGATATCTAGAAAAAATATCCTCCGCTTGCCCGTCAATTCTTTCGGTGAAATGGTTCATAAGATTTCGTCATAATTGTGGAAAATGTTACTCCAAATAAAAATAGCTTATTCATATTCAAATAAAGTTTAGCATGAACTAAATGAGAATTATGTACATAGTATTAACCAACAGCATAAAAAGGGATTGTTATGGATTTTATTATACCCACAGAAAGTATTGCATGCGCAACATGCGACAAAAAGATTTGGGAATTTTATACTTTTATATAATATGTAAAATGAACTAAATGAGAATTATATTCGTAGTACTAACATGCAGCCTAACTATTCAATCTAAAACCTATCGAAAAGGGTTGGCAATTTACTGAGATATATTTCAAAAAAAACAAGTTTTAAATATTTTCTTTTTATGATTCCATCGTTGCAGTGAACAGAACCTGTGACGTTTTTCTGTGCACAAACTTCCAGTATTTCTGTATGCCCTTTTACGATCACCGGGTAAATCCTCAACAAATATTTTGCTCCTATTCTGTCTGCTTAACTTAACTTATCATTTGTGCAAAAAGACATTTTACAATATTTATTTAATTTATTGTACAATCACGAACGTCGTAGTCGTCGTCGTATAAACGTATTTATATCATTTTAGAGATTAAAATTATGGAAAAATGAAATAATTTTATCGTAATACTCTGAAACACTCAGATAAGAATAAAATAAAAACCAAACAAAAAAAAAAATATCAAAGAAAATCAACAAGTTTCGAGAAAATGATGACAAGAAGAACGAACATAAGAACTGCCCCAAGAAGTAGGGGTTCTGAGGGACCGATAGATATTGCCAGGCAATAAAATAGAGTCATCAATGACAAAGCCCACGACACCAACACCACCCATTTGAATTAAAATCAGAGGTGTTCCTCCCATCTCATGCCTCTCCACACACACTCTCCATAATTTATTACAAAAGAACTTTGACATTCACTGTTGACAGCCAATAGATACTTTTTGTCTGTGTCCACCGCACATTTTCGGTTTAATAAAGGCAACAAAAAAAAAGAGAGAAAGAAAGAACTACGGATACGACTTGGGACACATCGAGTCCATCGAGACATTGTAAAGATAACCCGAAGGGAACAATGCCAGTAATTGTTTTTCTGAAAAGGTCCGACACTCGCACAATAGCATGCATTGAATTGCCCACTCGTATCTGTCTTATCTGTTGATTTAGAGGTTTATTCATCTCGTCCATAAACAACGAAAGTGCAAATTGTTTATTTACCTTTCGATGTGGTTTTATATTAAAAGTGTAACAAAGGAGATAATGAAAGTAAATATTAGTATATTTTGTTTTTTACTATTTGCATTCGAAGCAGAGGCGGCGCCGCCTGGCAGACTGGGGTTACAGATGTGTTAAATGGCCAAGGCAGAATTTTTGAAAGCTCTAAAACCTTAAAAATTACTTGCGCATTTCCCCTGAACCTTCCGTTTAGGTAAAGACGGAGAACCTCTCTCAGATCAGTTAGCTGTGCACATTCGAATTTCTCTGTTTCTAGATCGAAAACTACTGGTTTATGGTTGTTCTAATTTAGAGAGCTTACCCAGATTTGAACCTGAGGTGACCCTGAGGTCCCTTACACTACAGTTTTGGAATTCATTTGTCGTTAAAATACTAAAAGCGATCATAATGCAAATGAGAATTATATTATTAGTAAAATTAAATCCAATTCAATTTGTCGTTGGTGGACCATAACGCAAATGAGAATTATATCAGTAGTAGTATGAAATTGAATACAATTTGCCGCTGGAAATCCGATTCTCAACATGGGTTTATAGAGCACCAGTTTCGTATATTACAATATTGATAAGAAGAAACTATTCATTAAGTGAATGAGAATTAAATCAATAGTCATATTTGAATTGGAAAACATCTGGTTTGTTGGCCCTAGAGATAAATAGAGAGTGAAATGGAGAGGGAGATATAAACAGAGAGATTAGGGAGCTGGTGAAAGAAAAATGTACAATGTGAATTAGATATAGAGAAAGACAGAGAGAGAGAAGGGAAAGGGTGTTGAATTGAATGTTGAGAGAAGAGAGAGAGAGGGGTTTATATAGATAAGGGGTGAGAGAGAAAGAGAGTGGGAGAGAGAGAAAGAGAGTGGGAGAGAGAGAGAAAGAGAGTGGAGAGATAAAGAGAGTAGGCGAGAGAGAAAGAGAGTTGGAGGGAGTGTGAGAGAGAGAAAGAGAGTTGGAGAGAGAGAAAGAGAGTGGAGAGAGAAACAAAGAAAAATAGACTGCTAGTGTGTTAGAGACAAAGAAAGAGAGACTGAGAGAGGACGATAGATAAACAAACAGACAGATAGAGAGAAATATAGACAGAAAGAGGGACATAGAGAGAGAAAGATAGAAAAACAAGTGATAGAGATAGAGATATGTATATCGAAAGATATTGAGAGATATTGAGAGTTATAGAGAGATAGGGATAGTGAAAGGGACTGTGAAAGACGATGAGAAAGAGAATGAGGGGTTTATAGAGAGAAGGGGTGAGAGATATAGAAAGAGACATAGAGCTGGGGAGAGTGACAAAGAAAAAGAAACAGTGAGAGGGTGAGAAACAAAGAAAGAGAGAGGGAGCTAGAGAATTATAGACATAGAAAGAGGGACAGATAGAAAGACAATGAGTAAGAGAGAACGAGAGCGATAGAGAGATATAGAGATATATTGAGAGTTATAGAGATATATTGAGACTTATAGAGATATATTGAGAGTTATAGAGAGATTGCTAGAGATAAAGATGGAAAGTCAATGAGAATGAGAAAGATAATGCGGATGAGAAAGAGAGAGCGAGGGAGATAAAGACATATACAGAGAGACATATCGTTCGAATGGCCCGAAATGCTCCAGTTAGAAAAGCGTCGCCACGGTAACCACAGATATGAAAGATCGAAACTGCGGTGGAAAGATCAGGTGGAATAAGGACAGCACGCAGATGACTGAATTGCAGGGAAAAGATTTCTTCAACTTGTAGGTCCAGCTTTGCTACCGGTGAATAAAATGTCGGACGAATCGTGTCCTTTGACGTTATCAGCTGTGTAATTAAGAGTATCAAGCTGTAACGGTTTATGGGTGGGCCAGAACGCTCCAATTGAAAAGTCATTAGATGACACCAGCCGCGGAAAGGACAAATAGGGAAGACAGAAACTGTGCTAGAGAGATGGAAGAAAGTCGGCACTGTTTTATGTTCAATTCATCCCCATAGGTAGAGGGGCACCAGTTAAAGAGTTTAAATAAATCTGGCAAGTTCAATTCCTCTTCGGCTTTGGCAGTAAATCCAATGCCAAACAGCCAATGACTTCCATCACCATCGAATCGTTATTTCCCATTTCAGCGATTAACAAAACTATTGTGAAGGTTGATATCAAATGCACCAGGCAGTTGCAATCGCCGCTTGATTGTTATAATTATTATTTTAATAGTGTTTTTGATTTTGATAAAAAAAAAAACATTATTTTAATTTTAAACATTTTGAGACATTGACACGCAAAAAAAATGTAGACCAAATGAAGACTATTTGGTGATTTTATGCAGTCAATGTGGACAGGCGTGATCTTCACAATAATTGGCCCCCATTTCATGGATAAATGGCCATATGCATATTGAAACGACTGGGTTTTCGAAGAGCTATTAAAATTTTTTGAATGCTTCGAGAGTTTTGCTTGACTTTAGGTTTTGTTTTGTTATCTCTGCATATGCCTGACGTAGTGACTCATCTGGTGTCTTTCTAGTTTGTTATCTGTCCAAACATTTTATTTCGCCATAAATATTCAGATATTTAACAACAGAAAAAGTAATATTTTGTAGATAGATTGGAGCGGTGATATAGTTAGTGACATGTGCCAACAAATTGATACAATTTTTGCTTCCGCCGACATTGTTCAGTTCAGATGATGGTGGACTAACTTTGGACTAGTTTCGAAAATTAAAAATTATGTGGTATCGATATCTACATATGCATTCGAATTATTTCCGAATCACTTTGGGAATTTAGAGTGATTAACTTCACTTACTAGAAATTTGCTGCTTCGTGTATTTGACCAGATCAATTAATTTCGTAGATTTAACGTTAACACTGGATTTCAATTGCGTGTAGTAGTTTCATTCCGTTGCTAATATTCGGATGACATTATCGCTAAGTGAAGATAAAGCAGTAGAATTTATAGCCGTACATTCAGAAGGTCGATAATATGAAGCTTGATTGCGGAAGGAGAGTTGCAATTGCTAGCTCTTCCTCACGGCGATATTAACCCATTAATGCCTAGCATAGTTTTTTTTCTTTCGTATTTCGATTTATCGAACGTTGGGTTAAACAGTTTCGATTTGTATCGGCGTTTCGAGTTCAGCTTTTAGAGTCTTTCCGAGTGTGAAGTTGGCTGCAGATTATTCTGATTGTGTCGGCCAGGGGAATGGAAAGAGGGTAAAACTTGCTCGTACTGGCAAATTCGTTTGTGTTTTTCGTAGTGTGAAGTTGGCTGCAGATTATTTTGACAATGGCCAATGCCTTTGAAAAGGCAATAAAGAAAAAAAAATTGCTGAAACCGGAATGGAAAGAGGGAAAAACTTGCTCGTACTGGCAAATTCGTTTGTGTTTTTCGTAGTGTGAAGTTGGCTGCAGATTATTCTGATTGTGTCGGCCACAGGACTGGAAAGAGGGAAAAACTTGCTCGTACTGGCAAATTCGTTTGTGTTTTTCATAGTGTGAAGTTGGCTGCTGATTATTCTGACATTTTGAATGGCCCACGCTTTTGAAAAGGCAATAATGAAAAAAAATTTGCTGAAACCGGAATGGAAAGAGACAAAACTAGAACATACTGGCAAATTCGGATGCGTCATTCGAAGTGTGAAGTTGGCTGCAGATTACATTTTCACATTTTGAAAAGCAATAATGAAAACAAAGATAAGACAGACCGTGGTACGTTGGCTGGTCCTTCCAGTTTCAAATTCCTTCAAATAACATTTGCTATCGAAAAGAAGTTTCATTTATTTGTATTTTCTTTGTTTCCCGAAAACTTTGCTTAACTTTCAGGTTCTGCTATTTTGACAATGGCCCATGCCTTTGAAAAGGCAATAATGAAAAAAAAAAATTGCTGAAACCGGAATGGGAAGGGGAAAAAACATGCTCGTTCTGGCAAATTCGTTTGAGTCTTTCCGAGTGTGAAGTTGCTGCAGATTATTCTGATTGTGTCGGCCAGAGGACTTGAAATAGGGAAAAACTTGCTCGTACTGGCAAATTCGTTTGTGTTTTTCGTAGTGTGAAGTTGGCTGCAGATTATTTTGACATTTTGAATGGCCCATTCTTTTGAAAAGGCAATAATGAAAAAAAAATTGCTGAAACCGGAATGGAAAGAGACAAAACTAGAACATACTGGCAAATTCGGATGCGTCATTCGAAGTGTGAAGTTGGCTGCAGATTACATTTTCACATTTTGAAAAGCAATAATGAAAACAAAGATAAGACAGACCGTGGTACGTTGGCTGGTCCTTCCAGTTTCAAATTCCTTCAAATGGCATTTGCTATTGAAAAGGCAATAATGAAAAAAAAATTGTTGAAACCGGAATGGAAAGAGGAAAAAAAAACAAGGTCTTACTGGGAAATTCGTTTGAGTCTTTCCGAGTGTGAAGTTGGCTGCAGTTGGCTGATTGTGTCGGCCAGAGGACTGGAAAGAGGGAAAAACTTCGTTTGTGTTTTTTGTGGTGTGAAGTTGGCTGCAGATTACATTTTGACACTTTGAAAAGCAATAATGAAAACAAAGATAAGACAGACCGTGGTACGTTGGTTGGCCCTTCCAGTTTCAAATTCTGTTAAGAATAGCAGATATTTTTCAAACGGTTGCTTGCCCATCATAAATGCCGACGACTTCACGAGTACGAGAGTAATCTCTTGCTAGAAGTTTCATTTATTTGTATTTTCTTTGTTTCCCGGAAACTTTGCTTAACTTTCAAGTTCTGCTGATTACTCCCTTTCTCATGACGTCTCTGCCGGGGAAACTTTATTTTATTGTTCAAGTGGTTGCATTTCTATTTCAGTTTTTTGTTTTTTAAATGCACTTTCGAAATAAACCACGATGTGGTTTAGGTAAAAAGAAATGAAAAGAAAAACTGTAACAACCTCTACATTTTTGTTTTTATAGTTTTTTTGTTTGTCGTACGTTTTATTTCGAGCATTTGTGTTTAAAATCGATAAACAAAAGATCTCTTTTGTCTGGAGTTCAAGTGTTTATGGGACTCTTATTTTATGTGTTACTTTTTTGTTGTTGTTTTGTTTTATGGCTCCAAACATTCAATCAATATTCGTTATTTTTCAATTATGTACATTCCTTGAGTGTATGTTTTCTGTTTTGTAAAAGTAACATTTTGTTGTCAATGAGTGGAACAAATGGTCATTGAAACAAAAGCACAAGACTGGTGGGGAGAATCTTGTTTCCCTGGAATTCAAAGATATAACGAAAATATGTTTTTTTTTTGGGGGAAGGGGGGATTTTCATCATTATTATTTATGGCATGACTGTTTCACATCATCTCTAATATCTCTAATATATTCTCTCTCTCTCTCTCTCTCTCTCTACTCTATTTTCAGGTATGTAAGCGTACGCTTTTCTGTCATTTCTCCTCTCCCGATCGCCCACCTCCTTGTTTATGTGAATCTCAACGGTAAGTGTTTTTGTTTTTCGAAAAAGCCAAAATAACATTTTCACTTTTCATTTGCAAAAATCCAACCAAACTAGTTTTTCTTCAGAGCCGAGCTTTTCGTTTCGTTTCTATTGTGTGAGTCGGTTAAATTGCAATTTTTGCTGTTGTTGTTTCGAATAAAGTCTAATACCATTTCAAAACGCATGTTTAGCCAAAAGCCTTGCAAAAAACATACGAGTTTTTATTTTTTTTTATTGTTGTTGTCCATTTTCCTCTGGGTTTTCTTCTTTCGCTCTCTCTCTCTCTCTCTCTCACTTCTTTTGAGCTGTAAGCCTCGTTATCTCGCTCGTTGGCGGTCTTTTTTGGCTTTACCGTAATTGTTATATAAAAAAACAGCACTTTATGGGTCTTAAGCCAAAAAGTCGTTTTGTCTGTTTGTGGTCACGTTGTTGCAGCCCGGGTTTGTTGTTGTTTGCTGGTGTCGTTTTTTTTTTTGCTTTCGTCTTTAAACCCGACTTAAACATGTGTTAATCTTAAATGGCCTTTTTTTTTATCATCGGGCCGGCCGTTCGTTCCACAGCAACAACAAAACTAAAATGGTCATTGCACAAAAGTTATGTGTGTTACCCACCTAACAGACCAACAAGCAATTTACCCAGTTTTCCTTCCCCCCCACCTACTTCTTCCTGCACTCCATGTGATTGTAAGTGAGTTGGCAAGAAAATCGCTGTAATAAAAGTAATGATAATATTTCTTTTCTTTTTCGTTGATATATTTCACGCCCCTCTGTAACGTTGTCTTTGTATTAGATTAGACCAGGCCAGGCTGTTCGCGATGTTAATGTGTTTGGGCCGGCCGCCCACATACAAAGCGCCGGACAATCAAAAAGGGCCAACAATCGTGACAAAGCTTAATGACAAACCAGAAAAAAGCTACACGTTTCGAAAATTTCACTAATAAAACTTTAAGCATGAATATTTTAAAGCAAGGCACATTAAATAAATGGACCAATTTGGGAAATTTTCATTAAAAACACTTTTTTATTTGAAAAACTACAACAAATATTTTCCTAATCATTAGTCCAAGGATTTTCTTAATTCACCGTATGATTGATTTGAATCACAGCTCCATCTGTATGTCATGCCATAATTCAGTCGTGCGTATTGCCCCTAACATTCCACGGGCAGCTTCGCTCACATTACGCGATATAATCGGATTACTCACTAAGTTTGGCTTTTCTAGAGAAGTTTAATTTCGTTTAAAGATTACTCTCTTAATCGTAATGTTGAATGCACTGAAAAATGTTTTCATTCTCTGCACAGAGTACGAACCTGGATGTGCTGTGCCAAATATATGATCATAATAAATCACCAGTTGTTCTCCCATGTCGAGGTCATTGTGACTTATTTGTTCGCTAGATTCATGATGGAGCGCCATCTATATCTCAAAATGTTACCGACATTTTTTTTTTTGATGGCCAACACTCAGGGGATGCCCCCTATTAGGAAGGAAATTAGGGTATCGGAAGGAGGAAAGAAACTATTACCCACATTGTCCTATTAGAAAATATTACCCACAGTTTCGTATAAGAAAATATTACCGACATTTTCCTATAAGAAAATATTACTGACATTTTCCTATAAGAAAGTATTACTGACATTTTCATATCAGAAAATATTACCGACATTTTCCTGTATACATTTTTTTATCGACATTTCCCTATATAAGAAACTATTACCAACATTTTCCTATTTAAGAAACTATTACCCACATTATAACTATTACCCTATTACATTATAACTATTACCCGACATTTTCCTTTAAGAAAATATTACCGACATTTTCCTATATAAGAAACTATTACCCACATTTTCCTATTAGAAAATATTACCCACAGTTTCGTATAAGAAAATATTACCGACATTTCCTATAAGAAAATATTACCGACATTTTCCTATAAGAAAGTATTACTGACATTTTCATATCAGAAAATGTTACCGAAATATTCCTATGTAAGAAAATGTTACCGACATTTCCCCACTTAAATAAATGTTACCGACATTTTCCTATATAAAAAATTTTACCGACTTTTTCCTATATAAGAAACTATTACCCACATTTTCCTATATAAGAAACTATTACCCACATTTTCCTATTAGAAAATATTACCCACAGTTTCCTATAAGAAAATATTACCGACATTTTCCTATAAGAAAATATTACCGACATTTTCCTATAAGAAAATATTACCGAAATTTTCCTATAAGAAAATAATACCGACATTTTCCTGTAAGAAAATATTACCGACATTTTCCTATAATAAAATATTATCGACATTTTCCTATAAGAAAATATTACCGAAATTTTCCTATAAGAAAATAATACCGACATTTTCCTGTAAGAAAATATTACCGACATTTTCCTATAATAAAATATTACCGACATTTTCCTATAATAAAATATTATCGACATTTTCCTATAAGAAAATATTACCCACAGTTTCGTATAAGAAAATATTACCGACATTTCCTATAAGAAAATATTACCGACATTTTCCTATAAGAAAGTATTACTGACATTTTCATATCAGAAAATGTTACCGAAATATTCCTATGTAAGAAAATGTTACCGACATTTCCCCACTTAAATAAATGTTACCGACATTTTCCTATATAAAAAATTTTACCGACTTTTTCCTATATAAGAAACTATTACCCACATTTTCCTATATAAGAAACTATTACCCACATTTTCCTATTAGAAAATATTACCCACAGTTTCCTATAAGAAAATATTACCGACATTTTCCTATAAGAAAATATTACCGACATTTTCCTATAAGAAAATATTACCGAAATTTTCCTATAAGAAAATAATACCGACATTTTCCTGTAAGAAAATATTACCGACATTTTCCTATAATAAAATATTATCGACATTTTCCTATAAGAAAATATTACCGACATTTTCCTATAAGAAAATATTACCGACATTTTCCTATAAGAAAATATTACCGAAATTTTCCTATTAGAAAATAATACCGACATTTTCCTGTAAGAAAATATTACCGACATTTTCCTATAATAAAATATTATCGACATTTTCCTATAAGAAAATATTATCGACATTTTCCTATAAGAAAATATTACCGACATTTCCTATAAGAAAATATTACCGACATTTTCCTATAAGAAAGTATTACTGACATTTTCATATCAGAAAATGTTACCGAAATATTCCTATGTAAGAAAATGTTACCGACATTTCCCCACTTAAATAAATGTTACCGACATTTTCCTATATAAAAAATTTTACCGACTTTTTCCTATATAAGAAACTATTACCCACATTTTCCTATATAAGAAACTATTACCCACATTTTCCTATTAGAAAATATTACCCACAGTTTCCTATAAGAAAATATTACCGACATTTTCCTATAAGAAAATATTACCGACATTTTCCTATAAGAAAATATTACCGAAATTTTCCTATAAGAAAATAATACCGACATTTTCCTGTAAGAAAATATTACCGACATTTTCCTATAATAAAATATTACCGAAATTTTCCTATAAGAAAATAATACCGACATTTTCCTGTAAGAAAATATTACCGACATTTTCCTATAATAAAATATTATCGACATTTTCCTATAAGAAAATATTACCGACATTTTCCTATAAGAAAATATTACCGATATTTTCCTATATAAAATATTACCGATATTTTCCTATATAAAATATTACCGACATTTTCCTATATAAAATATTACCGACATTTTCCTATAAGAAAATAATACCGACAATTTCCCACTTAAAGAAATGTTACCGACATTTTGCTATATAAAAAACTATTACCCACATTTTCCTATATAAGAAACTATTACCCACATTTTCCTATATAAGAAAATATTACCGACATTTTCCTATATTAAAAATGTTACCGACATTTTCCTACGTAAAGAAATGTTACCGACATTTTCCTACGAAAAGAAATGTTACCGAAATTTTAATTTTCGCAACAAATTGTCTCTCCTTAAGAACTAAATCCGGTGGGTCGAGTATGTGTACCCGAGACACGAACAATTTCGCATAGCAAATGTTAAGACCCAGTTTGTTTTGTAAAACCCTCACCGGCATCCGCTATCAAGTTCATATATGTGGAATTTTTACCAAAAACAGTACTGGAATATTTGCAAAAATCTTTCCTATCACGAACACGTAACTCTATCTGTTCCGGTATTGGCCACCACCTGTTGTCCATATGAGATCGCTGCCCTCTTGTTTGGGTTCTGCATAATTAACGCTCGATTGGCTCCAACAATAACGGCCATGGCCTAATCAATTATTTAACAGCCTCTGCTCTGATCTGTTTCAAAGTATTACTTTCCACTCGGCATACGAATACGTGGTACGTAATGTATCCGAGGAAATCCAAACCCCCCCCGAAATGCCCAGAAATTCCAAATGAGGCCGGTGAGGTGAGAAATGAAATGAGAAACAACAGCAGAAATGTTTTCACAACAAATCGGATGATACACACTCCAAATGGTGTACCTACGGCTGAATGGATGGAGGGAGGGCGTTAGGAAGTTGTAGGTATACACACATATAGCGTATAGATGTATGTATATAGCGAAGATACGTACGTATAGCTCTACCTATATGATACTCGTATTATTATTGTCTGCTGTGATGCGTTACTTGTGTATCCGTTAGTTTTGTGTAATTCAATCTGTTTTTAAATTTTCATGAAGCATTTGCGCATATTTTCTGTGCAAACTCAACCACCAGCAAGCGGCAGAGTGGTTGTTGACGATGACGACGACGACGAACAATGTTGTTGCTGGTTGTCGTGTTAAGCAGATGATTTCAAGAGTATTTTCTCTGTTATGCTACAAAAACTATTCAACAATAACAGCATCGGCAACAGTCACTTCACCGGCGATCGACCGCCCGCCCGACACACCGACAGACCCACCACACACCTTCACATGTGCTTAGTCGAACGTGGAATACCTTTTCGCATACAGATTCCGAACTGAAAACTGAACTGCAAATAAACACAAACCCAACGTCCTTCACCTCTTCCGTCGTTGCCTTCTGGTGAGCAACACCATTCAGCAGATATGAAATGTATCTGTGTAACCCACAACAGATGTTACTCTTCTTGCGTTCCAGCATTTCTGACTCCGCTACACCTAACACCGCCTGTTTTTTTTTGCCATCATTTCAATCTCCGCCTGCTCTGATGCTGATGGGCTTTACTATCATTAATGGTCGTAACTTTTTTCTCGAATTTGTTTTCCATTGCTCCACAAAGATCTCTGACGAAACAGCGATAAAAGGAGGAAGAAAACAGATCTACTGTTGTTTTTTTTATGAGCATCAACAAATGTTTGCAATTTGTGGCAATTTTTTTTTAATATTTTTTTTGGGTGAAAATCGCTTTTTTGCTAAATGCTTGAAAGCGAAATGGCCCAATGGATGGGTAATTAGTGTCGGACGGAGGATGGCTTTGAATCATGCAATACATGACCTTACCATGAATTTCCATTTCAGCCAGAAAGTGATCGCAGTCGGAAGTATTAGAAATGCAGGTAATATTTTGTAAAATTTCGGTAACATTATCTAGAATCAATTGGCAACATTTTCTTTAAAAAATAGTAACAATGTCGGTAAACATGTTCTCCAAGAAAATGTCGGTAAACCTGTTCTCCAAGAAAATGTAGGTAAACATTTTCTCCAAGAAAATGTCGGTAAACATGTTCTCCAAGAAAATGTCGGTAAGCATTTTCTCCAAGAAAATGTCGATAAACTTGTTCTCAAAGAAAATGTCGGTAAACATGTTCTTCAAGAAAATGTCGGTAAACATGTTCTTCAAGAAAATGTCGGTAAACATGTTCTCCATGAAAATGTTGGTAAACATATTTTTTGAAGAAAATGTCAGTAAGCATTTTCTCCAAGAAAATATCGGTAAACATTTTCTTGAAAAAAATGTTTACCGACATTTTCTTAGAGAAAATGATTACCGACATTTTCTTAGAGAAAATGATTACCGATTTTCTCTAAGAAAATGTCGGTAAACATTTTCTCCAAGAAAATGTCGGCAAACATGTTCTCCAAGAAAATGTCGGTAAACATGTTCTCCGAGAAAATGTCGGTAAACATGTTCTCCAAGAAAATGTCTGTCAACATGTTCTCCAAGAAAATGTTGGTAAACATTTTCTGGAGGAATATGTTGGTAAACATTTTGTTGAGGAAAATGTCGGTAATCATTTTCTTGAAGAAAATGTCGGTAATCATTTTCCTGAAGAAAATGTCGGTAAACATTTTCTTCAAGAAAATTTCGGTAATCAGTTCTCCAAGAAAATATCCGTAATCATTATCGCATTTCTCTGAGAAAATATCATTCTGAAATCAAATTTTGTTTGAATTTGAAAGTATTTGTGTTTAGAAAATTTGTTTTATGTGTAACCGTCCAATGACAAATTTTAATTAGACACCCCTTATGAATTTTCCTTAATTTTCCAGTTATTATTGAGAAAATTCTCTGTCATATGACTAAATTGTAATATAAAAGGTAAATGAGAAAAATCAACAACTGTAAAATTCAAAAAATAGAAAAAACAGAAAAAACTTTCACAAGGAATGTCAGAAACCCCACAAAAGATTTCCCCCTCGTTTTTCTTTTTTGGTTTGCCTTTGTTTCATTTGAAAGCATAACATGACATGATATGTTCTATAAAGTGTGACCAATGTGGGCAATGATCACAATCAGATCACAACACATGACTTCAACTCAATTGACCGAACCAACGAACGAGCGAGCGAACGAACAGAGGCAACATCACCAGCAGCCCAGGCAACAATGGAAGCCCAATGTATGTAAAAATTGTCTAGGTGGCTATTCAAATGTATCGCACAGATACATGCCTACATATGTATGTAAATATGTATGTCTGTATATGGACATCAGTGTAATTATTTAGAATGACAACAACACTAATGCAGCAACTCTAAACATTTGAGCGTATCCACTAATGATGACATTTTCAAAAAAAACAAAACAATTTTCATATACGACTTTATTGAGGGAGGTGGGGGATATAAATCACATCAAATTAGAGCGGAATGGAAGGGAAATTATTCAAAACAAAAAAAAAAAAAGAGAGAGGGGAGTAGAACCAAAGTATCCATCATTTGGAGAAAGACTATCAAATGACATTCAAAACTCCCGTCACTTATAATGAGATAACGAAAATTGGCGCATTTCACATTCACTCACTCAGTCGACCATCACCGCTCGGCTGGGCTGTGACAGTGAATGGTTTTCGGTTGGAAATTAGAGGAAATGACGTACCTCCCACCCTGCTCTTCACACGCTATAAAAGAAATTCCCCATAATGTTCAATGGTTTCAATTTCAGTGATCGAACAAAAAAACCACATCCACCATCAACAACAGCAACAACAACAACTTAGCGTCACTGATTTGCTCATCTTGGGGATGGTGCTCATTAAAATCGACCAGAGGAACAGACGGACGGATGGAAGATCGAACAGACAGAAACACTTGTTTCGTGTTATATAGAAGACGCCGAACACAAAAGACACCATAGTTGTATCCACAATATCGGGATACTCTAACGACACTGTTGTTGTTGCTGTTGAAACACAATATCTCAAAAATTAAGCATATTATTAACATAATAATAATCATGATAATGATCGTAATCATCAAGCAAACACAATGCCAGCGATTGTTACTTTTGTCTTGAAGAAAACCATAAGACAGCGGGGACAGCCAGCGATGAAGAGACAAACAGAGAGACAGAGAGAGAGGGAGAGAAATATTGAAAAGCCAATCTATGAAGTCAATGAACTTTATCGCCCGACTTTGTTATAACAACAACGACAACAACAACGTCAGCTTAAATACGACTAGTAAATGTTGATATTTTGTTGTCTGTGTGTTTGGTTATTTTCATAAAACTGATCAAATTGTCAATATGGTGATCATTGTTGCATGTTTGTTGGCTGCCCAAACAAAGCGAAAAACACATGCCATCATTAAATTCATTGTAAGCATTTTTTGTTTGTTTGTTTTTTTGTTTTTATTATTATTATTTAAATGTTGCGGCTGTGGCAAAAATTCCTCATTACGTTGAAATCACATTACAAGCAAATCTGCCATTCCGCTCCCCAGTTGCCGAGGGATTTGAGGATGCATTTCAGTGGATGGCAGATGGCAACAAATAACTACAAATCTGTAAATTATGAATGTCCGAAATACTTGAAATACACCATAGGAGGCTTTACTATAGTCGAGTAACTGTCTCAGGATGAGGTCACTCGAACTACAGTCGAGGCACTATGCAATGGACTATAGTCGAGCTGTCACCACATTTTCTTCAAGGAATTATATACAAGTGCTTTGACTATAGTAGAGATACTGGCTAGGAAATTGTATTGTAAGTTATTTAGAAGAAACAAGTGGACAAATAGTAAGTTGCATTTTGTGCGGAACGTTTTTTCACAATTTCGAAAAAGTAAAAACGCAATTCTGCTTGTTTTTGCCTGCCCTATATGCTATTTCCACAGATTTTGAATCTAAAAAAAATGACTAACCCTAATGTCCATGTTTGTCAGGGGCCGGTTTTTGGGCCGCTCGTGACCCGATAGTCTCAGGAACCCGATCACAAATTTTATCCAAACATGAAAATAAATGCATATTTGAGTTCGCGAGAAAATTTCGTTGCATTTCGATACCCATATGTCCATGTTTGTCAAGGGACGGTTTTTGGGCCGCTGGTGACCCGATAGTCCCAGAAACCGGATCAAAAAATTTAGGCAAATCATGAAAATAAAGGCATATTTGGGTTCGTGAGTAAATTTCATTGCACTTCGATACCCATATGCGCATGTTTATCATGGGCCCTTTTTTGGGCCCCAAGGGTCCACGGAACCCATGAGCACGCCCATTTTTGGGATTTTTTCCCCATCTATAAATTATATAAACTTAGAACAATTTTACCAAAAAAAATCAGATGTAGTGAAAACAAATATTTGAAAAATTTGATTATGGCCGGGATATATTTAGTCCCGTAAAGGGGAACTTTTTCCCCTTTAGTCCGATATTGCCCATTCTCGAACTTAACCTGCTTATGGGCAAAAAACATCTTCCTACAAAATTTCAGCTTCTTAGCGTTGGTCGTTCGCACTCTATCGTGATTTCAACAGACAACAGACGGACGGACGGACAGACGGACATCGCTAGAATGTCTTAGAATGTTACACTGACCGATAATATATATACTTTATAGGGTCGCAGATCACTCTTTCGAGGTGTTGCAAACGGAATGACAAACTTAGTATATACTCCATCCTATGATGGAGTGTATAAAAAAAACTAAAGTCGAGCCACTTGAAAATTTTTTTAAAATAAAAATTCTGTTTCTCTGTTGCAAGAGAGCCAACAAAATATTTTCTATTAGAAAATATCTGCGTCTCGACTACGCTCCGTCTTCTGCAACATCTTGTACTAGAAGCTGTCTGTATATTGACTACAGAGCAGCCAACGCAATGTTGTCTGTAGGAAAATGTCTGTGTCTACATGCAAAATTTTAATATCACAAACTTCATTACAAAAATGCCAATGCAACATTGTCTGTAAGATAATACCTTTGTCTCGATCACCTTCAAACGTCATCAATGTTTTGTACTGAAAACTGCCTGTGTCTTGACTACAGACGAGCAATGACAATATTTTCTATTGGAAAGTATCTCCGTTTAAACTATGGTCTTTCTTCTGCAACATTTTGTAGCAGAAACTGTCTTGACCATAGAGCAGCCAACGCAATGTTTTCTGTAAGCAACATATCTATGACTATGCAGCAACATTTTATATCAGAAACTGCCTGTGTCTTGTCTAAAGTCGACTTTCTGCAACATTTTCTATAGGTAAATCTGTGATTCAAATACGAGTCAGGTGGTGCAACATTCTGTAAGAAAATATCTGTGTCTCCACTGCAGTCCGTTATCGGCAACATTTTATATCAGAAACCGCCTGTGTCTAGACTACGGTCGACTTTCAAAACCATTTTCTATAAGCAAATCGTTGTATCGAATTCGATTGAGGTTGTGCAACATTTCCTATTAGAAGATTCGATGCCTCAACTGTAGCCGAGACGAGGCAAAATTTTCTAAACGAACATGACAGAGACTATCTAACGCAATGTTTTCGACAATAAAATAACTGACTACAGATTTGCAACATGTAATGTCTGTCAACATCTTTTGTGTGTCACGATTACGGTCGAGTTACTGCAACATTTTCTATTTGGAAATATTTATGTCCGACTATAGACGATCTAACGCAACGATCTCTCCGCTACATTTTCCATCCTTGTCAGTCCGGTCAAGCATCTGCAATATTTTGTGGATCTGCAACATTTAAAGGCTGTCAACATTTTTTGTTTGAGTCTCAACTATAGTCGATTATGTGCAACATTGTCTATCTTATAATATATATTTACCCTCGACACTGATTCACTGATACACTGATTCACTGATACACTGATTCACTGATTCACTGACTCTGTCACGCAGTACGTAGGAATTTAAATAGGCATTCTATAATTCTATAAATAATAATAATAAAAAAAATAATATTTTTTTTTTACAGAAATTGTGTTTTCCCCATATTTTTTTTTACCAAAATTTTTTTTTTCCAGAATTTTTTGTTTACAAATTTTTTTTTTTACAAAAGTTTTTTTTTCAACAAAAATTTTATTTTGAACAAAAATTTTTTTTTCAACAACATTTTTTTTTTCCACAAAAATTTTTTTTTCAACAAATTTTTTTTTCCATATTTCCATTTTCTATAGGAAAATCTGTATCTCGAATGCGATTAAGGCTCTGCAACATTTTTTATTAGAAGAATGTCTGTCAACATCTTTTGTGTGTCTCGACTACGGTCGAGTTACTGCAACATTTTCTATTAGGAAGTATTTATGTCCGACTATAGTCGATCGCAACATTATATTTTAGAAAATGTCTACGCTTCGACTGCAGTCAAGTTTCTGCAACATTTAAAGCCTGCAACATTTTTTGTTTGAGTCTCAACTATGGTCGATTATGTGCAACATTGTATATCTTATAATATATATTTACCCTCGACACTGATTCACTGATTCACTGACTCTGTCACGCAGTACGTAGGAATTTAAATAGGCATTCTATAATTCTATAAATAATAATAATAAAAAAAATAATATTTTTTTTTTGTACAGAAATTGTGTTTTCCCCAACTTTTTTTTACCAAAATTTTTTTTTTTTCCAAAATTTTTTGTTTACAAATTTTTTTTTTTACCAAAATTTTTTTTTCAACAAAAATTTTTTTTCAACATTTTTTTTTTCCACAAAAATTTTTTTTTCAACAAATTTTTTTTTCCATATTTCAACGGGCGCCATAGGCGCGTTACAACTTACTAGTTAGGAAATATTTATGTCCCTACTATAGACAATCCAAGGCAACATTTCATATTTGAAAATGTCTGCGTCTCCACTACAGTCAAGCTTCTGCAACATTTTGTGGATCTGCAACATTTAATGTCTGTCAACATCAGGAACTTCCTCTGTCTTGACTACGGTCGAGTTTCAGCAACATTTTCTATAGGAAAATCTTAATCTCGAATGCGATTAAGGCTCTGCAACATTTTCTATTAGAAGAATGTCTGTCAACATCTTTTGTGTGTCTCGACTACGGTCGAGATACTGCAACATTTTCTATTAGGAAGTATTTATGTTCGACTATAGTCGATCTGAAGCAACATTTTATTTGAGAAAATGTCTACGTTTCGACTGCAGTCAAGTTTCTGCAACATTTAATGTCTGTCAACATTTTTTGTTTGAGTCTCAACTACGGTCGATTTTCGGCAACATTTTCTATTAGGAAATATTTATGTCCCGACTTTAGACGATCCAACGGAACATTTTATATTAGGAAATCCACTATGGTCAAGTTTCTGCAACATTTAATGTCTGTCAACATTTTTTGTTTGAGTCTCAAGTACGGTAGATTTTCGGCAATATCTATGTCTCGACTAGAAACGATCCAACGCAACATTTCCTATTAGAAAATGTCTGCGTCTCTACTGCGGCCAAGGAAATGCAACATTTTGTTCTTGAAACAGTGTGTTCTGCAACATTATCTATACATAACATTTGAATCCCGACTAAACTAAAGAAAACGTCTGTGTCTCGACTACAGGCGCGACAGCGCAACATTTTTGCAATATAAACTTTCTGTGTCCGGTTTCTGCAAAATTCTAAAAGAAAATTTATTATGCAGAGAGAAATTAGGATAAAATAAATTTAGGTTGTTTTTCATATTTTACAGCCATTTGATTTTCCTTTGTAACATTTAGAAAGCACCAGCCAATGGTTTCTTAAGCTCTCTGAACAGAATAAAAACAACTCTAAAAGACCCTGATGAAATGATAAATGTCATGTTTTTTTTCTGTTCTTGAGTTTTTTTTTTTTTAATTTATATTTAAGACTTTCATAGTCTTTGTTTATTGTTGAAGTTTTGGACGGTCTTAAAATATTAATATTTTCCGCACGTCCGTTGTTGCTGTTTTTTTTTATTATTATTTAGTTTCATGTTATTATGATTTTTTTTTTTTATTTTGTTATTGTTATTTTCTGACCCACATTTCATTGCTTCATTTTGACCAACGCAATAAAAAATTGCTTATAGAAAATTTTAGGCGACGAGGAAACCGCAAGGGTGTTTGAAACCCCAACACAACGAAGACAGCGATAACGTCAGCCAGCGACAATCCAAGAATTACACCGAATAAATGGCAAACAATAAATAATCAATTGAAATTAAAGTGTAAGACTCTTAAGAAATAAAAGAAAAAAAACGAAATTGCTAAGCAGAAAATCACATTCCATGCTAGCGTTGTAAATTGCCCCCATAAATTGAAATGAAATAAAAGTTATTACAAAAAAATCGATAAATAAATGAGCACATTTGTTTACGTTCGTGGTACCGCATGACTTCAACACTATTAATAACCGCACATTTTTATTATCGTAATCTTCAATTTGAATCCATTTTTTTTGTTTGGGGGCAAAAAAAGAAATTATGGGTGTGTTCCATTCTAAAAAGTATTGGCAGACGACCCACCAAAAAAAAAAAAGTGAACAACAAATTTGGATAAATATTCCAAAAGGGCTGGGTTTAATATTTATGTTACCTACGTTACCTAGTTGTTTCAAACGATCCAATAACATTAAATTTCTCAAAACATCACACAAAAGTCTAACAGCTTGTGACACCTAACTAATGTATTTCGGGTTGAGATGTGAGATCTTCCCATAAAATCTTTAAAATATTGAATTTGAATTTCATAATTTGTCTAAATCGTCTTAATACCATTAATTTGCCGTTACTTTTTATTGGAAAACGAAAACTCGTTATCTGTTAATTATTACAAATGCTCAAGCGTTCAAGTACCCACAAAAAGATTGATTGATTCGCAATAATGCACAGTGGGCGAAAAATACAAAATCATGGAATAGAATAGAATGAAACTTCTTGCATAATATTTTTAGGGAAATAATTTACTCACTTGATCGAATACAAATTGCTGAAGTGGATTTTGGTTTAATTACTTAATGCAATACAACTTGCTGAAGCGGATTTAAGTTTGAAACACTAAAATAATTTACTCACTTTATGCAATACAACATGCTGAAGCGGAATTAAGTTGTAAACACTAAAATAATTTATACAATACAACTTGCTGAAATGTCATTAAGTTGTAAGCACTAAAATAATTTACTCACTTTATACAATACAACTTGCTGAAGTGGATTTTGGTTTAATTACTTAATGCAATACAACTTGCTGAAATGTCATTAAGTTGTCAGCACTAAAATAAATTACTCACTTTATGCAATACAACTTGCTGAAGTCGAATTAAGTTGTAAACACTAAAATAATTTACTCACTGTCGACAATACAATTTGCTGAAATGTAAGCACTAAAATAATGTACTCTCATTATGCAATACAACTTGCTGAAGTCGAATTAAGTTGTAAGAAATAAAATAAATTACTCACTTTATGCAATACAAATGACAGAAGTGGATTTTGGTTTATTTATTTCATGCAATACAACTTGCTGAAATGTCATTAAGTTGTAAGCACTAAAATAATTTTTTCACTTTATACAACATACCCTTTCTGATCACTTTACGCGTTGTCGCATCATCCAACAACGTAACGCTTTGCCCAATTCAATACATATATATTAACAAAAAATTAGAGGTCTTTAAAATTTAGAAATTTTCGCAATTTTGACGTTGATTAAAATTTTTAGAGTCAGCACTAAGTTTACGTCCGGAGGCGCCACCACTTCGGCTCCTTTTAATGTGAAATTAGTCATCACATAATAGCGTAACGTGGCCAATATGCATAGATTTTTTTTTAAAAATTTTAAACGGATTTAAAATGCTATTTTTTTAGAGTAATTTTCATTCCAATGAAATGATTTTTCAATTAAGTGGAGTTTAAAAAATTTGGAAAAATTATTTGACAATTAAACGGTTTTCCATTAATTAATATGTTAATGTTGCAGCAACATGTTGTCAGTATTTTTTTTTTTTTTGTAAATAATTTGTGCTTTTATAGTTTTGTACATTTGTTGACAAAAAGTTGTCATCTGATCTAAATCTTCCGCGTAATTCCCATAAACGTTACGATGTTTCAATACCGCCAAATTTTCATTCCAATTAAATGATTTTTCAGTTAAGCGTTTCAAAAATGGGACAAACTATTGTGACTGAAATATTTTGTTTCCATTAAGCGGCTTTTGCAATCACCCGATTTTCAATCTTAATATATATTTACCCTCGACACTGATACACTGATTCCCTGATTCACTGACTCTGTCACGCAGTACGTAGGAATTTAAATAGGCATTCTATAATAATTCTATAAATAATTATAATAAAAAAAATAATATTTTTTTTTTGTACAGAAATTGTGTTTTCGCCAAATTTTTTTTTTACCAAAATTTTTTTTTAAATTTTTTTTTTTACAAAAATTTTTTTTTTCCCCAAATTTTTTTTTTTCAACAAAGTTTTTTTTTTTCCACAAAATTTTTTTTTCAACAAAATTTTTTTTTTCAACAAACATTTTTTTTTTCAAAAATTTTTTTTTTTTCAACGAACATTTTTTTTTTTAACAAAATATTTTTTTTTTCCACAAAAATTTTTTTTTTCAACAAACAATTTTTTTTTTCAACAAATTTTTTTTTTTTCTACAAAAATTTTTGGTTCATCAAAAATTTTTTTTCAGCAAAAATTTTTTTTTCCTATTTTATTTTTTTCCGAAATTTTTTTTACAAAATAGTTTTCTCAAAATATTTTTTACAAAATTTTTAAATTTAAGTAACAAATACTTTCTCAAGCAAATTAACGGGCGCCATAGGCGCATTACAACTTAGTAGTTAACTAATAATTACTTTGTGAGTGTTGCAGCAACATGTTGCTAGTATTTTTTGTATATACTTTGTGCTTTTATAGTTTTGAACATTTGTGGACAAAAAGTTATCACCTGATGTACATCTTCCGCATAAAGTCATTCCAATTAAATGAGTTTTCAATTAAGCGGAATTTCAAAAATGGGAAAAATTATTTGGATTTCAATAGTTTGTTTCATTTAAGCGACTTTTTCAATTAATTAATAATTACTTTGTTAATGTTGCAGCAACATGTTGCTAAATAATTTTTGCTTTTACAGTTCTGTACATTTGGTGACAAAAAGTGATCATCTGATCTACATCTACCGCGTAAAGTCCATAAACTTTACGATGTTTCACCGCCTCCAAATACGCACACTCATAAACACACACACACACACACATTTACTATTAATCTCTGCCATAAAACGGCTGCATTAATGGACCACAGCTTTTTTCTTTTCTTTCACAAAATCATATTTTATGGCTTCCATTAGTCATGCCAGATGACCAAATTCTGTATATAAGTAGGTACATATTACCAAAATTTCTTTTGCACAAAATCTCAGAAACATTCAAAATTATAATAGCAAATAAATTCAAATAAAAACAGTTTGTGTTAAAAATAGAAACTCGAAAATGACTAAAACGGCAAGCGAAGCAAAGAGAAAAATCAATTTCGAATTCCAAACGCCGAGTTAACACTTTTTTTTTGTTGAGTTGGTTTTGGTTTGGCGGCTTTTTGTCTTGTTTTGTTTGTACCTCACAAACTATTTCATTTTAATATGAACGTATCGACGAAGCTGGCAGACAGGCCAATGGAAAAAGACACAGACAGCAAGACACAGACGTACGGACAGACCGAGTCCCAGCCGCTGCATTCTATTTCTTCAGAAAGTGGCGTCTCAACAACATCTCTATATATAATTTCCACTGAGCATATATTTGTTTTTGCTTCTTCTTCTTCTTCATCGTTGGTTTTCTATACGAAAATGTAGACTAAAAAAGCCGAAAAGTACAATTTACTCTACTCCGACCGAGTTCTATTCCGTGCTGTGTTTAATTTCTCTGTTCTTGTTGTGTTTTTCTTGGTGGTTCTTCATTAGTCGGATGTTTGTTTCCATTCAAATTCTTCCTCTTTCCCAGTCGATATCTTGACGTTTCTTATTTATTTGTTGTCTCTGTTTGTCATTACTGAAATTTATGATCGCATTTCAGTGTTTTGTGATACCCCTCTGGCCCCGGCGCGTTCTCTTGTCTAAAAAGAAAAACACACAACATGTGAATGTCCCATTAAAAATTATATTCTGAATTCGAATATTCAACATTGTCATAGAAAAATGTAGCGAAGGGGAATTTAGTTTTTGGAAACATTCCCAGTGTGTCATTCCAAAAATTGCCTCTGATTCGATTCGAGAGATTAACTGAATGGAGACATTGAAATTGTGAGGAATGCGTGGGTGGATTTGGTTGGGTTTGACCCCAGTGGCAAACATTTCGTTTTTGTTTTATGGAAATTCTCCCAGAACCATGACCCAATAAATTGTGTCTACGAAATTTTAGGATTTTTTTTAAAAAAAAAAAAAAAAGACTTCCATTGTGTCTCGGACAATCTTTGGGCTGAAAAGTATTCTAAGAGAATCTCCCCGATAGGCGAGTTGGTAGTGTGCTTGCCTATCGTCGGGGTTGCGGGTTCGATTTCGACATAGAGGCTTTGGTCTGTCGCCGCAAAAAAAAAAAAATTCTAGAATATAAATTTACTTTATATTGTAATTAATAATAAATGAATAAATAAATAATATTCGCTTAAGGGCAAGAGACAAATTGTTCTCTCTTACATTCTCTCTCTATCTCTCTAATGTTCTGTTGTTTGACCCTTTCAGTGGATTTGTCGAATATATTTGATACTTCGTAAGATTTTTAGCAGGTCAACAAAAAAAAAACAAATGATTTGCCACTGAAAGGGTTAAAAGTCAAGCAGAGTTAATTTGTCGCTCTGAAAGTTTTCACATTTCCCTTCTTAAAGTTTACCAGGGGCCTTTAGTTAATAATCAAGAAAAAATTAAATTTTTGTAAATTTGTTGGTACAAATTACGAAGTTTCCTACGAATACAGAATATTTGCAGATAGATAATCAGAGTTTGAGGACATTGGATATCGACAGCGAAAGTCTCTCTCTCACGATTTGGTGACATTGCTGATAATCTCTTGTTATTCTCTCGTTAGAGAGAAATTCTGTTTTTTTCCTGTGGCTTGAAACGAGAGTGTTAAGTTTTTCTCAGAGGGCTGAAGTTTTCGATCTTCACTGCTGCTTGAAAAGTCTGATAAGAGTTAATTCTCTCAATTTCATCGTGTGTGGGAAAACAGAGTTTGGATATCGACAGCGAAAGTCTCTCTCACGATTTGGTAACACTGCTGATATTCGCTTGTTATTCTCTCGTTAGAGAGAAATTCTCTTTTTTTCCTGTGGCTTGAAACGAGAGTGTTAAGTTTTTCTCAGAGGGCTGAAGTTTTCGATCTTCACTGCTGCTTGAAGAGTCTGATAAGAGTTAATTCTCTCTATTTCATCGTGTGTGGGAAAACAGAGTTTGGATATCGACAGCGAAAGTCTCTCTCACGATTTGGTAACATTGCTAATATTCTCTTGTTATTCTCTCGTTAGAGAGAAATTCTGTTTTTTTCCTGTGGCTTGAAACGAGAGTGTTAAGTTTTTCTCAGAGGGCTGAAGTTTTCGATCTTCACTGCAGCTTGAAGAGTCTGATAAGAGTTAATTCTCTCTATTTCATCGTGTGTGGGAAAACAGAGTTTGGATATCGACAGCGAAAGTCTCTCTCACGATTTGGTAACATTGCTAATATTCTCTTGTTATTCTCTCGTTAGAGAGAAATTCTGTTTTTTTCCTGTGGCTTGAAACGAGAGTGTTAAGTTTTTCTCAGAGGGCTGAAGTTTTCGATCTTCACTGCTGCTTGAAGAGTCTGATAAGAGTTAATTCTCTCTATTTCATCGTGTGTGGGAAAACAGAGTTTGGATATCGACAGCGAAAGTCTCTCTCACGATTTGGTAACATTGCTAATATTCTCTTGTTATTCTCTCGTTAGAGAGAAATTCTGTTTTTTTCCTGTGGCTTGAAACGAGAGTGTTAAGTTTTTCTCAGAGGGCTGAAGTTTTCGATCTTCACTGCAGCTTGAAGAGTCTGATAAGAGTTAATTCTCTCTTTTTCATCGTGTGTGTGTGAAAACAGAGTTTGGATTTCTATAGCGAAAGTCTCTCTCACGATTTGGTAACATTGCTGATATTCGCTTGTTATTCTCTCGTTAGAGAGAAATTCTCTTTTTTTCCCTGTGGCTTGAAACGAGAGTTTTAAGTTTTTTCTCAGAGGGCTGAAGTTTTCAATCTTCACTGCTGCTTGAAAAGTCTGATAAGAGTAAATACTCTCTTTTTCATCGTGTGTGTGTGTGAAAACAGAGTTTTTATTTCTCACAGAGGGCATTGTATTACGTGAGCTGAAATCTCTCTCTCACGATCTGTTAACATTTTTGAAGTTCTCTCCCAATGTCCGAATACAGGAGAGTTTAGAAAAGGAATTCTCTCATTCTTTGTTGTGATAGCTTCATTTTTTTAGAACCGACTCCTGATGTTTTCTCGCGAAATGTTAGCATTTTCTCAATTCGCTCGTTTACTGTGTAACAGAGAAATTCTCTATTTTTTGTTTTATTCGCCCAAGACATTGCACTACAAGAGCTGAAGTTTCTCTAGCGAGAAACATGAGAGTCTGAAGAGATTACCGTAAGAGAGAAATTCTCTATTCATTGTTTTTAGTTTTTTCTACATTACATTACAAGAGCTGACATTTCTCAAGCGATCTTTTAACATTTCCTTAATTCCATCGTATTCTGTTAGAAAACGAGAGAGTCTGAATTGGATAAATTCTAGCAAGAGAGAAATTCGCTTGTTTATTGTGTTGTTCTAAAGCAGAGTTTTTTTTTTGTTATGTTCAGAGCGCACAGCATAACAAGAGCAGACTCTCTGGCGATCTGTTGACATTGTTGATCTTCTCTTCTGATCTCTTAGAATACCGAGCAGTCTGAAAAGAGATAAATTATTGTAAGAGTAAATTCTCACCTTTAGTTTATGTTGTAAAGCAGAGTTTTCCGATAATTTCAGAGCTGAAGTCTCTCTGCTGATCTGTTAACATTTTTGCTCTTCTCTCCTGATCTTGTGGAATACCGAGCAGTCTGAAAAGAGCGAAGTTATCGTCAGAGTAAATTCTCTATTTTTTTTTACTGTGTCGGAAAACAGACAGCTGAAGTCTCTCTCAAGGTCTGTTAAGATTTTTGCTCTTCTGTCCTGATCTTATTTTGGAATACTGGAGAGTCTGAAAATTGATAAACGTTTTGTTTGTTGTAAAGCAGAATTTTTAGATTTTCTCATGAACTGTTAACAGTTCTGTATTTCTCTCTTTTTGGGCTGTTATGGAAAACTGAGAGAAGTATTTAATGGCCGAAAGAATAGAGTCTTTTAACGACAACTGAAAAAAGTGCAAGGAGTCATGAAGTTTCTCAGACACCACAGGCCGCATTTCTGCTAACAGCAATATCAAATCATTTGGGTGAGAGAATCTTCATCTCTCAATATTCTATTTTCTCACTATTCTTAAATAGTTTGTTTTGTTTCGACGTCGCCGCCAAAGGAAAAAAATTGTTTGCTAATTTTGAACGCACATTGCACTTGTTGTGTTGCTTGAATAATTATGAAAAGTTGTACTATTTTCTATTCCCTGATGGCTCAGGGGGTGGAGGGGGACCAAAGTGCGATGAGTAGTTCGACGAACAACGAAATTGTGTTCCCTCGCGGAATGTCAGATGATGAAGGCAGCGCAGCAAACATGAATTCCTTAACGGCTAAAAAAAAAGAAACCAAACAGCAAATCAGACTTTAAAAATAGTATTTTGATGAGTCTATTTTCGATGACAACCATAACAGCAACAGCAAAAACTTAAACATCGTCAGAGCAGAGGCAGCACTCGTGTCGGCATTAGAACTCTGCTGTGGCGCGACATCAGAGTCGGTTGCATGTGGCCAACGTTAGGTAGAGTGGCCAACCAGTGTTGCCTGCAATATTTATCGTAGTCGTTGCGTGCGTACGATATGCGGGAATGAGACTGCATAAAAAAAAAAATATGTTAAGACTGGTGTGCTGGCACAGTGGAATGAACTTCATAATGATGTTGTCGTGGTGGTGGTGGCAAAGCCGCTTGGGAGCTCTTACAACTTGTTTTTATTTTGTGGGCATATTTAAAAAGAAAAAAAAACAATTTTTTTTTTAGGAAAATTTCAAAACATAAATTTAAAATCTCTAGAGAAGCATGGCCGCGCCGGTCTTCATCTTCATCTTCTGAGCGTCATCCCATTCAAATTGTGTCTAATCATGTCTAATCACATGAACAGTAGCAACCGACAACGCACATAAATTAATGTTTTATTTTCGTTTGAATTCTTTTGAATTCCGAAATAACTTTTTTTTTAATTGAAATATCTTTTTGGGTTCGACATTTTTCGTCTTCTTCTTCTGCGCGTGATCGATCATAATGCGGATGGCTATGGAGAGGGCTCGTTTTTTTTTGGATGGAAATAACTAGAAGCCTTGGCTGGTCAGGGCATAATTGCGTGCGTGCTAAGCGGAGGCGGCAAAGAATTTAAAGATTCCCTTAACAAAAAAAAAATGGTAATTTTAATTATGAATTTGATGGACAACAAGTGGGTGATTGAAAACAAAAGCAATTGGAATAATTAAAAGTTTTATTGATTGTAATTTCAGACGATTGAAATGGGACGACTAAAAGTAGTAGACTTGCGGATAACTGAAAGGAGGAGACCTTTGTATAGAAGACGGAATGGTAGCGGCCTTTAGAGGCCAGTGAAAAAGTCTTTGTAGACGACAGATAGGAGTCGACTAAAAAGAGGACTTTAGGGGGGATTGAATGGGTTCTTTATAGGCGACTGCCAGCGGGGTTTATAGGCGACTGTCAGGAGGGTTTATAGGCGACTGACAGGAGGGTTTATAGGCGACTGACAGCGGTCTTTATAGACGACTGACAGCAGCGGTTTTTATAGACGACTAACAGCGGTCTTGATAGGCGACAGACAGCGGTCTTTATAGACGACTGCCAGTGGTCTTTATAGGCGACTGCCAGTGGTCCTTATAGGCGATTCACAGGAGTCCTCACAGGAGTGACTCATTTTTATGGAACACAAACTAAAGAGTGTTTTTTATTGAGGTATAGAACTTCGAATTGAAATAAAACACAAGAAAATCGTTTTAATGTCCATCAATTTGGCTTTATTGGAAGGATAATTTTATGCCATTAATGTTTAAATATGATTTCGGGCATGTGGCCGCCGCGGCTGGCTCGAATAAAGCCAATTCTACAGGTCCAATTTTCAACCACTTGTTGGAACCACAACTCATCCACATTCATGCCATCCAATTCGGGAACAAAATAGTCGGTTATCATGGCTATATACCGGTCTCCATTAACGGTAACTGACTCTCCAGCATTATTTCGGAAGAAGTATGGCCCAATGACTCCACCAGCCCATAGAGCACACCAAACAGTCAGTTTTTGTGGATGTAATGGCATAAAATGGACGGAGCTTGCGGTGAACTTCGCGAACTGAACCATTACTTTCGAAATAAATTTGCACGATTTGCAAGCGTTGTTGTTTTGTCAACCTGTTCATGATGAAATGGCAAACCAAACTAAATATTAATCACTTGACAGCTGACAAAATGGCCGCCACACTGTGTTGCGGCTAGTGGAAAAGTAACTTTTTTCCGATTATTTTTTTCAGTGTTTTTAATGATGCAATTTTGTCACAGACATTCCAAGTAAACAAAAAACACATAAAGCTTATTTTTATGTTGGCCCGTTGATTTTTAATTGATTTTAGAAGTCAAATATACAAAATTTTCCTGAAAAGAGGGGATTTCAGGGCTGTATTCAAAATGATCTCATTTGATTTTGGTGACAGATATTTTGATTCGGAAAAAGAATCTGCCTTCGGACAAGTATCTTCTGTAAAAAAAAGGAATGTTGTTTGAAACATTTTCATATGCACATTTTTTAGAACGAAAACCCGACTAAAGGTCCATTTTTCCTTTAAATTTGGGTTAGGTAAGCAATATCTAAAAAGTCCCAGAGAGTCCCAGTTCCAAACCACTACAGAAATGTTACATAATTTGTTTTCAACGAACTGTGAAAAAATCAGCTGCCCATACCTGCCCTCCTGGGAGTTATAGCGATTTTAGTATATCACTCTCAGTATTTATTACATAGAAATAGAACGGAAATTCTCGGAATCACTTATTGAATAATTTAATCATATTGGTTTTCGGGTAACTTTCCGTCATCCCACGTCAAATTTTTATTATTTTTCATATAAGTGTTTTAATGGTTCGAATATTACATCAGAATATATAATTATAATTTTGACAGTCAAGAATTATGGAATACATTAAAATTTCCTATCAGGAACTGCATGAGTTGATGCAACAGAGTAAAACTAGAAACGTGGAGGATGTTTTGGAATTGCTTGATCATGAGCATGGAGTGAAAAGTAGTTTAATATTTCCAAACATAAAAGATAAATTGAAAAAGTTTGTCAATAAGTACAATACACGTCTTCAAGAGTTTAACAGGATGTATGAACGGCTTGGAGCTACGGACTGGATTCAAGAGGGCTATATTGAAGTTGGAAATCATCCAACTACTTCAAAACAAAAACCCGAACCTAAGGAATTTGCATTATGCTGTGAGAAAACAAAGAAGAAAAGAAGTATGGAACTAATGGAAACAGAAGAGGTTTCTGCAGATTTAATTAAATACACAGCTGAAGAATTGAGAAAAGAGGAAGAAGGGGATATAAAGGCAGCTTTGGCTTTCTTCATGGACATGAAACTCAGCGTCTATCAGTGGCAAAAGTTAAAAGAATATCATGAAAAATACAATTACTTTCCTAGTTACAGAAAACTTTTAGAGGAGAAAAAGAAATGTTATCCAGAGGATGTCGAGGTAACTGAAAAGTCTGCTTCAGTCAAACTACAATCTCTTTTGGATCACACCGCGAATAGAATACTGGAATCCCAATCAATTGACCACCTTCAAGCATATGCAGAGAAAGAAATGTTATTGATTAGCAAATGGGGTATGGATGGATCTTCAGGACATAGCCAGTATAAACAAAACTTTACTGACAATACAACAACTGATAGTAGCTTGTTCAGTATATCTATGGTTCCTTTAGTTCTTTCATGCAATAAAGAACAAGTATGGGAGAATCCAACACCATCATCAACCAGATATTGCAGACCAATCAAGTTTGAATATGCTAAGGAGACTGCAGAGTATACAAAGCAACAGGACGATCTCATGAAAGAACAAATAAATAGTATAAACGAAACGATTATCAACATAAGCGGATTACAATTTAAAGTAGAACATAAACTGGAGGAAACAATGGTTGATGGAAAAGTCTGCAATTCTTTATCTGATAACAAGTCTGCAGCAACGTGTTACATTTGCCACGCAAAGCCCAGTGAAATGAACCAGTTGGACAAAATTGTTAAAAGGACACCCAATCAGGAAGCTTATAGATTTGGATTATCAACATTACATTGTAGAATAAGATTTATGGAAGCAGGAAACAAGGACTTCAGAAACACAAGGCTTTACCATGCGAGGAAAACATCAAGAAAAGACAATTGTGAAGACATATTACATTATCTGCTCGCCAATTCTGATCCCGCAATCACAAGTAGGAGAATACTGAAGGAGAAGAAACTCCTGGAATTATCAGAGGAAGCAATGAACTTATTGGTAGATGACTGATAATTTGTAATTTTTCTGTAGAATGCAATAAAATATGCCTGTGTTATAAAATAGTATCTTAAATTTTTTTTTTTATTCTACATCTATTCTAGCACTCCACAAAAATGAGCATAACTCTCTTAAAACTGAAGCTATTGACTTCAAACCGGTATCAAATTAAAGATTTGATTGCCACCATTCAAATAAGAAATGAAATAGATTTTGGTTTTTTATAAAATTTCAGAGTTTTTCAACAAATATCGAAAAATCATGAAAATTTGAAGTTTATAATTCGTGTTCGGACCACCCTATAATTTATTTAAAAAACTAATCATAGGGTATTTATCAGAAATAAAAGAAGAATAAAAATACATTTTTTTTGTAAATTTTTCGAACATTTTTTTTTTTTTTTTGACTTTTGTTGAAAATTTGACCCAACAATTTTTTTCGGTGTAAATTTTTTTTTCACTCATTCTGTTTGGGATTTCATTCTGACCAATCTGTAGAAGTTTCTCATCGATACAATTAAAAATACAGTTTAGGCAATATGATTTCCAAAAAATTCCGCTTTCGCAACACTGTGCGCCAGTTAAAAAAGTGATGCCAACTTAAAGTTCTATACCCCAATAAAAAACACCCTTTAGAACAAATTGTCTGTTCTACCTCTGCGACAATATTGTCGGTGTGACTTCGGACCAAGAATTGTCCGTGCGACCATTGAGACAAAATTATGTGTGCAATCTCCGCGAGAAAAATATCGGTCAGATATGAGATAAAGTTATCTATGCGACCGTTAAGCCAAATTGTCCATGCGACCTTTGAAACAAAATTATCTTAAGTGAATTTAAAGACAAAACTATAAATAAGAGAACTTTCATAAACTCGTCGGGTCGGCCTCTGAGAAAAAATTGTCCATGGAAACTGTAGGATAAAAATATCTGAGCGACTTTAGAGACAAGCTTATCAGAGTGACTTTAGAAACAAAATTATCTGCGAGATCTCTGACTAAAAATTGTCTGTGCCAGCGCTGAGTAAAAATTATCTATAAGACCTCAGGAAAAAAATGTTCTATGAGACCATTAGGGGAAAAAAGTCTAGGCGACATCTGACACAGAATTATCCGTAAGACCTCTGAGATAAAAACAAAAGGAGGCCTTTTAATTTCTAAGGTTTAACTGGCCAATTCAGTCATAAGACTACAGTCTTAAATCAAGGATGTTTTGCAAACCCTTGGACAAACTTAATACACCACGGTAGCGTAAAAATAGAGTGCTTACAACCCCGACGCCAATAACAATGCGTAGTCAAACAATTGAAAAAGACGAACTGGACAATAACGCGAGCAATAATGATATCGTTTGAAATCAATTTAATGACAACATTCCCTCCCCGATTTTCTTAGCCCCCCCGCCCCCATCTCTCTCTCTCTCCCCCACCCTCTGTGTATATGAACTCAAAAAAGAATGTTCACGTAGCACTCGCTCGTTCATGTACTCAATTTAAAAGAAAATAATTCAAAACAAAATAAAAACTACAATTCCGTAAGTGAAATTTTTGCTGTTGCGCGGCTGCCGCTGCTGCCGTCGTTGTTTGATTCATGTTTATTTACATTTGTGCCGACAATTAATTGAGTTTTTGTCATAAAACATATGTCGCATTTCATGACGCCAAATAAATGCGAATATATCTGTTTTGCATTAACGCAAATTCATTCCTCCGAGCTCTGAGGTTTTGTTCTTCGAGCGAGATAGAGAAAAAAAAAAACCAAACAGATCATGTCGCCAAATATGTATTAATAGTTTGGGCAAATTTTCGACAATGCGGGCAAAGACTGACGACGACGCCTTTTCTGTTTTTTTATTTTTTTATTTTTTGGTTAGCGCTTTGACAACAGTTTAATAAAGCAAACAAAAAAATATGAAATAAAATTCCCATGAAGATGTGAAAGAATTTCAAAATTTATGAGATCAGCAGAAGATAAGAACATTTCCTTAAATAAGAAACCATAAAAATTTGTTAAATTGAAATGAAAAAAAAAAAATAAAAATCAAACCTCCCTTGACAATTTGAAAATGTTTATTCGAATGGTCATATTCTATTCAAAGCTTCTTCTTTCAGTTCGCATTCTGCCCTTCTCTCAATATCTTATCACTTGTCCCGTTGTCTTATTATTTTATAACTAGTAAGTTGTAATGCGCCTATGGCGCCCGTTAATTTGCTTGAGAAAGTATTTGTTACTTAATTTTAAAAATTTTGTAAAAAATATTTTGAGAAAACTATTTTGTAAAAAAAAATTTGTGGAAAAAAATTTTTTGCTGAAAAAAAAATTTTTGTTGAAAAAAAAAAAATTTTTTGAAAAAAAAAAAATTTTGTTGAAAAAAAAAATTTTGTGGAAAAAAAAATATTTTGTTGAAAAAAAAAATGTTTGTAGAAAAAAAAATTTTTTGTTGAAAAAAAAAGGTTTGCTGAAAAAAAAAAATGTTTGTAGAAAAAAAAATTTTTTGTTGAAAAAAAAAAGGTTTGCTGAAAAAAAAAAATTTTGTTGAAAAAAAAAATTTTGTAAAAAAAAAAAAATTTTAAAAAAAAATTTTGGAAAAAAAAAATTTTGGTAAAAAAAAAATATGGGGAAAACACAATTTCTGTACAAAAAAAAAATATTATTTTTTTTATTATTATTATTTATAGAATTATTATAGAATGCCTATTTAAATTCCTACGTACTGCGTGACAGAGTCAGTGAATCAGGGAATCAGTGTATCAGTGAATCAGTGTCGAGGGTAAATATATATTAAGATGATTTTATTGACTTTATTTCCATTTCAGCCAACAGAATTTCTAATTTGTTTTTGTGCTTTTTTTTGTTGTACGTCGGCTGTTACACTTCAAGTGCTCGCCCGCACTTTAAAGGTGTCTATTAAGAATTGTTTGATATGCATTTCATCATTTGGAATTCAGTGCTCACTATATTTTGCCAACGTGACATACAATGCAATAAACATATAAAAGTGCAAGTCTAATAGGAATTTCTTTCAATGAGATGAAAATCAGTTTTGCAGGATCTTTGTTGCTCCAGACAGGTCACAAAAATGTCTCAGCAACAAAATGATCTCATTTAGGGGAATAGCGAGAATATTAATAAGGGAGATATACTATTATTTAATGAATTGTTTGGTTTCTCTTTGATTCTGGAGACGAGAACGTCATTTCACAGCGATCTAAGGTACCTAATTGTCTGGGCAATAAACATGTTGCCGAAACATAATTGCTCAGTGCAACCTTGAGTTCAGATAAAAAAAAATGCGTTCTCTATCTTCGTCTCTCGCTCTCTCTCTTCGTCTATCACTCTCTCTTCCTCTCTCGTTCTATCTCTTCGACTCTCGCTCTTCGTCTCTTTCTCTCTCTTCGCCTATTTCCCTCTCTCTCTATCTCTCTCTCTCTCGATTCGGCTTTCACTCGATTCGGGTCTCTCTACCTCTTCGGATCTCCCTTTCTCTTTGGATCTCTCTCTCTCTATTCGCCTCTCTCTATATTCGTCTCTCTATCTGTATTCGTCTCTCTCTATATTCGTCTCTCTCTATACCTCTCTCTCTATTCGTCTCTCACTTGTTCGTCTTTCTCTCTCTCTCTTCGTCTCTCTCTGTCGATTCGGCTTTCACTCGATTCGGGCCTCTCTATCTTCGGCTCTCTCTTTCTCTTTGGATCTCTCTGTATTGGTCTTTCTCTATATCTCTATTCGTCTCTCTCAATCTTCGTCTATCTCTCTCAATCTTCGTCTTTCTCTCTCTATTCGTCAATCTCGCTCAATCTTCGTCTTTATCTCTCTATTCGTATCTCTATTCGTCTTTCTCTCTATCTCTATTCGTCTGTCTCTCTCTATTCGCCTTTCTCTCTCTGTCTTCGTCTCTCTCTCCCGTTCCTTTTTTTACTCGATTCGGGTCTCTCTCTCTATATTCGCCTCTTTCTCTCTATTCGTCTCTCTCTCTATTCGTCTTCCTCTATATTTGTCTTTCTCTCTATCTCTATTCGTCTCTCTCTCTATTCGTCTTTCTCTTCGTCTCTCTCTCTCTCTCTCTCTCGATTCGGCTTTTACTCGATTCGGGTCTATCTCTCTCTTCCTCTTCGGATCTCTCTATTCGTCTTCCTCTCTATTCGTCTTAGCGATAGAAAATTGTCTCTGCAATAAAAAATTTTTTTTGACTCTGTGACCTTAGGTACCAAATTGGAGAAGACCTTTAGGAGAAAAGGTTTCTCTCACACTTGAACAGGCTCAGATGTCATTGGAGATACATTGGCATCGGCGAAACATATGTCTCGGTAATTAAGTTGTCACTCAGTCCAAAATGATTAACTTGGCCACAGAGAGACATATTTGTCTCTTGCTTCTGTACAAACAAAATCTTCCCCATAGGACAAAAGTAGTTGCTAACTCCAAGACAAAGGGTGTGCTAGGACAAAAGAGACTTTTTAGGAGTCAAAATAGTGTCAGCCACCTCAAAAATAAATTTTAATTTCATAACTCAACCATAAAATTGTCTTTGCGACCTCAAGACAATATTGCCTCCCTGGCCCTTAAGAACAACATATGTGTGCTATCTCAATGTCAAAATTTGCTCTGCAACATCAAAGACAACATTTTCTCCGTGACCTCAATTTTGTCTCTCTGGCCTCTAAAGATAAAACTGTTGATGGGACATTACCGGTCTAATTTGTACTGCCGCCCTAAAGACCAAATTATCGTTGCGAGCTTAAAGCCAAAAATATCTCGCCGGTGTTAAATACAAAATGTTCTCTGCCTACTTAGAGACAACGTTTCATCGGCTATCTCAAATGCATTTTTTCTGTTTTGTTTGGAAACATTTTTGTCAAAAGCGAAAAACTTCATAAGAATTAGCCAGGGTCGAACCTGGTTTATGGAAATTATATTCTAATTTAGTTCGTTTTTTAAATTACATTGTTAAGTTGCAAGCTAACATGGATACAAGATCTATTTGCGGATTTTAAGCGGTATTGCCACAGTTTGCAATTAAACAATAATTCCCATATACATATTACTGATTTTAATACATTTTTCATTTGATTTTAATAATGTTAGTTTTTTTCTTTTCGTTTCAGGTAATTTTCTTCATTTATGGGAAATCGTAACCAGTGGATTAGTAAGTGATATTTAGATTTTGGTGGCCTGCAACATGTTGTCATTGAAGTGATCATTGGCAACATGTTTTTGAATACCTTTAATATATTGTTTGTTGAATGTTGTTGATATAAAAAAAAATAATTGTTTCTGTTGGCCAATTATGTTTCCGGTGGTCTTGAAAACATGTTGCTATACCAATGTGTCTATGGCTGAGCCTTTCTCATAAATCCCTACACATTTTCATTATGTAATTAACTCTTTAACCATGAATGACTGTTAGCGATGACGGTCTGTAGACAGTCTTAGTGGTTAAAGGGTTAATATCTATATAAACCCGCTTTGTTGTTTTTGATTTGTTCGCTTGCATGTTGCTTTTATACTTCAGCAACAACATGTGACTCCAAACTGGGTTGAAATCGTAATATTTTACTTTAGCAACATGTTGCTTGCAACTTTTATGACTTTTCAAATCTGTAGATTTCGTATAAAACTTAAGTATGTTGCTGATGGAGATTGCAAACATGTTGCTGCATCAATCAAAAGTTCAGTCCTCGCTATAACTGCATGCACATCCTGCTATATTTTAATATTTCCATATTTTGACACTTAAAATTCCTAAACGTTTGACTTGTTTTTTTTATTTCTCTGTCTTGTGTGCAGAACAATTAACACTTTTGGCTGACCGACAGTCGTTTCCTTTGTCCAAAAGCTGATGAATATTTCGCATAAACTGGGAAATGTGTGAATTTTAACACTATAATTTGTTTATAAACAAAATCAGTGGGGGAAAAAACAACAACATCCACAGACGTAGGTATTTATTAAAATAAAACACGTGTCAAAACACGAAAAACGGCCCAAACATCCAAAAATAAGAACGCAATTGAAATGTGAACAAAAGCAGACCACTAAACGGTGATGTTGTTGTTGATCTTTTGTATTTTATTCTTTTTTTTTTTAAATAAAAGCCAACAATAACATTTCGGCCATCTTTGGCGTAGATTAATAAAGAAATCAAAAACCCACAAGAAAACTGGGCTATCAAGACCTTGGCCGAGGCTAAACACTCACATTTTGATTTGCGGTTTACAAGTTTTAACCAAAAACCGTAAAATCAAAATGAATGAAAAATGGCTAAAGCTGAAATTATGCAAACCAAGGAGAGGTAGAAATAGAGTCATTTTTAACCATAAATCACCGCAGTAGACCAGACCACACCGTCCACCTATACCAACCAACCAAAAACAAGAATGTGTGAATTACTTTATCGGACGGACTAGAGAAATAAATCGTCTTAATTTTATGCAAATACATCGAAAAAAAAAAAAATGTGTTAATATATATTTCTTTTTCAATGTCATTGATTTTGAATTTCTTCGGGCGATCAGATGTTGTGACCAACAATAAACAAATAAACGAGCAACATAAACATTAAATACGTTTCGTGAAATTAGCATCTCATTAATATTTAACAACCCCAAAAGACGGAACCAGGCGATTCGGGTTCAAACTCGTTTTCGTTCAATATCCGAATTGGTCTGTCCATTTATGACACACTCATGGCGGATTTGTTGTTGTCTTCTGATAACTCCGCTAAGATGCTGACATTTACTGATATTTATTTTTGCCAGCAAAGTCTTATTCCCATTCCGGCGAATTACTATCAAAAACAGTTACTAGTGATGTTTCGCAAATATTTATTTAAATAAAATAATCATTTATTTGTGACGATTTAGGTTAATTTGTGCTTGAATTGTATACAAAATTTATTAAAAATACACAGCCTCACATTTATTAGTCACCCGCAATTAATTAAAATTTGCAAAAGCTGGAAATGTGTATTATTTGAAAAATAGTTTTCAAAATATTCAAACTATTTTCAAATATTCAACTAATTATCTCACAGACGTACTAAATGGCCCATAAATAGCCATGATTTTTAAGACAAAGGCCGGTGAGGCCCAAAAACGGGCCCTAAAAACATGTACTTACTTCTGGGTATTCTAGTTGTGGGGCAACTTTCTGATGCATTCAACTATTCAAGTAATTTTTAAACATTCGGTTTACATTTTGTGTACGGTGCCTTGGAAGCCTTGGGTACGAAAAATCGGCCCAATGACATCAGAATGAAATAAAATTTCCTAAGCAAGAATATATTCAATGCTGGGAAGTAGTGATCATAGAGGCACTAAACGACTTTCTGATTAATGGGTGTGGCTTTTGGCTATTAGGTCCTTGGGGCCCAAAAACTGGCCCCCAAATAAGTACTTACGCCAGAGAATATTGTGAGACAACTTTCTAATGAATCTACATTAATTCACATATTTTTTTTACAAATTTGGTAATGGGTCCATGGACCTTAGGGTACAGAAATCGGGCCTGCTATAAGCATTGGCCAGTGAAATCTAAATAAACTCAAATCCAGCCATATGATCTGTGTCACCCGGTTTCCCGAAAATTAGAATATAAATTTACTTTCTATTGTGATTAAATAAAAAAAAACATGCACTGTTTTGAAGTTCTAGACATCGAGATATTAAATGTTGTGGCAAGTGGCCCAAAAACCGTCCCTTAATAGACAATGTCATACGACATACTCAAGTCGAAGCTAATTAATTCGCGAATCCGAATGTGAATAATTTTTTTTAGATTTGTCTTAATGTTTGACTTGGCCGAAATACCGTCCCTTATCTAGACATGGACATATGGGCATCTAAATAAAATAAAATTTTCTCACGAACCCAAGTATTGAATCCATGCCCTAAGGGGCCCAAAAAAGTCCCCATTGTTAACCGGGTTATATGGGCATCGAAATGAAATGAAATTTTCTCATTAACCCAAATATTGAATTATTTTTAAAGTTTGGCTTAGTTTTTGGCTTGGATCCATGGCCGAAAATCCGTACCCTTTCTAAGCATAACCATATTAGTACGTAAATGAAATGTTATATTCCCACAAATCTAAAAATTCGATTCCGTCCAGATTCGGCTTGATTTCGGACATGCCCTAAGGGGCCCAAAAAACGTCCCCATTGTAAACCGGGTTGTTTGGGCATCCAAATGAAATGAAATTTTCTCACGAACCCAAATATTGAATTCTTTTTAAAGTTTGGCTTAGTTTTTGGCTTGGACACATGGCCGAAAATCCGTACCCTTTCTAAGCATAAACATATTGGTACACAAATAAAGTGTTATATTCCCACGAATTTAAAAATTGGTTTCTGTCTAGATTCGCTTAATTACGGACATGCCCTAAGGGTCCCAAAAAACGTCCCCGTTGTAAACCGGGTTGTATGGGCATCGACATGAGATGAAATTTTCTCACGAACCCAAATATTGAATTATTTTTAAGGTTTGGCTTAGTTTTTGGCTTGGACCCATGGCCGAAAATCCGTACCCTTTTTAAGCATGGACATATTGGTACGCGAATGAAGTGTTATACTCCCACAAATCTAAAAATGCGTTTCTGTCTAGATACGGCTTAATTTCGGGCATGCCCTAAGGGGCCCAAAAAACGTCCCCGTTGTAAACCGGGTTATATGGGCATCGAAATGAAATGAAATTTTATCATTAACCCAAATATGGAATTCTTTTTAAGGTTTGGCTTAATTTTTGGCTTGGACACGTGGCCGAAAATCCGTACCCTTTCTAAGCATGAACATATTGGTACGCAAATGAAGTGTTATACTCCGACAAATCTAAACATGCGTTTCTGTCTAGATTCGGCTTAATTGCGGACATGCCCTAAGGGGCCCAAAAAACGTCCCCGTTGTAAACCGGGTGGTATGGGCATCCAAATGAAATGAAATTTTCTCATTAACCCAAATATGGAATCGTTTTTAAGGTTTGGCTTAATTTTGGACCCTTGGACGAAAATCTGTACCCTATATAAATAATGTGTTCTGTTCCCATGAATCTAAGAATGGGTTACTGTCCAGATTTGGCTTAATTTCGGACATGCCCTAAGGGGCCCCGAAACCGTTCCCTTTCGAAACATTTTTTTTTAGGGTATCTAAATGAAGTGAAACCCAAATGTCGATTGCTTCTAAGTTTTGGCTTAATTTTTGGCTTGGACACATGGCCGAAAATCCGTACGCTTTCCAAGCATGAACATATTGGTACACAATTGACTATAAAAATGGGTTTCCGTCTAGATTTTGCTTAATTGCGTAAATGTCTTAAGGGGCCCAAAAAACGTCCCCGGAAAAAGTACCAATGGGCCGAAAAATCCTTATTAACACAAAAATCGTTTACCACTGAAAACAATTCCAATTGGCAAAATTCTGTATGCCTATTTGATGGGGAAAAAACTTATTTTCAGACCTGGGATCATTTTTCCCCATGGTCCGAAAAACCGGCCCCACTCAAAACATACACATATGGTTATTAAAATGAATTAAAAGTTTCTTGCGAATATGATTATCATGTGACTTAATTTTGGGCATCAGCCCGAAAAACCGGACCCATTCTGAAAATACTCATATGGCTATGGAAGTGAAGTGAAATTTTCTCACGTATACAAATATGAAATCTTCAAGGTTTGGCTGAATTATCGGTTTGGACCCAGGTCCGAAAATCCCTAACCATTTCTAAGCATGGACATATTCGTACATAAATTAAGTGTATGGCTATGAAAGGGAATTTTCTCTCTAACTTCATTTTAAGATTTTATTTAATTTTCAGATATGGCGGCCGAAAAATCGTCGTTGAACACATTCCCAATTAATTGACTTTAGGAAATTCTCCATGACTCTGTGATGGGAAAATAACTCTCACCGAAATCGGTTCCATTTCAAGTGATTTTAATGGGCTGTTGTGATTCTTTCCCCCACCCCCATCCTCTTTCCCCTTTTCCCAGTCCGCATCATTATATTTTCTGTAATGAGTCGTATTCATGGCAGGCTGGCTTTAATTGACACTTGAATTAATGAAACATTTGTAAGTGTAATTGTTGCTGCCGATAACAATAACAATAAATAAGTAATTGTCGGACTATTGAATATAACAAGAAGAAGAAGAAGAAAAAACAACACCACCCCAAGGCACAATAGATGGCCCATGCGAATGCCAGCATCTTCAAAAAAATCTGCAGTGACGAAAGTGATGATGTTGATGTCGTTGATCATCGTGAATGTGTACAACAAACATGCAGTAATGAATTGTTTGTACACCAACCAATTGAGGTTAAAAGTTTGACAACTTACAACAACAACAACATTCTTCTATGTCTGTTAATAAACGATCGTTGGGTTTGAATATTTTCGAAATCTCCATTTCTTCGGTTTTTGATTGGTTTTTATTGACAGCGTTGTTGACTGGCGTTTTGTTTTTCTTTTCGTTTTGTTAATAATCGTAGTAAGAATAACAATAATGCGTCTTCTTCTTATTGTTGTTGTCTTTTGTCTAACTAATTTATTTGTTACGAGACAAAATTATATGTGTCGCGTTCGCAGAACTTTCGAATAAGACAACTTTAATGTTCAATTGTTCGCTGCAAGAAAGAAAGCACACTTCACGTTGGTTTTTATCTTTGATAGAATTTAAAGAACAAATGTTCCAAATTTCTCTTCCATTGAAATGGAAGCTGAAACTAAAATCTTTCTAAACGTGGGCTTTATTTCGTTTATTTGTTTGTGCCATCTGCAGTGAGTTCTGGTTTTAATATTTTTTGTTTTCTTGTCTTCTCTTAACAATGAAAATCACTCAAATAAAGTCTTGACCATCAGACGACATCAATTCTTTTCCATTCATTCGCATTTTATTAGTTTCTTTGAATTGGTTTTTTTTGTAAAAAGAAAAGTTTTCTGGCTTTTTTTCTTCTTTTTGTTGGGTTAATGAAATACGTGTCCCGTACATGGCATTTATGGATTATGACACTGAAAAGGGGTTAAGAGAATGTTTTTATGAAGTTCGTTTTTCATTTGTAGTAAATTTTATTGCCTTGTTCTTTTCTTTTTTTAGACAGACATATGTACGAAATGTGTTGAGTTCTTTTTTCTATTTAACTTTGAAAAGAAAAGGTTTCGTTTCTAAAATTTCTTCTGGAGTAAGTGAGCCCACTCGGCCAACGTGAGAACGGCTCTGAGGGTAATTTGACATGGTCGAGGGTAAAAAAAGAATGAAACTAAAAATTTCGACCGGAGAAGGAAGAAAGCTCTAGAAGTAAACTTTTAATTCTAGTTTTTCTTTTGCAAGCAGCCACATTGTTTTACCGAATACGCTAATTGAACTCTTGAGCAAAAACTTTTAGCCAGTCAGACTCAAATGGGGGTTTTGCTGCTCAAAGGATTCTGCGGCATTCTGTGGCATTTGGCCAAGGCTTTCCATGGGAGCAAAAACAAACTAAACCTCTCACTTCTTGAATTGGTCCCTTTGTGTCTCCTTAAAAACGCGCAGGGCGTTGCGGTTCGTCAGTCTGACCTGACCATGACTTCTTTTTCGTTGGTGCCGTTTTTTCTTCTTCTATTTATTTCTGTTTGTTTTCCTTTCAGCCAGAGTATGGCTGGCTGTGGTACGTACTTGTTTTAATTGTATGTGAAACAGCCGTTAATTAAAAATCCTTGGGGGGGCTTCATTAATAAACGAGAATGCCACACACACACACACAACAACACCCACCATGAGGATGGCTGCTTTTATGGCAAATATTTTTCGTTTTTCCATATGGACAGACAGGCGGACCAACGATCGGCCGGTCAGAAAGAATTTAATAGTTTTTCGTTTGTTTTTGTATTTGCAGAAGAAATAAAAAAAACACATATTTTAATTACACACAACAGCGTTTGTTAAATTTACAGCAATTTAGCGTTGCATGTTATTGAAATATTAACACAAATTGTTGGTGCATTTAAGCGAGCGACTGCCAAACACCCCAAACACAATTAACAAAATTTAATTGCAAAAAAATAAAGACTCCGAAATGTTTACGAACTCAAGCAAATAACAAAATTGCCAACGAATTGAAAAAATGAAATTCGATAAGGTCAAATGTAAGCATTCGAAATCGTTCGTGGAAAAATATGAGGCAAAAGTTTATTTTGAAATACAAAAAAGGTCAACTTTTTAAAATGAAAAATGCGTTATAAGAACTAAAAAATGTGTAAAAAAAAAGAATTTTAATTAAATTTAAAAAAAAAACATTCACAGAAAATTTAATTGGCATTCTTATATTTGCAATTTTTTTCCCACAAAGATTTTTTCTCTCAAATTTTCTAAACTGAAAAAATTTAAATTTTTTACATTAAAAAAAAAATTTAAATGCTCTATAAGAACTGAAAAATGTGTCAAAAAATAAAAAAAAATATATTGAATTTTCTTTCAATATTATTTTTTTAAATTTTCTAAACTAAAAATGTTCAAATTTTTTAAATTAAAAAAAAAGTGCTCTATAAGACTTTAAAAATGTGTAATTGAATAATCTTTCAATATTTATTCAATTTTAAATTTTAAATATTACATTTTATTAACCAAAAATGGTGAACATTTTTCAAATGAAAAAAAAATGTAAATCGCTTAATTTTCCATACTTTTGTTTTCAATATTTTCTTTTTTTTAAATTTTTTTTAAACAATTTTTCTAATCTGAAAAAGTTAAAGATTTTTAAAATGAAAAAGAAAAATTGAAATGCGCTATAAATTTTTATATTCGCAATTTTTTTCCCACAAAGATTTTTTTCTCAAATTTTCTAAACCTAAAATATTGAAATAAATGCTCTACAAGAACCTAAAATGGGTACAAAAATATTTAAATTAAACATTTTTTCAATATTTTTTTTTTAAATTTTCTAAACTGAAGCAGTAAACATTTTTTAAATTAGAAAATTTTTTAAATATTAAATTTTCTTTCAATATTTTTTTTTTAATTTTCTAAACTGAAAAAAATTAACATTTTGAAAATGAAAAAAAAAATGTTAAATGCTCTACAAGAATTTAAATTGAATTTTCTTTCAATATTTTTTTTTCAAATTTTCTAAACTGAAGCAGTAAACATTTTTTTAAATTGCAATTTTTTTAAAAATTTAATTTTCTTAAAATATTTTTTTTGTAATTTTCTAAACTGAAAAAAATTAAAATTTTTAAAATGAAAAAAAAAAATAAATGCTCTACAAGAACCTAAAATAGGTAAAAAAATATTTAAATTATATTTTTTTCAACATTTTCTAAATGAAGCAGTAAACATTTTTTAAACAAATTTTAAATTGCAAATTTTTTAAAAATTAAATTTTCTTTTAATATTTTTTTTAAATTTTCTATACTGATAAAAATTAACATTTCTAAAATAAAAAAAAAAAAAAATGTAATACTCTACAAAAACCTAAAATGGGTAAAAAAATATTTAAATTAATTTTTTTCAAGATGAAAAAGAAAAAATTAAAAGCGCTATACGAAATGAAAAATGGGTAAAAAATTTAAAATTAAATTTTCTTTAAATATATTTTTTAAATTTAATTTAAATATTTTTTTACCCACTTCTAAGTTCTAGAGCATTTCAGTTTTTCATCTTAAAAATCTTCATATTTTTCTGATTAAAAAATTTGATAAAACCAACTTTGTGGAAAAAAAATTTTAAAAAATAAAAAATATTGAAAATTTAATTATTTTTTTCCCCATTTTTAAGTTTTTATAGTGCATTTAATTTTTATTTAATTTAAGAAGGTCCCTGGGCGTCTTTTTGATGAGCATATTTTAAGTCCAACGGGGGAAATTAATATAAAATGACCTATTTTCATATATTTAAAAAAAAAAAAAATATAAATATGTGAAATTTTGAAGAAATTTCCTGTTTTTTGTATTTGGGTCTAGTGTGGCGTATAAGTGTTATTAATTAGGACCTCCTAATGGCATTTCCTTTATATTTTCTTTCCTAATCAATATTTTGTCCAAGTTTTTTTTGATTTATATTCGCAACACTTGAGGTGTAATGTTGTGTGTGCAAATTATTTTCTGTATATGGGTGAAATTGTGAAAAAGAACCGAATTTGAAAAAAATAATATATTTTTGTAGTTGGCGGGTTTTTAGGAACCCTCCAACTATGTACGAGTAGAAAGGTTAATAACCCCCCCGTCTGTTGATTTTTCAATTTCGTTTGCTTGGTAATTATGAAATATTCAATTGACAAATTATGAAAATCTGACATTATACATGCCAAGCACGATTCGGTGAAAATTGTGAAAAATAAAAAAAATTCAAATTTCAATTTAAACAGATCTTATTTGGACAAGAGTCATTGGCAAAAAGTCACCAAGAGGCCAGACGGAAAGACAAACGGACAGTTTAAATCAAACTTAAACACAAACATTTATCTTTTCCCTCTGAGTGTGTGTGTGTGTGTGTGAGTCGTTTGTAAACCAAATAAAAATAATACACAACAAAAACAAAACAAACAAATTGAAACTATTTGAGTAGGGAACGCCAGAAACCGACTCACAGACAAAGTCAATAAACAGCCAGTAAATCTTGTTGGATGATGAATAACTAAAAGACTGTAACTAACCGCCGCCACCACCGCCGCCACTGACTATGATAGTGAAGGTGATGATGATGATGATGGCGATGATGATGGGAATGTTGGTAATGATTTTGGCTATCACCATCAACATAATGATGAGGCACAAGGTGATGATGCTATTGTGGCCGATGGTACTTAGGCCTTTTTGTAACTACTGAGACTGCTGCCTATGATGAGATGTGATGATGATGCTGCTGCTGCCGCTGCTGTACAACATTACAATATAATCTTTTGTGGTGTTTACATGGAGTGTGTGGAGTGCATTGAACTGTCGTCGACGTTGTCTCGTATGAATGGGATTGAAATGGCCGGGTCTGGCTTTCTTCTTACTTGGTTACACCGAGGTGTTCATAATACCCCCGCCTGCCCAGGACAAAGCTAACTAATGATGCACTCTTGCCAATGAAGCTCAGACCGAAACGGCTGCTGTCGGATGGTGGCATCAACCCAAAAGGCCTCTCAGAGAAGCAGGTAAAGCCAGCCAGCCAGCCAGTTAGTCAGCAAAGACATTAAGGCATCCCAACTCAAAATCAGCATCAGCCACGACATCACCATTTTTAGACAGACAGACAGCAGCAGTTTTATTGTGCTGCTGCTGCTGCTGTGTATTGACTTAAATCCGTATATTATCATTTAGTTACGGTTTTTGCCCCACAAAAGACAACACAACAACAAAACAAAAAACGTAAATAAACTGTTGTGTTTTTACTGTCTGTCGTCGTCATCATGTTCAGCCTCCACCGGACTAGCACCGACACCGGCACCGGCACCGGCACTGGTCGTCTTCATCTATTGTATTTGCACTTGCGATTAGACGTCTGTATCTGTCTCTACAAACACTTGTAATATAAACTAAACAGTCTTAAATAATCTTTAAAGTATAAAATAAACACACCAGAGATTTTCGTAGGTTTTTTTGGTGGTTTTGTTTTCGTGTTTCTCTTCTTTTTTGTTGTTGTCAAAAGCAAACTCAAATAATAGAAAGAAATGTAATGTAATTATTTAGTTAAACAATGGATTTGTGGCTTTAATAAACAATAAAGAGATAATTGGAATTTTTCAATTACCTCGAAGGGCACCGAAATTATGGTAAAAATACCGAATTAATAACACTTATACGCTCGGGTGGACCAATAAGAAAAAGTAGGGATTTCAAAAGGAATAGACAGCCAAGTGGTGGGGATTTGAGGCGGCCCGTAATACACGCGATATTGTCATTTTTAATAAAGGCTATTGAAATTTTCTAAGTACCTCGAAGGGCTCCGAAATTGTGGTAAAAATACCGAATATACGCTCGGGTGGACCAATAAGATAAAGTAGGGATTTCAAAAGGCATAGAAAGATACATCCAGAACTCATTGGGCTTATACAGATGCGATACTGGGCGGCCCATAATACACACAGTATTATCATTTTTAATAAAGGCAATTGAAATTTTCTAATTTTCCTGAAGTAGACCGACATTATTGTAAAAATACCGAATGACCCTCTTAATTAATAACACTTATACGCTCGGGTGGACCAATAAGAAAAAGTAGGGATTTCAAAAGAAATAGAGCGCCAACTGGTGGGTATTTGCTGAACAGAAAATCCTTTAAAGGCTCACTCATAAGACACACAGTTTTTCAATTTCTAGCTACTGTTTGAGAAAATCCATTATCAACCGTAAATTGAAATGGTCTAAAGGTAATTGAAATTTTTCCACTACAAGAAATTGGAATTTTAAAGAACTCATTGAGCTGATACAGCAAAAGATGCTATAACGGGTGTCTCATCATACAGGCATTATTGTAAGTTTTAATAAATCCGCAAAATTTCAAATAAACATCAAAATTAATAACATTTATACGCTCGGGTGGACCAACACAAAGAAATTAAGATTTACAAGGAATAGAAAGCAAAATCGTTGAGATTGGTTGGAGAAATCAACAAACAGATACTTCTTATAGAACAGAATTCCTTATACAGGGTGATCCATAACACCGTGTTTTTTCTGTCCTATGAACCAAATGCACATATTCGGAAAGAGGGAAAAAAATAAAAATACTCGTGTATCGTCGATTTTCATGTACACGTCAGAATTTTTTTTTTTAGTTTTAAATATGAAGCTCGTAGTGGCCTGTGTGAAAGACTTTCGACCGATTTTTAACCCTTTTTCAGTGATCCAATCGAGTTGATTTTTGGCAGGCAGACTCCTGGAAATGTCTGTATCACGTCAAATTTTAAAAACAATTTTTATCAATTCTCATATCCATTATGAACCAAAACAAATGTAAAACACCACTCCCAAATTTCCTCCTTCCGATACCCTAATTTCCTACCGCTAACACAATGCATTGCATTTATAGGGAGCACAACCTGAGTGTTGGCCATCAAAAAAAAAAATATAGATATTTCCAGACAAAGTGACAACATTTTTTTAAGCAGCTCTCTGATTTGTTTTAACATTTTGCCTTATTTTATATATATTTCAAAAAAGAAGAAAATAAATTTTGTACGTTTTTTTAAGATAATCGGGATTTTAGGGTTTTTTTTTTGGTGTCCTGTGGCGTATAAGTGTTATTAATTATGACTTCCTTGTGGAAGTTCATTTATAATTTCCTTTCTCTTGAATATTTTGGGAAACTTTATGGGGATTTATAATCCAAACACATGACACCACTCGAATATTTTAAATAGAGAGAGCTGAAATAGTGGGTGAGATCTTGCAGAGTCAGATCTGGACGGAAGAGAAATTTGTAATTTTAACTTAATCAGTTTTTAAGCTTTATGGAGCACTGGATATAGTTAAAAATGGAATACTAGAATATTCCAATGTTTAAATAGAAACAAATTGTCTTAGATAAACATAGATTTTAGGTCTGAGACTGAGTGAGTGGCATGGCTGATTCTGATTCATTGGGAGGCAGGCCGAAGCAGGTTGGTTGGCTTACGTGGCCGCTTCAGTGGTAGGGAGCGTCTACTGAATTTGTGAATTTCATTACCCCACCACTTTGAAACCGCCTATTGTCACGCAGGCAGAATCAGATACATTGAGAAAATACATAGGAGGAATATGAAAATAATGTGTCTGAATTAGGAAAACAATATCTCAAGTAATTCAATCGAACTGTGGTGGCCTAGTGCCTCGGCTAACTACGAGCAAACACAAGAGGCCCGATTAAATGTAGACAGAAGAAAAGGTACGTACGTAAATATTTTCCTCAACAGACGGCGACTTTTTAGTGAAAATCAGTGAAGTGTGGAGAATAAAATTTGTATACAGTAGACGGACAAATTTCTCGGTCCCATGCGGTATTTCTAGAGCAAATTAATCTCCGCTGGGCGGACATCTCCCGTGGACTTGCACAAAAACTGCGACCCTTGGTGTCCGCCCACCCGAGCTTTCACTGTACTTATTAAATAAAAGCTATTGCTTAAAGTCAGCTAGGAAAGGTTCATGCTTCTTCTAAAGAACATTTGCTGACGGACCACTTATTCCGAAAGTCAACCGCATTTAGGAGATGAAAGTTCTAGTATTCTTTAAAATATGTCTTCTTTGGTCTCCGGTGGCGTATAAGTGTTATTAATTATGATCATTCTCCAGAAATTCGTTGATATTTTCCTATTCCTTCTCAAAAGTCGTGAATATTTAAACGGATTTGAAAAATCGACACTTGACGCTATTGTCTTAATAGGACATCGATAAAAAATTGCAATAGGGAAAAGCTTGCAGAGATGAAAAATAAATTTGTATTGAAGAAGAAGTGGAGTATTGCGGAAACTGTTAATATCACAGTTGTCACAGATTATATTTCATTGCAGAAGGGCCACAGCAACCTCTATGTTTATATTTGAAGCTGTGCTTTGAGTGACAAATGCCCGACACTTTTTCAAACCAATGATTTTTGGCATGTGTTTATTGAACTTTGGTAATTGAGAATTTTTCGAGCATATTGAATCCGGCATGATGTCAACCGCTTTGAATGTTTATAAAACCAACAAGTGGTGTGTGTTTTTTTTTAACACTTCAATTTGTCTCTTTTGCCATTGTCGCGAATTTCCTTAAACGCCCGTTCGCTTAATAAATAAACAGTTAAATTATTTTACTAAAAATAAGAACAAAAAAAAAAAAAAACACCACCAAATAATCAACAATCAAGTAAATGAACGGTATCAAAACTTCATTAAAAACTTGTTTGGCATGGAGCAATCCACACAATAAAAACAAAACAAAAACCGCAATATTTTAATTGTGTCGACGACTGACTGGAGTCTGAATTGAATTCCTTAAACAAATATTATATCATCGGCATGGTCGTCATCATCTGCCGATCTTTTTTTCCTTGACGAAATCATCAATTTCCGTTGGCTCTTTGATTGGATTTTTGTCAGTTGGTTTTAATGTTTAAAAAAAAAAAAAAACAGAACACACAAAGAGAAAAAAGACTTTAATTGTTATGCTAATAAACATAAATAAACCCTAATTTCGAATGTTTATTAAACAAACGCGTTTTTGATTAAAGTTTATGGGATTCTTGAGATAGCACAGAGTGGTCATGGAGTTGATTAAATAATTAAACTTTGAACAGATTACAAATGTCAGACTGTCATGGATAGAACATCGCAGAGTGTTGCTTTTAATGCCAAATGATTTGAGTTGCGTGATTTTTAAAATATGGGAGCAAGTTTTGTTGTAAAGCAAATTTTTAATTTAGAAATCGACTGGTATTTTCTATATATTTGCAAAGGAAACTGTTCAAATTTAGGTGACATTTTTTAAATAAAAAATACGTTTTCTTGTTTGGTCTCCGGTGGCGTATAAGTGTTATTAATTGTGACTTCCCTGGGGAAGATTCTGTATAACTCTTTGCCTGTCGCCCAATTTAAGACAATTTCAATTGTTTTTCGGAAATCGAATCACTTTCTAAACTCCTGAGAGATGGTTTTCTTTATTTTTTCAGATTTTAGAGAACATATCTTCTCTAAAAGCGGAGATAGTTTGTTTTTGCTAAACATCAATTTCCACATGACTTTTGCGAGGCCCCTTTTTAAATAAAATACATACCAAGGATTCTTTAAATTAAAACAACAATTTTGTGAGGGCCCTTTTGAATAACAGACATATTAAATGGCTCTTTAAAATTGTCCATATTAGTTAGCTTGAATTGAGTAGACATTTCAACATTCTACATTCACAGTAAATCATCAATATTGATTTTCCTGGAAAATCTTCATTATAAAATGTTTGCTATTTCATATTTTGAAATGTACAGGTTTACAGTAATTACAATTCTTTGGAAATTTTATGAAAGAAAATCGTAAATGTCCGTTGACTTTCCCAGCATCCAACAAGATATTCCTTCTTTGGTCTCCGGTGGCGTATAAGTGTTATTAATTCCAATCATTCTCGAGAGTTTCTTTAATATTTTCCATCCCATCTCAGAAGTCGAAAATATTTAAATGGATTCAGTGAAAATATATGCCCACTTAGACACTGACCAAGTGTAGATAACGAATTCACGTCGTGGTAACACCTGAAGATAAATGGAAAATAGAAAGATCAGAAAGCAATCGCAGAAGAAAGATCTACATGTGTCTGGCTGAAGGAGCCTTCATGAAATCAAAATATTGCCCTGGTTTGCCTCAAGTAGAGAGATACAAATCTTGGCTAGATAGGGACACATTTGTAGGAGCTAGACACATTGGAGGAGCTAGAATCTATCCTGCAGGAGCTAGAATCATGAACTCAAAATATCGCCCTGGTTTGCCTCGAGTAGAGAGATACTGATCTTGGCTAGATAGGGACACATTTGTCCTGGAAGAGCTAGAATCTATACTGCAGGAGCTAGAATCTATACTGCAGGAGCTAGAATCTATCTAGAATCATGAAATCAAAATATCGCCCTTGTTTGCCTCAAGTAGAGATACAAATCTTGGCTAGATAGGGACATATTTGTCCTGGAGTAGCTAGAATCTAGCTTTGGTATAGGACCAATTCTTTGGGATTGAATTGAAAACAGAAAAATGTTTCCCCTCACTAAAGAGGACTGCCAATGCTGGTGTAGCTAGACGATGCTAGTCGAGGCTAGACAACGTATTAGGGCCATTTGTTTGGAATTTGATTGAAAAAAAAAGAATTGTTTTGGGCTAGGTAAAGAGGTCCGTCGTCACTAGTGGATGCTAGACGACGCTAGTTGAGGCTAGACATTTGTTTGGAATTTGATTGAAAAAGGAATTGTTTTCGGCTAATTATAGAAGCCCGTCGGCACTAGAATAGGCTAGACGACGCGTTTCGGACCAGTTGTTCGAAATTTTATTGAACACAGATTTTTTTCGGCTTGCTGAAGAAGCCGGTCGACGCTAGTGGAGTGTAGACAACCCTAGTGGAGGCTAGACGACTCTTGTGGAGGCTAGACAACTCTTGTGGACGCTAGACAACGCTTGTGGAGGCTAGACAACGCTTGCGGAGGCTAGATAACGCTAGTGGAGGCTAGACAAAGCTTGTGAAGGTTACACAACGCTTGTGGAGGCTAGACAACGCTTGTGGAGGCTAGACAACGCTTGTGGAGGCTAGACAACGCTAGTGGAGGCTAGACAACGAATTAGGGCCATTTGTTTGGAATTTGTTTGAAAAAAAAAAGTCTAGACTCCGCCAAACAATGGCACAGGTGTCTCCGCTAAGCAAATACACATCTGTGTCAGCCAGGTGTCTCCGCTAAGCCTTCCACTCGCGTCTCATATCGAGTCAATATAATTTCCCAAGAGTCTCAGTCTCCACAAGTGTCTTAGCCAAGGAAATTCAAAGGAGTCAGCTTTGCTATGCGCTCTGCTAATCAATTTTCTCGACGTCCCAAGTTGTTTTCCGACGCCTTAGTTCCGAATAACACTCTAGATGTCAGTAATATGCATGGCACCATTTGACAGTTTTGCAAAGGAGATGAGTGAAAAAATACTGTTTGCAGACAAATATACACATACGCCCTCTTTTGGAAATATTTAGCTTAGGGCGTCTGTGTACTAAATGTCCTTTGAGTGTCTCGGCTAAAGGGATGACGAAGTGTCTTAGCGTAATCGGCTTCCAAGTGTCTCCGCTAAGCCGATTCCCTTGGCTATGCAGATAATTGAATAGTTTAAGGTGGCAGTGCCTAGATCAAGTTGATTCTCTGATTGAATGATTATGAGCAGTCACCAGATATTTTCTTTCCACAGGGACTGCAATTGGATTCCCTCATTTTGTTATATTTAAAATTATGACCGAATTGTGTCGCTCTTCATCGCTCAACATTCAGTAAAGGTCAGGCCAACACAATTTCTGATTACTGCCACATTAAATGTGTGTCATCTTCGTTTAACCTTTAGTTAGCCGAGATTACAACCGGTTCAAACAACACCAAAAGTGCAGCACTTTTTCTTTTGAGGCCTTTTGCCCGTTTGCTTCAGTGGTTGCCTGCATTGGAAGCCTTGACTGCTTGGCTCGGCCGACAATGTAACCGACTCCCTCTCGAGTATCAACATTTTTTTTGGTTGGCCATCATATGAGAAAGAGTTTATCCAACGATTAAGCAAAGAAATTTATGGGCAACATTAAATGAAACTGCCATAACCTTCAAAATTGCCACAGACATCGGACGGACAGGCAGACAGACAGACAGAGAGACCTTCGGCCGATCAGAAGGAGATTGTCATAAAGTCACATTAACATTAAACTTAAATGACACAAAAGCCATGAAAAGACGACACACGGTAGGTTTCCTTGTAAGCAAAACACACACACACACACACACACACAACAACTCAAAATCAATGCAAACTAGAATGTCATATTAAGTTAAGATTACCATGAATGAAAATGGTATGCAAGCACGAGCAGAAACAAAAAACCGTCATACTTGTATTAATAAAATTTAATAATAACAACCAACACAAGATTTGTTTTCGGAATTCTTTTTTTTCGCTTTGCTATCCGACATACTTCAATGTCATTTGTACCGAGTGGTGCTGTAAAGTTTTCAGAAACCGAAAAAAGGTTTCTGAAACCGTAGTACCCCCTCTAAGAATCGATTAATCGTTAAAGCACTCTGGGTACTCGTATGTGGTACGACGACCAAGCAACATGGCAACTGGGGTAATAATCATTTTTCTCAGTTTGAATACTTTGTGTCATGTTTTAAGCCAATCTTTAAAGTGGTTTTTAATCCATGCTGTGGCAAAAACCAAAAAATACGACAACATAAAAAAAAAAATAAAAAAAAACTGATATGTTTCAAACTTGTCTTTGGCGCTGTCTCCTTATGTGATTGAAAACCCGCCAACAACAACAACAACCACACCATCAAGTACAACAATTTAAAATAAGGTCACGGCCTTTTGGCGAACTCAGTGCCATTGTTTTTATTGTTTTCCCGCTTAAGAAAATACCATTTATTGCTTTCGCTTTAAAACCATAACAGCGACAAAATCAAAAAAAAAATGCAACCAACTAATATCCAGTCATTAATAACAGCAAAATAGAGACAACAACTTTTTGCTCGTGTGACATATGACAACAGAAATTCAAATATTTTGCTAATTTTTTATAATTTTAAATTAATTGCTTGCCAACGACATCTAGATCACCGGCAGCCATCAGGGGTTCCGTTACGTAAGGCTTTGGAATTTGGGCAAAAAGTTGTTTAGCCAACAAGTTACGGCTAAATTACCCAACGGACCACATAGTTAATGTTACTCATACGTCAAGGTGTCCGAAATAGAAAAAAAAATCGTAAAAATTGAAAAAGTTGTTGCCCAGGCCAAGAGATAATGAGAAATCATTAAAAACGGATACAAAGAATTTGGGAAAATCCTGACTCAACTAGGTGGGAACAAATAAGTTGCGGCTAAGAATTGAGCCAACGATTCCGGTAGATAGGGACACAAGCGAGGATTCCATTGTAGGAATTTTATCACTTCATTAGGCAAACTGGAATCTTGAAAATCGTAACAAGGTTTACGGTAGATAGGGACACAGGCCGCATCTCCTTGGTCTCTTAATTGAGTCCATTGATTTCCATCAACTGTATTGGTTTCCAGTTTGCCCAATGGAGTCACAAAGAAAATTGTCGCAATGGCATCCCTGCCTTGTCGACTCTTTTGTGTCCCTATCTAAGGGAAAATCCTGACAAGCAAAATGTACACAACAATTCCAGTAGATAGGGACATAAGCGAGGTTGCCTTTGTAACAATTTTATAGATGAATTTTATGAAGAAAGATGAAAACTGGAATCTTGCAAATCGTAACTCAACTAGATCGGACCAAAAAGAAGTTGCGGCTTAGCATTGAGCCAACGATTCCGGTAGATAGGGACACAAGCGAGGATGCCAGTGTAACAATTTTATTGATGACTCAACTAGGCAAACTGAAGTCTGGAAAATCCTGACACAGCTAGGTGGGAACAAAGAAGTTGCGGCTAAAAATTAAGTCAACGATTACGGTAGATAGGGACACAAGAGAGTCGACAAGGCAGAGATGCCATTGCGAGAATTTTATTTGTAGCTCCATTAGGCAAACTGGAAACCAATACTGTTGATGAAAATCTATGAACACAATTAAGCGGAGACCAAGGTGGTGCGGCTTAAAATGGAGGTAAGAACTCTGTTAGATAGGGACATAAGTGACTCGACTGAACAGGAATAAAATGTATACTGTCTAATATGAATGGAAATCTATTCACTCTGCTAAGCGGAGTCAAGGGATATATGGTAGCGACTTGGGTAGATAGGGACACGTCTAGGTAGCGATACACGTTTGTCTATGAACTCCGTTAGATAGGGACATAAGTGACTCGACTGAGCAGGAATAAAATGTGTTCTGTCAAACATGAATGGAAATCTATTGACTCTGCTAAGCGGAGTCAAGGGATATATGGTAGCGACTTGGGTAGATAGGGACACGTCTAGGTAGCGATACACGTTTGTCTATGAACTCCGTTAGATAGGGACATAAGTGACTCGACTGAGCATGAATAAAATGTATTATGCCAACTATGAACTGGAAATCTATTGACTCTGCTAAGCGGCCAAAAATCTAGGTAGCGACTTGGGTAGATAGGGACACGTCTAGGCAGCGATACACGTTTGTCTATGACTCAACTAGTTTAGACTCAACACTGTATGGAAATCCATTGACTCAACTAGGTGGAGACAAAGGCGCTAATAATGGGGCTGATAATGGAGAAAACGTCTCCAGAAGATAGGGACATAAGTGACCGTGCAGGGACACAGTAGTTATAATTTTGTCTTTGACTCCACTATGCAAATGAAAATCTTGAACACTTTTAAGCTAAGGGGATTCAAATTGGTTTCCGCTTAAAATGGGTCCATCTACAGCGGTAGATAGGGACACGAGTGACTCGCCTTAGAAAGTTTAAATTGTGACAATTTCTTTTCATATTGTTGTGTGGTTTGTCACTAGGCTAGAAAGGAATACAAGTGCTTTAGTTGTTGATGAACTCATGGATTTCTTAAAGTATTCAGGGTTTTCAACTATTGTTTATTTGAAACTTTGTTTATTTTTGTTACGATTTCGAACGTCCTTCATTATCCTGCTAAGGGGTTTCAACGTTTCAGTTTGCTGCGCTTTTTTTCCGGACTTTAAATGGAATTCCCGTTTAACTCGGCTCGTTTCAGTGAGTCATAAGTTCTGAATTCTTTTTTAATACGCATTTAGCGTAACTTATTTTGCATGCCTCTCTTTGTTTCCCCCCGTGGTTCATTCAGCAAACAGAAATTTGTATTCAAAATGTTGCCAACATTATCACCTTCATCATCATGATCATCATCATCATCATCGGCATTGCCCTCAACAGTAGCCGAACAACACTAAAATGCAGTGTTTTTTGTATGAAATGAAATTTTGAGATCGTGCCAAAAATAATAAAACTAAACACACACATTTAAATTTGTCCAGCAGAAACCACAAAGTCCGCCAAAAAAAAAAAAAAACCTGATAAAACAAAAAACGTTAAAAGAAGGCCATAAAGTCAGCCAGTGAGTCACCATCGGATGGACGGACGAACGAACCCGTACCCATGAATACACGGACCACGGGCACACAGAATTCGAACGTCAAAGAAATGAAATGATAAATATCTACAACACCACCATCAACATTATCAGCGTGATGATCATGATCACAAGCGTCATTATGAGCCTACTCCTCTGCTGTTCTACCTCCATCGCGCCATGGAAATCATGACGTTCTCCCAGATGATCATAGCCAGTGACATTCTTCATTTGCTGACACATCACCAGCACCAACACCGTTCATCTTCATCATGAGCATTCGGATCATCTTTGCCATGATCATGGCTCGCGCTTGCGCATACCTTGCCAACGAATAACTTGTTAAGCAAATTAGTTGCTCTCGCATACAACACATCAGCAGCGATCATCCATAGGCCAGAGACTGTTTATTCTGCTTCCACAAAAGCCTAAATGTTGTTTTTTTTTACGCTGTTCTGCTTTCATAAACAAACAAATAAAAATAAAAAAAAAAAACGAAAATCACGGTAAAATATCCGCTTCAATGTCAAAAGAAATGCACAAAAAGCCAGAATGCATGGCAAAAACACCACTGACAGCCAGCAACAACAAAGACAGACCCACCAAAAACAATCATCCTCTCCAAGAGCCACATTATGTGGGAGTCGAAACGTATTAACGAGCAACGCCGCCATCGCCAGCCAGTACCAAATGCCGTAAAAGGTGGAATCAACAGAAATACAAAAGACAAGCAGAAGAGCGTAAAATAAACATAACAAAAATTATTTTAAAAAAAAAAGTGTCAAACAAAATGTGTGTGTGTGAGTGTTTGATTTTTTTTCGTTAAACCAAAACAACGAAAATATTAAAATTGTACAAATGAGCACAAGAAATTAGTTAAGAATTACCAAACAAACGAGGGGAGAACTGATAAATCGGCAAATAACCGGACAAGTCACATGTGATGAGGAAAAAGCTAAAGGTGTTTTCTTTCCATTTTCTTGTTTGATTTTGCAAAAATCTAGGCTTTTTCTCTGAAATATGAAGGATTTTCGGAGAAATAACCATAATTAATATTAATCATACGTTCCGGTGCACAAAATCAGTTTAAGGCGAATAACTTGAATTTTTTTTGCCGTCCAACATAGGAAGGGATGGAAAGTGCTGGTTTATAATGTTTAGTTTACAACCTTCGCCGTATATTCAACACATCTGAAGTGAATTAAGAGATTTTTGGATATTCAGAAGGATTCTTAAAACACCAGTGAGCCTCAGTGAAGGCAATTCGGGGACCTTGTCAGGTCCAGTTTCGGTCAGAGCGGAGACTTAACGAGTACAGAATAAGAGTCCAGGGCTCACCAAGAGTTCATGGCTCACCAAGAGTTCAGGGCTCACTAAGAGTTCAGGGCTCACCAAGAGTTCATGGCTCACCAATAGTCCATGGATAACCAAGAGTCCAGGGCTCAACAAAACTCTAGGGGTTACCGAGAGCACAGGGTTTAACAAGAGTCTCGAGCTTACCAAGACTCTGGGGACTACAAGGCTGACCAAGAGTTCATGGCTCACCAAAAGTCCATGGCTCACCAAGAGTTCCTGGCTCCCCAAGAGTCCATGGCTCACCAAGAGTTCATGGCTCACCAAGAATCCAGGGCTCACCAAGAGTTCATGGCTCACCAAGAGTCCAGGTCTCACTAGGAGTTCAGGGCTCACTAGGAGTTCAGGGCTCACTAAGAGTCCATTACTCACCAAGAGTTCATGGCTCACCAAGAGTCCAGGGCTCACCAATAGTCCAGGGCTCACTAAGAGTCCAGGGCTCAATAAGAGTCCAGGGCTCACTAAGAGTCCAGGGCTCACCAAGAGTCCAGGGCTCACTAGGAGTTCAGGGCTCACTAGGAGTTCAGAGCTCACTAAGAGTCCATGGCTCACCAAGAGTCCATGGCTCACCAAGAATCCATGGCTCACCAATATCACCAAAAGTCTGGGGCTTTTTAAGAGCCCAAGGTTTACCAAGAGCTCAGGGTTTAACAAGAGTCGTGGTATTATCCAGATATTAGGACTCAACAACAGTCCGGTAAAATTTAACCAACTGAGTTTATTTTACAATCCATAAGATTGATGTCAGAACTCGACCTTGAGTGATGCCGGTATCCATAACTCTCTTCTAAATCTAATCTAACATGGAGCTTTTATGGATTTACGTGTGAAGGCTTTAGGATTAGTTCTGGGAAACAATTCCAGGTCACGACGGAATTCCATAGGAAACCGATTTCTAAATATAAAACTTTGTACATTGGAATTTGGCTTTATAAGAAAACGTTTAAACCATTTCTAATTTTGCAAAGAAATAGAAATAATAAACGATCTCGAACTCTACTAACAGAAGAAAAAAAACTGTATGAAGAATATAGATCAACAATATACCAGTTTTTAAATGTCCACCTGGATTTTTAAAAATCTTTATAACTAACGATTTATCTGTGATATTTTCAACAGAGTTGCCATCTTTGCACTGTTGTCTTGGTCAATTCTGGGAGGATTTTCTCTGATCCTGACAGCTTTAAAGTGGAGAAATTTGTGGCTGGCCGATAATCAAAGCTGTTAACTTTCGAAATCATCTACTTTGGCCAGAGGCAACTACATTTCCTAAAGAGTTAACAGCGATTTAGCAAAATAGGACCATAATTAATATTAATTATACGCAGGGAGGGACGAAGCTGTAAAACTAACCTTATAAAGTGGAATTTGTTAAGCGGCGTTCGATTGTGGAAAATTTAAGAAAATGTCTACTATTTGGGTTTTGAAGATTACTATAATAAAAATATATGATTTAAAAAAAAATTTGTTTACTTTGTAAATCCTTTAAATTTGTTTGTAATTTTTCCCATTTTAGAATATTTTTTTTTTCCCTATTTCAACTTTGCTCAGCTTTTTCCTTTTGCATATTTCCTCATTCCAAAAATTCCTGAATTCATTTTTCAAATATGCTCAGTTGGTTTTTTTCTCTTGAGTTTCACATAAAAAAAAAGAAATCCATGACATTTTCTTTTTGCGAAAAAAAAAAAAATTCCTCGAAAAACACTCTGAGAGTTCATAAATAAGACATACAGACTTAAGTGTGTTCTCATAGTCGCATATGAATGTGTGACATGTGTGCGGTGTGTGCGTTTGTCTGTGCGGGTTCCCATGTGCCTCAGGTATTCCACATGTGTAGGCCCATAAAACCATTTCAAGATTTTTCGTTCGTTCGTGTGTGTTTTGCATGTCACCGGCATAAAAAACTGAAGGTATTTGTAACAAACGCCAATGACGACGATGGCATAGACAACAACAGCAGACATGTTTAGCACAAACTGAAGAGGTGATAAAATCCAACCAAACGAAAAAGGTACACAAAAAAATATTGCCAACCGGAAGACATTCATAGGCAAACGGAAAAGAATGAATTACACCAAAAAAAATAAAGAAAAAAAATTCACATGAGCCGGGAGATTTTTGTTGTTTTTTTTTCGGTGAATCGTTTGAAACTGATCGGCCCGGTAATCGAGCAGAACGCTCACTGTCTTTGCCATTTGGCAGCCGCAAATCTATGGCATCGATCGATCATTGGCGGACAGACGAAACGGGATGGTCTGCCGCCAGCCAAGCCTCGTTCTGCCACATCAATTTCTCTACCCGGTTTATCGATGCATTACAAGCACCCGAGAAACGTGAATATGACATTGAAATTATGAGCGGGTGTAGCCCAGCAAATCCAGGTACAAGAAGAAATGCCACACATGTCTTGTCGGCTTTATCGAAATCATGGCTAGATCTTTAGAATCTTACAGGCTAAGACACCAACGCCTTATCCTCAGGAATGGGCACATTCTGTGCAGCTGCATCGAATTGAAGCACTAAACGCAAATAAATTATGCTACAGCAGATGTGTGTGTGTGTGTGTGATTGTTCCCAGTGGTAAAAGTTTCCTGGCACAGTTTCCCTCGTGGCGCATGTGCTGCGCACATTTGTGTGATCCATTAAAAGTGCAAGAGGGAAAGCTTGGGCCGCCAATACCAACCACATCAGGCCCAACCCCCCACCCAACAACTCCAGCACGTGATGTGTTCTGTTCTTTGACATTTTCCTCAGGAATTTATGATAAATTGAGTATAAAATCTGTTCCTCTTGGTAAACCACGTCCAGGGATTATGACTTCAAAAATGTTCACATCAAACCTTTCGGTGGCCATGCAAACCAGCAACATCCAACACCATCTCCTTCGCTAACATCAACTGGAAAAGCGATCTTTCCGTTCGTTCATTTCACTGCTGTGCTTTTCCTGAAGTGGGTGGTGGCCGAGGTTTGCAACTTTTTCCTGTCACAAAAGATTAAAGTGAAAATCGTTACATTCGCTGATAAACCAAACAATTTCAACTTGAATGCCTCGGTAATTGATAATGACAGAAATGTGTCGTTGCGCGTGCTGAAAAATGGAAAGCATTTTTTTTCCACATTACACTGTTGACTCGGTCAATTGAATGGGTATTTTCTCTGTTAATGCATGACTTAAAGTGAGGGAATTTATGGCTGGGACATAAGCAAAGGTGTCAGCTTTCGCAATGACCGACTTTGGTCGAAGGGAACGTAAGATTTTAAAGAGTAACCAACGATTTAGTAGAATCTTTCAGTAATTAATATTAATCATACGCAACATAAAATGTTGCTGAAAAAAATGTTGCTAAACATAAAATGTTGCAAAGAACAATTGTAAAGACAATTTTCCATAGAGAAAATTCGAAAGACAATTTGCTATAGAGAAAATTCGCAAGACAATTTGCTATAGAGAAAATTCGAAACACAATTTTCTATAGAGAAAATTCGAAAGACAATTTGCTATAGAGAAAATTAGAAAGACAATTTTCCATAGAGAAAATTCGAAAGACAATTTTCTATAGAGAAAATTCGAAAGACAATTTGCTATAGAGAAAATTCGAAAGACAATTTTCTATAGAGCAAATTCGAAAGAAAATTTGCTATAGAGAAAATTCGAAAGACAATTTTCCATAGAGAAAATTCGAAAGACAATTTGCTATAGAGAAAATTCGAAAGACAATTTTCTATAACGAAAATTCGAAAGACAATTTTCTATAGAGAAAATTCGAAAGACAATTTTCCATAGAGAAAATTCGAAAGACAATTTGCTATAGAGAAAATTCGAAAGACAATTTGCTATAGAAAAAATTCGAAAGACAATTTTCTATAGAGAAAATTGTAGAGACAATTTGCTATAGAGAAAATTCGAAAGACAATTTTCTATAGAGAAAATTGTAAAGACAATTTTCCATAGAGAAACTTCGAAAGACAATTTGCTATAGAGAAAATTGTAGAGACAATTTTGTATAGAGAAAATTCGAAAGACAATTTTCTATAGAGAAAATTCGAAAGACAATTTTCTATAGAGAAAATTGTAAAGACAATTTTCTATAGAGAAAATTCGAAAGACAATTTGCTATAGAGAAAATTCGAAAGACAATTTTCCATAGAGAAAATTCGAAAGACAATTTTCCATAGAGAAAATTCGAAAGACAATTTTCTATAGAGAAAATTCGAAAGACAATTTTCCATAGAGAAAATTCGAAAGACAATTTTCTATAGAGAAAATTCGAAAGACAATTTGCTATAGAGAAAATTCGAAAGACAATTTTCTATAGAGAAAATTCGAAAGACAATTTTCCAGAGAGAAACTTCGAAAGACAATTTGCTATAGAGAAAATTCGAAAGACAATTTGCTATAGGGAAAATTCGAAAGACAATTTTCTATAGAGAAAATTCGAAAGACAATTTTCTATAGAGAAAATTCGAAAGACAATTTGCTATAGGGAAAATTCGAAAGACAATTTTCTATAGAGAGAAATTCGAAAGACAATTTTCTATAGAGAAAATTCGAAAGACAATTTTCTATAGAGAAACTTCGAAAGAAAATTTTCTATAGAGAAAATTCGAAAGACAATTTTCTATAGAGAAAATTCGAAAGACAATTTTCTATAGAGAAAATTCGAAAGACAATTTTCTATAGAGAAAATTCGAAAGACAATTTGCTATAGAGAAAATTCGAAAGACAATTTTCTATAGAAAAATTGTAAGGACAATTGGGCTCACCAAAAGTCTAGGGCTTACTAAGAGTCCAGGGCTCATCAAGAGTTCGGGGCTCATCAAAGGTCCAGGGCTCACCAAGAGTCTAGGGCTCAGCAAGAGTCCAGGGACTCATCAAGAGTCCAGGGACTCATCAAGAGTCCAGGGACTCATCAAGAGTCCAGGGACTCATCAAGAGTCCAGGGACTCATCAAGAGTCCAGGGACTCATCAAGAGTCCAGGGACTCATCAAGAGTCCAGGGACTCATCAAGAGTCCAGGGACTCATCAAGAGTCCAGGGACTCATCAAGAGTCCAGGGACTCATCAAGAGTCCAGGGACTCATCAAGAGTCCAGGGACTCATCAAGAGTCCAGGGACTCATCAAGAGTCCAGGGACTCATCAAGAGTCCAGGGACTCATCAAGAGTCCAGGGACTCATCAAGAGTCCAGGGACTCTTCAAGAGGTCAGGGACTCATCAAGAGTCCAGGGACTCATCAAGAGTCCAGGGACTCATCAAGAGTCCAGGGACTCTTCAAGAGGTCAGGGCTCACCAAGAGTCTAGGGCTCATCAAGAGTCCAGGACTCAACAAGAGTCCAGGACTCAACAAGAGTCCAGGGCTCATCAAGAGTTCGAAGAGTCTAGGGCTCACCAAGAGTCCAGGGCTCACCAAGAGTCCAGGGACTCATCAAGAGTCCAGGGACTCATCAAGAGTCCAGGGCTCACCAAGAGTCTAGGGCTCATGAAGAGTCCAGGACTCAACAAGAGTCCAGGGCCCATCAAGAGTCCAGGGCCCATTAAGAGTCTAGCAACAGTTCACGACACTCCAACAGTCTAGGGCTCAACAAGACTCCAGTGTTCATCAATAGACCGTGGTTCATCATGAGTCCAAGACTGATCAACAGTCCGGGGACAATTCTTCCCAAATGGTTTGCTTGGCTCATTAACTCTTCATAGTTCCTTACAAATTTTAAGTTCTTTGGTTTTTGTTGTATTATTTTTCAAATTTAGTTTAATATTCTGAGAACTCACGCATTCAACAATTTCTTTTCATTTACTCCGAAAGGAAACCACAACAATTGTGACTCGTCGCCTTCTTCTTCTTATTCTTCTTCAATTCTTTCATAATTGGAACGTGTGGTATTTGGCATCTCTGTGGTATGCTAAGCGTTGCTGGATAATGACTCTGGCTCCTCATAGAATTTCAGTTGTGGCAGTTAGTAGAGGGTGCCCTTCCTGCCCCTGCTTGTGGACATGCAGTGACTGGCGAATTTCTAAAAGTCTAGAAACGTTGGAAAGTGAAAAACGAACGAAAACAGTAGCAAATTTCAGACGCATGTGAAGCACCACTCGCTCACCTCAACCTTTACGGGGGGGAACTTTATAACTTTATTGTGCTGCTGCCTGTTGTCGTTCTTGTCATAACTTCGGTCTGGGTCTGAGTCTGGGTAAATCATTACCAAGGCTTAAATGAAGTACAACCATTCGTTCATTCCGCAGAATATACGAATTATTTGTGTAAATAAAGTGTTTAATTTATGGAAGAGAGAGAGAGGGGAGACGAACAAAAAATTCCCACGCGTTGCCTGAAACGGCTGGCATTGTTGGGCAACAGGGCGAAGGCACAAGTTGAAGTTGCCGTTTAAAGAAAAAGGGTTCTTAGCGAATATTTTTCAAATACAAAACTCACTTAGTTTTGCATTGTGGCGGTCGCTGCCAAGAGCTCAGTTCAGGTACTACTTGAGTACTCAAATGGTGTTGAGTGTTAAACACCAGTAGTTGGTAGTAAATCTACCAAAACATCCACAACACAAATTCTAAATAATCATAAAGACACAACCTCCACTAATAACCAACAGCACCGGCAACCGTAACCGTAGCTACTTCGTAGCGGAGTTCTTCTTAAGAAACTCGGCAAAATCATACAGGTAACAAAAAAAAAAAAAAAAAAATACCCGACACAACATCAAGAATTGAACAACAGAGGGAAAAAAACTATTCAGTTTCTTTTTTTCTCTCGCTCTCGACGTTTTACCGGTTAAGCCAAGAAGTGGCAGTTGATGGTGCGACTGCGGCTGCCGCTGTTAATAAAAAAAACGACAAGAACAAAACGAGATTCGAGTACTTTTTGGTGTTATTCCATAATACCCCCAAGAACACACAGATCTTCACAGCCATCTATGGATAAACTAGACAGATTCTAGTATGGAGCACACACGACTACATCCATCCATCCATCCGTACACACGAGTGTCTTTGGAGTACTTGTATCGGTGGTTATGACATTGTTCTCTGGTTGTTGTTTTTCCCCCATTTAACAAGATTCCACATCAAATAGCCCACTTTTGAATGGAACACAGTATTGTGGAGTGGGAAATCTTTAAAAAAATACTGGGGAAAGGTTTAGTTGGATGGAAAGGCGAGTATGACAGATTCTTACAATTGTCCGATTTTTCTAAGAAATGAATTTTCAACACTAATTCGTACATAAGCGCTCCGGTAGCATGCTTGCGTATCAGCGTGGGGGTTGTGGGTTCAAATCCCACCAGAGACTTTAGTCTCTGCTGCAAAAATCAAGCCAAATGGTCTGTGTCACCCGGTTTGCCCTTGGACCCAAAATTAGAATATAAATTTACTTTGTATTGTAATTAATAAATAAATAAATAAATTCGTACATACGAATTTCGATAAGAAAATTTTGCAGAACTATCGATGAAGTGAAAATCGAATTCGAAAATCGAAAATTTGTAAGAATTATCGGTACAAAAAAATATAAGAATTTGTTTACGGCTCTGAAAACCTTTCGGAGAAATTTGTAAAAATTTAATTTGATGAATTTTCGATAATAAAAATTATGTAAAGAAATCGTTTTGAGTTTTATTAAACAAACATAAGAACATTTTCTAAAACCTTTCAGAGAAATTTGTCAACATTTTTTTTTTGTTTAAATTTTTTATGGAAAAGAAATTTAATTTGAAAATTGTCGACACTAAAACAATTGTTTTAAGAATACGTTTCGAAGACGTATGATTTTATAAGAACATTTTCTAAAACCTTTCAGAGAAATTTGTCAAAATTTTTTTTTGTTTTAATTTTCTATAAAAAGGCATTTAATTTGAAAATTTTCGACAATAAAAAAATTGTTTTAAGAAGACGTATGAATTTATAAGAACATTTTCTAAAGCCATTCACAGAAATTTGTGAAAAAGATTTTTTTTTTAAATTTCGTTTAAAAGAGAATGAAAATGTAATTTAAAGATTTTTCGATTATAAAATTTTTTTTTAAGAAAATGTTATGAGCCTTTGAATTTCCAAAAAGAAAAAAAATCGATTGTTTTTGAGAATTTTCGATATTTTTGTTTTAAACTATCGATTTTTTTAAGAAAATGTTTCGAGTTTACCTTAAACAAACTTAAGAACATTTTTTAAAAACTTTCGGAGAAATTTGTTAAAAATATTTTTTTTTTAAATTTTCTTTAAAAGGAAAATACAAATTTAATTTGAAGAATTTTTTTACGAACTTTTTTCGAAATTTTGTTAGACAAACTCTAGAAGATTTTCTAAAAACTTTTAGTGAAAATTCTCAATCAAATTTGTTTTTAAAATTTTCGTTTAAAAGAAATTTGTCAAAAAGATTTTTTTTTAAAATTTTACGATTATTTGAAAATGAAAATTAGTTTATGAAGAATTTTCGATAATAAACTTTTTTTAATGTTTCGAGTTTTCCTTTCAAAAAAAATTTTTCGATTAAAAAAATTAAAATTGTATTTAAAGATTTTTTGATTATACATTTTTTTTTAAGAAAATGTTATGAGCCTTTGAATTTCCATAAAGAAAAAAAATCGATTGTTTTTGAGAATTTTCGATATTTTTTTTAAACTATCGATAACAAATTAGCTGAGATATTGCGAAAAATACTTGATAGACTTTGTTAAAATTTTTAATAAAAAATTATTGGAATAATATTCAATAAAAAAATGTATTTCTTTTTTTAAATCGAAATTTTTCGATTTTTTTTTCTTAATTTTTTAATAAAAATATTAGTTAGAATTTAACCAACTTTTTTTTTAAGATTTTGTTTAAAAAAAAAAAAATTGTATTGTTTTAAATTTGATAAGAATCTCTTTAGATTTTGCGAAGTTAGATAAGAAATTTTTTTTTAGTACAAAATTTTATTAGAGTTCTTCCATTCGTCCCAGCGAAGGTGCTTAAACAAACGCAAGATTTAAAAAAAAAAAATCGAAATTTTTAAGAATTTTCGATATTTTTTTGAAACTATCGATAACAAAATTGCTGAAATATTGCGAGAAATACGTGGTAGAATTCGCGGGTGACCATTTGTTACAGTTAAGAATTCAATAAAAAATTATTGGAATTTTCAATAAAATTTTTTTTAAATCGATAATGTTTTATTTATTTTATACATTTTTAGATATTTTGTTTAAAAAATATTTTTTTTTATTGTTTTAAATTCGTAAGAATCTCTTTATATTTATCGATAAACACAAAAATTCTCGCAAAATGTATAAAAAAAATTTGTGACAAAAAATGTATAGAAAATGTTGTGACAAAATTAAATTTTGTGACAAAAAATTTATAAAATTTTTGGAGAAATTATGTAGACAATTTTTACAAATTTATAAAAAAAAAATTAAAGATGTGAAAAAATTTTTGTGACAAAAAATTTACGAATAATTTTGGGACAAAAAATTTACGAATAATTTTGGGACAAAAATTTGATAGACAATTTTGTGACAAAAAATTGATATACAATTTTGTGACAAAAAATTTGCGGACAATTTTGTGACAAAAATTGATAAAAAAATTTTGTGACAAAAAATTTGCGGACAATTTTGTGACAAAAAATTAAAGAGATTTTGTGAAAAAAAATTAATAGCAATTTTGTGAAAAAAATTTATAGAATATTGTGTGACAAAAAATTGATAGACAATTTTGTGACAAAAAATTTATAGATAATTTTGTGACAAATAATTGATAGACAATTTTGTGACAAAAATTGATAGACAATTTTGTGATAAAAAATTGATAGACAATTTTGTGACATAAAAATTTATAGACAATTTTGTGACAAAAAATTTACGGACAATTTTGTGAAAAAAAAATTGATAGACAATTTTGTGACAAAAAATTAATAGATAATTTTATAACAAAAAAAAAGATAGACAATTTAGTGACAAAAAATTTACGGAAAATTTTGTGGCAAAAAAACAATTTGTGACAAAATTGATAGACAATTTTGTGACAAAAAATTTATAGACAATTTTGTGACAAAAAATTTATAGATAATTTTGTGACAAAAAAATTATAAGCAATTTTATAACAAAAAAAAGATAAACAATTTTGTGACAAAAATTGATAGACAATTTTTCTTGTTATATAAATAATTTTGACGAAATCTTGTCAAATAAAATTATACCCAATCTCCTTCGTTCGCAACGCAACCACTGTTCATTCTGAACCACCACCACCACCACCGTCATCATCATGATCATTATCGTTTGTTGTTTGTTGGCCACAATCATAATTGCACTGTTAACGTAATAAGTGGAAATGATGATATTCTTTGTCGTTGTTGTCTATTCTCTATCATCATGTTTTCATCTTTATCGCGTTTTCTCTCTATTACTCCATTACTACGCACCACTAACAACTATTGTCTGAGTGTGTGTGTGTGTTTGTCTCAACCGAATCCCACCAGCTAATGCTGCAACTACACATCTTGATTCCACCTAAGGAAATTTTGTGCGCTACGCATACATGGGAGTACAAGCGACCGACCGACCGACTGCACTGTCCGGTGGTTCCACCAAATCAGGTAAATCTTCATCAAGAATTGTTGGCATTGTTCGTTAGCTACGTTGGTTGGTTGGCTGCGTTTATGTTGATTGCCACAGCCAGCGATGTTTGATCATTATGAACGTAAGACGGACATAATCATTAAACTACTGATGATCATGAGATTGTTGCTAACAATTGGCCATAGTTTAGCCAAAGATTTATTTTTAGACTCTGCTGATGATGGCTCATGGGAGGGGGGCAACACAAAACCGCCAACAGTCGAACACTCGAACATGCCACACTGGTTGATCGTACCAACAAAAACTAGAGTAAACACTTCAAACTCGTTGCCGTTTAGGTAGGTAGGCCTCCTGATGTTGTTACTGCCGCTGGAGCTGCCGATCCGATACCCGTTCGTAGTTTTGTGTGTTCTGATTGAGCGGCCACAACTCGTTCATTTTCAAAACGGGTATCTATCAAATGTGGATATTAACCAATTGACCTTGTTTTTCATTTTTCAATTTATGTGGGTGTTTATAAAGAATTATTGCTATTTTTGTAATAAATTTCCACAACAAACAACATTGACGATAACAAATTGTACAGCTCGACAACGACAAGAACAACCACATCCAAATACGAAAGGAGACCAAAAATAAACCGATAACATTTCCTTGGAACTGACAACAATCAAAATAGAAGTCCACGGCATGTCAGGCGAAATGAAAGTACACCTTCCCCAGCGCCACCCTCCTCATGCAGCAGACCAAGGCACAGATTATTGAGATTTTTCTGGAGAAATGCTGCAATCACTCAAGTTCAAGAGTAAAAACAGCAACGGCAAGAAAAACTTTAAATTGAAAATTTCCAGAAAATTGGGACAAGAATTTCTTTTGTGTTTAGGCCAAAGGCAACACTTTCATGCTCGCACAAGGCATGTGTTTATGGGGGGGGGATGAAATTTTCAGAATGACGCACTAGAAACTTTGTCATACATTTTTGTTAGAAACTTTGGCACAAGAAAGCTTTTTGGAACACAAAATTGTGACGTCATATTTACTATTCCATAAATGCGAAAAATCAATTTATAGAAGATTTTGTGACAAACAATTTATACAAAATTTATAGATGATTTTGAAACAAATTTATAGACAATTTTTACAGAATTTATAAAAGAAAAATTTTTTAACAAAATTTGTAAAACATTTTACACAAAAATATTTGTGACAACATTTTAACTGCAAAATGTTTGTGACAAAATTTTTATAGAAAATGTTTGTGACAACATTTTTATAGAAAATGTTTGTGACAACATTTTTATAGAAAATGTTTGTGACAACATTTTTATAGAAAATTTTTGTGACAACATTTTTATAGAAAATGTTTGTGACAACATTTTTATAGACAATTATTGTGACAACATTTTTATAGACAATTATTGTGACAACATTTTTATAGAAAATGTTTGTGACAACATTTTTATAAAAAATGTTTGTGACAACATTTTTATAGAAAATGTTTGTGACAACCTTTTTATAGAAAATGTTTGTGACAACCTTTTTATAGAAAAAAAAAGTTATAGAAAATTTTGTGACAACAATTTATAGAACATTTTGTGACAAACAATTTATATAGCAAATTTGGACAAAATTTACAGAGTTTCTAAAGTTGTTACAGAGTTGTTATAAAATTTAAGAAAATTTATAGAAAATTTTTGATAACATTTATAGAAAATTGTTGATAAAATATAGAAAATTTTTGATAAAATTTATAGAAAATGTTTGATAAAATTTATAGAAAATTCTTGATAAAATTTATAGAAAATTCTTGATAAAATTTATAGAAAATTGTTGATAAAATTTATAGAAAATTCTTGATAAAATTTTTGATAAAATTTATAGAAAATTTTTGATAAAATTTATAGAAAATTTTTGATAAAATTTATAGAAAATTTTTGATAAAATTTATAGAAAATTTTTGATAAAATTTATAGACAATTTTTGATAAAATTTATAGACAATTTTTGATAAAATTTATAGACAATTTTTGATAAAATTTATAGAAAATTTTTGATAAAATTTATAGAAAATTTTTGATAAAATTTATAGAAAATTTTTGATAAAATGTATAGAAAATTGTTGATAAAATTTATAGAAAATTTGTGACAACGATATTTATAGAAATGTTTTGACAAATTTTATTGAAAAGTGTTGACAAAATTTATAAAAAAAATTTTTGACAAAATTTTTTGTAGAAAATTTGTGACAACGAAATTTATAGAAAATTTGGGACAACGAAATTATAAAAAATTTGTGACAACGAAATTTATAGACAATTTGTGACATCGAAATTTATAGAAATTTTTGATAACAAAATTTATAGAAACGTTCTGACAAAGATATTTATAAAAAAAAATTCTGACAACGAAATTTATAGAAAATTTCTGAGAGCAAAATTTATGGAAGATTTGTGACAGAATTTTTGGAAATTTTGTGAAAAAATTTGGGGGCAATTTGTGACACAACTTTTGGAAACTTTGTGACAAAATTTGAGGAAAATTTGTGACACAATTTTTGGAAAATTTGTGACATAATTTTGGAAAATTTGTGACAAAATTTATGGAAATTTCGTTACAAAATTTGTGGAATATTTCTTAACAAAATTTGTGGAAAATTTCTTAACAAAATTTGTGGAAAATTTCTTAACAAAATTTGTGGAAAATTTCTTAACAAAATTTGTGGAAAATTTCTTAACAAAATTTGTGGAAAATTTCTTAACGAAATTTGTGGAAAATTTCAACACAAAATTTGTGGAAAATTTGAGACAAAATTTATGGAAATTTCATTTCAAAATTTGTGGAAAATCTGTGACAAAATTTGAATAAAATTTATAGAATATTTTGTCATAAATTTGACAATATTTCAACAATATTTTTAAAAAATTCTTCCAAATTTTGTTCTTTAAATAAAATTAAAGACAAAAGTAAAGTTTTCTTTTTCTAGAAATTGCCTAAGTTTTTGGCTTAGTTAATTTACACATTTTGTTTCTTCTTCTTCGCCTCTTGTAGTCGTACAACACTTAGTTTTTCTAATTATTTCTAAACGTTGCTCATTATTTTTTGGTGGTAAGTGTTAAAACTTTACTGCAATTAGAGAAGAAATTGTCTTTAGAGGTGACACAACGAAGTATGAGAAGAAGAGGAAGAAGTAATTGAGGAAGAAAATGCCTACGACAAGTATGACATTATACCACCGATTTGACTGATTATTCGTAAAGGTCTGTGAAGATTTAACAGCTTAGAAGGTAATTTTCTGAAGGGGGGAAAAAATAGAAACATAAAAAATGGAAATTTTATTATTTTATACGCTCGACAAACAAAATAAATGTAAGCAGATTTTAATCGTTCGGAACATTTTTAAAGATTTCACGCTCACAGAATTTTTAAAAAAAATTAATTTCTAAGAAATATGTTCAATGCAAAACAGTTTCACTTTTTCCAAACAATCTGCGAAATTTCTCCACTCTTCAACAAATAACCGATTAAGACCATAACTAATGCATGTTTAACTATTAAACAACAAACGCTTATCTCGAGATTAGTTTCGTTTAAGTTTAAGAAATGTGCTCAGATAATTGACTTTTTTCAACTTCCCCCATTCAATGGACATTTTTCCTTGGGTTTATCAACAAGAAGAGTTTCGTGCCAAAAAAAAAAACGCAATAATTTGCACGTTGAAAAGTCAAAAATGTAATGATTAATTTCGTATAATAAACATTAAGAAATTAATGATGAGAGCTCAAGGAGAGACAGAGAGATGGTGGAGCTTGAGAAACATAAACAAAAATGTTTTTCGTTTCATTATTTGACTTTTAACCTTAAAATATGAACCAAACTGCCAAACGCTTTTTTTTTATAATTTATGTAAACCAAAAAAAAACAAAGAAGAAATATCAAAACAATAAACCTTATTTTGAAGTTAAGCTAATTAGCAATGCAATCATGTGCTCCAAAATTAAAGTGAAGTGTTTATTTTGGCATGAGATTATAACATATGCGGCTACATTTTTTTTCTTGGAAAGTGTTTTAATCGAAAATTAAAATAATAAAAATTTATGAATTTTTTTAAAAGTTTTTTGCAATGTTTTATTTGAATTATAATTAATGATAAAATTAATAAAAATAAAGTATAGAGGGTGATCCATCACTTTACCCGAGAAACTTGCTTCCAAAGTCTGTAAAGCCCAACAGTGGGCGTTTATGAAAAAATCTGGGTAAAAAGAAAATGACAATTTTTTTCCATTTCGAGGTGCTCTAAAGCTGCTAACTGAGAACCGAGAAGCTTCGTCGAAGCAGTTGGGAGCGAAATGGACAAAATGTTTAATTTTATTTTTCCACAGATTTTTTCTTCACTACACAAAATTATTAAAAATTTATTGCAAAGCTCTATATTCTAATCTCTCCCTGTCTCTCTTTCTAGTTTTTTTTCCAGAACCTAGAGAATATTTAAAGAATTTTGTATTTCATTGTCATGATATGCAGTAATTTATTTTTTTTTGTTTAATATGTGCTCATTTAACAAAATGTATTTTAAATTGTTTTTGGTTTACAAAACTACGTGACCTTTGCTATAAAATATTAACAAGCCGACATTCTTTTGTTTTTACAGATTTTTGCTGTGATAAGTCTTGACAAGTTCAGATACGATTGAACTGATCTAAAAACTGTTTAGGTAAGTGGAAAATGTAGAAAATATTGAAATTGCAGTTCCGGCTGAATGTTATGAAACTGATAAGATTTATTACAAGATTCTATAAATACGATTTCGCTGACGTCTTTCCAAGATAATGGAAAAAACCGCTCCTTTTAATTATCAGAGGAAAGAAGTTCGCTTTCTGTTGGAAAAATTCCGCGATTCTTCTGAATTCTCTATTGGCAGAAAATCCATTGAATTGTTGTTGATAAGACCCACCACAGGATTTGACAACAGAAGCCAGACCAAAGTGTTGAAAGCGCTACACCAACACCTCCAATGACCTCATCGACATCGTCATGTCATCCCCGTTCATAATTCCAATTGCATTTAAGTTAAATGCAATTCAATTAATTGCAAATGTCAGTGATAGTGAAGGTGTTTTCCAAATCCAAACCAAAACAAGCAAACACATTAAAAAAATAAAACGAAAGAATACAACACGAAAAGTCAGTGCAGGCACAGATGGAAAAAAATCTCCAAACCGCCAGACAGGCAGACAGACTCAGCCACAGCGATGCCAGTCAAGACATATTGCGTGTCATTGCAATCATTTTATATTGGCAATATCTAAAAAACAAGCAATAAAATTAAAAAACGAAAAACATTTCTTAATACATCAGCATAAAAATAACATTTTCATTTGTTAACTTCACACAATTTCGCAAAATGAAAATATTTTTTGGATTCAGCGTTAACATTGAGCAGATTTCTCTTTTAATTTGTAAAATGTTTTTTTTTTTTTTTGGTTTTAATATTAAAAGCCATGTTCACAAAACAATTTGAAAATAGTTAATAAACACCTCAAAGTAATCTTTAAAGAAGCTTAAGTCGTAAAGGAGAAAAAGTCCGAGTCGTCGAACACACAAAAAAAAAACAATTTGGTGAACACAAACAAATTATGGAAAATTTCTATGGGAACATTTCTTTAGGAAGTGTTGTCGCACAACTTTTTCATAGGAAATATTTTTGTCACACAACATTTTCATTGGAAATAATGTTGTCGCACAACATTTTCATAGGAAATAATGTTGTCGCTCAACATTTTCATAGGAAATAATGTTGTCGCACAACATTTTCATAAGAAATAATGTTGTCGCACAACATTTTCATTGGAAATATTGTTTGTCGCACAACATTTTCATAGGAAATAATGTTGTCGCACAACATTTTCATAGGAAATATTGTTGTCGCACAACATTTTCATAAGAAATATTGTTGTCGCACAACATTTTCATAAGAAATATCGTTGTCGCTCAACATTTTCATAGGAAATATTGTTGTCGCACAACATTTTCATAAGAAAGAATGTTGTCGCACAACATTTTCATAGGAAAGAATGTTGTCGCACAACATTTTCATAGGAAATATTGTTGTCGCACAACATTTTCATAAGAAATAATTTTGTCGCACAACATTTTCATAAGAAATATTGTTGTCGCACAACATTTTCAGGGGAAATATCGTTGTCGCACAACATTTTCATAGGAAATATTGTTGTCGCACAACATTTTCATAGGAAATATCATTGTCGCTCAACATTTTCATAAGAAAGAATGTTGTCGCACAACATTTTCATAGGAAAGAATGTTGTCGCACAAGATTTTCATAGGAAATATTGTTGTCGCACAAGATTTTTATAAGAAATATTGTTGTCGCACAACATTTTCATAGGAAATATTGTTGTCGCACAACATTTTCATAGGAAATATTGTTGTCGCACAACATTTTCATAGGAAGTATTGTTGTCGCACAACATTTTCATAGGAAATATTGTTGTCGCACAACATTTTCATAGGAAATATTGTTTGTCGCACAACATTTTCATAGGAAATATTGTTGTCGCACAACATTTTCATAGGAAATATCATTGTCGCTCAACATTTTCATAAGAAAGAATGTTGTCGCACAACATTTTCATAGGAAATATTGTTGTCGCACAACATTTTTATAAGAAATATTGTTGTCGCACAACATTTTCATAGGAAATATTGTTGGCGCACAACATTTTCATAGGAAATAATGTTGTCGCACAACATTTTCATAAGAAATATCGTTGTCGCTCAACATTTTCATAGGAAATATTGTTGTCGCACAACATTTTCATAGGAAATATCGTTGTCGCTCAACATTTTCATAGGAAATATTGTTGTCGCACAACATTTTTATAAGAAATATTGTTGTCGCACAACATTTTCATAGGAAATATTGTTGTCGCACAACATTTTCATAGGAAATATTGTTGTCGCACAACATTTTTATAAGAAATATTGTTGTCGCACAACATTTTCATAAGAAATATCGTTGTCGCTCAACATTTTCATAGGAAATATTGTTGTCGCACAACATTTTTATAAGAAATATTGTTGTCGCACAACATTTTCATAGGAAATATTGTTGTCGCACAACATTTTTATAAGAAATATTGTTGTCGCACAACATTTTCATAAGAAATATCGTTGTCGCTCAACATTTTCATAGGAAATATTGTTGTCGCACAACATTTTTATAAGAAATATTGTTGTCGCACAACATTTTCATAGGAAATATTGTTGTCGCACAACATTTTCATAGGAAATATTGTTGTCGCACAACATTTTCATAGGAAATATTGTTGTCGCACAAAATTTCTATCGGAAATATTGTCGCAAAAAAATTTCCATGGGAAATGTTGTCGCACAAAATGTCCATGGAAAATGTTGTCGCACAAAATGTCCGTAGAAAATATTCTATAGGATACATTGAGCACAAACTGTTGAATACGAATTCTGTGAAAGACTCTCTCATCGTTGTTGTTGATTTTGTGCGACTACACTGGAGTCCTGTTACTTCCGGTCAACATACCCCTATCTCTCTCTCTCCCTCCCTCTCTCTTTCCATACCAATTACACATTTTTGTTACAATGTACAGCCGATCACAACTCCTCTACTATTATCACCAAAGTCGGATTAAATTTATTAAAAAAATAAAAAAAAGTTATGTATTTCTATGAAATGATTGTATTTTTGGTTGTTTTTTTTTCTTCGAAATCACAGCGAAAACTAAAACGGAAATGTTACATTTCAATGAAAAACAGAAAACATTTTCAAAATAGTAAATATTTTTCACTGGAAATGCAGCAAAAAGCTGAAGTAAAAGGAAAAAAAAACTCTAAACAACGACGAAACACATTTCGTAATTTGTAAATTGGAAATTGTTTGTTTGGTTGCAACGCTAATTAATTGTTGCAAGCAAATCACCAGAAGAGAAGAAAAAAAAAACGCACAACGCAACAGCGGCAACAAAAGTGAACTGTAACGACGTTGACTGAATGCAGAAAATAACACAACGTAACATAACATTTGGCTAACATTTCCGCTGGCGGCTGTCTGTCGATTATGTTTGATTTGGAAAATCAACAACCGCCAGCCAGGCAACGCGCCGCAATCTGCCACAAACTCCACCACCAGGCGGGAGATGGAACGACTATGCCACAACCATCGACGATTTTGCAACATCAAGATACGCACTTTTTAATTTGCAACTGCAACATCAGCAGAGAAAAAACAACAACAACAAAATGCCAAACAGTTTTTATTCGTCTTAGCATCGTTTGGTTTTTTTGTTTTATAAAATTCACTTGTTATGTGAATGCATTTTTGCAAAATTATGGATAAAACGCAGACGAAGTTGTTTCGAATGGGAATTGTAATTTACCAGAATGCGGTATATTAATTGCGGGTAAAATGTATGTGTTTTTGAGAATCAAAAATTAAAAAAATTGTCACCCAAAAAGTGCTAATTTTCGATGGAAAATGTGTTGCCAACAAAATGCACAACATTTTGTTTTAGAAAATTTGTCGCATACTTTTTTTTTATAGAAAATTGTCGCTCACAATATTTTTTTTTGGTAGAAAGATTGTCGTACACAATTTTTTGTATAGAAATGTTCTTACATACACATTTTTCTAGAAATTTTTTTCTATTTCGGAATTTTTTTTTATAGAAAATTGTGTCGCTTACTAATTTGTTTACAGAAAATTTGTCGTTTACAAAATTTTTTAAAGACAACTTTTAACGTACTAATTTGTTGATAGACATTTTTTAAACAAAATTTGTCGCTTGATTGTTTTTTTTTATAGAACATTTGTTGCTCCCTAAATTTTATAAACAAAATTTGCCGCCTTCTAAGATTTTTTTTTATAGAAATTTTCGTCGTACACAATTTTATTTTAGAAAATTTTTTCTCTTACTAAAATTTTTATAGAAAATGTACTCAATACTTTTATATAGTCGCCGACCACAATTTTTTTTTTACGAAAATAATGTCGCCCTCAATTTTTTTTTAATAGAGAGTTTTGTTACCCCCAAATTATTTTACAAAAACGACAACATTTTCTAAACTAAATTTTTTCTTACTAAATTTTTTTTATAGAAAGTTTATCGTTTTCTAATTTTATAAAAATGTTTGTCGTTCACAATACTTTTTGTAGAAAATTTGTCGCTCTTTTCTCACCTTTTTTAAAGAAAATGTCGCCGACCTAAATAAATTAATTTTAATTAATTTAATTTAAAATTGATCTTAATTAATTTAGTTTAAAATTGATCTTAATTAATTTAGTTTAAAATTAATTTTATTTAATTTAATTTAAAATTAATTTTAATTAACCTAGTTTAAAATTAATTTTAATTAATTTAATTTAAATTTGATTTTAACTAATTTAATTTAAAATTAATTTTATTTGAAATAAATTTTAATTAATTTTATTTAAAAATTTTATTAAAAATTAATTTTAATTAATTTAATTTAAAATTAATTTTAATTAATTTAGTTTAAAATTAATTTTAATTAATTCAGTTTAAAATTAATTTTAATTAATTTAATTTAAAATTGATTTTAATTTTTATTAATTTTATATAAAACTAATTTTATTTAATTTTATTTGAAATAAATGGTAATTAATTTTGTTAAATTTTTTTTTAATTAATTTAATTTAAAATAAATTTATAATAATTTAATTTAAATTTTTAATTTATTTTTTAATTAAAATATTATTAAGTTCATTATTATATTAATTAGTTCAATTAATAAAAATATTAATTATTAATTGATCATAATTGATTTATTTAAACTAGTAATTACATAAATTAAACTATAAATTAAATTTATCAAACTATTAAATTAATTACACGATTAATTAAATGAATGAAACTATTAATTAAATTAACTAAATTAATTAAACTATTAATTAAATGAATTAAACTATTAACTAAATTAACTAAATTAATCAAACTATGAATTCAATTAATTAAACAATTAATTAAATTATTAATTAAATTATTAATTAAATTAATTAAATTATTAATTAAATTTAATGAATTAAAACTATTAATTAAATTAATTAAACTGTTAATTAAATTAATTAAACTATAAATTAAATTAATTAAACTATTAATTAAATTAATTATGCTAGTAATTAAATTAATTAAACTATTAATTAAATTAATTATACTAGTTATTAAATTATTTAAACAATTAATATTAATTATTTTTTTTTATTAAATTAATTAAATTAATTAAAATATGAATTAAATTAATTATAATATTAAATAAATTAATTAAAATATTAATTAAATTAATGAAAATATTAATTGAATTGATTAAAATAATAATTAAAATATTAATTAAATTACTTGAATTATTAAATTAATTAATTAAACTATCAATTAAATTAATGAAACTGTTAATTAAATGAATTAACTGTTAATAAATTTAATAAAACTATCAATTAAATTTATTAATAATGAATGAATGAATTAAATATACTAAAATGTTAATTAAATTTATGAAAATGTTAATTGAATTAATAAATTCAATTTAATTGAATTCAATTAAATTAATTAACATTAATAATTTATTCCACTTATCATACCTATCCCCCTATACAATTGAGAAAACTTTATAGTTTCTATTTCAAATTAAATGTGAAATAAGAAGACCCCATTCACAGGTTTTTTTTTTGTTTTTGTTTTTGTTGGTTTCCACACACACAGCAACTTCACATGCTAAACAATTGCGGGGCCACCACCACCACCACCACAACGATGACGATGACGACGACTAACTCCATATGTTGTCTGTCCGTCGGTGAGTCCATCTGTCCGTCTGCATATTTTCGGGACGGACGTTTTGTTGAAAATCGCATACAATAGAGCGAGCAACAGCAGCCACAAATTAAGGCGCAAAAGTACAAAATTCTCATAAATAACATTGTTTGCGCGAAAATGGATGGAAAAATCGGATGGTTTTTTTTTTGGCGTATGTTTTACGTGTGTGTGTTTATCATAGTTTTTCATTTTTGTGGTCGTTGTTGTTGTTAGTTTATACGGCCGAAAATGTATAATTTTTGAGGTCTATGTTAAAATAAATGCAACGTATGAAAACAGACTAAAAACTAAAAACAGAAATTGTTATTCCATAAAGAGCTCAAAATGGTGATGGTGGTGGTGTTGTTGGTGGTGGTGAGGAGCTGGTTCCATATGCTCGCTTTAGTTGGCCTGACTGCAACGGCAACATGAGTGCCAATGGAGTGGCGTGCCGCACAATGTTGCCGTTGTGTGGTGTGCGGTGTTGTATTCACGCCAGGGGTTCGGTTAAATGAAAATCATGCACAACGCATAATTGTTGTTACACCCTGATTACGCGACCATATACATGTGTAGACATTTGCATACAATCACCAGCATTAATGCACCGCACAAAATGAATTGTTCCATTGATCAACTGGTTGTGCTACTCACAACCTGCGAACCTTCAAATAGAACTTCAGTTGATTGGTGGATAACGAAAGCTCACATTATGTTTCAATTAAATTATTTAATTGACCAATCCGAGAGTAATCAACTAAATTAAATTTGTTGGAACATATTTTGATAATTTTGTTAATTATGGTTTTTATTCGTTTATTTCAGTCATGCGTTTATTCAGTTGTTATTGCTAGTATTATTTCTTCTCATCTAACAGTAGATGACGCTAATTGTAAACACTAGATGGCGTTGGGCTGGTGAAATCACTCGAATTTCATCGTTTCATTCAATCGCCCCTATAAAAGATTAAATTATCAGTGGACTCAGATTTAATTTCCATTTCCATTATCTTCTTCGATAGAGTTGGCTTCACTGCGTTCGTAATCTTCCATCACAAAGTAATTCTCATTCACGTTCATGTGATTAGGGAATAACTAATGTGCTTTGATTAGCACAACCCATACAGCCTGGCTGGATTGCTTAAGATCATACACGTTTGTTGAACAACAGATTTTGTTTATATTTCTCTTTTCGGCGGAGTGTTCTTCGCCGCGTTCATAATCTTCCAACACAAAGTAATTCTCATTCACTTTTATGGGATTATTGGTTAAATACTTTGCCTTGGCCAAAAGAACTTTCTCATTTCCACCATCAATTACTATGATTATTATTAGAATTTTCTCACTGTATATGTATACACACTGTACCTGGTGTATGTGTACACCCGATTCCACTCTGTGTTTTTATACACGTACATTTGAACGCCTCCATTGCCAATGTAAAAAAAAAACAACAGAACAGACCGACTCGAAATGTTGCCGACTACCCAACAACAAACAGCTGCTGGTGTTGCTGCCATAGCTACCGATGCTGATGCCGTTCTTGTTGTTGCTATTGTTAATTATACTTCAAATTGGCATTTATATCAGTTCTTTTATGGCAAAGACCCTCCGTGCTCGCCGCTTCACTCTACAGTGGGGGAGTCAAACTGAACATTGAATTAATTCATACAATTATGCCCATTTGTAGGGGATTATTTCACCAAATGCTACCATTTAAAGCAACAATCATTTCCATATAAAAAAAAAGCAGCCCAGTATTTTATGGTCGCTGTCGAATATCTCGATATGCCTTCAGCCATTAAGTAGATATATCGGTGACAAAACATTGTGAAACATTTTATCTGGGAAAATATGATTTTTATAATCTGCGAATTTTTAAACGGTCTATAGATTTTAAACGATAGCTTGTGAATGTCGGTTGTCGCATTCAAAGCGAAGGCAACTTTGAAGCAACTTATCCAGGTCAGTGGGAATGGAACATACACCACAGCTCATTGATTTGAGAAAAATTCCCCGACTGTTTCTTCATGGAATGTTAGGGAAAATACGTTGGGCGCCAAAAAAAACATATTTTGCAATACATGATTTTAGTGACATTGTATATTAAAATTGTATATTCTCATAAATTTCAAAAGAGACCTCAAGAGAAATTAACAATTATCGAATGACCTACACTAGTAAATGCCCAAATTGGCGACCAACGTAAGCACAACAATTCGCAGTCTACTCCTACATTTATATGCGAGTTATTTAGGTAAATGAAATGTCTGTTTCTCAGTGGAATACTTAAAAGATAATTGTCGACCAACGTAAAAAATAAATGTTTTCATTTGTGTAGTATTTCAATTTCGAAAATAAAAAAATTCTAAATTCTAAAAAAAAGAAAAAAATGTCACTGTCAATTTAGTTACACTAATTTAAAGTGACTTAATTTTTAGCCATTGGAAAATAGTTTGTAATTTCAATTAAAGGAAATAGGAAAACTTATTTCAATCAGAAATTAGTTACACTAATTGAAGGTGAATTGATTTCTAGCCAGTAAACCTGTGTAATCGATTAAAAATGCATTTCTAATTTCAATTAACAAGTTTATTACATCAATTTAAAAATGAATTCTTTCCAGCCAATACATTTTCTAAATCAATTACAAGATAATTTCCCCCTTTCGATTTCTAATGAAAATTTGATTTAACATTACATCAATTAAAAAATTAATTAATTTCCAGCCAGTAATGAAGCTGAGTCTCTAGTAAAAAAAAATACGTAGGTCAATTAAAATACTGTTTGCATCAAAGAATTTCTTTTTAACCAGTAAAATTTCTTGGCCCTAAAGATGGCAAAATCGAAAACCGAGTTTTAATTAAAAAAAAAATCGTTGCATCAATTAAAAAATAGTTTTTAGTTTGTAACTAAAAATGAGTTATGTGGATTACAACTTAATTCAATTATAGTTCGTAACTTTGCTGTAATCAGAAATGAAATTTCAAAGTTAGCAAAATCAACAAAAAAATTGGTTGTAACAATTAAAAAATTAATTAAATTTTTGTCAGGAAATATGTTCATAACTGCAAATCGGGTAGCAATACAAAATTAGTCACATCAATAAAAAAAATGATTATTTTTTCTTTACATTAATTAAAAATTTTGTTTTCGTGACATCACTCAAACAATTAATTAATTTGTAAAGACCTAAAAACGGAAGCTGACCTTCAATTAAAAAATTAATTAATTTTTTCATTACATTATTTAAATAATTTGATAAATCGAAAGCTTACATTCAATTAAAAAATTAATTACATTAATTAAAAAATTAATTATTTTTTTTCGTACATCATTTAAATAATTAATTAATTTCTAAGGTCGTAAAATCGGAAGTTGACAGTCAATTAAGAAATCAGTTACATTTATTAAAAAATTAATTAATTTTTTTCATTACATCAATTAAATTATTAACTAATTTCAAAGGTCCTGCTTATATTCAATTAAAAATTGGTTATATTAATTAATTTTTTTTTCTCACATCAATTAAATAATTAATTAATTTGTTTTCGTTACATCACTCAAACAATTAATTAATTTGTAAAGACCTAACATCAGAAGCTTACCTTCAATTAAAAAATTTATTTATTTTTTCATTAAATTATTTGAATATTTTCCTAATACGGAAGCTTACATTCAATTAAAAAATTAGTTACATTAATTAAAAAATTATTTTTTTTTTTCGTACATCATTTAAATAATTAATTAATTTCTAAGGTCGTAAAATCGGAAGTTGACATTCAATTACGAAATTAGTTACATTTATTAAAAAATTAATTATTTTTTTTCGTACATCATTTAATTAATTAATTAAAATCGTAAAACATTTATAGTAACATTTATTAAAAAATTAATTAATTTTTTTCTTACATCAATTAAATAATTAATTAGTTTTTTTTCTTCGGACAATTAAATAAATAATTAAGGTCCTAAACTTTGGAAGCTTACGTTCAATTAAAAAATTAGTTACATTAATTAAGAAATTAATTAATTTTTTTCCTTTTATCAATTTGTGAGGGTGTAAAATCAATTCAATTATGAAATTAGTTACATTAATACATTTTTTTTCTTACATCAATTAAATAATTAATTAATTTCTTTTGTTTAAAAATCGGATGCTGACATTCAATTAATACTCTAGTTACATTAACTAAAAAAATTAATTAATTTTTTTTACATCAATTAAATAATTGACTAATTTCAACGTTAATTACATTCTAGACAATGTTTACGGTCCTAAAATGAGAAGCTGTCATTTATTTAAAAAAATTAGTTACATTAATAAAAAAAATAATTAATTTTTATCATTACATTAATTAAATAATTAATTAATTTTTTTTCTTAGATCAATTAAATAATTAATTAATTTCTAAGGACAAAAAATCGGAAGCTTACGTTCAATAAAAAAATTAGTTACACTAATTAAAAAATTAATTAATTTGTTTTCCTTACATCAATTAAATTATTAATTCATTTCTAAGGTGCTCCAAACGGAAGCTGACATTCAGTTAATAATTAGTTAGCAATTAAATTATTAACTAATTTTAAATTAAGGTCCTAAAGTTCGAGGCTTACATTCAATTAAAAAATTAGTTATATTAATAATTTTTTTTTCCTTTCATTAATTAATTAATTTCTAAGGTCCTAAAATTTCATTCAATTAAAAAATTAGTGACTTTAATTAAAAAAATAATTAATTTGTTTTCCTTACATCAATTAAACAATTAATTAATTTGTAAGGTCCTAAAATTTGTAAACTTACATTCAATTCAAAAATTAGTTAGTTTTTCCTTACATCAATTAAGGTCCTAAAATCGGTAGCTGACATTCAATAAACAAATTAGTTACATCAATGGAATAATTAATTAATTTCTAAGGTCCTAAAATTTGGAAGCTTACATTCAATTAAAAAATTAGTGACTTTAATTGAAAAAATAATTAATTTTTTCCTTACATCAATTAATTTCTAAGGTCCTAACATTTGGAAGCTTACATTCAATTAAAAAACTAGTTACTTTAATTACAAAATTAATTAAGTTCTAGTCAGAAATATACTAACAGCAAAAATCTAGTTGCAATTAAAACAATTCGTAATAACAATTATTATTAATTTATTTGTTTACTAATTACAATACAAAGTAAATTTATATTCTAATTATGGGTCCAAGGGCAAACCGGGTGACACAGACCATTTGGCTAGATTTTTTGCAGCCACAAACCAAAGACTCTGGTGGGAATCGAAACCACAAATCCCACGCTGACCAACTCGTCAACCGGGGCGCTTATTATTAATTATAAAAATCACGTGGTTAAAATCAAGTTTAAAAATTAACTAAGTTAAGTTGCTCAATTATTTTATTCCTTCATTGTGTTAAATTTATATTTTAATTAATTAACTCAACGTTATAATTCATTCAATTGAGTTATTAATTGAATTTAACAAAAAAGAAAGCTAAGACTTTGTGGTTTCTGTTTTCACTTCCATACCTGATGAGAAATAATTTCCAAAACTGTGAGTAAATGATTTATTAGCTTTAATTATTCAATTTAAAGCAAAGAGTCAACAACCTAATCACCCATGATAAGAGTATACAACCTATGTTACTCCCAACATGTGGGTGTGTAACTAAGATTTATTTCTATATAAAAATCTTTGTTTTTTTAAATCACTCGAACTAAAAGTTTGTGTCAGTTCCGAAATGATGTTAACCTTTTCAAGACAACAGCCACCAACAACAACATACACTTCTGGTTTCAAAACAGAATCCAGAAGAGGGTAATAACAACTTAGACGCAGCCATGTCTGTCCCATCCCGTCCCCACACAAATCCATCCATTATTATTTTGATATTCTCAATAAATGTTGTGGTTAAAAGTCTCGTTGTGCTCTCCCCTCTTGTCGGTGGTGTGTGGAAATTATTTTGTAATTTATAAATTATTTGAATGTTAAGAAAAGCAAAAAAACGAGAATGCACAGAAACTTTGGTCCAGCCATAGCAGTTGAACAGGATGGTGCGGGCCAGCCAGTCAATATGTCAGCGGTAAATACTTGATTGGCGTTGGTGGCTGTGACTTTTGGCCAAACGCTGGATTTTGTAATCATCATGTAAATCAATCATGTCTGGTCAGAAAGGAGGGGGGGAAAACAACGTTTGCCGCTGGTGTTGTTGGAGTTTCGTATTTCTGGGATTTCATAAGATTATCAAAACATAAGCCATAATATTATCAGCATTGACAACCAACATCATTATCATTACTGTTATTGTGGGGGGGGGGGGGAGCGATTTCTCCCCCCTCTGTACAGAGTTTTTTTTTATGGTCATTGTTAAATTTAAAATTTCAATTTTTTTTATTATTTAATTAATGCCTTTATACACCGACCGATCGACCACAGCGTCTGAAAATGTGTTAAAGTGTGTTAATTGAGTAATTTGTTAATGCTGTTGAAGCTTCGGCAGTTTATGTCGATCGTTGTTGGTGGTTTTGTGTGGTGTGTTAAAGTACTTTAATTTCTCAATCATTCCGTAATTTGAGCTCTAGAAAAAGAAACTCACAGCTCTGTGGGCCTCATGACCTTTTTCGCGGGGTTAAGTCGTAATAAGTCGTTGTAATCTCTTGAAAGACGAAACAAACAAACAGACACTTCTTAGAAACAAGCAATCGGTAATTAAAGTACAGGCGAACGCACATTCGAGCATCGACTTAATGCCATAAAAGTTTAAAGATTTAAGGGGAATAATAATAAAAAAAAAAAAAAAAAAAAATAGACAAAAAGAAAACATTAAAAGTTTACTCACCCCAAATATTGAAAAATGTTTGATGGTCTTACCCGGTTACGAACTCGGGTTCTTCTGTGTGATAGTCGCACACACTACCTACCACACCACGGCCTTCCACACATGGGACACATTATTCCCTGTTAATTTCGATTCTATATATTTCCCCCAAAATCTTCGCCACCCATTTCCAATCTTCTCCACTCATACATTTTTTGTTTACCTCATTGGCTTGAAACATTTTCAGCGGGCACCAGCAACTTTATCGATAATTTCTCATGCTATGGCTAAACAAGCGCGCATCGTCACATAATTCTCATTATTATACGACCGATATTGTCCGAAACGAATGAATGGTAGTTTTTTTTTTTTTTTTTGGCATGTCGAACACCTCTGAATGGGCAATCAAGTCGGTCGGACTAAAGCTGAACTTCAGTTTTGAATCTTCTGGCCGGAGCGATTGAAAATTGTTGTGTATCCCCTTTCTCGCCTCTACGGCCAAGACATTCTTCGTTCGTTGGAAATAACGTTTTTTTTTTGTCCAATATTTTTTTCTTCTCTTTTTCTTCTCTGTTTGTTGCATCTATTCTGCTCATTTGTTTATTGTAGCGAACTGTTAAAGTGGCTGACCTCGAGATGGTTTCCATGACGCCTCTGTTTCAGTTCAGTTTTTTTTTTTTTTAGTTTGAGCTTTGTGATTGTTGGTGTACAGTGGCTCGAGGTCTTGGTTGGCGATGCCGGTTGGCTTTACGCTGTAGATGAAGACATTTCATGGTAGCAATGAAATATTTTCACTACACTAGTGAAATATTTTCACTGCAATAATGAAATCTTATGAATGGTAATGTAATGAAAATATTTTCATTAATGCAAATATTTCAATTAATACAATAAAATATTTTCATTGTAGCAATAAAATATTTTCATATCATCAGTCATTCAATCCTTTCATTATAGAAGTATTTTTTCATTAATGCATTGGAATATTTTCATTAATTCAATGGAATATTTTCACAAATGCAATGAAATATTTTCATTGTAGCAATGACATATTTTCGTTGCAGCAATGAAATGTCGCAATGAAATATTTCCATAAATGCAATGAAATATTTTCATGGTAGCAATGAAATTTTTTCATTAGTGCAATGAAATATTTTCATTAGTGCAATGAAATATTTTCATTAATGCAATGAAATATTTTCATTAGTGCAATGAAATATTTTCATTAATGCAATGAAATATTTTTATTAATGCAATGAAATATTTTCATTGATGCAATGAAATATTTTTATTGTATCAGCGAAATATATATTTCATATTATCAGCAGTTTAATTCTTTCATTATAGCAATATTTTTTCATTGTGTCAATGAAATGTTTTGATTGTGGCCATGAAATATTTTCATTAATGCAATGAAATATTTTCATTGATGCAATGAAATATTTTCATTATAGCAACGAAATATTTTCATATCATCAGCAGTTTAATTCTTTCATTATAGCAATATTTTTTCATTGTGTCAATGAAATGTTTTGATTGTGGCCATGAAATATTATCATTAATGCAATGAAATATTTTCATTGATGCAATGAAATATTTTCATTAATGCAATAAAATATTTTCTTTAATGCAGTAACATATTTCCATAACATCATTAATTCAATTCAATTTCTTTATAGCAATATTTTTTCATTGTAGCAATGAAATTTTTTCATTTAGGGCAATGACATTTTTTCGTTTTCCTTGTGTCAATGACATATTTTCATTGTTTTACGGAATTATTAATATTTCAGCAATGAAATGAATAAAATAAATACCGATTTTTTTTTAAATTTTACTTTATTTTGTTTGCGGTTTTTGTAACCACTGTGCATCGTTAGTTACATCAAGTATCGAGATAGTCGTGCAACAACGACAACAATAGTGCCAACAACGATTCACAATTATTATGAGTTTGTTGCAGAGCTGCCATGTTGTTGCTCTTTATCATCAGAATATGATGACAACAAGTGTTTCTTCCATTTTTTTGTGTGTGTCGTGTAGCCTAAGCTTTGACTAGTTACGGTGTGTGTTTGGCTTGTATCTTTTGTGTTTGCAGTTTGGTTTGGCTTGGTTTGGTTGGTGACTTTATGTTTAGAATTATTAATGACTCTTTTTGTTGTTGTTGCTGATGTTTGCTTGCTGGTATTGGATTGCCCCATGTTGTTTTTTTTCTGCAGTCCATATGGCGGCAGGAAGCCCCTCATAAGCATAGAAGACCACACCTTTAGTAATTCACAAATGTTGGAGCAAAAAAAAAAAAGACATCTGACAGCTTGAAAATGAAAAGCAATGAAGAAAAACAACTTACGAGTACTTCGTACTTCGACTACGACGACGATGATGTTAATGAGAAAATAATAACATTTTTGTAGATTAGTTATGTTCAAGCTCGAAACATAGCACAGAAATGTAACTAAATACCATTGGGACATTTTGAAAAAAAAAACAAACGGCAAACCGAAAAAATCCACATCATTTGAAAAAGTGATTGAAAAGTATACACAGTTTATTAATCTCATGAGATGGGCATCTTAACAAAAAAATGAAACCGATTTAGAGAGAAAAACATAAAATGAAAATGTCAGCAGCCGAATATCGACCTAACGCCCGAAACTTCAGCACGACTAAAGGAAAACCTTATTAAAAGTTCAATAAATAGAAATTTTGTAAACTTTAAGTTAACGGAAAAGGTTTCATTAATTTTACGAAATATTTTGCCCTGTTTTGATCATTCAAAATCTAAGGGGGATCGTTCCAACGTGATGTTCTTTTTTAAATTATGAAAATCTCCCGTCCTCTAACTGTGTTACAGACATTTTTCAAACTCAATTTATATACATTCCCTCTCTTTGAGCCTCGGATAAATTCCTATTGGAATTGAACCTGAGCGAAAAAACTCGAAGGACCATTTTTTGTTGTTGATACATTTCCACATATGCGATATTTTGAAATTTGTATAAACATATTAACGCGTACATATTTATATGAATTTCCAAATGTTTGATTTCGGGAAGTTTTTGAACCACACATTTATTTGAGCTTTTCTAGAAGTTTTTTTCTTCTCCAATACGATATATTATATATTTACTTTAGGAGCTTAAACATTTTTTTTGAAAAAAGCTTTCCAGAAAATTTGTAATAAAAGCTTTGCTTTTAACATTATTCTCAAAGTATCGCATCAGGAAAATGTTTGAACAAAAATGTCGTCCTTTATATGAGCTTTTCTAGAAAACTGGGTTAAATTGTTTTTGTTATTCAAATAAGATTTTCCATCATATAAGCTTTAATATTATCTGTCCACTTTAAAAGCTTAAACAATCATTTCAAAAAAGCTTTACTATTTTTTTTTTCAAATCTGAGTTTTTAACGTTATAACGTAGCATGTGGGGGAAACGAAAAAAAATAGTTTTTTGTTTGAGCTTTTTTTTGTACACTGGTTCGAATTGTTTTTTCTTCTCAAATACCATTTCCCATACAATCCTAATCTTAATCTGTTTACTTTAGAAGTTTAAAAACCATTTCACAAAAAACGTTAATAAAAGTTTTTAACTTTATTTTCATAACATAGCATGTGTGGGAAAAGTTTGATCAAAAACATTTTCGTTTTTTATTTGAGCTTTTCTAGAACACTAGCTTGAATTTTTTTTGCTCAAATATAATTTTCCATACAATATTAAGCTTAATCTGTTTACTTCAGAAGTTTAAAGACCATTTCCTAAAAAGCGTTAATAAAAGCTTTTTCAAACCTGAGCTTTTAACTTAATTTTCAAAATAACGCATTTAGGCAAATGTTTCAACAAAAAAAAGTTCGTTCCTTAATTGAGCTTTTTTTTAGAATACTTGAACCAAGTATACTAGAAAAGTTTTTTTTTAAATACGATTTGCTATTTGTTTTTAAGCTTTTTCTGTTCACTTTAGAAACGTACACAGACATTTTCAAAAAAAGCTTTAAAAGCTTTTAAATATTTGGTTGGCATTAATTCAAGAGCTAAACGATTTGTTTTAACATGAGCTTTTTCCTTTATATTCCAATTATTCATTTCTTAACATTAATCATTTATTGTTTGACTTGAAATCATTATCAATATTTGGGTTTTCCAAAGACAGAAGTACTTTTTCGGCAGTATATCTTTAGGTTATTTCTTCTGGTTTAAAGATGAAAACGATTTTTCAAAACTTTTGCGTTTTTTTAAGATAAATATGATGAAGAGATTTTTTCGGCAGCAAAGCTTTGAGTTATTCCTTTTTTTCCAAAGCCTTTAATTTATGAATAGCTTTTTTTACGGTCATATAGTTTTAGGGGTTTCTTTAATATTTCAAGATGTCAAAAGCTTTCTCACAAGATTCGCTTTCTTTAAATGCTTACATGATGAAGAGTGTAGGCTATTCCTTAGTTGTTATAGATTTCAAAGCCTTTTCACACTGTTGCGTTGTTTTTAAAAAATATTTTTATCGTCGGTCAGTTTTAGAAAAAAATCGAAAAATTTCAGAAACTGGTCCTTCGAGTCCATTCATTTTAATTTTTCTTTTCTATAATAACCGATCCGTTTCTTATCCTATCATCCAAGAGCTGCTGTCATCTGTAAATAAAAAACTTTCAATAAAACCATCACTGACACTACCCATAATTAAAGTTTTCTAGAGATAAACATCATTTGGCTAAAAGGCAATAAAATATTTCCTATAAATATCCAACATGCACGCACAAAGAACAACGAAGATAGGAAGAAACGACATGATAAATAACTGGTGTAATTTACAGGTTTAGAAGGGGCAACATTATCAGTCTGAGTCTCAGCCTAACACGAAAGATTGACCAGATCATGAACCACCACCAGAACAATTTCACAATGAATGACTAACCGAACAAGCAAATCCAATGAAAATCATCAAAATAAAAACAAAACACGCAAAAGCTAATCCGACAGACAGCGTCATGACGGTGATCACTTCACGATGGTGGTGAATCATTCCCCGACAAATAGTTACCTATAAAGCGGGAGGGGGAGCGATCTGACGGACAACGTCTTTTGCGATATTTCATGTCGGCCCGTATGGCTTGGCAATATAGACCTGTGAAAAGTGTCACTTTTTAAAATTATTTTATACGATCTTGTTTTGATTAGCAGCAAAATACTATAAAATATGATTTTTATGAGATAATTTTAATGCCAGTGCTTTTTTTTGCCAACACTAACAGAAAAAAATATATATTTGCACAAGTGTTTTATTTTAATGGCTTAAGCACAGTGGCACGAAAGCGATAGCTAAAGAACGGATAAGTCTACCAGAGGAATGTGGAATTTTAATTGGAGAGATTAGAATCTAAGCGAACACAATATGGGAATTCAGTTTCAAAGCTCGCTGATGTGTTAAGAAATTAGACCGGTTTACGTTTTCGATATTGAAATATTTTAAAATTATTTTGTGCAAATGTCATTAATATTTCTTTTTCTTTTTATTTTCAGGTATGTTGTCATCCCTTATTCACTCAATTTTATAAAAGTTCATGGGTGAGTGTTGATAGTTATTTAGCAAAAGTTTGGGGTTTGTAAAATTCATGTTTTTAAAAATGAAATGAACTGCTCTCAGATTTGAAAAAGATGAATACGAAAAAGCTCTAGGTCAAATAGGGCTTTTTGTGAATTACCTAAATTTAAATTCAAATATAATGAAAATATCAGGTTTTTAAAAGGCTTTGAACAAATATTTCACTCAGGACGGAATTTAAATGTGAAAGCTAAAAAAATTAAATGTGAAAGCTATAAAATATACGAAGGATTAATATTACAGAGCTTTTGTCTTCATGGTCTGTGATATTTTACAAGAGCTTTTCATTTGTCTGTAGACCTGTTTTTTTAAAGTATTTTCTTAAACAAAACTTTTAGGGTTAATTTTTATTTCCAATTTCATTGGAGGTTTTTATCGTAAAAATTTAGTAAAGTATAAAAATTGAATCTCTAAAATATTAACTACATTAATATTGTTCTAACAATAAATATTTTTAAAGGTGGTTTTTGATGTATTTTGTTGAACAAAGCTTTTAAGATTAATTTTTATTTCATATTTGAAGCTTTTCTCCACACAAAGCTTTTGTGGTTTAAAAAGCTCTATGGCCAAAAAGCTCTCGGTAAAGTGGAAAAAAATTAAATACATTATGCTTACAAAAAAGCTTTTTTAGAGTTGTTTGAAGTATTTAGTTGAACAAAGCTTTCGGGGTTAATTTTAATTTTCATATTTCACCAGAGCGCTTATTTTATCCGTAGCGACATTTTTAAAGTATTTTCTGATCAACGCTTTTAGGGTTAATTTTAATTTTCACATTTCATGCTATTTCTCAAAACTTCCGATGTTTAAAAAGCTCTAGATACAATATATCAGTACATTATTATTATAATTACAATAATGTGTTCTATAGTTATTTTTGCAAGTATTTTCACATTTCATCCGTTTTTTCTCAAAACCAAGCTTTTGTGGTTAAAAAGCTCTACACCCAAAAAGGCTTTTCGGTAAATTAGGAAACTGAAAGCTCTAAAATATTGACTGCGGTAATATTATTCACTCAACAAAGCTTTTGTATAAAGCTTTATCACAAAGCTCTTTAAAGCTTTAGAAATATTAGTAGAAATTAGGAAGAAAGCTCAAACATACATTCTTACTACAGAGTTTGTCAACTCAAGTTATGCGCCGTTTTACAAGAGCTTTATATTTTGTAGAGATACAAAAGATCACTTTTTACATAATCCCAGTTGTTTTGACAGCGTTTCAAGCTGAGCTTAGAGGAATTTTCAAGCTTTTTTCATTAATCATTTTCCTGAAGAATGATAATCCATCGCCTTGTTCCTCTTTAAGTCATCATCATGAACAAAGCTTTAAGCACTTTTACCGCAAAAACCACTTTTTTTTCTCTTTCAAAACAAAGCTTTTGTAGAAAACTAAAATATTAACTACAGTAATATTATTAACTCAACAAAGCTTTTGTGATTATAAAGCATTAGCACAAAGATCTTTAAAGCTTTAGGAATAGTAGTAGAAATTAGGATGAAAGCTCAAACATACATTCTTACTACAGAGCTTGTATGCGCCGTTTTGCAAGAGCTTTATACTTTGTAGGGATAGAAAAGCTCACTTTTTACAAAATCCCAGTTGTGTTGATAACCTTTCAAGCTGAGCTTAGGGGAATTTTCAAGCTTTTTGCATTAATCATTGTTCCTCTATAAGACTTCATCATTAACAATGCTTTAAGCTCTTTTACCTTAAAAATCCCCCATTAAATGAATTTGTTGATTTTTTTCTAATGGGTTATTTTAAGATTGCTCTTAACATTCAGACAGATTATTTTTTCAGATGTCGTTGTTGTTGTTCTTATTCTTTGTTTATTTTTTTTGCTTAATTTGCAATACAGCAAAACTGTTAAAATGCTTAGAGGTAAATGCGTGATTTTGGAAATGTAATCTCCGCTGTTCGTCGTTCACTCTGCTTGTCGGTCCGCAAAATACGTTAAAGCCATAAATGGCTAAATCTGCTGTGGTATTCGCTGGAGTTTTGGAAACAGCAAACAAATTCTTTGCGAAATTGTTGATTTTTTTTCTGTTTTGGAGATTTGTGCAGAATTTGCAAAAAAAAAAAAATAAAAACAGAATACAAACTATAAGTTTTTTTTCTGTCGATTTTAATGAGAAGTCGACGTGTTTTGTTTTGTTTTTTTTTTGCATGTTTGGTGGCGGGGGTTTTGGTGAAAGAATGTGTTTTGTTTTGCCATTTGTTGAGGATTTTTCATAATGTATGATTTGTTTATATTCTGTGACAACAACAACAGCAGCAAGAACAAAAGGTTGATATTTGTTTACACTGAGTGTGGCAGGGGACCGCTGTTGCCAGGTTGTGGTGCTGTTACCTCAACTATGCCATGTTGCTGCCGCTGGGTTGCTTTGCTTCGTTTGTTTGGGTCGTGGCCATTCGCTTCATTCGTATATAGAATTCTGAGTCAATCTAAACATTTTGTAATTCAAAATGTGAACAAACAAATTGTGATAGAATACATTGGCAAAACTATTAACAACAAACCCCACAGTCTGTCCAACTCGTTGCCCGTCCCTCCGTCCGACCATCGACCATTCGTACGCTATAGAAGAATAAGAATATGGCCTTCAGTCATGTCATGGTTTTTAAGAAATACTTTTAGAATGTTAAAAATCTGTTGATGCAATCGAGAGTGGACACAGATTTACATATTGCCATACATACATATAGACGATATTGTCGCTATTTTAATTATTCTCACACTGTGTGTATATAAAAATGATACAAACACTCACACATATGTTGGTATTATAAAATCTTGCATCATTTTTATAAAAATACAATTCAATACGTTGGTGTGTCTTTTATTAAATGATAACCGAAAAAATACACAAATGCATCATTGGTCAGATGAAAATACTGAAAGCTTTCAACAATTAAATATCTATTGCTTCTATGTTTAAACATAATAAAACAATTTCTACAAAAAGACAGAGAAACAGTAAAATGTTGACGCCAACGAAAATGGCAGGCATTGTAGAATTTAAAAAAAAAAAACATTGAAAAGCTTCGAAGTGACATATTTTTTAATTGTATTTTGTACTTAATAAATGTACAAAAAAGCCAGCATAAAGCTAAATGTTTCCTACTACGATCGCTGTTTGTAATAAAAAAAAAACTGGAAAAGCTTTAAAATTCAATTCAAAAATAAAAAGCCACATATTTACTTAACTTGTTTAGTCTTTTGTCGTTCTGTTGGTCGTTATACTCCTAGGTATGGCTATCGTGATATGATATAAAGTCGCAAGCTCCACTTGTCAAAAGCTTTTCATCCTAACAGTATTGCTACCCAAATAATTTACTTTATTAATAAAATTAAAATTTTGCGTTGCATTTTCTTTTTAAAAAATACACAATTTAATTCATTGCAAAAAAAAGTTAAAGGATTCAATTTGAACGGCTTTTATGCCCCCAAAAACTTTTTTTTTCGCAAATCTTTAAAGACTCAGTATGAAATGAAGGCGAAACAGTTTCAGCTAGCAAAAAGTGTTTTACGTACATTTTGTAGTAGTAGTTCTAAATATGTGATTTAAAAAAGCTTTAAGCTCTTAGAAAAGCTTTCTCATACAATCGAATATACCAAGACAGTCAATCATTTAGGGAATACTGAGCATAACAGAAAACAAATTCAAATTATGTTCAAAGCTAATTAGGAAAAACGTTCAGATATATGGAGATGGTTTAAAATTATACCCAAAGCTCTCCCAGTGAAAATCGTTGTACATATTTTAATAATTTGGCGGAAACAAAATTAAAAAAAAAATTAATTGAAATAATATACAATTACATTTCAAAATAGTTTAACGTTGAAACTGTCTGAAAGCTCTGGGTTGTAAAAGCTTTCGGATGAAAACGAAAGTAAAGAGACGGTTTGTAAAAAAAAAACATTTGATTGATTTTTAAAATAAAGCATTTTGAAATAAAAGCTTAAAGCTCTATTTTGAAAAAGTGTTTTTTTCAGGGGTGGACCGTTTTAAATATTCATTAACTAGAATCGTTTAAAAACACACAAAACTTTAATTTAGACAAACGTAAAATGCAACCAAATATTTGGAAATAGAGAAAGAAATAAAATGAAATATGAAGAAACCGTAAACACTCTATTTTCGACAAGTTTTTTTCGAACAGGAAAATATTGAGCCTTTTGTCAGATTTTAAAAACAAATAGTTATCGTTTAAATAGTTTAAATAGTTATCGTTGACACTGTCTGAAAGCTCTGGGTTGGAAAAGCTTTTGGATGAAAACGAAAGTTAGGAGACGGTTTGTGAAAAAAAAAACCATTTGATTGGTTTTTAAAGTAAATCATTTTGAAATAAAAACCAAAAGCTCTATTTCGAAAGAGTTATTTTTTCAAGGATAGACAATTTTAAATATTTTCAAAATCCAAACATTAATTGCCACCTAATGTCAAGACATTTTTGAAAGCTGAAAGCTCTATAACAAAAAAGCTTTTTTATTATCGTTTAAAATTAACCATTATAACTGCAAGAATTTTAAATGAAATAAAACCTTTTGAACGATAGGTCATGAAAAAAAACCTTCAACCCTCAATTTTCGAAAAGCTTTTTTGAAAACCAGTTAAACCTAAGACAATATTTAGCCTTCTGTTACTAGTTTCAAAACATTATCCAAACACCATGCAGAGGGCAGACGTCGCAAGTCGTTTTCTGATGCACTAGTTCGGAAGCACACTCCAGATGTCAGTAATGCACATGGCACCATTTGGCAGTTTTACAAAGGAGATCAGAGAAATATTCTTGTTTTATGCTGACAATATACATATACGCCCCATTTTTGGAAATATTTAGCAGACGACTTAAGGCGGCTGGACATTAAACATGCCGTCACAAAACACTTGTTACTGCAGCTTTTAAAGTTTTTCGATACGCACGGGAATAAACCTTTTTTTTTTTGTAAAAAGCTTCAAATAGAAATTCCATATTTTTACTATTTTAAAAACTTTAGAAGAAGCAAAGAGCTTTAATTAATTTTTGTGGTTTTGTTAATAAAAAGAAGAAGACGAAGACAACCAAACATAAATCCTCCGCCAAGCCACTTATTATGGTTAGGCAATGCCCAGCAAGTATTTATAGTTGGAAACTCAATTTCAGTCTATTACAACAGCACAACAACAACAACACACAAACAGAATGCCATAAAACATCATAAGGAATTGTGGTTGATGCTACATTCAAACACAAATTCCAAAAAAAAAAACCAAAACATCTTATGGAATTTTTAATCTCTGCAATAACTGGAAATCAAATTCCAATAACGAACGAATGCCTAGAATAATAAACTTTTGCTTTTGATAGCCCGAAACCGCCTGCCAAGCAGCCGACTGTTGTGCTGCCCTCAAGTGCAATGATTTCAAATGTGATTTAATGCATTTTTGTTGTACTCTATGCCGTACACATCGAAATGACTCTCGACTTCTCGAAAAAGGCGACGAAGAAACTAAAACGTGATCTCTTCATCATCGTCGTCGTCAGCAGTTTCTGTTCTTCACATACAAACACCATGTGCAGCAAGCCATACAAAACCAAATCGCCATTCACTTATTCCAAAAAAAAAAAAAAACAGAGCTACAGCGGCACTGGGGTCCGGGGGCCGGGCAACGCACATCATCACATTGCAAATTCAATCAAGCCCGCACATATTCCCATTGATTTAACATGATCTTACGAATAGTTTTCTATAATAAGAACAAAGAATCAGCCACACTGTACAGAGGCACACGGGATGCATTGCCGGCCATTGATCATATTCAATTTTGTTTACAATAAATTTGTTTAGTTTTAGTTTCGTTTCCTCGATTTCACATATCAAGGGTAAGATGTACATATGTTACACCCACAGTCCACCGGATATTTTGCTACTGACAGTAGAAATTTATTTCAAATACGCCCGCCTGCCCCGTGTCTGGGCCCCTCAGCTGCTTCAAGTTTAAGGTTCACTCCGCTTAAGGGAACTGAGCAATAAATTATTGTAAACACATTGCGAGATGAGCGTTGATATGATTTATCAGCGCAACAAATTAAGAAACCAAAAGAAAAACGAATGACGAATATATTCAGGCAATTGGTAATTTGTGGGTATTAAGACGATGTGAACTATTTCAAAGCTTTTGTTTTGAAATGAAATTAAAGCTCATCTTCTTTCTGGGAGAACAATTGTTTTGTTAATTAAACGAAGGTAATTTTATGTATAAAAAAAATGAAATTGAGGCAAATAACCGGAAAGGGTAATTAAGCGTGCAATTCTGAATGGAACTTCAGTTGTAACCTGTGTTTTTTTAAGAGCTAGAGAACAGTTTTTTTGTATTGCAATCCGCTAGATAATCTGATGGCATTTATTTTTTAAATAAAGGGTGTTTTTTATTGGGGTATAGAACTTTAAGTTGGCATCACTTTTTTAATTGGCGGCCATTTTGTCAGCTGTCAAGTGATTAATATTTAGTTTGGTTCGCCATTTCATCATGAACAGGTTGACAAAAGAACAACGCTTGCAAATCGTGCAAATTTTTTTCGAAAGTAATGGTTCAGTTCGCGAAGTTCACCGCAAGCTCCGTCCATTTTATGCCATTACATCCACAAAAACTGACTGTTTGGTGGAGTCATTGGGCCATACTTCTTCCGAAATAATGCTGGAGAGTCAGTTACCGTTAATGGAGACCGGTATAGAGCCATGATAACCGACTATTTTGTTCCCGAATTGGATGGCATGAATGTGGATGAGTTGTGGTTCCAACAAGTGGTTGAAAATTGGACCTGTAGAATCGGCTTTATTCGAGCCAGCCGCGGCGGCCACATGCCCGAAATCATATTTAAACATTAATGGCATAAAATTATCCTTCCAATAAAGCCAAATTGATGGACATTAAAACGATTTTCTTGTGTTTTATTTCAATTCGAAGTTCTATACCTCAATAAAAAACACCCTTTATGATTTGCGCCATATATCCGGCCCGACTACGAGTTACATGGTGCATTCGATACATTCAAGTTTGGACTACTTTATTCCAATAAACTTGTTCGTCAATGGTGGCTGGAATATGTTCTTGTAATGTAAGCAACACTTTTTTATTTTACAATTTTTGCTATGAAAAAGAATGATTTATTTTTGATTTATTTAATGAAAAACTTAATTTTAAAAAAAAAAAAAATTAACAAATTTGTAAAACATTAACTAATTTTTACAAAATTAGCAAATTTTTAAAATTTAAATTTTAAAAAAATTAACAATTTTAATTTTTTTAAAAAAATTAGAAAATTGTTTACAAATTTTTAAAAAAAAATTAAATTTTAAAAAAATATACTTTTTTTTTAAAAAAATTTAACAAATTTAAAATTTTTAAAAGTTATAAAATTTTAAATTAATTTTTTTTTAAATAATTAACTAATTTCTAGAAAATTAAATTTTGAATTAAACTTTTTTTTTTAATCAATTAAGACATTTTTAAAAATTTAACCAATTTTTAAAAATTTAATTTTTTTCAAAATTAATAAATTTTTAAAAATTCATCAATTTTTTTTTACAAAATTAACAAATTTTAAAAATCTAAATTTTTTAAAATTTTTTTTTTTTTTTTAAAAATTAACAAATTTTTGGAAAAGAAACAAATTTTTCTACAATCTACAATTTTTCTAAAATTTAACAATTTTTTAATTTTTTTTAAAAAAATTACAAAATTTTTAAAAAAATTTACAAGTTTTAAAAAAATTAACGAAATAGAAAATTTTTAAAAATTTTAGAAAACTTAACAATATTTAAAAAAATTAACGAATTTAAAAAAAAAAAATTTTTTTTTAAAAATTAACAAATATCTAGAATTAAAATTTTTAAAAGTTATGAAATTGTAAATTATTTTTTTTTAAAAAATTAACAAATTTATAGAAAATAAAATTTTGAATTTAACCAATTTTTTAAATTTTTTTTAAACAATTAAAAAATTTTTAAGTCGTTACGAAATTTTTAAAAATGTAACTAATTTTTAAAAAAATTGATTTTTTTTTTCAAAATTTATCATATTTTTTTTTTAAATATTAAAATTTTTTAAAAAATTTAAAATTTTTTTTACAAATTTTAAGAAACTTAACAATTATTAAAAATATTAACTAATTTCTAAAATTTTTTTTTTTAAGAATTGTTTTTTTTTTGAAAATTTGAAATTTTTTAAAAAATTAATTTTTTTTTAAAAATTAAATTTTTTTTTAAAAAATTAAATTTTTTTATAAAATTAAATTTTTTTTTACAAAATTAACATTAAGAAATGTTTACAAAGTTAAGAAATTTTTAAAAAATTAATATATTTTTAAAATGGTTTTCCTCTAAACAAACAATTTTAAAATGTAAACATTTTTTATTTGGGAACTTTTCATTTTAGAATTTTTCCTATCGAAAAAGTGATTTTTTTTTTAAAACAAATTTAAAATGGTTTTCCAACAAAGCAAATAATTTCATAAAGTAATTTGTTTAATTTACATTCATGATTTATGTACTTTCTGTGAATCATGCCCACAGTTCCGAAAGCTTTAGACTTTGGTGCTTTAGTTTAGTTTTTTTTAATTATCCAACACCTGCTATTTAAATTAGTTAATCTATTGCATGTGTATATTTAAATATAACTGTAAATCGTATTTGTTTCCACATTTGTGTTTGCTTTCTTCAACTTGTTACGGTTACGGTGTGATATGTGATATGTGAAATATTATTATTGCATAAAATATTAAAATCATTGTAATAATTAACATTTCCATCTAAACAAAAGCCATAATCATCATCTCGACGTAGTCGTGAACAAACTAGCAGCTGTACATTTTTTTTTTTTTATTAATCAGCGATCTTATAAGCTTGTATGCAAATGTGTGTTGGAACTTTAAATTAAAAGATAATAATTTCCATTTGAAAAAGGAAGACTATAAGCCTGGGCTAACGAGGGCAGGAGGAGAGGAGAAACTGGCACACTAACTGTGACAGGTTAACAGGCGGACGGGCGGGGATTAATTTGTATAAAATGTATGAATGACCACTTAAGTATTTCAATAGTACATGATTTTTCTAGTTATTTCATCGGCGAAGCAAAACAACTTTTACGTACTTTGTAGCAAGCAAATGATAAACATATGCTCAGTGTAGTACTAAGACTTAGACGCAGGGTGGATATCATACAACTCGAATGCATCTAATTAAAATGAATGGGCAACATTTGAAGATATTTTCTGTTTGTCTGTGCGCACCGATGAGAAGTTTTGCCATATTTTGTAATGTAAATAAATGAATTACTGTAATAGGCGCCATATGGGCCTAGTGGGGAAAATGCTTAGGCTGTGGTAGGCGAACGAATGTCTAATTAATTGTCAGTGACAGTTTGTGGACGCCGAACAATCTACACAACTTCAAAGGAACAGTTGGCATTTGGGAATGGCATTTGAAGCCTTGATGGCAATCGAGATTTGGACCGTTTTTTTTTGTTCGTCTTCGAAAGTGCCCTGTTTTGTTGTTTTTTTTTCTTTCTTTGTGGCTCATTTTGTTATGATTTTTCCCGGCGTTTTTCTTAACATTGTCTCGCTTTGATGTTGTTGCTTTTTTGTGTAATTAGTTTGGTGTTTCCCATTAAAATTCGTTTAAAATGCGTGTGTAATGAAAGTCTTGGTTAGTGTTGTTCTGGATCACCGAACGGACAACAGTCCAACCGTCTATCTGGCTGACCATTCGGTTAACTGCGTTCTTTGTGTGTAAGCCGGCGGCGGCCGCTCTTCAAAACAATGGCTAATCATTGTTATGGCTTGTCAAAGACACAGACCATCAGAACCAGAAACCCATCAGAAAGTGTTTGTGTAATTATTGTCGACCGACAATAATGATGAGCGCTTTGGACGTTTAAATTAACCGAGACCGGGGGGAAATATTTCACATAAATGGTCGGACTATGACTGTTGAAAGTTTAATAGTACAACCAACAAATTAAAAACAAACACAAAGACTTTGGTTCTGTTAAAAAAGAAAATTGAATTTTATAAACTGTTTTTATTCTGCTTTTTCGAATAATTATTATAATGGACTGCCTGATCCCCAGTGTCGAATCCCCCAGCTACCACTCAGTTGCGCCTAGAAAAAGCGACCCATTATTTGTTGACATTTCGTTCGGTGTTTTTTAAATGTTTACACCCAAGTAATTAGGGTGTTTGTAGCTTGAATCAAGTAAAGCTTATTTGCTTCCAAACATAGTTTATTTCGCAGCTAAGGGGTGGGCAGTTGACATCGCCCAGACGACAGTTGACAGAGAAGAGACGATAACACGATTACCAAACTTGATTAGCAAAAAATCAATTGTAACTTGGGCTGTGTGGCAGGATACTCCATTCTGCTGAAGCTACAGGACCACATCTTCAATCTCCGGTCAACACTGGTGGTTTATCATGCCTTTGTAGCGCCTTTGTAGTGCCGTTAACCGACAGGTCGTTTGCAGACGCATTTTTACCAGGAAATCTACCATCTGCTCCAAAACGAACGCTCTCTAAAGAGGCATTGGCTTCGCGACGATCACATGGAAGTTTTCCGATCACCAGATGCGGCTGTTTTGCTTTTTAAAATAGCCGCACATCTCCAGAAGATGCTGTATTCTTTTCGAGCTTCTGCTCGAAGGACCAAACTCGGAACCGAGTAAATTGGACATTGTAAGCGAATAATATAACCTTTGGTCCCCCATTTCATATTATTTCTTAAAATATTGAAAATATATTTAGATTGCACCAGCTATCAGCATTTGATGTCGCATCAAATATAGAAATGGTCCTTCGAGACAGTCAAATGATTTAACAGTACCAGATTAATAGAAAAACGGTTCTATTTATTTTTACAATATTATTTATAGACATTTTAATATTGACAAACGCTTGTGGTCACAATTCCTTAGCCATAATTCATATTTTCACTTTTAGCTTGAAGTAAATTTGCCCAATGTTTTTGTTAGTGTCGCCACTAACCAGACGAGACTGTACGTACACATGAACACATTTCAAATATTTTCAAGAAAAAAAAACCAAAAAAAATATAGAAGCAAATCTTCTTGAATAAACAAAAACAAATGGTATTCTCGCTATTTGTACTCAATTTATGCCAAATGCGTTATTTTCGGTTTGAGGAACTGTCAATAGTTTTGTTTTGCCGTCTTTGATGACTTTTGTAGGTTTTTGTTAATGTTTTCCTATGGAATATTTTAAATGTAGGCCCCTCACGGTGTCAGGCGAATTGAGATGTCTGTCAATAACATTTGGCTGACATCATTTGCCTAATATCGATTTGAACCGATTTGTCATTGAGTGAAAATTAAAAAAATTGCTGAAATGGAAAGCAGGACCGATGGGCGCCAAAAAATGAAAACAAAATCTGAAACATGGAAAACTTTTCACTTTCCGAAAGTAGTTTAAAAATTTGTTCAACCTTCCCCGTTGTATCTTCGAGCTTACCTCTGTTGTGGTATAAGAAATTGGTGAAAAGGTTCCATAAATCGGGTCGCTTAAAGAAGCTAATTTTCATGAGAGCTCATTTCATTGCACCACAATCGCTTTATAACCTCATTGTCACCGATTGAAGGAAGTGGGATATTTAAAGGATCGCATTATTTCTCAAAAAATTTTAAAATGTATTAAATTGCTCCAGCTACCAGCGTTTAAAAAAAAAATGGTCCTTCGAGACAGTCAAATGATTGAAACCTACCAGATTAATAGAAAAAAACGGTTCTATTCATTTTTAAAATATTATTTACATACATTTGAATATTGGCCACGGCGCCTGGTCAAAACCATAACGAATTAACTCGAGTTAGGGCGAAAATTTTATTTTCACCATCGTGTTAAATGTTTTTTTCTTTAAAAAAGTAAGAACTAAGTAAAATAATAGATCAGGCTGAGCATTTTGAGCGCTAGTTCGGGTAATGTTCACCCTGAGCACACCGACCTTTGAGGCTTATGAGTGAATGACTGAGACTTCAGGCAATCTCACCAGCACGATATCCGTGACCAGAGGACGTAACCTGAGCGTTAGATCGCAATAGCGTCAAATCGCTTTCCTAGAATCTCTTGGAGAGATAAACGAAAAAATCACCAACTGATTTCCCCGAGGATTTAAAACTTTTTTTTCTAATAAAAGTGAAAAGTAGACTTAGGTTGATATGACTTGTGACCACAGATAGTACAGGCAAGCGTCTAGTAAACCCGTTGCATATTAAATTTCAGTTTAGTTTTCCTATTTATCCGATAACTTTCAAATGTGGGACTGGCTCGAAGGACCATTTTCGTATTGTAAATGGAGTAACCTCAAATTTAAAACAACTCATACAGTTTTTCAAAACTACTGGGACCAGTTTCAAATAAATTCCAATATTATAATCAATTCGTTGGGAAAAGCCTTAAATCCATATGGAGATTTTTTCTTTGAGTGTATCGAAAATGCCGGCGTTTCTGCTAAAAATGTTGTTCAACACTAAAAAAGTTGTTCGATTTTTTTGTTCTTTTTTTTTTTGGGAAAAACAGAAAACAAATGCAAAAGTCATTAACCACACTTCCGTTTCAAAGTGTAAATAGACGGTCATAAACATATTTCCAAAAAAAAAGTGGCTCCAATGATTCTCAAAACACCCCAAATAAGAGAAGAGGAAAAAACTAACAAAAACAAAAACCCAACATGCAACTTCCGGTCAGCATAGATTATCGGACACAAAGCAAACAGAGATCAAATCAAATACAACACACAGAACAAAAAAAAAAATAAACCACAAAATAATTCACCTGCGTTTTTTTTTGGGGGTTTTTGTAAATAAACACACACAGACACACTTGAATTGCGGTAAGAGGGGAAATTACCCAAAATTATGTAATTTCTAATACGAGGCTCAACCCCATGTATAAAACATGTAAAGGGTCGATTAAAATTCGATTAGAATTTTCGGAAATTCAAGTTCGCTTGTCGTCATTTTGTCAGTTCCTGGGTTACAATTATGAGGAGGCTCCCACACTCCGACTTCTTAAATTGGAAAATCTAAGAGACATGAGGGGTATGATTTTTGTGAATCTATGGGTATTATCAGTTCTCGGGTTACATGACGTTGAAACAGTTGACCAAGTATGAGGAGGTGAGGAATTCTAGTACAACTGGTTAGCGGTTTGGTAGTCTGCGTGAACTCTCAGATCGCGGACATAACGTTGAATGTCCTGTCTTCAAATAAGCCCCACATCGCGCATTCTCAAATTGGAATACGATGTTTGATCCATTGCAGTTAAACGTTGCAGTTGATTATTAGTTCTCAGATTACTTGACGTTGAAACTCCACCATGACTTAAGTCTTTACTTTGAGAAACATGTAAAACACTCGGATGTGTATCTTTGGATAGTTGAAGGAATATTAAATTCTGTAGCGTCGATCTGAGGCTGAATGCTTTCGTTGGCATTCAAATATAAAAATATTTCATTGATTCAATGAAATCTGTAATTAATTTTCAGTGATTTAATGAAATTTGTACAAAAAAAAAATGAAAATATTTCATTGATTTAATGAAATCGGTAATTAATTTAATGACATTTTTCATTGATTTAATGAAAATTTTAATTTGTTAAATTATGTTTTGCGAGAATTTAATTATCATTCAAAAATAAAACTATTTCATTTATTTAATGAAATCAGTTATTACTTTAATGAAATTTTTCATTGATTTAATGAAATTTAAAAAAATAAAATAAAAACATTTCATTAATTTAATGAAATTGTAAAAAAATACAAAATTTCATTGATGAAATCTGTAATTAATTTAATGACATTTTTCATTGATTTAATGAAATTGTAAAAAAATACAAAATTTCATTGATGAAATCTGTAATTAATTTAATGAAATTTTTCATTGATTTAATGAAATTAAAAAAAAATAAAAACATTTCATTGTTTTAATGAAATATGTAATTAATTTAATGAAATTTTTCATTTATTAAATGATATTTTGCGTTGATTAAATGAAATTAAAAAAAAAAAAAAAAACATTTCATTGATTTAATCAAACATGTAATTACTTTAATGACATTTTTCATTGATTAAATGAAATTTAAAAAAAATAAAAACTTTTTATTGATTTAATGAAATTGTAAAAAAATACAAAATTTCATTGATGAAATCTGTAATTAATTTAATGAAATTTTTCATTGATTTAATGAAATTTAAAAAAAATAAAAACATTTCATTGATTTAATGAAATATGTAATTAATTTAATGAAATTTTTCATAATTAAATTATATTTTTCGTTGATTAAATGAAATTTAAAAAAAAAATAAAAACATTTCATTGATTTAATCAAACATGTAATTAATTTGAAATTAAATTTTTCATTAATTTAATGAAACTTTTCATTTATTTAATGAAATTTTTCATTTATTTGATGAAATTTTTCATTTATTAAAAAAAATGTTTTGCATGAATTTAATTTTGAATCAAAAATGAAAATATTTCATTGATATAATGAAATTTGTAATTAATTTAATGATAGTTTTGCTCCCGAATCCAGTCAATGGCGCACAGTGATTCATAATGGAGTTCTGTTGGAAATTTGATGTCCTTTCCGCTACTCCAGAGTCCGGTCAACAGCGCTCTGTGGTTCAGTTTCATAATCTTCTGATGTGGTGAATATTTTGCAGTTCTATAAAAGAAATACCGATTGTAGTCAACAGCTAAACAATAAATTTCATTTAATAAGATTGAATTTTTTCGCAATTGAATATATTTTCCAAAAATATTCAAAGTTCATCACTTACTTATTATTTTTCGATTATAAAATTTGAGTTTGTGGTCATGTGTTCATACTTAAAATTAACATAAATATTTATGGTTATTTTATGTTTCCCCCGTATGGATTATGACTTAATTATTGTTCGGAGAGGTTTTTGAAAGTTTTATACAAAAAAAAAAATTACAAATTCTGTAAACGTCGCGCCACCAAGTGAGGGCCACAAATGAATTCTTTCGATGATGAAAAATGTGTTGATGATTTTTAATTAATAAATTCAACATATTTTACATACAATTTTTATTTCATTTTTTTTATGGTTAATTATAGGTTCTGACTGTGTCTGTCCGTCCATTTGTAAGGCCTTTTCTCTTTCCCTCTCTGTCTGTCTCTCAGCTTAATCAAAATCAGTTGAATTGAAAAATGATTAAAAACTACTGGACACGTGTATGGCGATCCAGATGAGTTTGTATATACACTTCACACACACACGAAAAACAACTCCACACTCCATTTCAATCTGACTTCACTTTAGGCCACAGTCAAGTAAAAGGCATGTTAACAATTTTGAAATGCGAACGTGTGTTGGAGGATGGTTGGAACGCGCTCAGAAAGGTTTCTTTTACACATAAACGTTTTTGACTCCCCCCCCCCACATTCTTCTTCTTCTTCTGCTTCTTCCTATTGAAGCCTTTGTTTTGCTGTTTTTGTGTGTTAACCTTTTTTGTTGTTGTTGTTGTTGTTTTCGGTTTTTATTGAGTAGACCAACTTCTTTTGCAGAGTCGTACTCCAAAGGGGCCGTAACGCCTCAGCGATTAATTTGTTAAATGTTTTTAGTATGTCTGATGATGATATTGTTGTTGTTGTTGTTCTGTATGGCTTTTAGGCCTTTTTGAGCTGGACCATTTTTTCTTGCTTGTCACCGTTGCTGTTGTTGTTGTTGTGGGTTCTTCGGCAATGTTTTGACTGCAGACAGCTGCTTGATGTTATTATTACTTCAGTTCTTTGCCTGCCTGCCTGTTTTTTCCGGCTGGCCATGTGCGCAAATTCTCAAATTGAAGTTGGCTTTTAGCATTTTTGAAATACTTTCTTTGGCATGCCAGCCTATACCCTACATCATTGTGAAAAGCCCCACAATTTCGATTGTCGACCAGGTGAATGTGCTCTTGTATTTGGACTTTGTTATTTTGAATGTGCTTTACAAATTATGTAAACAAATCTGAATAACAGTTTATTTATTTAGTCAATGAGAGAATTTCATTGATTTCATGAAATGTTGTAATCGATGCAATGCAACTTTTCATTAATCCAATGAATTTAAAAAAAAGATGGATTCAATGTAGTTTTCAATAACTAAATAACATTTTTCATTCATTTTTGTTGCTGTTTAAATATTTATTTTTTTATTTTAAGGAATTTTTCATGGATTCATTGTTTTAACGTTGGATAATTTTCATTAAATATAAAATCTAAAAACAAAATATTTTTTTTAATAAATCAATGAAACTTGATCATGCAATCAATGCAATTTTTTAATAAAACGAATTTCTTTGATTAGATTTCATAAAATATTTTTTTTTATTAAATTAATGAAATTAAAGAATTTCATTGATTTAATGAAATGTTGTAATCGATGCAATGCAACTTGTCATTAATGCAATGACTTTTTTTTAATTGTTTCATTGGTTCAAAGTACTTTTCATTAGGTTAGGTTAGGTTAGGTTGAATGGAGGATCGGTCATGCACCATGACCGTCTCATGTCATTGACATACACCTAGGCCAGCAATTTGGCCTGTTGTGCGCTCCTGGTTTCGTCTACGTATTCCCTTCCCCCTTATCCTACGTTAGGAATTCGGTCCCCTATATAAAGTTACTCAAATTCCTCATGTCTATTGCTTTGACGGCCGATAGGTCATCTAAGGTGTCCTCTCCTAATTGACATGCGAGAAAACAGGGCAGTGGCACAGGAAGTGTTCCGCCGTCTCGGCGTCCTCTCCGCATGCCCTGCATTCGTCGCTCTGGGAACATCCTATTCTAAATAGGTGTGCCCTTACACTAGTGTGCCCTGTGATGACCCCAACTAGCTTACTTAGTTCATTTTTGTTAAACCCGAGTATTCTCTTTGTTTTATTGTAATCGAGGTTTCCCCAGGTTTCTTTTGTGGTTTTCATTAACTAAGTAAACATTTTCATTAATTTACTGAAATTTGTCATTAATTTTTGTTGTTGTTTTAATAATTTTTTTTTTGATTTTAAGGAATTTTTCATGGATTCAAAAATGTGTTCATTGTTTTAACGTAGTTTTTATTAAGAAATAAAAAATTTTCATTAAAAATATAAAATATAAAAGGGTCAATTGCAAACATATTGCTATTTATTTGTCCCCGCTGTTTAAACTCACTTTTGAGGTAAAACCACAAAAAAAAAAAAACAAAATAAAAATGAGAAAATAGTCGTTGAAGAATATATCACAAGAAACACATTTCTCAGAATTAATTTTTTTTTTTTTATATTAATTGAGAACAGTATTTGATGCTCCCTCATATTCGTTCCATACAAAACCACTTGTCTCCAGCTACAGTTTTTGATACAAAATTTGAAAAAAAAATAAAAAACGAAGTAACCTGAAAACATACAATAACTGTTTTCAAAATATTGGAATTATTTCTTGCACTTTATTCTATTTTTTCCACCAAACATTACAAACGCAGATTATAATTTTTGAAAACATTTTGTCTCCGCACATTGTCGTGAACGTCACGCTATTTTCTTTTTTTCAGATTTACCAATATAGTCATCGTATTGAACTGAAGTGAATTAGGCTAAGAAAGCGCTTGCTTTACACAATACGAAATAAAAAGAATTTAAAAAAAAGACATTATAGTGAAGTGTTGTTCTACGTCTTTATTAGTACATAATGGTAAGTAAGTGTAAAAATGTCGTGAACGTCATGCAAAATATCGGTACAGCAAAACTATAAATATACAAAATTTAAGTTTAAAATCATTGTTTTATAAGTATTGATTCATTTATTCTGAGTTTTAGTACATTTGCGATATTCACTTCGTAAAAAAATACAAAAAAGTGGTAAATGTCTTGAACGTCACTTTTAAGATGTGTCGCACCAATATTAAAAATATTAATTTTGTATTTATCTTCTTACTTCTATGAAAGCTTTTTATAAACTATTTATGTAAGCTTTCAGAAGAAGTCCAAACTTTTCACTTTGGCGCTTCGCGTAACCAAGCATCTCTCCATACGGGTTTACTTTATTTTAAAAAGTTTGAGAAGCCTATAAGCTTTTGCACAATTTCAGAAAGCTTAAACCATGGACCTGGTGCTATTTCGGCTCATTTAAATCCAATATTGAATTATATAAAAGACTGTTCTCCGGAAACAACGACGGTGCACTTTTTTTCGGATGGCCCATCTTCTCAATACAAACAAAAAAATATTTTTTTCTTTTTATGTAATCGATTCTTTGAAAAGTCGCATGGAAAGGGTGCAGCCGACGGTGTGGGTGCTGTCATTAAGCGAACAGCAGACGCTCTTGTGGCTCACGGATTAGACATAGCAGACGCAGAGAAATTGTATCAGTCGCTTTTAGGCAAAACTAATGTGCAATTGTTTTACGTAACTCCAAAAGAAATTTTCAATAACAACAAAATATTGCCCAAAAATTTGAAAACCGTTCATGGCACGAGAGATATTCACCAAATAATTACAAGATCCAGAGGTGAAATAATACACAGAAATCTCTCTTGCTTCTGCAATACAAACAACTGGTTGACAGAGAAACTATGTTATTGCCATAAACTTTATCCAAAAGTCGCGAAAATAGGCTGCAAAGAAAGGATGTCTTGTAAAATGATGTATTCCGACGTATACACTGATTCTGATTAAAAAATTTGTCGAATAAATATACCCATACCTGTTACTACTACTATTAATAATACTACTTACTAGAATAATGTACTTATTTTTAATTATCTCTTTATAAAAGAATAAACCTATATCCGTTTAATGTTTACTCGTAACTTGGTTTATATTTTTTAGTTAAGCACTGGAACCTTCATTGAGCGCTACAAGATGTCTTGAACGCTACAAAATGTCTTGAACGTCACATGTTAGTTTTTCTTTCTCAAATTTATAGTTTTAACAATACTTTTTTTTAATTGCAGCAAGCCCATTATCTTACAAAAAATCCATACTTTTATGTGCTTTGGTTTAAACATTTATTAATTTTTGACGTAAAAATGTAAACATAACAGAATGCTTTTGTAAAATTATTAAACCTTAAAACACACTGTTATTTTATTTTTGTGATTTAAATGGTGCTTTTTGAAAACGTTCGTCTAAATAATTAAATAACAAGTTCTTAAACTTCACAAAAATGTTTTACATCAACTATCCTTACATTTTAACTGATTTTTTACCCATTCTTTCTATGTGACGTTCAAGACAGAAATCCAGGTATTCCTTACCAAAACATAAGAAAAAACATAATTATATTAATTTTTCGAAGAGCCTAAAAACGCCTTTATATTCTTAATCAAACTTGTCGTAAATCTACTACTCTACCGGGAAAATTTAATAAACTTTTAAAACAAAACAACAAAAACTCTCCGTGTACATTTTGATTGAAATTGACCCAAAAATAAAATGCTTTTTCAATCAATGAAATTTTTTCATTAAATCAATGACATTTTTTAACGAAACGATTTTTTTTGTTGATTCCATAAAATAATTTTTTTTGTTAGATCAATAAAATGAAAGAATTTCATTGATTTAATGAAATGTTGTAATTGATGCAATGCAACTTTTCATTAAACTAAAAAAATTTTTGTTTAAATTGTTTCTTAGATTCGATGTAGTTTTCCTTAAAAGAAATAAAATTGTTCATTAATTAAAGTAGAATATGTCATTAATTTTTTGTTGTTGTTTCAAAAACTTTTTTTTGCTTTTTTCACATTTTCAGAAATTGAAAAAAAAAATTATTAAAAAAAATGTTTTCATTGATTCAATGTAATTTTCATTAAAAAAAAATAATTAATTAAATAAAATTTGTCATTAATTTTTTGTTGTTGTTTCAATATTTTTTTTTGTTATTTTCTATTTTTTTAAAAAAATTAAAAAAAAAATATTAAAAAAAATATCTTCATCAATATAGTTTTCATTAAAAAAAAAGTAAATCATTAATTAAATAAAAATTTCCAATATTTTTTTGTTGTTTTTTATTTGTTTTTTTCCCATTTTTTTCAACAAATTAAAAAAAAAATTATTAAAAAAATGTTTTCATTGATTCAATGTCGTTTTCATTGAAAAAAATAATAAATCATTAATTAAATAAAATTTGTCATTAATTTGTTGTTGTTGTTTTTTATTTCTTTTTTTTTCATTTGTTTAACAAATTAAATACAAATTATTAAAAAAAATATCTTCATTGATTCAATGTAGTTTTCATTTGAAAAGAAAAAAAATCATTAATTAAATAAAATTTGTCATTATTTTTTTGTGGTGTTTTTAATATTTTTTTTTGTTATTTTCCATTTTTTTTTTAAATTAAAAAAAAATTATTATTAAAAAAATATTTTCATTGAAAAAAAATAAATCATTAATTAAATAAAATTTGTCATTATTTTGTTGTTGTTGTTTTAATTTTTTTTTTTGTTATTTTAAATTTTTTGAAAAAAATAAAAAAAATGTATTTAAGAAAATATCTTCATGTAGTTTTCACTTGAAAAAAAAATCATTGATTAAATAAAATTTGTCATTATTTTTGTTGTTGTTTTAATATAGTTTTTTGGTTTTTTTTAGTGTTTAACAAACTAAAAAATGTTTTCAATAAAATTAAAAATTTTAATCTATCTATCTTCTATCTATATATATAAAAATGGATGTGTGTATGTATGTAACGTATGGACTCGAAAACGGCTAGACCGATTTTGATGAAATTTTCAGGGAATCTTCCGAATAACCCCGCGAGTAACATAGGCTACACATTGTTTGGATTTATCTACATTTAGGGGGTGAAAATGGCAAAAGGGATAAAAACTCCCCTTTCCTATATAAATATGTGTAATACAACACTAATTGCTTAGGGCCAGCAACGCGGACCGGGTCAGCTAGTTTAATATAAAAGCAAAATACTTCTTCATTGATTAAATGATTTTTCTCATTAAATCAATGACATTTTTTCATGCAATCAATGACATTTTTTCATGAAACTAATTTTTTGTATTTGATTCCATAAAATGTATACAGTCTGGCTTAGTTTGTTTAGTGTAGCCCAAAACTTAGTCGACTTGAGCGCCTCAGTTACTCCGTTTTTTTTTTTTTGAAACGACTGCCGTTCCTGACATTTCTGGGCAGTTACGTGTAACGTAAACCAATTTATATTTTTACAAATTTGTATGTGTCAAAAGAATTTCGTAGTCGTTGTTGTTGTTGTTGTGGCTGACTTTTGCGAAGAACATTCTGCCCAAATGGCTTTTCAATCCATCTTTTTCGTTGGACTTTATTTTTTGACATTCTTTCAGTTTTGTTTTTTGTTGCTGGCCTTTTTCAACGTTTTTTTCTGTATGCTCTTCTGGAATTCTCTTGATATGTGGCGTACGATTCATTGCGGTGCCAGTGGGTGTGTTGTGTCTTTTATTTTCTTCGGTTAAAGGCTTCTTCCAGGCATACATGCTTTGCATAAAAATTACACCATTTTTATTCGGTTCGGGGGGTTTTTTTTCTCTTCTCAGTACCTTTCATTGCATGGTCGGCATCAGTCAAAGCTGTAAATAGGTCGCTATGTTTTGGTTGTTGTTTTGTGTAAGTGTGTCTTACGGTTTGATTTAATAATGAATTAATTAAAAACAATTTTAATTTTTTTCTTTCTTGTTGTCTGTGGATATTTTTGTATGTCATGCTGAAACAGATGGGAGCCTCAAGGGCTTAGGAGAGACCTCACACAAGGATATTTTGTTCGGGGAGCTGTTACCGACTTGAAGTGATGCTTTGGATCGTCTGCGTTTGAAAATCCTAGGGGTTCTTCGTTGGTGTGAAAAGAATTTCATCAGATGTTTATGTTCATTATGGATTTTTCTTAATTTCAATTACTGTTGGAAATCTGTAATTTTTTTTTTTGGAATTTTCTTCCCAATAACGAAAATAGTTTTTTTTCTCATCTCATATGAGAATTTACATGTTTGTTTGTTTGGTTTTTTTTTTTAAATTAAATTTTGCGGTTTTAAGAAATTGGCAGGCAAACCCACAAAGGCAAAACTTTAACTCTCTCGCTCTAGCATCCGCCAGACTTTGCTGACATGAAAGGATTACAATGAGCAAAGCGAAACGATTCGAGCCAAACAAACCACAAATTGATGTAAACGACCGGAAAAAATCATTACAACAAACGTTTTTACTGTCAAGAATAATGATTGCATTAAAGCAACAACAACAACAACAACAATGCAAATTGAATGGGAAATGATCAAGTCAAGCCAAGCTCCCAACCACCATATGCCGCTTTCAAAAACACCAGAGTGATGTTTTCGGTTTGGTTTTGCCTGTTTTCTGTGTAGTGATCACACATAAAGATCACACTATTATCGATCGAACTGAATAATGTTCAGCCGATCCGGCGAACAGCCACAACATGCAACTCATTCATTATAAAGAATAACAACAGTCAGAGTCACAGTCACAACAACAGCAACAACGCCGAAACGACTATTTTATGCATATGAAAATTGCACTAATTTAGAGCTGCTGCAGCAGCCGTCTCCGGTCTGGGCAAACTTTTCATTTTCTTGATTGTTAGAATTTCGAGCCAAAATTGTGCTTGTCGAGAGAAAATTACTCGCTCGACTCCGAATCTGCAGCCCCGGTGTCGACCGTTGAAGAATTGAAGACCCAATGTTGTCACAGCACATAAAAATCCCCTTACTAGTTGATTCATGACATTCAATGCTTAAATGACATTTCTCATAGATCCAATGAAAGTTTATTTAAAAAAAAAAAAAATAGTGGTTTAATAAAATTTTTCAATAATTGAACAGAAATGTTTCCACCTAGTTTTCATTGTTTTATAACAAAATTGACTTCAATCAAATAAAGTAATCACCTTTTTTTCGTGAATGTTGAGGAAAATGCGAAATGAACGTTTTCATTGCATTTACGAAATGTTCCATTGACCTACCATAAACTATTTCACTGATTTAATGAAATTTGTCATTGTTTCCAGGTAGTCGTCATTACCTAATTAAAATTTATCATTAATTCAATAAAGTCGAGAAAAGTTCTCCTCTGAAGTCATGAACAAACAATTTTTTGATTAAATAAACTTATTCATTGCTTCAATGAATTTCATCATTAATTCAATGAAATTGTTCATTGTTATCGTAAAACTTTTCACTTGCAAAAATACAATATTTCACTTATTTAAATAATTGAGAGTAGAATCTTTTCTATGCTTGAACGGAGTGTTGACAGAAATATGATGAAATTTGTTCATTACAACAATGATATTGTTCATTGCATCAATGACATTTTTCATTGTCACAGAAAAATGTTCATTGACAAACATTAAATATTTCACTAATCCAATGAAATTTTTCATTGATTCAGGAAAAAATGTGTCATTTTTTTAATGACAGTTTCATTAATTGAAATTGTTGTTTAATTAAAAAAAAGTAATTCGAAAAAAGTTATCCTCTTCAGTCATAAATTAAATAAGTTCAATGAAATTTGTTCATTACATCAGTGAAATTGTTCATTGCATCAATGATATTTTTCATTGCATCAATGAAATTTTTTGACTAAATAAAATATTTCACTAATTCAATAAAATTTTTCATTGATTAAAAAAAAATTGTCATTTATTTAATGAAAGTGTCATTAATTGAAATTGTTGTTTAATTAAAAAAAAGTAATTCGAAAAAAGTTATCCTCTTCAATCATAAATTAAATAAGTGAGGGTAATAGGAACTGTGTATTACTTCAATGAACTTTTTTCATTTCATCAATGACATTTTTCATTCTCACTGAAAAATGTTTTTTGACAAAATAAAACATTTCACTAATTCAATGACATTTTTCATTGATCCAAGAAAAAATGTGTCATTTATTTAATGGCGGTTTCATTAATTAAAATTTTTGATTAATTGAATAAAGTAATTCGAAAAAAAAAATAATCTGTAGTCTTGATTGAAATAACTAGGGAAATATGAACTGCTCATTGTTTCTATGAAATTTTTTCATTACATCAATGAAATTGTTCATTGCATCAATGACGTTTTTCATTGCATCAATGAAATTTTTCATTGTCACAGAAAAATGTCCACTGACAAAAATAAAATATTTTCATTGATTCAAAAAAAAAAAAAAATGTGTCATTTATTTAATGGCGGTTTCATTAAAAATTATATTCTGTAGTCATGAATGACATAATTAGGGAAATTGGAACTGTGTATTGGTTCAATGAAATATTTCATTACATCAATGAAATATTTCATTGCATCAATGAGATTTTTCATTGTCCCAGAAAAATATTCATTGACAAAAATACAATATTGCGCTAATTCAATGAAATTTGTAATTTATTACAAAAAAAAAAAAAATTAAGGTTTCATTAAAAATATTCTTTTAGAAAAAAAAATTACTTGAGAGAACCCAGGGCCCCAGGTCGGTCTGCCCTCTTCAGGCACTGCTTATTTGGATCATTTCAACCGCATTGAATGCGGTGTGATACATTATTACAAATCTTCGATGCAGTTGGTACATATGTATATTGGAGAGCTAGCCAGCTAGCTGGCATGCTAGCGGCTGCTGACTGCGGCTATTCAAAAATATGTTCAACATTTTCTTCAGCAAAACGAAACGAAACCCCAAAAACGATCTGCAACATTTGTTTTGAGCCAAACACGCAACATTTGAGAACCAACAACAACGGAGTGCGATAAAACCGAAGGTTGGTGGGGCAGGGGGGGGGACAAAATCTAAATCTTGAATGGAAATCAAATCAAGTTTCTTTATTTGTATGGCTTCATTTTTTTCTTTCTTACACAGTATTATAATTATTGGCTTAGACATTCGTACTTGATAGAAGTTTGGCTTTTGCTTTTGTTTTTTTTTTTTTGTTATCTCCTCCTTTTTTTGTTAGCTTCTTTCGATTTCGTTTTATTGCGCGCGTTTCTTTGCTATAAAATTACTTAATTTCCGTTTGGTTAATTTGTGCCATAGCTCTGGCAAACCGAAGAACATGTCATTCGGATAGCTAAGACAATAATAATAAAAAAAAAATAAAAAAATAATAATGAGAGCAAAAATTCAAAAAGATGGTAAAGGATGTGGCAAGTGGAATGGAAAGGTGATTCCATTTGTTGTACTGAACCCATATTTTTGTGCTTTTTTTGTTAAAAAAAAAAGTGTAATCATACGAATAGATTTTGTGTTCGTTTGTCAAGGTGTTGCCTAACATTTTATGGTGTAGAATGCTACCCCATAAAATAGCCGATGTCTGCTGTGTTTTAATTTGCAAAACCCAACCAAATGAAAAGCAGACATTCAAAATGTGAACGCAAACGACGCGACGCGACTCGATTGTTTAGGGTGGGACGCTTCTAATCATCACAGCTGTTTTTTTGACACTGTCTCAATAAAACAAAGTTATCGTTCATGCCACATCCACATATTGTTCACTGGGATTTATCTGACCTTTCTGGGACTAACTTCCTCGGTTAACTTTCCTAGAACAGACATTTGCCCGGGTCAATGTGGAATGAGATCGCATAGCAAGAGTTACGCTATAAACTATTTTTGTTTTCTTTCAAAATGTATCTTTTTCACACTTCATTGCCACAACTCTCTGTACGATTATCTAACAAAGTTTACTTTCATTTCATCCGCCTGTTATAATGTCATTATTTATGAAGTCACTCTCACAATTATGAAGAGAAACAGCCACCCGTCGTCTTTAACTGTAATAAAATAATTTTAATATATTTTTCTTGTTGTTGTTGTGACAAAATGTATTACCTTCCCTGGAATCTGACAACAAGAAATGAAACCAGACAACAAGTAGAAGAAAACTATAGTGTTTTCTTTTTTTTGTTTTGCAAACCAAAGAAACAATGATTTATTTTTCACATAAACTTTTCTTCACACTGTCTTTCTTGGGCTTTTCCTCAATACCCCTTCCTACCTATCCCTCTCATCGTCAGTGAGTTTTTTCCCCCTTTTCTTTGAAAATATTTTTAGTTTTGTATGTTTCCAAGCAATTTCATATTTTTTGCCTGCTTCGTTTTGTTTTGACAATTTAAATGTCATTAACAGCATGACACCTTCAATTTGTGTTCCCCTTACCCCTCCCACCAGAGCAACATATCCACCCGGGCTACACGAGCAAAACAATGTCGCAAAACAACCAACAACACCAGCTGCTCCCAAACATCTATCTATCCGAGCAGCGTCATCATTTGCCAGCGTGTTCAGAGAAAAAAGAAGCATTTTAGTGTTTGCCTTTCCTGTGATTTCTGTTTCTCCTTTCTTTGTTTAGGGAGAAGTATGAGAAGTTGGGTAGTAAATAGTCAACTATTAAGTTAAAGGAATAAAAAGAGGACTCTGTATTGAAATCCAATCCAAGTCCAAAAAAATTATAACAGATCAGACCGAAAAAATAGAGCAATATGAATTGAAATCCGACGATTTTTTCTATCGCTACGTTTGATTACTTGCAGGAAACATAAAACGAGCAGGCCCTCCTGAGTTTCTAGTACACTATTTGGTTAATGGGAGACATTGTTTGGAACTGATGCGTTATGGCAAACAATGTGGCCACATTGACCAAAAAGTGTACTAGAAACTCTAGAGGTCCTGCTCGTTTTATGTTTCCGGCAAGAAATTACCTCAAATTTGGCGAAAAAAACTCATATTGTTTGGAAACTCTCTCCGTCGTTACAAGATTGTTCGATTTGGAACCTTTTGCCGTATTGTTTGTGCCATTTTCACGACTTATCTAGCGTATATTGCTTACAATCTTTACTGTACAAATCCCCGACAGTGGGCGACATCTCAGTTCGTCTTCTGACGCCTTGACACATTTACCAAAGCGGTCGTTTAAGTCAGATTTGACAATTTTCGGATGTGTTTCTTTGAAAAGTCTGAGATCATGTTAAATTCAGAATTTGCGGCCTTCTTTAATGGATTTTGTTTTCTCATGTCATACTCGATCTTCATATTTTGGAAGCCTTTGTTCAGTTTACACACTAGCGCCATCTATAAGTGAGGTCGGTCCGTTTCCGCGGTTGACTATGGTCGATTTTTCATTACCTCTTGTTTTTTTATGTGATTTTTTTTAAGGGCTTATAATGCGACTCTTTAATGTGATTTTTTTTAATGGACCTTTCCTGAACAACCGTTGTCTATGACATTGCCCTTATGGGATCATGGCTTGGGTTGGACGTGACGGATTTTAGTTTGGTTTCCTTTTTTTTCTGTAATGTAATTTTTCTATCATTGTATCATACTCGGTCTTTATAGTTTGGAAGCCTTTGTTCAGTTCATACACTAGCGCCATCTCTGAGAGATATATTTATCCGTTGTAGGATCGTGTCCCGGGTTGACTGTGATAGACTTTTTTTGTCCTCTTGTTCTATAATGCGATTTTTTTAATGGCCTGATCGGTGTTTATAGTTTGCTTTCATTCAATTCACACACTAGCGCCGTCTCTGAGCAACCTTATTCCATAAGAACGTCCTTTATGGGTGCATGACTCAAGGTGAGCGCTGAGGATTCTGAAATGTGATTTCAGATTCATGCTCGGTTCTGCTCGGTCTTGAAAATGTAGAAGCCTTTATTTAATTTATACACTAGCGCCATCTCTGTGAGATATATTTCTTCGTTGTAGGATCGTGTCCCGGTTTGACTGTGTCAGACTTTTCTTTTCCTCTTGAACTATAATGCGATTTTTTTCACTGGCCTGATCGATCTTTCTTGTTTGCTTTCGTTCAATTCACACACTAGCGCCATCTCTGAGCAACCTTATTCTATAAGAACGTCCTTTATGGGTTCATGACTCTAGGTGATTTACCGCATGTCCTGCTCGGTCTTGAAAATGTAGAAGCCTTTATTCAATTTATACACTAGCGACATCTCTGAGAGATATATTTCTCCGTTGTAGGTTCGTGTCCCGGGTTGACTGTGTCAGACTTATTTTCCTCTTTTTTTATAATGTGATTTTTTTTGATAGCCTGCTCGGTCTTTTTTTGTAGTTTGCTTTCGTTTAATTCACACACTAGCGCCATCTCTGAGCAAACTTATTCCATAAGAACTTCACTTATGGGTTCATGGCTTGGTTTGGGCGCGGAGGACTTTTGTTTGAGTATCTTTCTTTTCGGAAATGTGATTTTCCTCATATCGTGCCCGGTCTTCATAGTTTAGAAGCCTTTGTTCAGTTCATACACTAGCGCCATCTCTGAGAGAGATATTTTCCTCGTTGTAGGTTCGTGTTCCGGGTTGACTGTGATCGACTTTTTTTTGTCCTCTTGTTCTATAATGTGCGTTTTTGATGGCCTGCTCTTTATTGCTTGCTTTCGTTCAATTCACACACTATCGCCATCTGTGAGCAACCTTATTCTATAAGAACGTCCCTTATGGGTTCATGGCTTGGGTTGGGCGCAGACGACATTTGTTTGAGTATCTTTCTGAAATGTGATTTTCCGATCTGCATAGTGTAGATGCCTTTTTTATAATTTGATTTTTCTCAAGTCCCACTCGGTTTTGAACGAATTTCTTCAATTCACACACTAACGTCATCTGTGATAACACCTTCACTCCATCTGTTGCCCGTTGATGGTTCATATCCTAGATTGATGGAATTTTGTTGCGATTTCTCATGTTCTTTTTTTTTTACAATTTCGTGAAAATCCTTGAACGAGCCTGGCAAATGTTCTAGAACGCCTTGGTTCAATAGTTTTTGTTCGCCACCATTCGCCAGTGTCTGCGTTGAGAAACGAACCCACTAGCCGATGGTCAGGCACCACCAGCTGGTGTCAATTTGTAGGCAAACGCGTCACCCATCGTGAGCATGATCTTGGCCAGTATCCAGACTATCTTTTAGGGCAATACAAATGTGCTTTGGAATCAACTAAATGATCGCCTCATATTTTTAACAGAGTGCTGTTAGCAATTAACAGTGCTATGTTAAATAGTTAATAGAGGTCGAGGGATATTTTTGAAGGGGAATTATAAACGATCGGAAGCATAAAAGCAATCAAAATTATTAACTGAGTAAAATCTTTTAAATGGTCTTAGTTGGAAAATCCTTTGGTAAAAATAGGAAATTTTCCAATAAAAATGATTAGACATCAGTTGGGTTGATATTATTCACACAGATATGAGCGCGCCTTAACCCTTTAACCACTGAAATCAAACCTTTCAACCATTAGAAATGGCTGTTAACGATGACCGTCTGTAGATGGTCTTAGAGCTTAAAGGGTTAATGACCTTTTAGAATCGGAATCTTAAAAATGTCTGCTTTAGCCTTGACGGTGTTCCTGAAACTCCAGATCCTTTATCCTAGGATAGAAAGTTGGTCATAACTTTCTGCCCTATGATGTAGATCATGTTGCTTCGCCTTTCTCTCTTTCTCTATCCTAAACTGTTCATCCACACTTCCCATCATTTTCTGTCCGTGTTCCCTTGAAATTGGCTCACCTTCATCTCAGTTTGTCCGCCATCCATCCGCCCGCCTGTCTTTACCACCACTCCAGCCGACATCGATTCTTTCACTTTTTTGCCCACCATCTGTCCTCCCGTCCGCGCCGAATGTCAGGCGCATGTCATTCACTGCTTAAGTTAATAACAATAAACATTCAACAATTTCTTAAAGAAATATTTATGAGATTTTTTCCAACCGACCAACAACAACAACAACTGTAAAGTAATGTTGCCGATAACATCTATGAAAGTCTTAAATATAAATTTAATTGTCATTTAAGTTTTTTGACAATCAACCAAAAAAAAAAAAAAAAAAAACAACATGAATGAATCTATCAGATTTTTTTGTTTTCGGTGTTGTTACACTTTTTCGGCAACACAGTCGAACAACGCCAGAAAAAAAGAGATTTTCACATGAAAAGGTAGAGGAGAGAAAAAAAGTGGCTTATTTAGATCAGAGATTTTAGATTTTTTTTTGGTGTAACACACCAATGAAATTAAAGCCACAACAATTTTTTTTTTTATTTTTTTTTTTGGTTTATTTAGCCATTAAATACGTTGGTTGGACAAAATGTAGCTTTGATTTGTGTTCGCAGCCACTGACGACACCGGGTGTGGGAGTTGTTTCATTGGCTTGTCTGTTTGGCCCATTTGCATTACAAATTTTTATGGCCACAGACCAACAGATCTTTCGGTGTGATTGTATAACTTTAATTCCTTTTAAATAGCCTCACACATTTAGATCCGTTTTGTCCAACTGACTCACTGACGGATGGACAGACAGAGCGAAAGTCGCCTGAAATAGAATCGTTTGTATGCATTTAGCATAAATTTCAATGTTATTCAAATATTAATAAACTGAAAAACTTCATCTAATAAGCAAATACAGGCATGGGCATGTTTTTCTAGATATATTTTATAAAGAGTACACTTACACTCGAAGAAAAATCTGAAAGATCTATGGTCATATTTGAACAATACTCACTTATATGTCAGACTCCAAAGCCGGTCTGATTTTACCAGCGACGGCGACGAAATATCTCGCAAACTCGAAATTAAAGACCATACAGAGGTCGTGGCTTAAACCAAGTGTCCCCTGTGCTTAAACCAATTTTCTAAAACGCCACGTCGATTATACAAATGCGAAACTCATTTCAGCAAAAGCGGCATTCATTTCTATGGCCTGTATGTTTAGTTTTAGAACATGTGTCACCCTGTGTGGAAACTTTTTCTTCATAATATGTATATTTTTTTAACACCAAACTCCTCTGCAATTTCTTTAAACGGCAACCATTTCTTTCGCTTCAACAGTATTTTTTGAGAAAATGTGTCACCCTGTTCTTTAACCAAGTGTCGCCTGTGCTTAAACCAATTTTGTAAAACGCCATGTCAATTATACAAATGCGAAACTCATTTCAGCAAAAGCGGCATTCATTTCTATGGCCTGTATGTTTCGTTTTAGAACATATGTCACCCTGTGTGGAAATTTTGTCTTCATAATATATATATTCTTAAACACCAAGCTCCTCTGCAATTTCTTTAAACGTCAACCATTTCATTCGCTTCAACAGTAATTTTTGAAAAAATATGTCACCCTGTTTAGTTTTAGAACATGTGTCACCCTGTGTGGAAATTTTGTCTTCATTATAGTTATATTATTAAACACCAAACTCCTCTCCTCTCCTCAGCAAACGGCAACCATTTCATTCGCTTCAACATCCATTTGTCCGAAAATGTGTCACCCTGTGCCTAAACCATGTATCCATAAATTTAATGTTTTAAAACGCCTCGTCAGTTATATAAAATGCGGTACTCATATCAGCCAATTCGGCCCATATTTGTATGGCCGAAACATTAATTTTTAGAAAATGTGTCACCCTGTGTGGAAACTTTGTCTGCATAATATCTACTTTCTCAAAACCTGAACTCCTCTGCAATTTCACCGTACTGTAATCATGTCTTCCGCTTCAACATTATTTTTTTCTAAAATGTGTCACCCTGTGCTAAAACCAAGTGTCCATAAATTACATTTTATAAAACGCCTCGTCAATTATACAAATGCTGGACTCATTTCTGCAAATGCAGTACTCATTTCTATGGCCTGTATGTTCAGTTTCAGAAAATGTGTCACCCTGTGTTGAAACCGTCTCATCATAATAATAATTTTCTAAAAATGTAAATACCCTGCATTAAGAACGGCCATCAAATATGTGAACCACTTCGATGTTTCCAGAAAATGTGTCACCCTGTATTGAAACCCTAGTCCTACATTATCAATATCACAATATAACTTTTTCTTCATTTAATTTGCCTATTTTAATGGCCCGGCGAACACATTTTCCCGGTCTATCCCTTTTTTTGTATCACCTTTTAATCCGATTTACCAAAAACAAACCTTCTTAGGTGATTCTAGCTTTTGCCTTGTCGCCAGGACGATGATGATTCTATCGGTCAGTCACACAAGCAGTTTTTGTGGTTAGATGACAAAAGGGAAAGAATAAACTCTCCGTGGGGGAATTTAAAACATGCTCCACCGACAAAAACAAAATAATTAACACCATGACACTTCAATGCAGAAATGATATGATCTCCATGGACGACAATTCCATTCAATCCCAAGTGATGATACCCTACCAAAGGGGGGAGATATGAAAAGAGAAAAAAATTTAAAAAAAAAAAACATGAACCGGATAAAAATACTCCAATAATTAGCTAGTACATCATTTAATGGATGGCACTTAAAGCCATATAAAACTAGGAGCAAAAAAAATGCCCATCGCTCAGCTCACACATATAAGAGGGGGAATCAGATATCAGTATATCCGCCCGTCTCATCCCCTCCTCTGGCGTATAATAAATATTTCAATTAACATTTTCTTGCAAACATCAACATCAATAATGGCCATTCATCTTCATGATCCAAGTCGTCGTCGTCGTCGCCGTCGCCGCCGTTCATCGTCATGGCCCATCATTTGCTGGAATAAGTGAAAAATTGCAAATTATTAAATTATACTCTCGTACTTCAGAAAAAGACGAACCAGAACAAGAAAAAAACACACACACACACACACTCTATAGTGAACTGAAGAACTGCCACTGAACTGAACTGAAGTGGTCAGTAGTCTGGTTCAATTGAACTTTTTACAGTTCGGCCATTCAGTGCGTATCTTCTTTTTTTTTTTACAGTTAAAGTCACAATTTCTTCGCAAGCATCTTAAAATGTTTAACATCCCGGGCGGACGTGTACGAAATGTGTGATGTGTCGCTATGCCTAAAGTACAGGTAGATCTGCAAAACAGTAGGAATTGGAACAGTTTAATACGGACTCACTGTGGCATCACCCTGTTTTGAAACGGGTTGACTATAACTGTATGTTTCTTAAAGTGTAACTTATTTCACAGTTTTATTTTTTAAAAAAATGTGTCACCTTGCATTAAAATATAAATTTAAATAAAAATAAAAAAAATTAGTCATCCAAAATTACTGGCAAAAAATACCGCACTCGTTTCCTTCTAAATATTACGCATATGAGTCGCCCTGTTTTGAAACCGAATTGACCACAACTTTAATTTTCTAAAAATCGAACTTTTCTATATAGCACTCTTAATGGTCGACAAATACGTCACTAGTTTTAATGGTTAGATATTTCATTTCGAAAATGTGTCACCCTGTATTTAAACATTCATTTTGTACTAACGTATCCGTACCCATTTATTATTGACGCTCAAACATGGTAGTCATTTAGAAGCCCTAAACATTAATTTTCCAAACATGTGTCACCCTGTTATGAAACCAATGTACTATAACTTTCTAAAAACCTAACTTTCACACATTATAGTCTTACAGTCGATTAAAGACGGCACTCATTTCTTTTGCTCGAGAATTATTTTAAGAAAATGTGTCACACTGTGTTGGAACCGTATTTGCCTATGTTTTCATATACTCCTCTGTGCATTGGACACTCATTCGGTAATGGCGCTTAAATAGGGTAGTAAATATACAATTTTCCGAAAATGTGTCACCCTGTTAAGAAACCACAAAAAATTTGTCACCCTGTGTTTAAACTTTTATTGTCTATAAATCTCATTTCTTAATCTAGAAAATATTCCTCTGTTTTCGAAGACCTAAACATAAATATTCCGAAAATATGTCACCCTGTGTTGGAACCGTATTTGCCTATGTTTTCATATACTCCTCTGTGCATTGGGCACTAATTCGTTAATGGCGCTTAAATAGGGTAGTCATACGGCCTAAATATAAATTTTCCGAAAATGTGTCACCCTGTTAAGAAACCACAACTTTAAAAAAAAACCTAACTTTTATACAATATAGTCTTAAAGGCGATTAAATACAGCCCTAATTTATATGGCCGGATCATTAATTTACAAAAATAGAAAAAATGTGTCACCCTGTGTTTAAACTTGTATTTTCTATAAATCTCATTTTTAGGGTTGACTTCCTTTGGCACTCATTTCTTAATCTAGAAAATATTCCTCTGTTTTCGAAGACCTAAACATAAATATTCCGAAAATATGTCACCCTGTGTTGTTTCTGACACCCTCTATCACCACAAAGTGGCGACGAATCTTAAGGACAGCTCTAATTAAAGTCTCGCTCTTTGTATATAATGGAGAAAATGTCAACTAGACTTTTCAGACCTTGTACGACTTTTTCAACTTTGACAGCTAACGACTCGTACATTTCAGATGGCAACACTGTCATTCGTTAACACTCTGTTATACCACGAAGCACGAAACAATTCGCCTAGGCGGGGAAATTTTCAAGTTTTACTATAAAAATGTATGAAAGAAGTTATTTCCAATGCCGTGTTCATCGACAGCTGTCTGTCCGTGTTGTTGTAGACAACTTTCCAGCGAATAGAAAGACGAACGTACTCTTTGTTGAGGGTATGTAGAACATGCATTTTAAAAATGTTTAAAAAGAATTAACTTTATGTGACCCTTTTCTGCTTGAAGTTTCTCCGGGCAATTCCTCCCGAAGAAGCACAAACACAAAGCTAAAGTGTTTGATGAGCATAGTTTTATATGTGTGTATGCGTGTTTGTTTTGGAAAAACGGAAAATAATGTTGATGACACAAACGATGTCAAATGCTGTTGCTGCGCCTCTGATGACCAAGATGCGAAATGCGAGATGTCAGATGATGGCCCGATGCGCACAAAGATGTGAATATGAAATGAACTTTCAATCTAATGTGTTTGTACAAATTCTTTGTTGTTCTTCTTTAAGTTGTTGCTGTTGTTGTTGTTAAATAGCGACCAGCTGTGGGCCAGTGTATGTTGTCTGTCTCTTTGACATCATTTGCCCGAGTTGAGAGCGAGTTCGGAAAGGAGCAAATGGAGGGTTTATGGAGTAAGCAAATGGTTACAAGTGGTCGAGTTTTTTTTTAGGTTAAAGAAGACCTAAATCGTATAGACCGGGCTGTTTGAGGAAAAGGGAACTGATGAAATGGACGTCGCCAAAATCGTCCAAAAATACCTGATGTCTATTTACGTAGGGCACATTCCCAGATACCCATTACGGGGTGTCTTCTACTAAAAGGCCTTTCAGATAAAATGAAGATTCAATTTGCAGCGTTGGCAAATTAAAAAGAAAAGACTCCCCCGTACTCATAGAATTTTAAAACAGCTTGACAAACCGTTGTTAAGAAAAATATATGTAATTACAAAAACATTTCCTAATTTTTTTTTAAATGGTTATCGTTTTTTTAAGGTAACGCTTAAGTAGTTTAAAAATTTTGAGTCTCTTCAAGTTCTGCTAAGAAAAGTGAAAAAAATATTTTTTTTTCAAAAATAATAAAAATTGGGGAAAACCCAATGAAAACCCAATGGAGAATTGATAAAAATCTATTTTTTAAAAAATTTTACGTGATACAGACATTTCCAGGAGTCTGCCTGCCAAAAATCAGCTCGATTGGATCACTGAAAAAGGGTTAAAAATCGGTCGAAAGGCTTTCACACAGGCCACTACGAGCTTTATACTTCAAACTTAAAAACAAAAAAATTCTGACGTGTGTTTTGTTGGATTTTGCTCACTTGAAGTTGTTTATTAATGTGCTAATCTCCGCCATGTGGCAATTCTCTTTCCGAATATGTGCATTTGGTTCATAGGACAGAAAAAAATCTATTTTTTGTAACACGGTGTAATACATTTCTCTCTAAGTATCTTTTAAACACCAGCAATTTGTCACCTCTCATCCGGTTTCCACAAAATGTTAAGCAATAAAAATAAACCGTAGGTTTGTTTTTTTGGGGAAAAATTTAACACCTTGTTTTACAAACGATCAAAGGTCGCAACGCCCACACACGCATAACAACAAAAACCCCCACAAAAAATTAATTTTCATTTTCATTCTGTCTTTTCAGATATTGTGACGCATCTCAAATCGGACAACAGAAAGCCAACCAAAAACCTTTGGCACGCACTGGCATGCGTGGGCCTGTACTGAATCGAAGAAAATACAAAAAAAAATCAATCAATTTCATAGCACCCTTCGTTGGCATCAAAAACCAAATCGAAAATATGTCACTGTAAAATGTTTCAATTTCCACAACCAACACTACGAAATCCGTACCAAAGCTTAATAATTATAACGACATTCTTTTGAAAAGAATAATAACAAGAAGAAGAAGAAGAAGACACCTACTCCTCCCACATCCCCCACAACAACGAATTTATTTTATAACGCGAACGTGTGTTTTCTTTTTCTTGTGTCAGAACAACCAGGGAACCGGAATTCCAATTGACAAACAGAGAAAAAGTTTATCCACATCTCTCAAAAAGCAGCATTTGAAATGCCCACAGAATGTGAGCGAAGTGTTACTTCGCCGTCAGGATCGGGACAGGCAACAACCACAACGGCTGGTGGAGCGGCCTCAGCGGCGCTGATCGCATCCGAAATTCAGTCATCACATTTAAGTGACGAGGTGACGCTGTCACAGCACTCAGTCATGGAGGGCGATATGTCGACATCACAAACTTCGACTACTTCGAATGGCAGTAGTTGTAATGGTGGCAGAAAGACGGTAAGTTTTACTGATTACAATTGAGATGTAGGCTTGCAAGAAGGATAGAAAGAAAGAAAGACTACGCATGATTTCCCCTTAGATGACGTAGTTTGTCCCCTGTAAGGGTTGCCAACGAGTGACAGATTGAAACAGCGCGTCAGAACTATTGTTGGCAATCCTGCAATTGAAACCACTTTGACTATCAGCCAATTGGAACTTACTTCGGGTGACGTCATTCGATCAAGCTGCGCAGAAGATTTTTTTTCTCTGCGCGGGATGGCGTAATCTTTGTTTCTATCATTCTTCGTAGGCTTAGACTGACTGCTCTATCTGGTACCAAAGAAAAGGAAAAAAAACGCCTCAAGAGCGCCGCAAACGGTCCATGTATTTCTCCAACCAAATTAATTTTGGTTATTGTTAAAACCACTGGCGGCCTCTACAGGAGAATATTGCCGTTTGTGGCAATAACAGAAAAGCGTAATTGATCAACACTTGTAGTGGGGAAAAAACACATTTACTTACAGTTCCCTTGACCTCAAGTCATAAGTGCCTCATGTCCGGGCATTACACATCCGATTCCGAATAACTGCCTTGTCGCATATTTGAAAAATTCCTATTGGAGCATTTTCTTGGACAAATTACGCCGCTGACGTTAAAATCCGCTTAAACGAATTAGTTTTCGCTCTCAGATTCGCTTAACTGCAAACATTTAATGAAAAGTACGTAAATGCTATTTTTTGGAAAAATAATAACTCTTAAGTCCAATGTTCTCTTATAAGAAAAAGAAAATTTGACAAATGATAACAACAAAATGTCTACCCTGTTTGTTTAACTGGAATTAGTTGCTTATACCCGAACAATGCTGGGGGAGTAAACACGATTAACTGAAAATAATACCAAGGTTTTGCCAATTTCCTGATTAAAGTGGAGCACGAAATTCAATTTAAACCAAAAGTTGAGTTTTAGGAAACAATTTAAAACAAAAGTTGAGTTTTAGGAAACCGGACATTTGAGAAAATTTAATTATATCCTCACCCTACGGGAAGGAGGGTATATGTCATTTGATACGACCCAAAAGTGTAACACTTAGAAATATTCATATTAGAACCCAAGTGCCTTTGAACCAAATTCGATTCATGACTTTCTAAATCGTTTGAGCCATGTCCGTCTGTCTGTCCTGCTGGTGCGCACGAAAACTTTCGAAAGAGTTAAGCAATCACTCTGAAATTTGGCATGGCTTAATATTTTCCCAAAACTGCTTATGGGATTGCATATGGGCTATATGGCCACGCCCCTTCGGTTACCTCCCATACAAATCTGTTATTTCGCTCACTTTAGAAATCGTGTAATAATATCAATACGCCCACACCCATCTTGGCCAAATTACGTATTTGGTAAAAGTACAACTGGATAAAGTTTCGGACAAAAACTTGGAAGTCTGGCAACTCCCCTTCTGGTACCTCCCATACAAATGTACCATATCGCCTACATTAGAAATCGTGTATCAATATCAATATACCCAACGCGATCTTGCCCAAATTTTGTATTTAGTAAACGTATAGTTAGACAAAGTTTTGGACAAAAACTTGGAAGTCTGGCAACTCCCCTTCGGGTACCTCCCATACAAATGTACCATTCCACCCACTTTAGAAATCGGTAATTATATAAATTCGCTCAACGAATCTTTTTGAAATTCTATATTTAGTAAAGCTTTAAATATATACAATTTTCGAGAAAAAACTCTTCTTTATATTCCGCCCGTTTAGTAAAAACGTGTAATACAATATTTTTCTATAACATTCGGTATTTTGAGGTTGCTATTATGGAATATGAGACTTATATGTTTTTACTGAGGGTGAGGGTATATATCAGTCGGTTTACCCGACTGCAACTTTTTCACTGTTTTTTTACTGTGGTTGGTTAACTGCCTGAATAACTTTAAAAGTTGGCTTTTTTTTTTTTTTTTTTTTAGTTGTCAGTTACATGTAATCGTTGTGTTTGTAATTTCAGCATAGCCTGCCCTATAATAGAATTTCCCGTTCATTCTCAGGAACGTTATCCCTTGTTTTGTTTCGGCTACCGGCAATCGGAGTTGCAAGTTAAGGTGGCATTTAAAAAGAAATAGAAAGAAAAAATATTTGAAATGTACTTTTTTCCATTTACTGATTTGCTCTCCTTCCCCCTCTCTCTCTCTCTCCTCTCTCATAGGCAATAGTGGAATTATGTTACGACTCTAATGGTTTATTGCCCGGCATGTAATGGGTCGGGAGCGAACTGTCCCCCCTCCCTGCCGCCTCTTGAGGCGGTTTTGGTTTATTGACTTTTCAAGTATATGTTAAAATGCAATATTTATAGATTTTCCTGCCGTTGCTGTTGACTTCTATTCATATTTTATTCTGAGACCATTGTGGGCCATAAAATACTTTCTCTTAACCCATAAAGAAAATGGCAAACAAAGCATGCATGCATGCCTGCATGCAGGCCGGCATATGCACATAAGTTGTCGGCATAAATTGCCAGCGCATTTGGAGTAATTGAACCTCCCATCTTGTGGCAATTCGAAAGGGGGGAAATGGTGGGAGGCAGAGAGAGAGAGAGGTTTTTAGATTGAGCCTATAGCGCACAAAGGGATTTAACATTCGATATATGTATGTACTTCTGTAAATGTCTATTGCCGTTACCAAGCGAAGGTGGCCAATTCACTCATGGACTAGCAAAAGTTCACCAAGCACTTTGAGTTCATAAAGTAAATATTTGCCCCAACCTTCCAATTGGGGAACAGAAGGCGGAGCTTTGTTCGAGTATTCTGCAAGAATATGACAACCTATAACAGGGCAATGTTCTGTTAGAGAAAGTTCAAAATTTTCTTAATATTTCCTTTGCGTTGGGGAAATATTTTTCCCTTTAAAACAAAGAAAGAAGACGTTGGACATTAGGGTGGAGTGAAAACATGCTTTTTTTTTAATTTGAAAAAGTTAACCTCGGAAAGAGATGTAGTCTGGGGTCCTAATGAGGGGAAAAATAAAGAAAAAAATTTTAAAAAACTTTTAGGGGTCGCGCCACTCCCTCGAAATTTGGAAGTTATCGCTATTTTGGCGTTGATTTTAGAAAAATCCTAAAAATTAACGACTTAACTTATTCGAAATTTAAAAGTTTGAGCTTGTTCAGTGCCCAAACAAAAGTATTTGAGGCAAATATGAGGATAATCGACTAATATTTGTAGCTTTGGTGGCGATTTCATTGTTCAGTCAATTTTCTGAAGAAGGGACGATTTGACTTATTTTACTTTTTGAAATTTTTGAACAATGAGAAACATTTTTTTAAATTTTTTCATGCCCTTATTTCATTATTTACGCTATTGCAAACATTTATTGACATAAAACTTTTTAGGATTTTTCTAAAATCAACGCCAAAATAGCGATAATTTCCAAATGTCGAGGGAGAGGCGCGACCCCTAAACATTTTTTAAAATTGTTTTCTTTATTTTTCCCCTCATTAGGACCCCAGACTACATCTCTTTCCGAGGTTAACTTTTTTTTTTTGAATTTCACTCCACCCTATTGGTCATATTGCCTGCAACTAAAGTTTCCGTTTTAGGGCAATCATTTTTTACCGATAGATTTTATTTGAAATTTTTGTCAAAAATATATGAAATACATATTATTTAATTTGTTAATTAACATATGCGACCGGCGCCTTGAGTTGTGGTCTCAGCATAAAAATTGAAGCCCAGTAGATTGCTTGCAACTCAGGTTGCCGGTCGCCTACAACGTATGCGGCTTAACATTATTGTTTGCCGAAAAATATCTGAAATAAACTGAAATAACACTACTTTCTTTACTTGCCCCTTGATTTGTTACCGTGTGGCCCCGGCGAGAGGAAAACAAACGTAATGTCATTGTAGAGTTAACGCATCACAACATGTTCACTTCAAAAGCCACAGATGACAACAACAATTGTTCTTTTACGTTAATGACAACAACATTCATAAATATGCGGCCATAGCGCACACAGTTTTATTTTATTGTATTTTGTTTGGAAATGTAAAAGATTTCTAGTTTTTTTTCTTTTTTTTTCTGTCTCTTTGCGTTTCTGCCTTGCCACCACATGTCGCAGGCAATAATTATGTATCACCATCGGTTGCAACGTCATTGGCATCGGCGACATAGCCGTCATCGTGCCATCATCAGTTCCAACACCATTGCCATGCAAGCATTACCCTGCCGTCGTTATGCAGGCCGCGGAATATGGCAACGCCAATCGAACAAACCAAACCAAACCATTGTTGCAACCCCAACCACCTTCGCCCCGGTCGGTCGTCGAAAAAAATGCTTAAGGTTTTTGTATTTCTTCTGTGGTGTCCTCTTGTGCAGAGTATGGGCCCAATGTTAATGTCTTGCATTGCGCCCGGCATTAGGTTATGAGTGAGTGTGGGTCCATGTGTGTGTGTGCCATAAATGCGGTGCCTCCGCGTCGTCCAAATAGACTCTTAAGAGGTTTCTTATGAAGATAAAGGCGACGATGACGAAAACTGAGACTGAGACTGGAAACTGCTTTTGAAGAGACAACCGAGCGACAGAGCCTCTTGAGCTTAAGCACGTCTACGGCAAAGAAAAAGGTAAATGTTGCCGTGTCTGTCCGTTTGCCATGCGTCCGTTAATGCGGTTTCCCAGTTTCATGCTAATATTCATCGGGGTTTTTTTCCTACTTCTTCGCTTGCGACTTTTCTCCCTACCATTCTTTGTGGACTTTTGGTTTTTCCTTTGTGTTTTGTTTTTGCCTGCATTTCAAACATATGTATGACATTGTTCTATTGGAGGGAAATTTGCAACCGCAACAGCACTTCCGTCAACATCAAACATCATTGGGGGGGGGGGGGGGGGGGAATCTAAGAGCAGATATGAGGGTCATGTATTAATTCGGGTAAACTTATATTTCCCTTAAGATAAACTTCTCTGTAAGCAATTTATATGAAAGACAGAGAGAGAGAGAGAGAGAGAGAAGATTTCAAACATTGATCGGCATAAGGAGAGGAGACATGTGAACGCATGTATAGGCGTGTTTACACGGTAAGGAGAGGAGACATGTGAACGCATGTATAGGCGTGTTTACACGGTACGAAATTTCTGTTCTCTTGACATATCCTACATCAAAAGCGGAAGTCTAATTCTGAACGGTTACTGGCTGCTTCTTAACGAAGAGTCACGCTTTCTCTCTCTCTCTATGTCTCTCTCCCTTACTTTCCTACATCGAAAGCGGAAGTTTAATTTTGATAGCTTACTGACTGCTTGTTAACGAAGACTCACGTTTTTTCTCTCTCTCTCTCTCTATGTCTCTCTCTCCCTTTCTTTCCTACATCAAAAGCGGAAGATTAATTCTGAAAGCTTACTGACTGCTTCTTAACGAAGACTCACGCTTTCTCTCTCTCTCTTTTTCTCTACGTCTCTCTCCCTTTCTTTCCTACATAAAAGCGGAAGATTAATTCTGATAGCTTACGGACCGTACGGATAGAACGGTTACTAACTGCTTCTTAACAAAGACTCACACTTTCTCTCTCTCTCACTCTCTGTCTCTTTCTCTCTACGTCTCTCCCTTTCTTTCCTACATCAAAAGCGGAAGTTTAATTCTGATAGCTTACTGACTGCTTCTTAACGAAGACTCACGCTTTCTCTCGCTCTCTCTCTCTCTCTCTTTCTCTGTATGACTCTCTCCCTTTCTTTCCTACATCAAAAGCGGATGTTTAAGTCTTATTGCTTACTGACTGCTTCTTAACGAAGACTCACGCATTCTCTCTCTCACCCTCTGTCTTTTTCTCTCTATGACTCTCTCCCTTACTTTCCTACATCGAAAGCGGAAGTTTAATTCTGATAGCTTACTGACTGCTTCTTAACGAAGACCCACGCTTTCTCTCTCTCTCTCTCTCTCTCTCTCTCTCTCTTTCTCTCTCTCTCTCTCTTTCCCTGTATGACTCTCTCCCTTTCTTTCCTACATCAAAAGCGGATGTTTAATTCTGATTGCTTACTGACTGCTTCTTGACGAAGACTCACGCTTTCTCTCTCTCTCTCTCTCTCTCTCTCTCTCTCTCTTTCTCTCTCTCTCTCTTTCTCTGTATGACTCTCTCCCTTTCTTTCCTACATCAAAAGGGGATGTTTAATTCTGATTGCTTACTGACTGCTTCTTAACGAAGACTCACGCTTTCTCTCTCTCACTCTCTGTCTTTTTCTCTCTATGCCTCTCTCCCTTACTTTCCTACATCGAAAGCGGAAGTTTAATTCTGATAGCTTACTGACTGCTTCTTAACGAAGACTCACGCTTTCTCTCTCTCACTCTCTGTCTTTTTCTCTCTATGATTCTCTCCCTTACTTTCCTACATCGAAAGCGGAAGTTTTTTTCTCTCTCTCTGTCTCTCCCTTTATCTGTCTATCTCTCTTATGATTTTCGGAATTGTCCACATTATGTAGAGTTTTGCCCCTGTGTGTTATAAATGTCAACCTCGGATTTCCATCAACCTCAAGCTGACGAGAAGAAATCGCCACAAAAACTCCGGAAAATCGTTAGCTGAGATAGTGCACGATTGTTTATTAAAATGACAACAGCTAGCTGCGGTCGAAGACATCAAAATTAAGAAACCCTAAAAATTCTATGGAGACATTTTCTCACCTTCAGAACATTTGATTCTCTAAAAATTTCTGTGAGACATTTTCTTACCTTCAGAGCATTTTGATTCCGAATATTTTACCCTCTCTCAGACCATATTTCCATAGGAACTTTTACTCTGATTCACAGCATCTGACTGTCCAAAAAGTGTTCCCTAGGGTCATGGACAGTTGTTGATTGAAATGACCCGAGCTAGCTGAGATCGTGGACATCTAAATTAAGAAAAGGCAACAAATAAATTGCATTTGCTTAGAGTCGGTAACAAATTCACACATTCTGTGTAGAAATCCAATGATAAAGCTGATAGCTGTGGAGAAATTTTCTCATTCCGAAAATCGTTCCCCCTCTCAGACCAAATTTCCCTAAAAAATTTTTTCTCTGACCAAATTTCCCTACGATTTTTTCCCTGATTCAAAGCCTATTTAAAATTAATCGTATCTAGAATCTTGGGAAAATAAACCTAAAGCACGTTGAGCTGTTTTGGAGAACATCCTTCTTTCATTCCCCTCCCTCGTAGCTCAAGATGCCGCACCGAGACATGTCATATTTCTCTTTAAACTCATTGCTTTCGCAAAACACTCAGTGTCGTATTATTTTCGAGGCACCTAGCGGGGTTGAAATTATCACCGGGTTTGGGCAAGCGAAGTGGTTGCGTTTTGTAAATTATCTCAGATTTTTGTTTTTTGCTCGCTACCTTTTCTATTGTTATGGTTCATTAGGTTTTGTCGCCTCATACACCTCACATTTCGCCAGCGTTTTTAAGGGTTAATATTTGAGCTTGTGTTTGAAGTGTTTCTCTCGTGAGTGTTGAAAACTCTTCAAACGAATTACCGGTCGTTGGGTCTAGCTCGCTCTCAAGCCTATGGGTGGGCACCCAGACCAGCAGTATTCAATTATTTTTTGTAAATTTAACATTTGAACACGTACTCACTCGTTCGTATTGATTTTCGCCACAACAACAACAAACAACAAATGGCCAGACAGGTGCCACACTGGGTAGCAAGCAGCAGTCAATGTCTTTTATACATTTTTTATTTTTATTGTGTTCTAAAACAATTTAAAGTGTCTTTATTTATTGTGGAAATTTGTCTTCTTTTTGTTTTTGTTGCAGTCCATCACTTCCCCCGATCCAACGGCCTATGTGGCTAAAGCCCGTGTCACACGACCCACTCCTCCGCCGCCACCCCACAATCCCATGCAATTTGTACAAATTAAACCATGCAATTTATATCAAACAGCACAAGAGCAATTAAAGAAAGCCGAAGAAGTCAAAAAGATTAAGGAGATCCGCAAAGAGGAACCAGAAGATTGGCAAAACGTAAGTACATTTAATTTAGTGCCCATGATTTGGAAGAGGCAACGAGAGAAAGTGCGAACAAAGTGGATATGGATGGAAAAGTATTATCCGTTGAATTTGTCGTGGTGTTGTATAGAAAAATTCCAATAGGAAATCAGTCTGTGAAAAATTCCAATAGAAAGTTGTTGCTCTCAATCAAAGGAAATTTTCGCTCTCAATGAGAGGAAACTTTCGCTGTCTTTCAAAGAGAGGAAATTTTTTATAGAAAATTTTCGCTCTCAACGAGATATAGGAAATTTTCGTTCTCAAGGAGAGGAAATTTTCGTTCGCAAGGAGAGGAAATTTTCGTTCTCAAGGAGAGGAAATTTTCGCACTCAAAGAGAGAAAAAATTCTACAGTAAATTTTCGATCACAATGAGAGAAAATCTTAGATCAAAATGAGATAAAATTTTCTATAGGAAGTTTTCGCTCTCAATGAGAGGACATTTTCTACAGAAAAAATTTAATAATTGAAGTAGTAATTAATTTAATGCATAATTAAGAAGATGATTTAATAAAATTAATTACAAAAAATTAAATTGTTACTGAATACTAAATTTAATATTTTTAATTGTAATCAATTAATAAATTAGTTAAATAATGGAATTATCAAACATTAATTGCTAATGAAATATTTAGTAAAATACTTAGTCAAATAATTACTTTAATAATCATTCAAATATTTAATTAAAAAAATAATAATTAAACATTTGATCAAATAACTAAATAAACCATTAAATAATAAAATATATAAAAATATAAAAATATAAAAATATAAAATATAAAAATATAAAAATATAAAAATATAAAACTATAAAAATATAAAAATATAAAAATATAAAAATATAAAAATATAAAAATATAAAAATATAAAAATATAAAAATATAAAAATATAAAAATATAAAAATATAAAAATAAAGAAATATGAAAACATAAAAACATGAATGCACATTATTTAATAATTGGTTTTTTGTCATAAATATATTTTTTCGAACTGTTATCTTATTTGAGAACTTCCCTGCCATATTCTAGTTAGCTTCATATCCTGGAGTAGACTTCGTTTAGAACTCACAGATTCAAAAACGAATTTATTCACCAAATGCCATCTATCAAAAACCAGAGCCTCCATTACACGATGTTTAGCATATGAATCTCTTCCAAAAAATTACACAATCCCAAACTGTGACATGTACATAACGCTTCGAATGAAACACAGACACGGAAACTCCTCCTGATGAAGTTTACGACTGAGTACAGAAATGTTGATGGTACGTGTACGTGCAAATCAATTCATTTCATCCACAATAAGAAAACCACGACACTCAGATACACAATCACTTGGTGCACAATCGAATTTGTAAGTTTCTCATGAAACAATTGTTTGCCTGCAATAAATCCATAAATTCACAAATGCACCTCAAGACAAACATCAGACGCTGGTGCAGACAAAGTGATGAAAATGAAAACACTCTTTTTGTCGTTCAATACGATTTCGATACGTACGTAATACAAATCAAAACAAACAACCAAAAAAAAAGTGAACAAATTGTAAAACAAAGACAAGAAGCAGAGGCAGTCAGTCAGCCAGTCACTAACCATTGACACCCGACCACACTAGACCGACACCGTCGCTGTTCATATGAGTGTTTGTTACAGATTCGTGACAAATTTACACAACATTTCGGATTCACGTAATCGTTACCGAAAAAACTGACAACAACAACTCGAATAGGATTTGGGCAATTCCACGTTTAAGTCATCTCAGGTAGAAAATAAAATTTGGAAAATTCTCAATACGAGGCGGGGATTCACTGGCACTGTCTGTATCAAGAGAAAACAAATTTTGAAAATATTTCTGCTGTGTTGCAATAAGAATTTAAATGGAGTATTCACTCATTATTTGGCCTTGTCCACTTAGTATGGAATTGCTCACTTGTTTATTTTTTTTGGGTTTCTTTCGCAGTTTCATTGTTTGCTTGGAGTGAAAACAAATTTGTTTTGTTTTTTCAGTTGTTTGCAAATGAATGGATTTCTTTTTGAAATTTTTGTGCTGAATTTCGATGAGAGTATTTAAAATTCCATAAACAATTCCATGCCGTAGTTGATTTGAAACAAATAAACCGTAACAAAGACTACAAGGCAAACATGCATAAAAACGAAAACATTTGGGACCCATGCCCACCGGAATACTGAAAATAATTGTTATGGATAACATTTGGAAATTATGCAACTTTGGTGATGTCTCAAATCGCCAACCACAACAAAAATTACAGCACATTTTCTGTGCGTTTCATTTTTGGTTTGTTTATTTATTTTTTTCGAGGATTGCGTTGACTCTTATTTCACTTTACTTTCTTTGCATTTTAATTGTCTTCTCATCACTGTAGTCTTTCTCTCATTGTTTCGTTTTGAAGACAAAATAAGCCATGCCATGAGATTAAATAATCGCTATTTTTCACCCACCAGCTCAAAAGGTGTGCATGGAATAGTTATGGTTATTATTTGTGTGCATGTGCTGGGTTTCCTGGCCATCAGTTGAATTTCAATTTTTTTAGTTCCACCAATCGGTTGGTTGCTGTCCAAAATCAAGCGTAACGAACTTTATTTCAAATTGTGATCCAAGTCAGTCAATTGGTCGGAACGATTTTTTTTTATTGCAAACAACAATTTTAACTCTTATTTTTTAATTTTTGAAAGTCATTTCTGTTGACAGTACTTTTTTGCCAGTTGTTTCATTTCTGTATTCCAAACAAACATGATTTTCGAAATTTTGTTGCTATTTTTATTTTTATCATGTCTTGGTTTTTTATTCACATTTTCTGCGATATTGTGGCGGCAGCATTAGTGTGGGAAAGGAAGTTATTTATTTGCCAATATTGGCATATAATTGAGGGTTTGTTGTTGTTGTTTCATTCTCGCGCAATATGTTTTAATTGTGCCATATTCAAATGGAATTTTAATATCGCCAGGGTGTGGAAATTTTTAATGAGTTCAAAAAAGAAGCGACCTAAAAAATGGTGTTTGGAAAAATGGATAACAATACAACAGATACAAAAAATATAAAAAACATATAAAATGTACAAAATAATATAATAATAAATAAAAAATATAGAAACATAAGAATATAAAAATATAAAAATATAAAAATATAAAAATATAAAAATATAAAAATATAAAAATATAAAAATATAAAAATATAAAGATATAAAAATATAAAAATATAAAAATATAAAAATATAAAAATATAAAAATATAAAAATATAAAAATATAAAAATATAAAAATATAAAAATATAAAAATATAAAAATATAAAAATATAAAAATATAAAAATATAAAAATAAACAAATAAACAAATATATAAGCGCCCCGGTAGGCGAGTTGGTAGCGTGCTTGCCTATCAGCGTGGGGGTTGTGGGTTCGATTCCCACCAGAGGCTTTGGTCTGTCGCTGCAAAAATCTAAACATATGGTCTTTGTCACCCGGTTTACCCTTGGACCAAAAATTAGAATATAAATTTACTTTGTATTGTAATTAATAAATAAATAAATATAAAAATATAAAAATATAAAAAAATAAAAATATTAAAATATAAAAATATAAAAATATAAAAATATAAAAATATAAAAATATAAAAATATAAAAATATAAAAATATAAAAATATAAAAATATAAAAATATAAAAATATAAAAATATAAAAATATAAAAATATAAAAATATAAAAATATAAAAATATAAAAATATAAAAATATAAAAATATAAAAATATAAAAATATAAAAATATAAAAATATAAAAATATAGAAATATAAAAATATAAAAATATAAAAATATAAAAATATAAAAATATAAAAATATAAAAATATAAAAATATAAAAATATAAAAATATAAAAATATAAAAATATAAAAATATAAAAATATAAAAATATAAAAATATAAAAATATAAAAATATAAAAATATAAAAATATAAAAATATAAAAATATAAAAATATAAAAATATAAAAATATAAAAATATAAAAATATAAAAATATAAAAATATAAAAATATAAAAATATAAAAATATAAAAATATAAAAATATAAAAATATAAAAATATAAAAATATAAAAATATAAAAATATAAAAATATAAAAATATAAAAATATAAAAATATAAAAATATAAAAATATAAAAATATAAAAATATAAAAATATAAAAATATAAAAATATAAAAATATAAAAATATAAAAATATAAAAATATAAAAATATAAAAATATAAAAATATAAAAATATAAAAATATAAAAATATAAAAATATAAAAATATAAAAATATAAAAATATAAAAATATAAAAATATAAAAATATAAAAATATAAAAATATAAAAATATAAAAATATAAAAATAAAAAAATATAAAAATATATAAAATATAAAAATATACAAATTTAATAATATAAATTGCCCATATAATTAATTAAAGGGTGTATTTAATATTTAAATAACAAAAAATAAAAATTGATAATATGATGTTAAATTATAAATTAATTAAAATACTAGAAATATTTAAAGAAAATCCGTTCTAATCTTTAAATGTTACCTTTAGAATATTTGGACCCTGTATAACACTTTCGGACTTAATCAGGTGTCTTAAGAACTGATTTAGACGATGATTGATATCTTTAGAATTGTTTGAAATGTAAACTGGTCTCGCTAGAGCAGTTTGATATACAAACTGATCTCTTACGAACACACTGAGCCTTCAACACATACCTTAAGAAGAGTTGTGAGATTTAATATGTTCTCTTTGAAGTATTCAGTTTGAAATTTTAACTGGTTTCTTTAGAATAGTTTGAGATTGAAACTGGTCTCCTTATAACAGTTTTAGATTAAAACTGGTATCTGTCGAACAGTTTGAGATTAAACCTGGTCTCTTTAGAACAGTTTGAGATTGAAACTGGTCTCTTTAGAACAGTTTCAGATTGAAACGGGTCTGTTTAGAACTGTTTCAGATTGAAACTGGTCTCTTTAGAACAGTTTCAGTGTTAAGCTTATAAATCAACTGTGATATATTTTAAAATAATTGTTGGTATTTTTCAAAAATATTTATAAAGGCGCGAAAGATCAGGAACGTAAAAGCTAAAGATCTCAAAACTACCAAAATGGAAATGGGACTTTCTTTCGTAGGAGGGCGGTATTCTCAAGCTCCCCTCTGGGAGACAGCATGCCTTCTAAATGGTTTCCAATATAAACCGTCAGTTGGCCAATTTAACTGCAAATGCACATAAGTTTTCAAATCTGCATGACAAAAAAAAAAAAACAATCACCAACTCGCCTTGAACCTGAAATTATTTCTTTCTGAAAATTGCCTTTCATCATAAACGTGATGTGAATGACTTCCACATTATGATGGATGACACATCAGGTGTCACGATCATTGCAATGACTTTTCAATTTTCATTGAAAGTCTAGACATCGAAGGGTGGGTATTTCATGAAAATTATGCTGATTACCAAGCAGGTGAAATTTTTTAATTTTCCCTTTTTTTTTTGTTGTTGTTGGAGTATTTCGTAAATTCTTCGACGTAATGACAATTAAAACCCAATTAAATATTCTAAACACAAGACCACAACAGACTGTGGTGATTCTATACAAAGGCCAAGCCAACGATAATTGGCGGCTATTTAGGCTGAACAGTAGTAGTAGTAGAAGAAGAAGAAGACGACGACGAAAATAAACACCCACAATTAAAGGCAATTGTGTATGACTTTAAAATAAATATCGAAAACGCACAACTTTCTCTCTTTGTCATTTTGTGTAACCATTTAGCCCAACAAATGATATAAAATTCTTTACATTTTTTTCTTCTTCTCCCACAACCAAAAAATACAAACACGATGTCAACATTAAAACATATGAACCGGCCGTACCCGATTTACACGCATTCAGAATCTGGACAATTGGAAGTCATCACGTAGAAAACGTGTCGAACACATCATCGATCGTGTGGTGGAGGTTAAGAAACTGGAGTTGGAAGAACACGATCGCACGCGTAGAAAATCGAAAACATTTTCCGAAATGATTGAGGATAGGTAAGTCAGTCAGATGGCGATGGCGCGATGGCACCTTGTGAAACATTTGTGCCATAATAATATTAAATTTGCTTGCTTATTTGATGTGAATTCTAATCTTTGCTTTTTTTTCTATACAATTTGCTTCTGTGCCACAGAGTGGATCGTGTTGGCCGTCCCGCTCTTAAGAAATTGGCCTCGTTGGCCGTCTACAATGAGGATGAATCGAACGATTTGAGTGATTTGGGCATCGGCACCAGCAGTGCCAGTGGCAAAAGCAGTTTATCGGAGGATTATGATAACAATAGTGTTATGGTAAGTAGTCAGCCAATGTCATTTTTACGCTACAAGGGAAAGAAATTAAAAAATCTGATATATTAGAGTCCGCTTAGTGCAGCCCATAGCGTAGTTGATGAATCAGGCGATTCTTTCGCTTCGTGACGTGAATTTTCTCGGCTTTTAGAGAGGTCACAAATTTACGAAAATCACCAATAGAGTTTCGAAATATTTGTTCTTTTTTTTCTAAAAGAATAATATATTTATTATTCCAAATCATATGGTAAGATGCGACGTTTCAATTTAAGACTACATAAAAGAACAACGAAACGTTCATTGCACTCTGCTGCCCACGGGTCTCTTTAATATTGTGAGAGTCTGGTCTCTTTGGAATGAATTGAGTTCTCTACAATCCTCAGATTAGGTCTTACGCGACGTTACAGTTTAGGATTACGAAACAGATCACCGAAACGTTCATCGCACTCTGCTGCTTGCGGGTCTCTTTAATATTGTGAGAGTCTGGTCTCTTTGGAATGAATTGAGTTCTCTACAATCCTCAGATTAGGTCTTACGCGACGTTACAGTTTAGGATTACGAAACAGGTCACCGAAACGTTCATCGCACTCTGCTGCTTGCGGGTCTCTTTAATATTTTGAGAGTCTGATCTCTTTGGAATGAATTGAGTTCTCTACAATCCTCAGATTAGGTCTTACGCGACGTTAGAGTTTAGGACTACGGAACAGATCTGCTGCTTGCGGTTCTCTTTAATATTGTGAGAGTCTGATATCTTTGGAATGAGTTGATTTTTCAATTGTTCTTTTTCTCCCAAGGACCTAATGGATCTCAATAGAAAACCCTTTAGAGAAATCGAGTTCTCAAGCACCTAACTAATATCTTCCATAACCCTCAAAATTATTTGAATCTCAAAAACGTTTTTCTTTTTAATTTTTTGAAGTAACTTGCAAATCCTATACATTTTTTTATGGATTTCTAACCGCTGATCAAGACTGTGGTATAAGAGGTTCTGTGTTAGGGCGCTCCATCCTAGTGAAATCAAAAGTCACCCTAGTCCATGTCTTCAATCTCTGACCTCACAAAATGGTTTATCATGGCTCAGCAGCCGTTAAATGAAATTTCCAGCTGCATTTTTAAGGAAAAAATGTTCCAAAATCACGTACCACACTGGAGCTCTCTGTGCATTGGCGTTTCGTTTCTTATTGTCAAAATCTGTATCAGTATAGTGACAGTTTTTTTTTTTCAAATTTTGATTCCTTTGAATTTCCTAATCTGGTAATATTTTATTTGCTAGCAGATTTTTCTGCCAGACTGCCATCTACATGTGACAGTTTTAGAAAATCTCAGGAAATACAAAACAATCAACTTGTCAATTTTTCTTTAAAATGGATATGTTGTCTTTTTTCACACATTTTTACGTGTGACAAATTCTACACATATTTTAAAATCATTTGAATTTTAAAATTTTATGGAAAAGCTCTGGAAATAAGAAAAAAAATTTTTGGCAATTTTTTTTGGTGATAGATTTTTGCTGCCAGACTGCCGTCTACTTATTAAAAATTTTACACATATTTTGAATCATTTGAGTTTAGAAAATTTTGTGAAAAGCTCAGGAAATAAAAAAAAATGATTGATTTTTCCCAATCTGGTGATATTTTATTTGCTGAGAAATTGTTCTAGCTGACTGTCATCTACGTGTGACAAATTATACACATATTTTGAATCATTTGAATTTTGAAAAAATTTTTGAAAACCTCAGAAAATAAAAAAAATACATTTGGCAATTTTTTCCCAATCTGGCAATATTTTATTTGGTGATAGATTTTTGCTGCCAGACTGCCATCTACATATTAACAATTTTACACATATTTTGAATCATTTGAATTTTACAATTATTTTTGAAAAGCTCAGGAAATAAAAAAAAAATTGATTGATTTTTCCCAATCTGGTGATATTTTATTTGCTGAGAAATTGTTCTAGCTGACTCTCATCTACGTGTGACAAATTCTACACATATTTTGAATCATTTGAATTTTGAATATTTTTTGAAAACCTCAGAAAATAAAAAAAATACATTTGGCAATTTTTTCCCAATCTGGCAATATTTTATTTGGTGATAGATTTTTGCTGCTAGACTGCCATCTACATATTAACAATTTTACACATATTTTGAATCATTTGAATTTTACAATTATTTTTGAAAAGCTCAGGAAATAAAAAAAAAATTGATTGATTTTTCCCAATCTGGTGATATTTTATTTGCTGAGAAATTGTTCTAGCTGACTCTCATCTACGTGTGACAAATTCTACACATATTTTGAATCATTTGAATTTTGAAATTTTTTGAAAAGCTCGGGAAAGAAAAAAGTTGGGAATGTTTTCCTGACAGATTTTTCTACTTTTCTATTTTCTTTCAAACCTTTAACCCTCCAAGTACATACAGGATTTAGAAAAGTTTTAAAATCCAAGTTTTCTTTAGGAAAACCTTCTTCAAACCTATTGTTAGTTTCGTTATTGCACTAAACATGTGTTCGGTGACAGCTTTTACCACAAGACAGCCATATACATGTGCTAAACTGAGACAGATCAATTCTCAATTCGGGATTCATTGCAATACCGCAGATTTAAGTTTTAGTCCAGCTTAAAGCTTAATATCGTAAATCCCAAAGAAATACCATATTGTAAACCGACTTACTCGAAACTCGTTTTGTAATGATATTCGATAGGAAATTGTCCAAAATATTAAAAATTAAAAGATATGGGCAAAGTCAATTCTATCGTAAGCACCACATATTTTTTTTTGCGATTTACTCTTATTTCCTCATATTGTTTTGTAAATTTGTATAAGACTTTTGTGCCACCCCGGGTGCTTTTTCCCCCAGATCACCCAGCACCAACTCCGTACCTGGACATTCCATATAATTTTTCACACCTTCCTTATATCAGGCCATACTACTTACTAAATATGTTTTTGTTTTTGTTTTATCTTTCTAAAAGTCATTAGCAACGGCACAGAAGACTGAAGAACAAACTCCGACAAAGATTCTTTTCAATTCAATATGATTTTGAAAGTTGTTAAAAGAGTTTCTGGTCTTGTGGCCGCTGTTGTTGTTTTCGTAAATTTTTCGCTTTTCTAAGGTAGAACTGGGTCAAACTGTTTAGCAAACGAAATAAAGTCGATGCCGAAGAAAACGGGGAAGACTGGCCGGCTGGTCGGCTGGCTTGATCATAATGCCAGAGCAAAAGGAATGCAAAGAAAACGAGAAGCAATAGCGCAATTAGTGTTTGGTCTGTTTGAAAATGAATAGAAAATACACGAAGAAAAAAAATAACAGAAACATATCAGATCATTGATCATTCGGCTATTTCCTAAATACCAACTCGGTTTTTTTTGTTGTTGTCTTGGTTTGTTTTTACTTTTATCCATTGTGTGTGTGTGTTGTTTTCTTGTCTGTCGTATCCATCCATGTGCTTTGGTATAACCTAAAGTTCATTTATCCATTCATCTCGGGGATAACTATCTCATGGCTGCGGCTTTAGTTGCCGCCACGGCTTTGGCGTTAATAACGAAAAAGAAAGCGTTTCTTTTTAGCTGGCGTCGCACGACTATTTCGCCGGAGTCGTTTAAATTTATACCAATTTACCCGCAATTAGCTTTGAAATATTATTGAAAAGATATACACATTCAGATACTTATGAGTTGCATTGAGTTGTTGTGGGTTGCCATTTCTTACAGCGCTGGTTTTGTTGCTTCTTTTTCTTCTTCGCCATAATGTGTGATTTCTCAAGTGGAATTGACATGCTCGGTAGTTGGTGGAAAAAAAATAAATAATAAAATAAACTAGAGACAGACGGCAAGAAAGAGAGAGAAAAATATAATGGAAAATCATAGACATACGTAGGGACATCTTAATTTTGCTGTGGTACAGAATGGTGTTCGATAATGACAGATTATATTGTCAACAAATTGATTACTGCTTACCACTCAGCAGGCTGGTAAGCGGGAATCATTTATTACCCAGCCCATAGGTACTGTCTAGCAGTAATGGAATTCTGTTTACCTTGTAGCAGGTTTGTAAGATCAGACTGCTTATTTTCTAGCCATTAACTGCCTACACAGCTGCTGAATACTGCTTACCATTCAGCAGGTTTGTAAGCGAGACCTAAATTCAGCCGATTTGTAAGTCAGAAGTGCTGTACAGTACATTGATGTGCTGAACTCTATACGAAATTAAAATGCTGTAATTCTATAAAAATCCTCTATATTCTCAAAGGGACATTTTCAATATTCCTGTTAATATTCCCAAAATTTTCGTAAATATTCTGATTTGCAAACGAATTTTCCTTATTCTGAGAAGAAATGGAAATTGCAACTTTCTGAACTAAAAAAAGAATTTTGTAAATTTTTAAAAAAAAATTTCTCAATTCCGTGTAGAAATAGAAATTGAAACTTTTTGTAATTAAAAAAAGAAATTTGGTAAATTTTTAAACGATTTTTTCAATTCCTAGGAGAAATGGGAATTGAAACTTTTTGCATTAAAAAAAGAAATTTGGTAAATTTTTAAACGATTTTTTCTCAATTCCTAGGAGAAATGGAAATTGGAACTTTTTGAACTAAAAAAAGAAATTTGGTAAATTTTTAAACGATTTTTTCTCAATTCCTAGGAGAAATGGACATTGAAACTTATTGAATTAAAAAAAGAAATTTTGTAAATTTTTAAACGATTTTTTTCTCAATTACGAGTAGAAATAGAAATTGGAACTTTTTGAATTAAAAAAAGAAATTTGGTAAATTTTTTTTTGTTCTCAATTCCGTGTAGAAATAGAAATTGGAACTTTTTGAACTAAAAAAATAATTTTGTAAATTTTTAACCGATTTTTTTCTTAATTCCGAGTAGAAATGGAAATTGCAACTTAGTGAATCAAACAAAGGAATTTTGTACATTTTTAATGAAAATTCTCATTTTTATTTAAATTTGTATCCCTAAAGCGAAATAATTTTTTTTAAGGTCTTGTAAAATTTTTCTGAAAGTAAAGTCTTCAATGTCATTTAAAATGTTCTGAAATAAAATCTTCTCAATAGCAGTTAAAATTTTCTCAATTTTGAATGGAAATTTCCGATTTTAAATGAATTTTATTTAACAAAAAAAGTACTACATTTCAATTGTATGTTTCTTCATTTGAAGAAAAATCCTATTGGTTTAGTCAATTAGGAGAATCATTGGTTAGATTGACTGTGTTGACCACTCGTGCCCTGGTTTTCACTCGGAAGCCATAAATTCAACCAGTTTTAGTACATTGAAAGTAAAGAGTCGGAGAAGAGCAAGGTCGGAATGAGGAGCACGATTCAGTGAGGACGGTGTATAAGAAGAAACGTTTGATCTATGCTAAGGAATTTACTAGGGAAGTCAAATACAAATACAAGACAGCACAGTACCGAAAATCCGTATGTCCTTTGTCCAGGAATATTTTGGCCAGGACTTCCACATCAGAGCCAGTAAGTCGGAAGGAGTTTGATAATATGGGTAGCCACAGAAGACCTTCTCACAGAAGACCTTCTCATAGAAGACCTTCTCACAGAAGACCGTTTCTCAAAAGACATTCTCACGGAAGACCTTTTCACATTTGGAAAAATTTGGTTGTTGTAAGAAGCTTAGATCCATTGGACCCAATGCATGTTGAGCTGTAATGGCCCCATGTGGTTAAAATCGGGTATCCGCTGCAAATTCTTTAAACAGTCTAAACCGTTTGTGCTAATTATCTGTTCTCTTAATATCTCACAAAAATCTAGTAGTTCTCTTAACGTTCCATGAAGTAACAGGCAGCGAAATTCATTCAAATCACCTGTTTTTGATAGCTTAGAGAAAACGAAACTCACACACCAATCATCACATCATGCTGCCCACAAAAGTCTCACTACAAACAAATTAAGGGGAACTCCAAGTTTGTTGAATTTCTATCCAAGTTTGGCCATTTTCATATTGCAATGTTACCGATCAATTGTCACCTTCTCTGTGACTGAATCAATATTTTTCGATGTGGACATTTTCCTTCAATTTTCATCTTTTTGCTGTGCAACATAGTTGCTACACTAAACATTTCTCGTCCCACTGTGCCTCATTCTAAAATCTGTGCTAATTACGTTTCATTATTTTACAAAAGCCAGCGTTCGTTCGTTTGTCGTTTTCTTTGCGTGTTTATCGTAAACTTTGAGTTTGTGTTGAAGTTTAGCGTTATCTTTCTCGCTGCCAACCGGTATTGCCCGATTAAAATCCAAACAACCTTTTTTTTCCCCATCTCAGCACTCCGAAACACACACCGGAGACACCGATTGACTAACCAGCCAAACGGTTGTTATTACTTAAAAGTTAAGCTTTTCTTGAGTGTGAACGGTGACAATGATCGACAAGAGCAGCCGTGGAAAATGAGACATTTTAATATAAAAAAAAAAAACAACAACTACAAAATCATACATCACATCAAATTATATTCACAACTAAAAATGGTTTTGCGATAATGCGCAAAAGAAAGAACGTTTTAAGTTAAACTGAATGAATGAAAAAACCCGAACGGAACGAATTGGATCCATTCAAAATGAACGCAATTATAGCTGAATAATATACAAAAAAAAAAAAAAAATAGTGTCCGACAATTGATTAATTCCATTCAGTGTTTTTACCTTTTCTATTTCTTCCGCTTGTTCGACAATTAGGGATGACATTCTGGAGGGGGGGAAATGTCTATAAACCACGATTTGCGCACAGCTATCAGCGCTGTGTCTTAGTAGAGTTCTTAAACGTTTTCTGCCGTATTCATTTATCCGAAAACAGCTTGAGATACATTTGTCTCAGTTAACTTAGCTGGGTTGGAGAATGCCAACGGTGGCAGTGGCTGCACCAGTCAACTACAACCCGGTGAATTTCCACTAAAATTTATTTATCTCCGCACTCGTTCCCACAGTCCATATGACCAGCAGTCGTCGGGTGATCTGACAGCCGATAACTGACTTTGTTTGATTTTCAGGGCATTTCAGTGCCCTGTTCAAACGGTAGGATTTGTGAGACTCCGTATGTCTTCGGAAGACCTTCTCACAGAAGAACTTATCACAGAAGACCTTCTCATAGAAGACCTTCTCATAGAAGACCATCTCATAGAAGACCTTCTCATAGTAGACCTTCTCATAGAAGACCTTCTCATAGAAGACCTTCTCCCAGAGGTCCATCTCATAGAACCCCTTCTCACAGAAGACCTTCTCATAGAAGACCATCTTACGGAAGACCTTCTCATAGAAGATCTTTTCACTGAAGACCTTCTCATAGAAGATCTTTTCACTGAAGACCTTCTCACAGAAGATCTTCTCACAGAAGACCATCTCATAGAAGATCTTCTCATAGAAGACCATCTCATAGAAGACCTTCTCATAGTAGACCTTCTCATAGAAGACCTTCTCATAAAAGACCTTCTTATAGTAGACCTTCTCATAAAAGACCTTCTCATAGAAGACCATCTCATAGAAGACCTTCTCATAGTAGACCTTCTCATAGAAGACCTTCTCATAGAAGACCTTCTCATAGAATACCTTCTCATAGAAGACCTTCTCATAAAAGACCTTCTCATAAAAGACCTTCTCATAGAAGACCTTCTTTAATAAATGACTTTCTCAAAGAAGACCTTCTTATAGAAGATCTTCTCATAGAAGACCTTCTTATAGTAGACCTTCTCATAGAAGACCTTCTCATAGAAGACCTTCTCATAGAAGACCTTCTCATAGAAGACCTTCTCACGGAAGACCATCTTACGGAAGACCTTCTCATAGAAGACCATCTTACGGAAGACCTTCTCATAGAAGACCTGCTCATAGAAGACCTTCTCCCAGAGGTCCATCTCATAGAACCCCTTCTCACAGAAGACCTTCTCATAGAAGACCATCTTACGGAAGACCTTCTCATAGAAGATCTTTTCACTGAAGACCTTCTCACAGAAGATCTTCTCACAGAAGACCATCTCATAGAAGATCTTCTCATAGAAGACCTTCTCACAGAAAATCTTCTCACAGAAAATCTTCTCACAGACGAACTTATCACAGAAGACCTTCTCATAGAAGACCTTCTCTCTTTTTGTCTAATGACTACAAATAATCTCTCTATTTAAAAAATGAATCCAACTTGTTTCTCATATTCGGGAATTTTCATTTTAAAATCCGTACATTGGCATCCCTACTCAATACGATTTCATGCTACTCAATTTGATTGTGATTTTGTTGCTGTTGCTGTTATTGTTGTTGTTGATTGTTGCTTTTGCTGTCGGTATTAAAATAGAAAAGTACGTCATTGCAGAAACAAAGAGTCGAATGAATATGGCCAACAGTATTTAGAACAGCAACAACAGATTGCATCCGAAAGATACGCTTCAGTAGATTTCATTGATTTTGTTTTGGTTTTTTTTTCGCGATTTCATTTACATGTTTATTTCTGTTTCATTCGGTATTGTTTTTGTTTAACAATTCCGTCCACCCCTTCGAGTCTTTTAATTCACTCAGCAGCAGCCTCAACCTCTTTGTCCATTCATTCATCATCTTTTTATAGCCGATACTAATCACCGTTTGCTCGAATGTTATTGAAATTGCTGTGAATTGTTATTGCAAATTTTGTTTTTGTTTTTCGTATATAAACAAAAAATAAAAAGTGTGTGCATTTGTTGTTGATCTGATCATTAATGCCATGTGCCATTTGGAATGATTAAATATATATTTCTTTATTTATTTATAGTGGATTTTTTTTTTTTTTTTTGATTAAAAGAGTTTTTGCTGGATATGAGACTTGTCGTGGATGGCATCATAGCATCGTTAACAAAAGCACCAGCACCAGCAACAACAACACCAGCCACCACCACCCTCCATTGTCAATCTCATACTGGTCTTGATGATGATGATCGCATTCATCATAGACGTAGCCTTCATTATCATACAGATGATAATTATATTATTTTATTAATTTAAACGACTTTTGCTTGTTCTTTTTTTTAACGAGAAAACAAAGGCGTAGTCGAACAGATGTTGCGGAAAAGTTTGTGATTTTTATGGGATTTTCAACGACCTTGAAGATAATAGGGTGGCTATTGCAAAACCTGTCCCCAGTTCTAAAATCTCTGTAATTTATTGTGCACTTAAGCGAATCTTTTCAATAGTGTGCAATTATCCTAGTTCGTCTGTAGTTAAGTGGAAATGTAAACTTCATTTTCATTAAGCAAATTTTTCAAAATCAAGAAAAAAATTTAAAGGCATGAAAAGCATCAAAATTACTTTGCAATTTAACGAGTTTGTCAAGTAAAAGTGTTGCAGTTATCGTGATTGAACTGTTTTTTGTCGATTGGAAATTGGCAATAAAGCGAAACAAAGTCGTTGGATATGTATATTAGGGTGGAGTGAAATTCAAAAAAAAAAAGTTAACCTCGGAAAGAGATGTAGTCTGGGGTCCTAATGAGGGGAAAAATAAAGAAAAAATTTTTAAAAAAATTTTAGGGGTCGCGCCACTCCCTCGAAATTTGGAAATTATCGCTATTTTGGCGTTGATTTTAGAAAAATCCTAAAAATTAACGACTTAACTTATTCGAAATTTAAAAGTTTGAGCTTGTTCAGTGCCCAAAAAAAAGTATTTGAGGCAAATATGAGGATAATCGACTAATATTTGTAGCTTTGGTGGCGATTTCATTGTTCAGTCAATTTTCTGAAGAAGGGACGATTTGACTTATTTTACTTTTTGAAATTTTTGAACAATGAGAAAATTTTTTTTAAATTTTTTCATGCCCTTATTTCATTGTTTACGCTATTGCAAACATTTATTGACATAACATTTTTTAGGATTTTTCTAAAATCAACGCCAAAATAGCGATAATTTCCAAATTTCGAGGGAGTGGCGCGACCCCTAAAAATTTTTTAAAATTTTTTTCTTTATTTTTCCCCTCATTAGGACCCCAGACTACATCTCTTTCCGAGGTTAACTTTTTCAAATTAAAAAAAAAGCATGTTTTCACTCCACCCTAATGTATATGATTGTTCTTTTATATTTCGAATTCTATTCAGCTATATTGCACTTAAGCGATTTTCTCAATGAAACGGTTTCCAATCATCCGAATTCGACTGTTTTAATGCGAAATTAGTTTTGCAATCTAAGTTCTGTTCTTTTGGTCTGATTTTGCACTTAAGCGATTTTTTCAATGAAACGGTTTGCAATTATCGACTGTTTTCAATGGAAACTAGTTTAGCAATCTATTTTCGTTTTTTTGTCTGATTTTGCACTTAAGCGATTTTTCAATTAAACGGTTTGTAATTATCCGAATTCGTCTGTTTTTAATGGGAAATTAGTTTTGCAATCTATTTTCGGTTTTTTGTCTGATTTTGCGCTTAAGCGATTTTTTCAATGAAACGGTTTGCAATTATCCGAATTCGACTGATTTTTGCAATCTAATTTCTGTTTTTTGTCTGATTTTGCACTTATGCGATTTTTTAAATTTTTTAATGGAAACTTGTTTAGCAATCTAGTTTCTGTTTTTGAGAACTGAAAGGCAACACATTCCTTTAAATAAATTTTGAAATTTGAAAGAATCCTCAGATTCATTTTGAAACAAATGCTTTGGATTTTTAAGAAAATACGAATGAAAGTGGGAAAAATTTTTCTTTTATATACGGTTTTCTATTACACGAATTCAACGGTTTTTCATAGGAAATTACATTTTCAGTATTATTTTCAAGGATTTACTTTGTATTTGATGAAATTATCGCTGAAAATAGCTCACCATTGTTGGCGTGATAGGGAAACGGTATTAGAGTCAGCTTACATGAGATTTTCTTCAAAATGCATTTGCGTGGTGTTGTGTTGGGTGAAAATATTAAATACCTCGTGCCTACTCAGAGAACAGATGAGAACCGGAAAGATTTCTGATGTGTTTGATTTGTGTGGCCAATTTCCTTCACACAGGAAAGACTGTGTTAATTTTTTGTAAACATGTACTTTTATTTAGAGTTGTGGGTTCTTTCTAGAAATATATGATTTCGAAATTCGAATGGATACAAAAAAAAAAAAAAAACAATTCTCATAAGCGCCCCGGTAGGCGAGTTGGTAGCGTGCTTGCCTATCAGCGTGGGGGTTGTGGGTTCGATTCCCACCAGAGGCTTTGGTCTGTCGCTGCAAAAATCAAAAAACCAAATGGTCTTTGTCACCCGGTTTACCCTTGGACCCAAAATTAGAATATAAATTTACTTTGTATTGTAATTAATAAATAAATAAATAACAATTCTCATAAAGCGTTTTCGCGTTAAGAAATGCTTCTGGAGACATTCCTCAGTCCCGATATCGTCCACATCGAATTGATTAGAGGGCAGTTCCGCCATTTGTTTTTATTTTTATTACAAATTCGTTTTGAATCTATCATCATCATATGATTCAATAGCTTGACTCGTTTGCTATTTGTACCTTTTCCTAGAAAACTTGCTCCTTCCCTTTCACCACTTCTGTACGACCCTCCTACACTTTCGAACCAAAATTACCCTCTGCGCCCCTGTCCACCCAATCGTATGTGTCATTCCGTTAAAATAAGTGTTCGACATACCAAAAAGCAAAACAAAAAAACAACAACAATTCGCCGGGGCAAAAAAACAAACAACAACAACAAATTCTCGATCATCGTTTAACTTCATCATCGCCTTCGTAGATCCGTTGATTTTTCAAATGCAAATGAATAATTTCGTTAAATTGTTTATAATTTTTTAGCAGAAAAAAAAAACTCAAACAAAAATTTCAACATTTAACAGTCACATCCACGACGTTCAATTAAGAGGTCGGTGTTTTATTCGTTCCAACACGACAACGAAATAACTTCCAATAACTTTGCCAAGCGACAAAATAATCGACAAATTACTACGAACGTTACAAATCGAATTGTGATTTATTAAAACAATAATTATTGGGAAAAAAAAATTCCATACTCCGGAAACCAGACATCATCGCCCACCCTGTGGAGGATGGATGGACGAGGTGGTTGTAAACGTCAGCGATAAAAGTGAAAAGTGTTTTCGTTAGAGCGTGAAAAGCGTCATCGGACAGATTGTTTTTGAAATGAATTAAGATGAAAATGAATAAGGTCTATAATGAGCGCGATATCGTCATCATCATGAGGAGAATATTTTTTTTTGGTTGTGCTTTGTTTGCCCTCAAAAACTACGGACTTTAGGGAGGACAAACGATTATTGTTTATTGTGTTGTACCCGGTCTAATTATATTGACTGTGTCATTTTTAATTCAAAGGGATACATGTTTTGTACTCTCTCACCAACGCCAATGATTTGATGGTGACCTCGAAGGGGAAATAATGACTCTTTCGTGAGAGAATATATCATTTGTTTTGTTTTATTCTCTCACGAAAGATTCAACATAACATAGCAGCCTGTGTCTCTTGGAATTCCCAGAGAGAAATGCTTTGGCCTTTATTATTATCGCCGTAGGGTAATTCAATTCTGTTTCCTTTTTTCACTCCTCGAAGGACATCTCCGCACCTATTGCGTTTATGAGATCTCTCAAGTCTTTCATCGAAAGAGAAACATGTTTTGTATTTTATGAGCAGAAAGTAGTGGATTAGTTACGTTCTTCTGACCAATGCTAATATTTTATTAAAACAACATCACCTATTACCTAAAAATGTCTCTTTATTCGGAAATATAAAATCAAATTAATTATTCTCTTTCGTTTTCTCTTTTGCAGAGTGACAACGCCGCCGAACTGGACAAAGCCATAACGAACAGCAATCATAAACCAACCACGGATAGCACAACACGAGAATACATCTCATCGCCCGGCTACGAGACCTCATCCAGTACCGCACCGGCTAGTTCGCCCGATCCATGTGAATACACCTACGAAGGTGCCATACAAGATTACAAACAGCGCGTCTCTCGGGCCGCCGCCGCCTCTGGTCAAACATCGCAAGCCAACCTCAACAAACTGAACACGAACACAACACAGCAACAGCAGCCACAGCCACACAACTCCAAGGAGTCCACGCCCGAACGGGCGCCCAAGGAAACATCGTATCCACCGCGGCGTGGCAGTAAAATTGAGGATCGCCTCATCGGCTTCGAAGTTCAGTCGCCCAGCGAAGAGTGTGTGGGCGAAAAGAACAAAGTGGATGTGCCGAAAATTGATATATCCAAGCGCAAGGAGATTTTCGAGTCACAGTCGAGTGCCAACGAAACGAAATCACAGTTGGCCCACAATAGCAACGGTAACGGCGTAGTGCCACGTGTTACATTGCGCGATCGTTTCAAGCCCCAGGACAACGGGTCGGAGGGTGCCGAGATCACGGCCAAGAAGGACGTGAAACGGATGTCGGGCGACATAACCAGCATCAGGGAACGTCTACAGAACTTGGAACAACAACAGAACTTAGTCAATGGTGCGAATGGTGCAAATAAAACTACTGCCAATAAATTAGTCGATATACCAGTGCCACCGCTGAAAGAGCGATTATCTAGTTTACAAAACGCTGCAGCCAAAGAAGACGTACGCAAGCCCCCCGTGGCCCTGGTCGATGCCCGCCAGCTGGAGATTATGAAGAGCGAGGCAGAGAAGGCCAAGCAAACGTTAAAGCAAGAGGTCATCACCACCATCAGCGTCGTCGACGAAGTCGAAGTGGATCGCGACGACAGCGGCATACATACCGCTGACGATATAGACGTTGCCGACGAACGCCTGCACACGGAACACATCAAAAAGGAACAGGAACTGAAGTTGAACGCCGCCATTGAAGCGTTGGCCATGGAGGAGAAACAATTCGCCGAGGCCGCCAATGCGGTCAATCAGATTGAGGCGGAATTTGAAGAGCTCTCCCTGGGCTCGGTGACCCTGCCGCCATTGGCTTCGACCAACAGCACCAACGCAGCTGTTGCCTCGACTGCTGCTGCTGCTGCGGCTGCGGCTGCTGCCACAACCATTACTAATGACCATATGGAATATAGTGTAAGTTCTACTAACCCACATATCTCTTGCTTAAAACCCACACCCACAACCCCCCCCACCAACAGTTGTAGTATCAGTAGTACAAGTAGTTTGTTGCCAAATTCCGAGGTGAAGGCCGCCACGGTTTCCAATCTAAGGCGCAAGCCAACCAACGAAATGGTACATGCCAAAAATCTTTTGAAAATCTTTAAGGATACTTTTCGAAATGATATAGAGCTGGATGAAGATGAGGATGGTCGGGAAACCAAAACGATACCCAACGATCGGGCGGCCAACGACAACGATAATCGCCTGAGTGTTAGTGTTAAGACCCAAATCTTTGAAAATTCTTCTTCCCAAATGCCTAGGGCTCTTTCTAGTCGGGCTGTAGGTAGTTCGCCTAGTTTAGCGCAGCTCCCCTCCGGTCCGCTTAGTCCGATTCTCGGTAGTCCGGTGTCGCCCAGCCAGATACCACGCTGCGTTACACCCTCGGGCAAACCACCCATGTCCCCCCTAACCGTTAGATCGACCACCAAGTTTAGGGATGACACACCGCCCGGCAGCCCGTTGGCCAACCGAAAACACGACTCTCAGTTTAGCATCAATGGCCGGGTGGAGATCTTCAATTCCAAGAATATGTCAACCCAAGCGGGCGACAATCTTGCGACAGCACCACCACCACCGCCACCATCTCCTGTCACAACCACAAAGATAACATATTTGCCCCACATTACAAATGCAGCAGCTACAACAACGACTGCGAGCGGCGCTGCAACACCAAAGAGTTCAGCGCCTAACAATCTCGTATTACAACAGCAGCAACAAGCGGTGGCAACGGCTACACCGACGACAACCACATCGCCAACAACATCAACAGTTATTGAACCGTTGTCAACCACCCAAGCAGCAACAACAATTGCCGAGAAGAAATCATTGTTCGAAATGAAATCAATGCCATCTCGCCAAATGGTTAATGAACCTCAAATTACAACAAAGCCAACTAGTGCCGCCGCAACTGTAACGGCAACATTAGATAGAGAAACTGCGATACCAAATCACAGCCACGGTGCAATGAGGCAGCAGCAACAACCACAGACACAGACACAGCAACCTGAGGTTGTTGTATGCGCTCCGCCCATCACCATCGTCAATCCAGATGAATTACCGAAACCCAATACAGTTAAAAACCTTTCTAGTTGCTTTCAACAACACAATGCCCCAGCAGCAATTGTTGCCGCTGGCGGTAAATTGATATTGTCGCCCAAGCCGTTGCCTCGCTCACGCATACCACAGGCCACGCCACCGCAATCGCCGATTTCAGTTAAGCGCTCTGTTGCAAGCAACGCCGAGAAATCATCATCATCGGCCGATGCATCTCCGTTAGATGAAGAAAAACAACTGTCGTTGATCTGCTCCTCTTCCACATCATCGAATTCAACCGTCATAGAGGCCAATAAAAAGTTGTCCATCATGTCGAATTCGTCATCCGTATCCAATGAATCGGCCAGTATAAATGCCCAGATCCACAAAGAACCGGAAACGGGTGTGGATTCGGTAGATTTTGTCAAACAATCAGCGCCGGACTCTAAGTCTTCCAGAGAACCCCTAAAGGAAGTGAAATCGGTGGGATTCTCCCAGCAAGTGCCAACGGATTCTAAATCTTCTACAGACACGGCTTCCGTCAAGGCTTCCGTTAAGGAGACTAAATCTGTTGGAGTCGCCAAACAATCGTCGACCACCGATGCGGAACTTAAAGCTTTAGTAGAAGATTTTCTTAAAACTGAAATCATATTTTCCGAAACGTCTGAAACAAAACCCTCCACTGCTCCCTTTGAATCGAAACTACAACCGATTAAGGCAGTGGTTCGAGAGCCGCAGGAAGTCACCACACCGACAGCTAAGCAATCCCCCGAGGAAGCCATAAATGCTTCCCCGACTCCCAGCTCTAAGATAGCTTCAGTGTCTTCGCAATCCTCACAAGTCCCACTCAAAATCGATATTAGCCAAGTAAAACCTGCAAGTCCAGCACTACCTCAGACTCCTTTGTCTCCCGGTTCCCAACTCTTTAGGACCACAAAACCTTTGGTGGTTTCCACTTTATATGACAAGTATTTACCCGAAACACCCAAATCTCCCCAAGGGGTCTTTGGCAAAACGCTGGACCTTCAGCCGCCCAGCAATATGAGAGCAACACCACCATCGCCCAAAGCGCAAGCCACAACCACTACACCCACCATTATCATACCAGCAGAGCTGCCCTCTCTCGTTGACTGTCCGCCCAACGATTCTACCCTGTACAAACTGGCCTCTTCGGCACCCCATTCACCCGTCAGCATCGCCACGACTCCCGATCAGTCCATGGCCATTGATTCGGCCTTGTGTTCCAGTCTCCTGACCTCTATGGCTGCCACACCGGACTTTGTCAACTTCAATAGGCAGACTACGGTGGAGGAAGATCTCTGTCAAAAGCTCGACGTGGAAACTTTACCCATAGATGGGAGAATCGCCACCACCGGATTTGCCGATATATCCACAAAGGATATTAAACAGTCAGAGGGTGTAGACTCCAAGTTCGTTTACCGAATGCACGATGCTCCGAGCACCCAACGGCAGAGAACTGTGGAAGAGGAGATTTGTCGGAAAATGAATGTCAACGATATGCCCGACGATTGGCCGAAGACCGATTTTAAAGAGGTCTCGCCCGCGGACATACGAAAATGTGATAATTTATTTAGTGCTGGTCCGGTGAAACCCCAATCACCCATTATGGAGGCGAGGGCAGCTCACTCCAAGGCCTTGATAGAGACCTGTGAAAAGATCATAGCTGAGGAAAAGCACGCCAACAGTCATTTGAAGTCCTCGTTGCCCTCATCGCCCCGAGCCACGCCCATATTAGCAAAAAAATCGAAAATACCCAAACCGTTGCCCTCCTGCTGTCTGGCCACCGAATCCATGAATGAGGCAGACCTCAGGGACAGACCGACGGAGTTTCGGCCGGCATCGCCCAAGGACGATGCCGTGATAGCACGCATGCATGTGGTGGAGACTCAAATCAAAGTAACCACCACTACGCCGCCCACATCGCCCACAAAAATCGCAGCGGCCAAACCGCAGCCCTCACCACAAACGGGCAAGAAAACCAAAAACATTTTCGATTTCATTAAGAAGAATTTCGGTGTGGGAGGCGGCACCCCCAAGGAAGAAGATCCCGGCGAGTCCAAAAGTAAAGACGCTGTGGAGCCACCTCCATCTGCGGCCGCCGCAACAAGTGATAATAAAGTTTTAGTTTTAGCCCCCAACGATGTGCACGATCTGAACACAGTTCACTTTGACGAGGTACACAATGTGGAAAATTCGAAATTCTATTTACCCGCCGATGATGTAGCGCCACCACCTCTGCCGAAGACACCCGCTCCCGTGAACATTGAGATAACCCGCAAAATCATAACCGATGAAATTGTGGAAGATGGCAAAACGGAAATGGAACTAACCAGTGAGATTGATGCGTTGCTCGATGTCGAATTAAATAAATTGAATTATGAAATGGAAGAATTGGAAAAGGCGGGCGGACCAACGAAATAAAGGCAATGCCAGTCGGCCAGTGTTACAAAGGACAGGGGAGAAATTACGTTGTTGTAGTGGGAATGCATAATTTAGTTAATCGATAGCTGGATGGATGGATGATCTCATCGGTGTGGATTGGCGCTGACAATCCAAGGAACATAAATAACGATAGCGAAAGAGATTAAAAAAATATTAGGTGATTCGGGGAGAGAGGGAACTTTCTCATTGCAGATAAAGTCGGTTGTATTTGCAGGTCGGGCAAGTAGTTCTCCACAAAAGTACAAGGGATTTCATTTAACGCAAATACTCTGAAAACATGTTGTGTTCATTGATCACGATGTCCAAGAGATGAATTTGAAGCTTCCGAAAGTAAAAAAGGAGTATTTCAATTTTCAAAAATTACAAGCATGAGCTTTTGGACAAAGAGAGACTAAAAGAGAGACAGAGCTACAAATGAATACTGGCTGATGGCCAACCCTAAGCTAACAGCCTGTTTTTTATAAAACGAATGGGTCTGTCGTTTCGTTCAAATAACGAACCGAAATTCTCTTTCGTCAGTTTGAGTTTTTGAAACACGAAAGTCTCTGTTAAATTCTTATTGAAATTGTTTTCTTATGTATTTTTGTGTGTATTGTTGGAGTTATAGAAACACAATTCAGTTTCGTTTCGGCTACAGACGTTCGTGTTCATCTCACACGTATAGGTTTTATAAAAACAGGCTGTAAATTAGGGTGGAGTGAAAACATGCTTTTTTTTAATTTGAAAAAGTTAACCTCGGAAAGAGATGTAGTCTGGGGTCCTAATGAGGGGAAAAATAAAGAAAAAAATTTTAAAAAATTTTTAGGGGTCGCGCCGCTCCCTCGAAATTTGGAAATTATTGCTATTTTGGCGTTGATTTTAGAAAAATCCTAAAAATTAACGACTTAACTTATTCGAGCTTGTTCAGTGCCCAAACAAAAGTATTTGAGGCAAATATGAGGATAATCGACTAATATTTGTAGCTTTGGTGGCGATTTCATTGTTCAGTCAATTTTCTGAAGAAGGGACGATTTGACTTATTTTACTTTTTGAAATTTTTCAACAATGAGAAATTTTTTTTTAAATTTTTTCATGCCCTTATTTCATTGTTTACGCTATTGCAAACATTTATTGACATTAAACTTTTTAGGATTTTTCTAAAATCAACGCCAAAATAGCGATAATTTCCAAATTTCGAGGGTGTGGCGTGACCACTAAAAATTTTTTAAAAAATTTTTCTTTATTTTTCCCCTCATTGGGACCCCAGACTACATCTCTTTCCGAGGTTAACTTTTTTTGTTTTTAATTTCACTCCACCCTACTGTAAATATCATACAGAGGCCAGACGTCGTAAGTCGTTTTGCTGATGCATTAGTTTCGAAGCACACTCCAGATGTCACTAATTCGCATGGCACCATTTGACAGTTTTACAAAGGAGATCAGAGAAAATGCTGGTTTTGTGCTGACAATTACTGGTGTTATGCTGACAATATACACATGCGCCCCCTTTTTGGAAATATTTAGCAGACGTCTAAAGGCTTCTGGGTATTAAACGGTCTTTGTCTAAGCCATTTTGAGTCAATGTATGAAAAATGAGAGCCTTTTTTCTCTCTGTGAGTAAAACTTGGCAATTTTACATTTCTGTTTTAAATTTTTTATCAAGGCATTTTTTAAAAAATTCAACGAGTGCAAGCCGTCTGCGAAAAAAGTAATATTTAAAAAATGGAAAGAAAATACGACTCTGTATATTCCTTGTAGGAAAATGCAAGAAGTCGAAATGGTTATTACCCCAAAATATTTTGTGGCATTATACAAAATAAGCTCTCTCTCCCTCTCTCTCTGTCTTTTCTCCTCTCTTTCTTGAACCTTGTAACCTTGTTCTCAACACAATCCCATAAACTCTGTTCCTAACGAGTTTTCTGTTTAACGTTTTCGTTTGTCTTAATGGAGCCTGATTTACGGTATCGTTTTTCTTAATCATGGAAATAATTGCATAATAATTAAACTTGAAATTACTTTGATTTTACATAAAAAAAACACACAAATACAAATACAAATTAACATACAATTTGTGTGAGCGTGTGCTGCCATCCAATTACAGAACACGGAAAGCACCTCAGAAACCAGTTAATCGCAACAACAATCTCGGTACCACCAGACCCCGAAAATTTACATACAAGGCCTGCAGACCAGACCCGCCACTTATTATGACCGTTGGTTTTAAAATATTAATAAATGTGGCTAAATCCCTTTTTACATGCTTTGTTAGTTTCCCCCAACCCCGCCGTCGTTGTTTCGGTTTCTTTTTGCCGTTGTTCTAAACAAAATGCAAAATGAAACCCACACTGTAAGCTAAAATATTCAATATGTTCATATTGAATATTTAACAACAAATAAACATTACAATTTAATTGTGACAACAACAACAACACCGAATAGAACCAACCCAACAACGAACCAACCGAACTCGAATTAACGCCGACCGACCAATCACTTTGACCGACATCCACCACACCACCCAGAAAATTATTCATTTATTTTGACAGTTTCTATATTTGTTTTTTTTCTGCTCCGTTTAAACTATTTAAATTATTGTTATTATTTGTACTACCATTGCCTACCGATCAAATGGAAACATGACTTTGGCACATATACTCGCCTAATGCCCCGACTTAATCGTATGCAAAAATTGTCTTTAAATTGCAATCTGAAGAATTCTAAACCATTTGACTTACACCGTAAAGGTAGACAAATTCATGTTTGATTGAAAAATCAGCCCACGCATTCGTTTTATTTTTTTTTCATCAATTGTCTCGAACATTTTAATTTCTTAACCCGATGAATACTATTTAATTATTATTACTATTATTAATATTATGTATATCTCTTTGTATCATACATACGTTTCTCTTAAAGATTTATAAACTGCAAAATGTTTTTAAAACACAAAAATAAACTCGAAACCAAAAAAATAATGAATTTATATATGAAAAACCCTCAAAATATTTCAAAATGTTGTTTTCTTTCTTAACGAAACACCAAAAAAAAAAAAAAAACTCTTCCACATCAAATCAAAACAACATCACTTGTTCATTAAAATGTCACACACAATGTTAACCACCTCTCATATTCGTCAATTCATTTAAAAACAACATCAAATCCATTCAACACACAAAGTCACACATCTTAATGCAACTCCGAATATCCGAAAAGTGTTTTGTACTAAAAATTCATTGTTCTAAAAACAAAAATTAACTCAGTTTTGCCTAACACTGTATGCTCTAAACTTTTAACAAACATTGTGTCATTTGTCTTTAACAGAAATGTTAACACAGCTCTTCACGGAACCGTAGAGTGGGTCATATCATATGCAATCAAATGTTAAAAAAATTAAACATTTCATAAGAAATAATTGTTAGGTATTAAATAGTTTGCTACAAAAATCTTTGGAAATTCGTAATAATCGTTAGAAATAAGAAAAGTTCAGTTCTTTTAGAAAAGATGGTTGTTAAATTATATTAAATATTTAAATTTAATATTCATTTCATTAATTATATTTATTAATTTTTTTAAATTAATTATATTTATTTAATTTAATTAATTACACTAATTAATAATATTAATTAATTAATGAATATAATTAATTAAATTAATTAATATTAATTAATAATATTAATTAATTTAATTATTAATTAATAATATTAATTAATTTAATTATTAATTAATAATATTAATTAATAATATTAATTAAGTTAATTAATTATATTAATTAATTTAATTAATTACATTAATTAATTTAATTAATAATATAAATTACTTTAATTAATTACATTAATTAATTTAATTAATTATATTAATTAATAATATTAATTACTTTAATTAATAATATTAATTAATTTAATTAATAATATTAATTAATTTAATTAATAATAATATTAATTAAATTAATTAATATTATTAATTAATAATTAAATTAATTAATATTATTAATTAAATTAATTAATATTATTAATATATTAATTAATAATTAATAATATTAAATAATTTAATCAATAATATTAATTAATTTAATTATTAATTGATTTAATTTATTAATTAATAATATTAATTAATTTAATTAATAATATTAATTGATTTAATTAATAATATTAATTAATTAAATGTATAATATTCATTAATTTAATTAATTACATTAATTAATTTAATTAATTACATTAATTAATAATATTAATTAATTTAATTAATAATATTAATTAATTTAATTATTAATTGATTTAATTTATTAATTAATAATATTAATTAATTTAATTAATAATATAATTATATTAATTAATTAAATATAATTATATTAATTAATAATATTTATTAATTTAATTAATAATATTAATTAATTCAATTAATAATATTAATTAATTTAATTAATAATATTAATTAATTTAATTAATAATATTAATTAATTTAATTAATAATATTAATTAATTTAATTAATAATATTAATTAATTTAATTAATAATATTAATTAATTTAATTAATAATATTAATTAATTTAATTAATAATATTAATTAATTTAATTAATAATATTAATTAATTTAATTAATAATATTAATTAATTTAATTAATAATATTAATTAATTTAATTAATAATATTAATTAATTTAATTAATAATATTAATTAATTTAATTAATAATATGAATTAATTTAATTAGTAATATTAATTAATTTAATTAATAATATTAATTAATTTAATTAATAATATTAATTAATTTAATTAATAATATTAATTAATTTAATTATTTAAATTAATTAATAATATTAATAATATTGATTAATTTAATTATTTGTATTAATTAATTTAATTATTTATATTAATTAATAATATTAATTAATTTAATTAATAATGTTAATTAATAATATTAATTAATTTAATTAATAATATTAATTAATTTAATTAATAATATTAATTAATAATATTAATTAATAATATTAATTAATTTAATTAATAATATTAATTAATTTAATTAATAATATTAATTAATTTAATTAATAATATTAATTAATTTAATTAATAATATTAATTAATTTAATTAATAATATTAATTAATTTAATTAATAATATTAATTAATTTAATTAATAATATTAATTAATGTAATTAATAATATTAATTAATTTAATTAATAATATTAATTAATTTAATAAATAATATTAATATAATTAATTTAATTAAATATATTAATTTAATTAATTGAGTGTAATTCCTCTTAGGTGATATTCCGATTAACTGAAAATATCGAACAATAGAAATCGATTATTCATACAAATAGTTATTGTGTTCAATCATTTCGCTTTATTGCAATTTCGCTTAAGTGCAAATTTCGCTTAAGTCCAATACCTCTTTAATGAAATTCCGATTGACTGGAAGTATCGAATAATTAAACTGGTATTTGTTCAACTATTGCAATTGCGTTTAATATCGGATAATTGACATATTTTTTCTTATTCATATGAAAATGTCATCTAATTCATATGAAAATGTCCTCGCTTATTAGAAAATACTCAGAGAGTTTAGATAATGTTGTGAGTTTTCTAGCTTTGAAAACGGCACACTGTTACCACCGTATTCAGAAAAAAATGTATAAAAGCTTTAAGAAAAACAATTTTCACATATTTTTCTTATCAAAGATTTATAAAGCTGTTATTAACTTTTATGAATACGGCCATTAATCATCCAATGTTAGAGAATTTACATTTTCATTGTAAGATATAAATTCACCCCCAAAAATGTTCGTGTGGAAACAGGAATGTCCATTGTTAACATTTTAGAAATTTATTGTTTTTTTGTAGCCAATCAGCCAGTATAGAAAGAATAGGAAATAGAAAAAATACAAATTTAAACAAAACCGAACTGTAAAACGAATTCGTTTTTTCGTTCCAAATTGTCAAAGTTGAAGTCGCAATTAAATGATAAATGGCGATATCTGGTACATATCTGAAAATCGGAATTGAATGACATTGGAATGTCATTTTATAGCGTTCTCAATACAGACGATTTGTAACGTACGAACGAATTCGTTTTAGGAAACCAGCAGTAAAAACCAAAAGTTTTGATCAATTGTATGTTCTCTGGAACTGCTTGAAACCAAATGAGCCTCACAATAAACTCTAATCGTTAATTATGATTTTTATTAATTCGTTATTAACACTACATATATATGTGTGATGTATTTATAATTGTATTCATGTTATCTTTTGCAAATATTCTCCACTCTATCACTTACTGCCTAACTAATTTAAAAAAAAAACCTTTAACGCAACGAAGCCGACTCTATATCACATGTTTAATATTTACCCACATATTTCACAGCTCATAAACGAATTTGAATTAGATCCACCAGAACAGGCACCGGTCAAAACGTCATTTTTTCGTTTCATGCATGCAGTTTTGACATGCTTTTTTGGGGCGTACTTTCTAATTCAGATTTGTTTATACTTAAGCCTCAAAACTGTATCGCTAAATGCCCGCTCGCGCTCTAGCCAAAAATGCAAAATCTTCTGAATTTTTAGTTTCGTTTTTTTTTAATTTTGGAAATTTTTTCCCATATTGAAATTTAAACTGTTGAACCAAAGCAAATTTTCCATTTACAATTAATAATCGATTTTAATAATGAAATTAACTCTACTCGTTCTTTTCTCTCTCTGTATTGTGTGCGTGTGTGTGTGTGCATTTCTCAAAACTACGAAACAGTTTAAATTTAAAAATTTTTGCCCACAATTGCTTTTGCGCCATGCTAATCAAGGTAAGCCTGATGACTACGATGATGATGATGATGATCAATATTTATCCAACATTGAATGAATGACACGTATTTGATACCCTTTTTTTTTTCTTTGGGTTGCGTTTTTTTTAAATACGTTCTCAATATTCCCGGTGTACATGTTTAGTCCGAATAGACCGAAAGTCATTGGATAAACGTGTACGCTGTTGTAATGTTTACATATATTTTTTGTTGTTTCTTTATATGCATGTGCCTGATTGTTTTCTTAAATGTTATGTTTTGTTGTTCTTTTGTCTACTTTCCATTTTTTTTTTATAAAACGATTTTTCTTTTAGGTTTCCTTCCCCGTTCGTTTTGTAGGTATTTAGTACTGTTGCAAAAACGAAAAAATCTCTTTTCCAAATGACCTCCCTGACTCGTGAGTGCTAAGGCGTCATCCCCGTAGTGTTACATATGTACTGGAAAATGTCTGCTGTCGCCCTCCTCCACATCTTTCCTTAATTTCCTTTTGTAAACCCAAGCTTCCGTTCATTCTGCCTTTCCCCCCACCTGTATGAAAAGTAGACCTCACACAGTGGTTGGAAATCGTTTTTTTTAGGTGGAACGAAATTTTGCCGCTTAGGCCATGACTGTCATGCAATTGAGTATCAAACAAAAGAGTTATCATGGCCTAAAACCCAACGCCATTAATCATCACAAAGTTATTAAATCCCATTGCGTATTTCAATACAATTGAAAATAAATTATGCGGATGGAGAAAAATCCCGCCTAAGTCAAGCCATTAGTCAAATCCCGAAAGCGCAGCCACTGTAAAGCTAAGAAATTTCAAGCCGGCAACGTCGTCAATTTGGGTCAGCTTCGTTCTCTGATCCGAGGAAGGAGACGATTCCCAAAGTTATTAATGAAGCTACAGGAAACTCGAAAACGCAGCCACTGTAAAGCTAAAAAATTACAAGGCGGCAACGCCATCATTTTGGGTCGGCTTCGTCCTCTGATCCGACGAAGGAGAATATTCCCAAAGTTATTAAAATCCCATTGCATATTTCATTGCAATTGAAAATAAATTATGCGGATGCAGAAAATTCCCGCCTAAGTCAAGTGGAAAATTTCATTTCAGAAAACGCCACCAACTAGTAAATATGTTTCCCTGGCGTAATCTCTCACGAAACCGTTCCACTTCTTTTCACTCAAGAATGCCAAATTTGAATAATTTTTTAAAAATCCATCAATTTCCAAACACTGTGCATCTCTTTTCCAAGTTCCTCTTTTAGTCCATCAATCGGTCTTGCCTTTACCACACTGGTAGCTCTAGTTGCTGTCTACGCCACCAAATGTATTGCAAATTCCATAGCATACTTTTAGGCTCGTGCTCATAAAGGCCCAACCATTCATACCACAGACAAACACACAGCCATTCATCGGTCAGTCTGTTGGTCTTTAACCCCTTGGTGGCCGAACTTTTAGGTGGTTTCTTATCAATTTTGTTTGTTGCAGCTAATTCCCTTGCCATTTAGTTCAATTTTTTGTTCTCCTTTGGTTCTTTACTGCACGAGTTGCTTTTAGCCTTTCGTTAAATGCAACTGTTAGCAAAACATTGTAGTTTTCGTTTATATTTTTTTTGTTTTTTGTTGTTTTTTTTTTGCTAATTGCTTTGTTTCTTTTCTATGATTTGTTTTTTTTTTTTATCTAACGTCAATATGACCGAAATCGGTAATACCTGCGTGTTGTAGTCGGTTCATTCTATCGGCACAATCAGTCAGTCAAGTCGGTCTCTGCTATTCGGTGGTCTGTCAGTCAGTGTTAGCTGTAGAATTTCTAGATACTAACGCAGGAAAACCAGATATATTTGATTTGGGGACAAATCCAGACTAAAATGGAGTCGTTGAACCAACCTAAGGTGAGCTTCATTGCGGTTTAATGAAATAATTGTTGGTGAACCGGAAAAAGAGATATTAAATATGCAGTGATTTTAAAAAGCTAATGTTTGAATTCAGCACTGTGTTTTTTTTTTGAAATACAGTGAAACTTCCATAACTCGAACCAACATTGTCCCGTAGGAAAGTTTGTCTTACGAAGACTGAGTTATGGAATTACTTCTAAAATTGTTTAAGGGAACTTGTCTTCTTAACTGTCACTAGAAGTGCTTCGACTTATGGAAGTTCCACTGTATAACAGTATAAATGTATACGCTGCAGTTTTTGAAATATTTATTGCACTTCTTAAAAGGAACTCATTTACGAGTTCCCATCATACTCTTAAACAAAAAGTGAAACAATTAAAAGAAAACCAATAAAACCGGCCTTGAATATCATAACTTACATAACCTCCATCAGGGAGTGCGTACTAAAATGGGTGTGGTTGTGTATACCAGAATGTCGTAAAATTCCGAAATGAAATCCTTCAGAAAAATAAGGTCTAGTGGAATTTTCTGTGATATTCCTAAATGCCCTTAAGCATAAATGCCCTTACTTGTTCTCATCTCGTTAAAAAAATGCATTTTCTTTTCTTCAAAAAAAAAGTTTAATTTGGTATTAATTTTTCACCGGAAAGATTTTTTGTGATAAAAAAAAACTGATAGTGTTGCCACAGAGACAGCAAAAAGTGTAGAAATTTCAGCCAAACAAGATCTTTGTCAACTACGTAGATATTTTTCTGAGTGGAGATGAGAATTTGTGGGATATGACTATTCTTAACTGGTCTAACATTCGAATTTTTAGACCAACGACGATTATGTCACTTGGCTAACATTTTGGCAAAAAAAAACAACTAATTTACGCCAACGTTTAGCTAACTATTACAAATATTCCCAAAGTTATTAAAATCCCATTGCATATTTGAATACAATTGGAAATAAATTATGCGGATGGAGAAAATCCCCAGCTAAGTCAAGCCATAAGTCAAATCCCGCAAACGCAGCCACTGTAATGCTAAGAAATTACAAGCCGGCAACGTCGTCAATTTTCGTCAGCTTCGTTCTCTGATCCGAGGAAGGAGAAGATTACCAAAGTTATTGAAATCCCATTGCATATTTCAATACAATTGGAAATAAATTATGCGGATGGAGAAAATTCCCACCTAAATCAAGATGAAATGAAGCTACAGGAAACTCGAAAACGCAGCCACTGTAAAGCTAAGAAATTACAAGCCGGCAACGCCGACAATTTGCGTCAGCTTTGTCCTCTGATCCGAGGAAGGAGAAGATTCCCAAAGTTATTAAAATCCCATTGCGTATTTCAATACAATTTGAAATAAATTATGCGGATGGAGAAAATCCCCAGCTAAGTCAAATCCCGAAAACGCAGCCACTGTAAAGCTAAGAAATTACAAGCCGGCAACGCCGACAATTTGCATCAGCTTCGTTCTCTGATCCGATGAAGGAGAATTGTCCACACTGTTCCATAATAATTTCCACATGTCCCCAACTGTCATAATCACCATTTCCGGTTAGGCGCTAACCAACGAAAAAAAAACCTCCAAAGGGGAAATACAAAAAAATAAATGTCAGAATTCCAAACATAAATAAATTAATACAATTCTTTCAATGATACCACATTTAAAATTAAGATAACGTTTAGATTTTCTTGTTAACTATTTATTGAACTATAAATGTGACATTCAAATCGGCGGAAATCGATGAAAATCGATAACGTTTAGCCACTTCAACCTATTCGATTGATTGTTGTATTTATAAATAAATAATTCCTGGAATACCTTTCGTATCTGCATAGACTTATGTCTTATGCATAAACGAGGGACTTTTGGCAAGTCGACTCTAGACCTGATTTGTCCACTGTTTTTTTTTTCTTTGGACTTAGCAAGTGTCAAACTGTAGTAATCGAGATTATTATTTCCCTGAAGTAACCTTACCCTCGAATTCATAAAATTTTTAGAAAACCTTTGTTAAGATAAATTTATGAAAATCACACATTGTTCCTACTAAAGTTTTTTTTTTAAAAAAAATTATGAATATGGAGATTAGACTGTTGATGAAATGTCATTACCGCTCTATTGTGATTGAAATAATCATGGAAATACACTAGAAACTGTCAAAGGGACAGCGATAATCATGATTACTATTTCCAATGTCAGCATAACCTCAGGCCCAATAAATGAGATGAGATGGGTTAACTCACGATTATGTGAAACTCAGTTTAAAACAGAGTTTAAACTTCAGTTAAATTTTTGAGTGGTCAGTCAAAATAAACCACATTTGCGGTGGTTGATGTGGCAACACTCACACTATTCACAGAAAACATATGTTTCCAGGGAATAATTCAAAAAAATATTAATCTGTTGTAGGAGATTTTTAGAAAAAAATTGAGAATTAAATGAACTTTGCACGGGCAAAGGACACGTGTATGACGATAATGTGAAACTCGATCACGATTATGTGAAACTCAGTTTAAAACAGAGTTTAAACTTCAGTTAAATTTTTGAGTGGTCAGTCAAAATAAACCACATTTGCTGTGGTTGATGTGGCAACACTCACACTTTTCACAGAAAACATATGTTTCCAGGGAATAATTCAAAAAATATTAATCTGTTGTAGGAGATTTTTAGAAAAAAATTGAGAATTAAATGAACTTTGCACGGACAAAGGACACGTGTATGAAAACTGGTGGTGGTCGGATACCCAGTCCAGCATCAACAAAGTTACACAGCAGCATTATTTGGGTAATTTATGTTATTTGTGGAATTTGGTGAGCCAAACTACTTTTGATTCTTCTACTTCTAACGTTGAGGGCTCTTACAATCATATGACTATTATACTGCAGTTTAAACGTCCAATATTGCCCAGTACACTGAGGCCCAATAACTGAGTCGAGTTTGATCTTCGTTTGTCGTTTAAACTTAACATAAACTTAACATAAACTGCAATGTTTAACTGCAGTTTAAACGTTCAATATTAGGCGTTTAAATTGCAGATAAACATTGACTGGAGAAATTAATTTGAAGTTTAACTTCAGTTTAAACGAAGATTAACCTCGACTCAGTTATTGGGCCTCAGTGTACTAAGCAAAAATGTTTTCTTTGAAGAAAATCGTAATTTCAAAAATTATGGAAAAGTATTTATTTTAAAAAATTTTTAAAATAAATAAATACATTTTAAATTGATTTTAAGATGTCCCTCCAAATTATTGCGCAATAATTATAATTTCAAAAATCTCCCTCTAAAACATTCCATGTTAATGGTATTTTCCATGGAAATGCTACCAAAATTAAACATTAATTGTTATTCTTTAATCGATATAAACAAATGCTATGCGTTTTGTTGTTGTTGTTGCCGTTGTCTGTAATGGGAAACCTTATCAATGGCATTAGGTTTTTATGACATATTTGTTTTTCTACGGAAAATAGCAGACCCGCCAATAGCATACGCCGCGCCGGTAGATTGATGTGAGCCGTACCGAAGGGTGGTAAAATTAAATCAGTATCTGCGGCGATAGTAACAGATAAGGAACACGTCACATTCCAGCGAATTTCAGCACTGGGAAAATGTGTGTAGTTTTTGCACAAACAAACATGAAGTAAAGAAAACAGAAAAAGACCCGGCCAAATCGTTGTGCACTTTTAATCTAAAAAATAAACGATGTAGATAATCATTAATTGAATGAGGTGGAGTAGGAAAGGAAACATTGTGTAGTTCTTGGAGTGGACAATAGTATTTATGAGTTCCCTCCCGGTATGTGTTGATAGCATTCTGGTGACATCCAACATTTGGATGTTCTTCCCCCTTAATTAGAAAGCTCAAAGTTTCAGCATTTTGTGAATACCTTAATAAAGTTGGGTGTTTCACAACTATTAGGGATAGAAATGAGTTTACGACAAAGTCTATTGAAATGTTTTAAATCTATAATGATTCGGGAATTTAATCATCGACTTAGGTTATGTTTGTTTTCGAAATTCAAATATCTTATTGTGATTTAAAAATGTCAGGGAAATATACCAAATAAAATTGTAGAGATCAACCACTTTACAGTTCTGATGTACGACATTCCCTTGGCCGACATTTTTCTTCTATAGTTGGGGGTTTTTTTCTAATTCGACATTTTGAGACACAATTTTGTCATAATACGGAAACGACTCGTCCAATTCTGTTGTAATACATTTTAAGTTGATTACTCAATTATCATTAAAATGTACCTTTCGAGCCTTTGAATCTGAATAAAAGTTTCGGAATACACAACTTTCCAGGAACTCTCATCAGTTCGTTGTAAGGTGGCCGGTTGATCGGACTTCGCACTATTGAGAAAATTCGTTTTTCAGCCGCAAGAGGCTTGTAGAGGACAGACGGCTTAAGTGTATTTGCCAAAATCTTAGTAACGTAGGCCTCTCATAGAAAATGTGTGTCTCGTTCGCAGAATAGTTTATAGCAGACCTCTGTTGGAAAAAATACGAATGTCGTCTGTTTTTAAAATGCTCAGAGACTTTAAATTTTTCAGTGTGAACAACTTCTCAGACTCTGAGAATTTCTCTGAATTAAGAAATGTCTTCGAAACAGAGCACTTTTACTGCATGAAAAATTTCTCAGGCGCTGAGAATTGTTCTCTATGAAAAATTTCTCAGACACTGAGAATTTTTCACTATGAAAAATTTCTCAGAATTTTTGTCTATAAAAAATTTCTCAGGCACTGACAATTTTTCTTAGTGAAAAAATTATCAGGCCCTGACAATTTTTCTCTATGAAAAGTATCTTAGACGCTGAGAATTTTCCTTTATGAAAAGTTTCTCACAAGCTGAGAATTGTTCTCTATGATAAATATCTCAGAAGCTGAGAAATTTTCTCTATGAAAAATTTCTCAGAAACTGAGAATTTTTCTATATAAAAAATATCTCAGAAGCTGAGAATTTTTCTGTATTAAAAATATCTCTGAAGATGAGAATTTTTCTCCATAAAAAATATCTCAGAAGCTGAGAATTTTTCTCTATGAAAAATATCTCAGAAGCTGAGAAATTTTCTCTATGAAAAATATCTCAGAAGCTGAGAAATTTCCTCTATGAAAAATATCTCAGAAGCTGAGAATTTTTCTCTATGAAAAATATCTCAGAAGATGCGAATTTTTGTCTATGAAAACTATCTCAGAAGCTGAGAAATTTTCTCTATGAAAAATTTCTCACAAGCTGAAAATTTTTTTCTATGAAAAATATTTCAGACACTGACAATTTTGCTCTATGAAAAATTTCTCAGACACTGACAATTTTCCTTCATGAAAAATATCTCAGAAGCTGAGAATTTTTGTCTATAAAATATGTCAGAAGTTGAGAATGTTTCTGTGTCAAAAATGTCTCTGAAACGGAGAACTTTCTTAGACGCTGAGCATTTTTCTGTGTTAAAATTTTCTCTGGGTCTGAGCATTTTCTGAGTGAAAAAAGTTCTCTGCCGCTGAGAGTATTTGTGTGTTAAAAAATTCTCATAAGCTGAGAATTGTTCTCTATGAAAAATATCTCAGAAGCTGAGAATTGTTCTCTATGAAAAATATCTCAGAAGCTGAGAAATTTTCTCTATGAAAAATTTCTCAGACACTGAAAATTTTGCTCTATGAAAAATTTCTCAGACACTGACAATTTTCCTTCATGAAAAATATCTCAGAAGCTGAGATTTTTTCACTATGAAATATATCTCAGAAGCTGACAATTTTCCTTCATGAAAAATATCTTAAAAGCTGAGAACTTTTCTTTATGAAAAATATCTCAGAAGGTCAGAATTTTTATCTATAAAATATGTCAGAAGTTGAGAATGTTTCTGTGTCAAAAATGTCTCTGAAACGGAGAACTTTCTTAAACGCTGAGCATTTTTCTGTATTAAAATTTTCTCTGGTGTTGAGCATTTTCTGAGTGAAAAAAGTTCTCTGCCGCTGAGAATATTTGTGGGTGAAAAATAATTTTTCTGTATTAAAAATATGTCTCCAAAATAGAGAACTCTATTAATAAATGTCTCAGAAGCTGAGATTTTTTCACTATTAAAAATTTCGCAGTCGCTGAGAAGCTGAGAAAATTTCTGGGCAATTTTAATTTTTTGGAATATATCCACGCTTTATTTGCTGAGCAAAGGTAGTTTTTCATTTGAGATTTATTTGGAGGCACATTAAACTCCATACATTTCATGTGGATAAAAAGGGACCCAAAAACGTGTCCCAACAGAAACATTCAAATGGAGATACTGAGATGAGAATGAATTTCCTTGGAAATACCAAAAAAAAAAAAGATGAAACATTTCTTTTGCAGATCTGTGACAAACTGTAATTACAAAATGTGTTGTCATATTTACTTTTTTTTTCTCTCTCTCACTCTAAATATTTATTTTGTTTTTTTGCATGATCCTGTTTTTCTTGTTTTGAGATTTTATTGATGGTCTGTGTGATGTATTCTGTGTTTTTCCAACTAGTATCCCTTGTGCTCTCTGCTATATTTTTATAAACAAATTATTATTGCCAACATGTGATACGTCAATGCATATATGTATGTTGTTTGTGTGTTCGTTGTAATTTTTAAATATATTTTTTTTTATATATATTTTATGTTATTAAATTTTTAATAAAACTAATGTTTATTTTGAAAATTCCATACTGTACATTTCTGGACAATTTAACATTTCTAATATTTTTGTAATTTCTTTCTTTTTCTGTTTGTTTGTTTTTTTTTTAATTAATTTCTTTCTGTGTGTCTTCTTTTTTTTCTTTTTTTTTATAACCATGCGCCCAAAAAAAAACACTTGAAAATAATTCGCAACACTTTTGCTTTTTGAATGTCTGGCTTGCAATGTCTGCTTTGCTGCTGGGGGAAATGCAATAAATTGCCTGCGACTGCTTTTCGGTACTCCAGATCAACGAAGCTCTGGAATCGGCGCTGGCAGCAATTGACAAAGAGTCGAGCCACCCAACAATCGAGGAATATTTCCCACAGCCACCAACTGTCCCATCCAGTAACAGCGTCAATATCGCGAGCACCATTTCGACCACCAGCCAATCTTCGGCGATGGTGCTGCAATCGACCGAAATAACTTTAATCAATAAAACCGACGAAGAGAAATGTATAAAACTACAAAATAATCAGCATCAGCATCATTTAATAACTGACAATGTACACGAAGAAGCGGAAGAAGTAGAAGACAATGTTGCCGCCGGTTTGCTGGAGTTGCGTGAAAAATCCGAAGAGGAAATTTCCCGAGAGCCGATTTACGAGAATGTCATCTCGTCCACATCGATTATTGAAATAGATGTTGGCCCCATTACAGCACCAGCGGCCACAGCGAAAATCATCAGTTTAAATAAACAGAAGCAACAGGATGAACAGCAACTACAACAAACAATCATTCCAAGTATGATCAGTAATCAAAAAATACAACTACAACAACAATCAGATCAATTGAAACATAATCAAAAAAATGTGGACGAAACAAATCAAAATTTATCTAATCAATACAAAATTAGTCAAATTAACAGTTTTAATTGCTGTACGGCAACTACATCTACATCAAAAACAACAACAACAACAAACGTAGCAACAGCAGCCACAACTAGTAATCACAATAATATCAGTAACAATAACAATAATAAGAACAACAACAACAATAATATTAATAATAAGAACAATAAGAATGTAGTTGATTTAACAAGCGCTTTTGCTAATACAACAATAACAGCTACAGCAGACGCAGCTGATAATGAACTAACCACAACAACAACAACAACATCAGCAATATTTACTACCAACAACAACAACAACACCAAAAACAACCTGAAATCCAATCCAACAATGTTAACTATTGAACAGAAAACACCTGTTAAAAACGCCACAACATCAAACAGCAACAACATCATAAACAATTCCCCCCTAGAAGTGAGCGAACCACCAACATCTGTCGCAGCCCCGCCCCCCCTCATTGAATCCCATGAGCCCTACTATCAAGTACCGAAATCTAGCGAACCCTACTACGATGCCCCCAAGCACTTGAAACCGGTGCCGGTCTATGAAAACATTGAGATCTTCTTCAACAGCTCCTCCCTCAACGGGGACCTGTCGTCGGAGACCGCGCTACACATGCAGCCGCCCAAAGAGAAACCTCCACCGCCGCCCATCGAAAGTCCACCGCTGTTCGATGACATAGACAGCAGTTGTCACACGGATACCACCTATTCGTCGTCGGACAACACCTATGAGACGTTGTCGCGCCATCAACAGAATCATCATCATCATCATCATAACCATCAGATGCATCTGAACCAGGATCATCCGTCGCCGCCCATGAAACGCATGAATTCCACGAAACGTATTAAGAAGGAAATACGCAATAAGCGCTCCAGCTTTTTGGGCATTGAGGGCAGCTCTCTGGATGACGATGATTCGTATTTGGAGCTGACCGTCGCTCCGCCGCCCGATATGGCCCAGCTGCTGCAGGAGGAGAGACGTTTGGACAAGCAGCTGTATTTGAAGGCGGCTCTGTGTGACAGTTCGGATACGGGTAAGTTGAATTTTCGAGAAAACGAATTTCTTATAGTCGTTTTTGCAAATGATCGAAACGACGAACAAATTACACAGTACAACAGCCAATCTGGGGGGTGAGAAATTCCAAGTCAGGGTGATGGTACTAGGTCAGTATAGTAAAACCCTCAAAGGGTTTGGCGTTCGTATGTGTCAGTTTTTTTTTATGACCTTTTTAATTTTTTCCTTATCTTGATGTTTTTTCGCTTAGTTGTAACATTTAGGCAAAAACTTAGTTTAACATAACTCGAGAACCACTTGTACGATTTTGATGAAACAAATTTAGAAAAATTTAGAATTACAATTTCTTTAATCCGTTCATATAACGTTTTTCTTTATAATCAACATAATCAAAATTTTTTTTTTAAATTTTTAAAAAATCCAAAACGGCAAAAAAGGATCAAGTGTTATTAATTTCATGTAAAGTCACATAACCTATAAACAAAATGCGACATAGATCATAGAAATCGATTAACGCGTTCTGCTTTTATTTACAATTAAGTGAAGGTATCCCATTTTGACAAGAATATTGATATTTGTTTTTATTCAAAAAAGTGTAATTTATCGCCTTTTTTATAATTTTTTTTCCATTTTGGATTTTTTATGAATTTTAAAAAAAAAATATTTAAATTTTTAGGCAAAAAATACATTCATACATACATTCATTTTTAACTTCGAAAGTGTCACACATATAGGAAAACACTATAAAAACAGATTAGAGAAATTGTAATTCTTAATTTTTCTAAATTTGTTTCATCAAAATCGTACAAGTGGTTCTCGAGTTATGTTAAACTAAGTTTTTGCCAAAATAGTTGTAACAAACATCAAGATAAGGAAACAATTAAAAAGGTCATAAAAAAAAACTGACACATACGAACGCCAAACCCTTTGAGGGTTTTACTATACTGACCTAGTACCATCACCCTGACTTGGAATTTTCCACCCCCCAGAAAAAGTCCCTCGATTAGTTGCACAGTGTTATTGAAGGGACCTTTCTAAAAAAAAAATATTATTATTATTTTCCCATAACATCAAATTGTAATTGTAGTTCGTTTTGAATATACTGGGTGAACCATTTAAAATTTTAAATTTGAATCGACTATAAAAAAAAAACTACTGATCATTTTTCCAACGTATTTTTCCCAAATCATCGAAAGAGGGACACAGGTTTAAGGGAGTCCAAAAGGTGATTTTGTGATAGATCTAAAAAAAAAACAACAACAACATAATATTTGAAATATATCGGTTACGTTACCAGTTTTGAACTAATCTAATTCAAGAGAATGACAAAATTCCCAAAGGAATTTTAGCAAAAAATATATATCACCCAGCCAAGTTTTGATTCTTTCACAAGGTCGATGTCATCTTATACTGACGAACAGCCTTAGTGGTACATCTCACAACTAGCATTGGTTTGTCGGAGATGGATATTGATTTTAAGTTTAGAAAAGGCTCCTTTACTCGTTTACTTTATCCTCAATGTGCCAGTCGGTTTTTTTTGGAAAAACGAATTCATCTCGAAGAAATGAATCTCCATTACTGGTTGAGCTTATTTCATGACATCCGGTGCATTGCAGTTTTGCCCGGACTCTCTTCCGTCTGTAACACTGAAGACATCAGAAAATATATTTGTCCTTAATCCGGAGCCCTTTGAACGGTGACTGGGCATTCTCATTCTCGAATTTGTCTGTAAACTAAAATATAGCCCAGAGTCTCGCTAGCTGGTCTTCTTTGTAATCCCCTAGTATCTTCCCAGTTTATCAGGAGAGTATAATGTAGCCCCGATTCTTGTCATCCCCGAGAATGTCTTGAGTTTGTTTGGAATCTATAAGGTAGTGCCGTTCCCGGTGTCCCGGCAACCGGCTGAGATGAATGCTGAATCGTATTCTTGAGACATCTGCAGTAGGGTGGAGTGAAAACATGCTTTTTTTTTAATTTGAAAAAGTTAACCTCGGAAAGAGATGTAGTCTGGGGTCCTAATGAGGGGAAAAATGAAGAAAACATTTTTTAGGGGTCGCGCCACTCCCTCGAAATTTGGAAATTATCGCTATTTTGGCGTTGATTTTAGAAAAATCCTAAAAATTAACGACTTAACTTATTCGAAATTTAAAAGTTTGAGCTTGTTCAGTGCCCAAACAAAAGTATTTGTGGCAAATATGAGGATAATCGACTAATATTTGTAGCTTTGGTGGCGATTTCATTGTTCAGTCAATTTTCTGAAGAAGGGACGATTTGACTTATTTTACTTTTTGAAATTTTTGAACAATGAGAACAATTTTTTTAAATTTTTTCATGCCCTTATTTCATTGTTTACGCTATTGCAAACATTTATTGACATAAAACTTTTTAGGATTTTTCTAAAATCAACACCAAAATTGCGATAATTTCCAAATTTCGAGGGAGTGGCGCGACTCCTAAAATTTTTTTAAAATTTTTTTCTTTATTTTTCCCCTCATTAGGACCCCAGACTACATCTCATTCCGAGGTTAACTTTTTTTTTTTGAATTTCACTCCACCCTAATCTGCAGCCTTCTAGATATAATTTTGAGTTCAGTTGACTGTCCGATAATATGTTTATCCCCAATGTGGTGAGGGCGTTATACCTCAGCCAATGTGTAAATTGAATGGCCAAAATCTCAGCCTAATAAATATCACGAAGGTGCGGTAGTGTTGTATTGTATTCAGCTCTAGCTTTTTGAAGTAGACCCCGTTGAGTAGTTGGCTATTTAATTGAGAGCCGTCTTTACAGAACATTTTCCACATTCCAAAGGAAATTGTCGGCAAGTAGCGAGGAGAGAACAACACCAAATGTTACAGCGAGACCTACTCGTAATGCAAGACCTACTGTTCGAGAGAGAACTCCTGTTAGAGCGACCAGATTTATTTGAAAATTAATAATGTATTTTCGTAGTGTGATTGAATTTTTCACAACCACAAAAATACCCCCTGTACTATCCCGCTTATATCTTGCCCGCATTCTAATCTGGACATTACAAGCTGAGAACGTGAAAAAATCACCTCCTTCTTTCATAATTCTGTCCATTAGGAACGATTGTAATGGAAAAAATTAAGAAAATGCACTATGAACTGCAACAATCGGAATTATAAAATCAAATAATTCCTTACAAACATTCGTTTTTTCTTTTTTGAATTGCAAAATCACCACTGATTTGGTTTCTATTTTTTTTTTTTATAACGAATTCTATGTAATGTTTGTTTGGTATTGCAATTATTCGTCGTTGTGTCGCTTGCTCTTAATCCATTTAGTACGACGACGGTTGGGTGTCAGCGAAAGGTTAAGGGTGTGAATTTATGTGTAACCCGGCTGTGGAGTGGAAAACTTACCATGTTAACATGGGCAAAACCCAAATACCGGGGAAATGTAATGTGGCGGCCAGTCGGCCAAGCGATGGTGTTGTTTGCCATTTGGCAATTGTAGGCCAAATTGTAAGTTACTATGAAATGTTCAAAAGTCACAGTAACCCACTTTAATATCAAATTAGGGGCCTGCATTTATTACAGCGGTAATTTGAAAGAAAACTGTTTCGACAATAGTTCACTGAGAATGGAATTTTTGTTGAGTTATAGTTTTACAATTTACACACTCATTTCAAATAGAAAAAAAAGAGTAGCCTTAACTTTTCTTTTTATCACACCATTCGATTTTGGCAACGAATAGAATTTTGACAACGCCAAAAAAAAATTTAATTACTTCTCGAGTGACATTTTTTCGAAAACATTTAATTGCAATTCTTTTGCATGGTACAATAGACAAGGTAAGGTCATTAGCCCAACAACAAATAATCAGATACAACTCTGGTACTCTATATTGTCAAAGTTGTATATGTCAAGAATCTTATAATATATATTTACCCTCGACACTGATTCACTGACTCTGTCACGCAGTACGTAGGCATTCTATAATTTTCTATAAATAATAATAATAAAAAAAATAATATTTTTTTTTGTACAGAAATTGTGTTTTCCCCAAATTTTTTTTTACCAAAATTTTTTTTGCCAACATTTTTTTTTACAAATTTTTTTTTTCAACAAAAATTTTTTTTTTAAAAATTTTTTTTTTCAACATTTTTTTTTTACAAAATTTTTTTTGCCAAATTTTTTTTTTCCACAAAAACTTTTTTTTTCTACAAAATTTTTTTTTCAGCAAATATTTTTTTTTTCAAGAAAAAATGTTTTTTTCAACAAAATTTTTTTTTTTCAACAAAAAAATTTTTTTTTCCACAAAATTTTTTTTTTTTCAACACAATTTTTTTTCCATATTTCAACGGGCGCCATAGGCGCATTACAACTTACTAGTATAAAATAAAGTTACTGACAGTTAATTTTTGTTATTGCTGTAAATATTTGATACAAAATATCATGGTACAATAATAATTTCAATAATTTGAATAAAGGATTTTTGAAATTTCAACAGTTGCCTGAATGTAAACAAAAACATCGAATGTCAACTTTGACAATTTAGAGTGCTGCGAGAAAAAATTGTAAATCAGCTGATTGCTTGGCCTTACCTTGTTTATTGTACCATGATCACACCATTCGATTTTGGCAACGAATAGAATTTTGACAATGCCAAAAAAAATTAATTATAACTCGAGTGACATATTTTTCGAAATCATTTTATTGTAATTCTTTTGTTAAACTTTTCATGATACGTTTCTTTTCTCTATCGTCCCGCCAGGTGAAAGTCGCGATTCCGGTGTCTCCGAGAATCATTCACGCCAAAGCAGCGAACACTACACCAATTCGTCGGAGGAAAATGAACCACATGACGACAGCACATCCCCCTTAACATTGCAAACACAAAGCGCTTTGCTGGCCAGCACGGCCGGCGATATGATCTATCAGAATGATGGCCTACTCACAGTGGCACCCACGCCCCTCCTGCAGACCGTCAAGGGTAATTCGGCCGAGTCCTGGACCGAATCGGCCACCGTTGCCGCCGCAGCCACGCAGTCGCTGACCGAGGCTACAGCCACGGCCAATGCCAAAATGATGTGTATCGAGGAGAAAATTCGCGAACAGGAGGAGGTCCTACGTGTGGAACGGGAACTGTTGCAATTGGAACAGGAGGAGCTGAAGCGACAACGGGAAAACCTGATGTTGAGAGAAAATATGGCTCGGCGTGAGTTGCAGCATGGCGCCAAAATGTTAATGTCGGCCAACCGAAGATCTTTGCAGGATCTCAATGGTGTGGGCGCCATGACAGTGCCTTCCGGCGGCGGCAATGTCCACATCGAGGGCACACTGATGCCTTCCACTAATGTGGACATCTATCATGTCACTCAAATGAACGGCTATGCTGCCGGGCAATCGCATTATCAGGCACAAGTATCGCAGCCCCCGACGCAGCAGCAGCACCACCAACAGATCTATGCTAATATTCCAAATTTACAACAACAATACTACCAAATGGATACCGACTATCGCAAGTCCATGTCCGACATTAATGAGTTCTCCAAACGCATGATGCAGCCGCCGCCACCGGTACCGCCCTCCAAGCCCATGCGGGCCATGCATGTCAACACCACCAACACGGCCAATGGCATGATGCCGCATGGCATCGATGGTGGTGGTGTCGGCGGCTTGGAGCAGGCCGAGTACTCATCACGCCAAAGACATGCATTGAATACACAACATTTTGGCGGTTCGCTGGTAAAAATTGCTCCGACGGCCGCTCCGCGCGGTGCGGTGCCCTATGTCTATTCAAATTTCCATCATCAGTCGGCACAAAATTTGAACACCTCCACGAGTAACCTGAACAATGTCAACAATACCAATCAGCTGCAGCAGCAGCAGCAGCATGCGGTCAATCAGTCCCTGTATCCCGGCAACATGTCGCGCAACACGCTGCATGCTTTGAGTGCCACACCCAAACCCAAATACACCGATGGCTGGGTCCAAGTGCAACAGCGTAAGAATTACGACAGCAATCTGGCCAATGATCCCGCCTGGCTGTCGGCCTATCAGCAGAAACGCAAGTCTATGCCCGACACCTATCACAGCCACAACAACAGCAATAACCATTGGCTGGTCCAGGAAGCCGAACAGCGGCGTCTGATGGAACAGCAACAGCGGCGTGTGCAATCCTCCTCCAATACGCCGGTACATCAGGCCAGCAACCAGCTAACGAACGGTGGTGGTGTTGGTGGGTCTGCCCTGAATTCGGCCGCCACCTCGAATGGCAAACCTTTGCCGGACTCCATCATACAATCGCTAACCGAGCGGGTGCAAAGCAAAGGCATTGGTGATCGTAAACGGTGAGTATGAGACTTCTATGGTGTGTATGGAAATTAATTTTATTTTGCTTTTTTCCAGCAATAATTTGGACAAAAGTCCGTTGCATGCCGCCTCTCAATATCATCAATATAATAAGACAACCCAAATACAACAACAATCCCAAATCTCCCAACAGCAGCAGCTGCAACAACAGCAGTCGTCCTCTTCCTCCAATTTAGTTACAACACACCGCCATACAACAATGACATCATCCTCATCCAATGGCCAGTTGAACAATACGAGTAACACTACATCCCAGGATAAGGTTCTGAGTGTCAGTGGCAAAAAGAAGTGCTCTCATTGTGGCGACGAACTAGGTAACTACTGCGTTTATGTTTGTTGTGAGTGTTGAATGATTTTGAAACAAAACCGAAAAAAAAAATAGCGACAAAGTTTTGTTTTGTTCGTTTCACGAAACCCAATCATTAAAATATCCAAAGATCCAATCATTCAAATCGATTTCGTTCAAATCGTTCATATCAGAGATCGACATTAATTTGTACACGAAAGGAAAACATAGGCGATTCTATAGATTTTGGTCTTCAGCATTTAAATCCCTTCTTGAAAAGTATGTACTTTCAATGACAATAATGTGGTATTGGGGAATCTTTTCAATGTTGACCATAATAATAAACAGAAATTATGAAAAATATTCGTTCGTTCCGAATTCCCTCAATATTCGTTCAAGGAACTCTGACTCGCTTGCCTTCCCTAAAATCCGTGGTAAATTTCATATACTTACTGATCCAGAGCTACTGCATAAGTCTGGCTCGAAATGCCAAGGTTTTGTTTGTAGAGAAATTTTCCCTACACGGGTAGAGACTTTTGGGAATCATTTCTAATTTTTCAGAGATTCCTTTTATGTTGTCTTAGAAAGACTTACTGCCTGTTTCCATAAAACGAATTTGTTGTACAAATTGTCAAAATTGAAGGCGCGATAAAATGGATGTTTGTCAGTAGTGAGAGCTCATTCTTTTGAGATTGATTTCCAAATGTCCATATCTAACATATATCCGAAAATCAGAATTGAATAATGTCTGAAGCCCCTTTTATAACGCTTCCAATATTGACGATTTGTAACGAACGAACAAAATCGTTTTATGGAAACAGGCAGTAAAATTTCAAAAACCTTTTAGACTTACTTTCCATAAAACGAATTTCTTTATTCGTTACAAATTGTCAAAATTGAAGGCGCAATAAAATGGATTCTTAAAAGTAATGAGACCTTATTCTTTTGAAATTATCTTCTATATGACGATATCTAACATATATCTGAAAACCAGAATTGAATAATGTCTGAAACTCATTTTATAAGGCTTTCAATATTGACGAATCGTACAGAACGAACAAATTCGTTTTATAGAAACAGGCAGTTATAGTTGTATTTATTTAGGGCGGTCGTCAAGATATGTTTGTGTGCACCATTAGAAAGGTCCGGAAAATATAAATCTGAATATTTTTACATTCCTACGTATTTCTCTCAACAGACAACGATCCTTTCACACATCAGCAAACTGTCCTTTTGAATTCCCAGTGAATGGACTTTTCTGCTTAAGGCCTTTTTTTCTAAACAAGTTTTAGATGGATCTAGAGAATAATTGTGTTAGCTTTCCCGCCCAGTGATGGGGTCTTTCAGAATGATGGTCTACTCACGGTGGCACACAAATCCCTCTAGCATAGATCATACGGCCGAGTCGTGGATGGAATGGGCCACCGTTGCCTCTACGGCCACTCAACATCTGGTCGAGGCCATGGCCACGCCCAGTACTTAAATGATGTGACGATTTCTGGATCTATCTCACGAATGGCTTGCTGTTTTCATGTTTTCAAAACATCTGCCCTTCAGGGTACCCCAAACAAATTTCTAACTTTGACTGGGGAAATAATTTTGGATTGCTTCCTAACGTAGCTCAATCATCAAGCGATTCATTTCGTTCTACAGTGATATGATACTAACTTTTTGTCAAGATTTCCAAAGCAGAAGAACTGTCACTGCTGTAACAACATGTGATTCATAAAGAAATCACCAGAGTAGACTCCATTTCTAATGAATTGAAACACCAATCTTCATTTTGAATGAACATAAGAGTTGGCTTGTTGAAACGTTCACTTCTATTTCATTAAACTCTCCTAATGTTCATTTGATTAGATTCCAGTTTGAATGTGAAATGTTCTAGGCTCTGGAAATATTTAGAAAACAGAGTGAAATTCTAAAGGTCAACATCTATAATGTCGTAATTATTACTTTCTGTAGAATAACTGCCTGGATCCATAAAACAAATTATTTCATTCGTTGGAAATTGTCAATATCGGAAGCATTATAAAATGGGTTTCCGACAGTATTCAACTCTTGTTTTCAGATATATGTTTGATATCGACATATGGAACACAATCCCAAAAAAATAAACTCTCATTACTGATAAAAAAAACCCCCCCCATTTTATTGCTCCTTCACATTTGACAATTTGTAACGAACGAACAAATTCATTTTATGAAACAGCCAGTAAATTTAAATTTCAGTTCAATTTATAAAAGTCATCTCGAACGGCTCGATTCGGTGAATTTGTATAAACCAATTTTGTCAAGATCATATCATACACTCATAACATTTTCAAACATTATTGTATATTCTACTCAAATACACTTAGAATCTTCTCATAAATCAATATTGACCGCATATTTATAATCAATTGTCCGCTGTTCTGATGTTGGTAGATTTGTTTCAAATCGCATTTAGTATTCTCGTCCTTACGACGGGGTATCTTTAATATACTCGTAGCTTTTAGTCTTAGGTTGTGTTTAGAGTTTACAAATTTGATTGTCTGCCTCTAGTGGATAAATTCGCTGAGAACTGGGAACTGTCAAATTAAATAAATAAAACAATGAAATAAATAATCTTTTATTTATTTGCCTTTATAAATGACCCTACAAGTCCAACTGTTGTCATTTGTCAATATAAAGATAGCCATGATCAATGTGTCTGTTCCCAGAGTAGTTCGGAGCAATTTTTTTCAACAGACAGAGATCACCAGATTTCTGAACTGCCTAAGACTAAAAGTTACGAATTCAATTCCTAATTGAACTGTGTACTTTAAGGGTATGTTCACACTTGTGTGTCACTATGAAACAGATCCCGTGATAAGGTCCTCGGATTCATTAATTTTCTTTTTCAAATTTGTTCCGATTGGATTTCAGAATGGCGGAATATTGAAAATAAATGCAGTCTCGTCTTAACAAATTGCATTATTTCTAAGAATTTTATCTAAAAATGTATCTTTTAATCTTCTTTACATGTCTTTCGAAATATTCATGTGCGAATATATTTACTTTTTGTAAATATTTGTACTTGCATTGCTACAGATTTAGGCTGCACTGGTGACAAATGTCGCCACACTCATCGTGAATTGAAGTATATTGTCTGGGTGTAGTTATTACAAAACGATTTAAAACAAAACAAAAACAACAAAAAAAACGATAATAGTATAAAGACGATAACGAAAACCGATACATAATAAGATTTTAGAAATTCAACGAGATTACAAAAGTAACAACCAATATGAAATGTGTTTAAAATCGACTACGAAATAAGTCTGAGATGACTGCCAAAATGAATTAAACCCACCACAACCAACGATCCCTTATACAGGAATAACGAATGCTCGCAAATAATAAGAATGGTTTCAAAAGTCTTCACACGAGCTTCAAATTATGTTATGCCATTTTTATTTCATTTAATTATTTCTATTATTTATAAAATGAAAAGAATTTGAAATTTCCTTTGGGATTTTAGTATCATTCGGTTGCCGATAAGACAATGCAACACAAAAATAAATAAAATGAAAAATATTTTTCGTTGGCCAACTTCCCAAGAAATTCAAGAAATAGAAACTGAAATTCAAAAGTTTCCTAACTAGAAGAGGTTGAACTGGCACGACGTTCGACGATTGTTGCTGAAGGCGGTAGAGAAGCAAGAGGATTAGCAAAACAGTCAAGAAATTTAAATTGGAGGGAAATTTGACCTTTAATTAACAATTTAAAACAATGCTTGAAACTTTTTTAAACATTTCTATTTTGCAAAAAAAAAAAAATAGAGTAATCAATGATCTCGAACTCGACTAACAGAAACAAAACTGTAAAAAAATTTATTTGTTTATAGAAAAGCAGAATACACTTCTGAAACAGGCACGCATGTTTGTTTCTAAACAGTCAGCGGGTAAAGGCTTATGACTCTACGAAGGGCTTTCAAAAGAAAATGTCAAGGAAACCTTTGGGGAAAGATTCATCGTGCAAATTAGGACCTAGACGGCAATAAAATAATCAAAAATAATAAGCCAAACTTTCTAAAAACTATTAGACATATTCTTAACCCAGCCAAGATGTGTTAACCCATGACTTGTTTTGACCATTCGTTGTGAAGATGTCTCACAAATTCGTTTATCATAGCCAATGAAAAAAGAAATCCCAAAAGAAAGATCACATTTTTTTCAAAAGAAATTTATGGGTTTTAAAAAAAAAAATTTGAAGAAATAATAAAAAAAAGAAAAGAAAAGAAATCGCACTGAAAACCACCAACCAAATGAAATACCCGTATTTGAGGGGCTTTGTTAATTTTTGTAGTTTTGTATTTTTTTCTTTTTTAAATATTTTTTTTTCATTTCTAAAAGAAAGACAAATTCTAATAATAAATTGAACAGCTCTGAACATCAGCAATCAAATGAAATATTCGTATTTGATGGGCTTTTTTAATTTTTGTAGGATTTATATTTTTTTCTTTTTTTTTATAATTTGTTTCTAATTTCTAAAAGTTCTAATAATAAATTGAACCGCTGTGAAAATCACCAACCAAATGATTTGAAGGGCTTTTTTAATTTTTGTAGTTTTATATTTTTTTTTATAATTTTTTTCTAATTTCTAAAAGAAAGACAAATTCTAATAATAAATTAAACGGCTTTGAAAATCACCAACCAAATGAAATATACGTATTTGAAGGTTTGTTTTTAATTTTTGTAGTTTTATATTTTTTTTTATAATTTTTTCTAATTTCTAAAAGAAAGACAAATTCTAATAATAAATTGACCAGCTCTGAACATTACCAATCAAATGAAATATCGGTATTTAAAGGGTTTTTTTAATTTTTGTAGAGTTTTTTTTTTAATTTTTTTTTATTTTATAATTTTCACCAATCAAATGAAATATCCGTATTTGAAGGGCTTTTTATTTTTGTAGTTTTTTATTTATTTTTTTATTTTTTATTTTCTAATTTTCTATTTTTTATTATTTTTGATTTTCTAATTTTTTCTAATTTTTATTTTATATTTTGTTCTTTTTTTATTTTTTCGAATTCCCTTTTTGTTGAACGATCCCATGCAACGACAGGACGTGGAGCTGCTATGATCATTGAGTCACTATTGCTGTTCTATCACATCAACTGTTTCAAGTGCTGTGTCTGCCATGTCCAGCTGGGCGATGGCCTCAACGGCACCGATGTTCGTGTGCGCAATCATAAATTGCACTGTCAGAATTGCTATTCCAGCGATGATGGCATCAAATTCAGCTGTGTCTGAGCCAACAATATTGCGCGGGACGACGGATAACACAAACAAATGAGAAACAAACAAAAAACAAAAATGAGTGGGGGGATGGTGTCTCAGTCATCCCTCAATACAAACATACGTATATTGTTGTTATTGTTAGTAATTAAGGCTTATACTACATACCCACACACACATACACACACACACACATGCATACTTACACCTATACGTATTTGTTAACCAAGTTAATTAATAATGTATTTGAATGTCTGTTTGTTTGTTCGCTCGTTTACTCTCTTTTTCTTTAATTGTAACGAAACAATTTCAAATTCAAAACTAAATATGAATGTTTTACAAAAAAAAAAAATGAAAGAATTGTTTAACATTTTCTAAAAGTGTTTAGACGGATGTTTTTTTTCTTTTACACACCCACACAAACTCACACACACACATGCATACGATCTATTTGTAATTGGTGTCTTTTTTAATGGTAAAATGCAAGTCAATTTCCCAAACAAAATCCGCTCTCTTTTCTCAATTATCTTCAAAGAATCGAAACAAAAACAAAAAAAAAAACAATCAAACAAAAAAAAAACGATGTTTTTTGAAGTTTATAGAAACAATTTTTTTAAAAAGATCTATTTTACTGCTTGATATATGAAAAAAAAACCTCTATATGGAATGTTAACGATAAATGTTTATGAAGTTTAAAACGAACTCTCCCCCAATTGTTATGAAATTTAAAACCGAATTATACATGCAAAAGGCAAAGAAAAGAAAAAAAACAACAACAATTATTTACAATATTTATAAAATATTAACGAAATAAAAAGCAACTCTAAAATTGTATCATATCATTATTTAATTTTTTATATTATACTATTATTATCTTAAGTTATATATTATTGTTTAATTACGAAAAAGAAGAAAAAAAAACAAACAAAAAAAAATACACACACAAACATTTTATTATTTCAATGCCATTCGGTAAAACAAAATTCAAATATTTTTGACCAAATTCAAGTTTTAACTTTAACAAAATCAATTTCAAATAAAAAAAATTCTATTAACAGAGATAGCAAAGGCCCTACATAGGACAGACAGACCCAGGACGTTTGCTGAACATTTCCGGGAAGGTAGTTAAAGAGTAAAAGTAGGAATTTGCTTTGAAAACCTTTCAAAAAATAACTTGAGACGCCTGCCCTCTGTATGGTCTTTGGAGATAGTCGATTTTAAATTAGAGACGCTCCAATGTAACACATCCCTGGTTACAAGAAGGCAGTCATAAGTGGGAAACCGTAACTACTTTTTTGTGGAGTTGTTTGGTTTTTCTCTCCGCCAAATAACTTTTTTTTTTTTTTTGAAAATTCTATAAAAAAAACTACAGGATATTTTCTCAAATCTCTGTTTTTATTTGAAAGTACAATCCTTCCGATTAAGAATGGAAAATAATTTCATTGAAATGGCTGCCTGCAGTAACCTAACGACATCAGCTCTGCAGCTGATAATGCGATCTTAAAAAGAGAACCAAAAATTAATCCAGACTAATAAAAAATTGTTGAATTAACAGAATTGTAAATAGAAACTGGATTGATCTTTCTATGTCATAGACTTTTAAATAAAGGTCCAATTAGTCTTGACGGTTGACGGTAGATTCTGCAACCTGCTGAAGTCAATTTTAGTTGTCTCTCTAACACATGCAAAATGCAACGCCAACTCAAACAGCTGATCGTCTACCATCGGCCGTCAAGACTAATTGGACCTTTAGGCTGAACCAAAGTTACTCACCCTTTCGGTTGTATTTGGAAGAAGTAGGCAGTCATATCCTCCATATTCGTTTTCTTCGAATACCATATGGTTTCCTTTATTCTCCTCAACGTCTCTGTCGAAACTCAAAATCCAAAATATTTCTACTGAGGTAAATGTTTGACAAATTTCGTTGTCACAAAATAATTTTGCGAATCAAATAGCAAATCAGCTGATTTTGGGCAAACAAATAACACTGTTCTGCAGAAAGTAACTTTTGAGTCCTCCTTGGGACAAAATCAAGTGATGTAATCAACTTTATGTAAAATGATCTCCAGAATTCGAATTGAGTGTCGGTTTTCGAGATATATTCGTAAAAAAAAAATTGGTATTAAAAAAACTGTTTGCAAGGATTTTCCAGTATTTCTGTGTGGCCGGTTAGAGGGATAATATTTTTTCATAAAATTAAACACAATTATTGAAGACCGCCTTATGGCCTTGCCGGCTAGAGAGTTAATTTGCCAAAAAGTTGGCCAATTCTTATTCGATTTACGTGAAAACAGGCAATATTAGTTGATACGGTATGCATATTTCATACAAATTATAATTAATAAAAATCGAATAAAAATAGAAATGAAAATGTGAAAGTCACAACAAAGTCGAAAATATTTTTTATTTTTTTTAAAAATATTTTTGTTTTCAACTTTTAATTACAGCTCTTCCACTCGTTTTTCCTAGGTTCTCCTTTCCTATGTGGTCGAGTTATAGCAGTTTTTGTAAAAAAAAAAAATCATAGGATTTTTTCCTCATTGTAAAACCGAAATTTACAATAAACCACATAGTTTTTTTTACAACTTCTATATGAAAATCCTCCTTTACACATTCCTTAGTGCTGAATCCGAATATTCCATACATTTTGCTCTATCACGTACAGTTTTCTAGATATCCAGTCTTCAGAAATGTATTTTAAACTATATCTGAATATGACTGAGGTCGTATACTAAAATCGTTTTCATCGTTTATCATTTTGTAAATTAAATAAAAAATAATAATAAAAAAAAACATGTGATGGTTTAAAATGGAGTATTTTGTTGCAGAACAGTGTAATTAGTATTGTATTTGTGTGTTAGTGTAATTTTTTATTGACAACACTATGCAACGCTATACAATACCAGTACACCAATGTCTGAACCAGCACTGTGGTCCCCTGAATGCAAAAACGTTCAATTTGTTTTTCTAAGAATAGTTTTTTTTTTCTAAATCCTTGGAAATTGTCCATCTGATTAGAAGGCCCTAAAGACAACGATAAAATAAAATGTAGTGATCAATTTTTTAAAATTTATTTCAAGAAAATCTCTCAAGTCGTTTTCGAGCTAAGACAACAATTACAAATCTGAAGGAAAACTATTAGCATAAACCTTCAATATTAAATGTTATACGAGTACTTTCGTCGTTGATGTCGGTCAGAATAGTTCGGGAATTATGATTAATATTATGGGCATCAGTTTTTGGCCTTTACTGGAAAATTTCAAATTTCGAACAGGTGCGATTAATTTAAAAAATCTAAGAGAACACGATGAAAAGTACCGCTGACAGTTTTTATAAGAAATTCTTCAATATAAATGATTGATTAATACAAATATATAGATTTTAATAGATTTAAAAAAAAAATTCAATTCAATTTCCATTCATTCTCTCATTCGTTCGAAAAAGATTTGGAAGTTAAAAAAAATAACTTTTGGAAAAAACATCAAAATTTTGAAATTCTTTATTTTTTCTTTCTTTCTCTCCTGCACCAATTTTCTTTTTGGCGCTTACGTCCTTTTCGCTGTTAGGACTCGATATAGTTTGGGAGAAATTGGGTTCAGAATATGGGTCCATCTCAAAATTTGAGATTCGAAAGTCTATTGCAAATATTTTTCCAAATTTTCCAAAAAGCGAACCTGCATAAAAATTGAAAAATTCCATTTTATGTGAAAGCTTTCTCTGGTACCATTGGTGGAATGAAAGTGTTAAGTGAAACGCAATGAATGTAAAAGTTTGGTACTTTTTTTCGGGTAGATTTCATAAAAAAAAAACAGTTTATATCACGAATTCTGTAGCATAGTCTTTGGTTAAACTTTGGTTATTTGGCCGTCCTAAGAAAATGATTATCACAACTTTGACAGCTTCGGCCTAAAGACTCTTCGGTGTACCCAAGGATTTACAGTCTGTGTTTTTCTGCTATTAACCCCCACATAGGTTTCAGAATTTGTCTTTAAAAACAAAATAGTGACACGACAAGTTATGAGATTCTTTCAAAAGCCTACAGATTAATGAATTATTCGTCAGAACAAACACAGATTTTGTTCTTCATTTCCATTTTGTTTATGTCCGTCTAAAAAAAACCTGTAAAAACAGAAAAAGACCTGTCGTGTTATTTAAAAGAAACGTGTAAAAATAGGATGAGTTTATTTCTGTTGAACGTGTTATTTCAAAATCGTGTAAGTACACCTCATTACCCAATTCTGCTTTTCCATATATCGTTTCTCTGACTTGCTGTTGTTTGCCAAAACTATGGGATATAAATTTCCGGTATTATCTTTCTGGTTTGAGATAGCAAAAGAAAATAAAAATTCGCAATAAACGTTTCAATTAATTAATTTTTTAAGGGTCGAAAATTGTATGAAATCTCAAATTAAATTTCTCATAAATTTACATCTTCATCAGCACTTCCCACCACTCCTACCCAGGAACATCGATATGACTGTGGAGCGCCGACCGTTTAGAAATGCATGTGATGCTCAAAATCAGATTGGTTCCAAAGAAAATATAATTTGAAAAAATTCAAATGAAAATTAGCCAAAAAAAAAAACGTTCTTAACCATTCGATTGATTATTTTTGTTGTGGGTCGTAGTTTGTATCTTCATCAGCAGTTCCCACCACTCCTGCTTAGGAACAACATTTTCTTTATCGAAATCATGAAATCTTTCTTGTTATTTCATTTCTCAGCCAAAGAAACATTTTCATAATTTTAAAAATTTGTATGATATGTTCCATGTTTTTTTTTATGTAATATTTCATTCATCTTATGAAAGTTCATATAAATTATGAAAATATTTGTTTAGTAGAATTTTTTTTTTTTAATTTTAAGAATTTGCGAACCATTTTAAGTGTCAAATCAATATCTACCAAAAGGAACTGATTTTTTTTAGAGGCTTTCCGAATAGTCTCCTAAATGAATCCAAAAAAACTTTGAATTCTTTCTCAATCGTTGTGAAACGTCACTGTAGTTTTTTTCCATTTCCCAACACAAACAAAATATTTGAATTTTGAATACGCTTGGTATTGGAACTAATCCTGTTATGAATATATTGGCTTTGATAAAACAACAACAAAAAACGCCCTGTAAATTTTAAAAAGTTATGATTATTTCTCCCACTATTGTTAAAAAGTTGTTCTTCTTTATTTATACTCTCACACACATATATAAAATTTAAAAACAAAATAAACAAAACCAAACGAGATAGCTAACAAATATACATAACATAGCATACACACATATTATCCCACATAACATTTCAAACATTAATTGTAGTCTAATGACGAAATAAATTTTATTTTTATTTTAAATTGAAAAAAAAAAATATTGAGTTTGTTTTATAAAATAGTGTTTGCGTTTTCTGTCCACCTCTCTCTCTCTCCCTTTCTATATATAAATCTATATTTTTTTTACTCTGTATGTTTTCTTTTGTGTACTACTAAATTGTATTTATATATAAATATTTAAACGAAAAACGATAACAAATCAAAAGAAAAAAAAAAAAGAAATATATTTTTACTATATATACTTTACTACTTGTATTTGTATGTTATTCTCTTACAATTAATTAATTAATTGATATGATTATGATTGTGATCATCGTCATCTTCTGGTTTATTAAGTAATGAAGAAACCCCCAACCCAACCACATCAATATTTCTGTAAAAAGTTATTCTTGAATTATCAATATTAATTATTATAATTATTACGGTTATTAAACATATTTTATTTGTATCGTCCTCTCCTCTTATTTTTTGCGAAAAATGTTAGTTGTTTAATCACAAATCAATAAAAAAAATAAAAAATTACAAAAATTCAAAAAATTATAGAGTTTTTATTCACATTTTTGGATAGAGAAATTTATTGTTGTTCAGCATTAAATTGAAAACAAAAAATAGAGAAACATATACAAATGGTTTATTCATACAGAAAATTTAAAACGCAACAAATATCAGGTGGAACCTATTGGATTGCTTAGCAGGTTTTCAAGATATGACGGAAATGGCCCATTCTCTGCATACACACTTCATTTCGCAAGTAAAACCGCAAGGAAGTAGGCGTGGCTCATTCGTCCCATAACTTCAATTGTAGTACAGTACTTTCGCTTTAATTTAATGAATATTGCATTTTGATACCTTGATTGGTTTTCGAAATATGGTCAATGAAAGAAAAGTTCAAAGAAATTATTTTTAAAAAATCTACTAAATCCGAAAATTCTGAAATGAGTCAAAAACGCATTTCAACGTCATCTTTATGTTTAGATCAATTACGTCAATTTTAATACAGTACTTTAGCTTTATTCTAATGACAACTTCACTTTGATACCTAGACTGGTTTTCGAAATATGGCTAAAGAAAGACAAGGTCAAATTATTTTTTTTTTAAATAATTTTTTTTTTTAAAAAGTCCACTAAATCCGAAAATTCGCATGTGATACCAAAAAATTTCACAGCATCGGCTTCAGATTTGCATCCTCTGTCAATGAGCAAAATTACAGAGGAAAATAATTTTTTTCAAATTTTCCAAATTTTGGAAGGCTAACCCCTTGCTTTTTTTTTGGCCGAAAATATTTTTTCTTTTATTTTGATATTTCGTTATAGTTCATATTTAGTGCGTTTAAAATGCAATAATTATCAGGTGGAACCTTTTGGATTGCTTAGCGGGTTTTCAAGATATGACGGAAAAGGCCAATTCTGCATGCACACTTCATTTAGCAAGTAAAACCCATGGAAGTAGGCGTGGCTCATTCGACCCATTACTTCAATTGTAGTACAGTAATTTCGCTTTAATTTAATGACTATTGCATTTTGATACCTTGATTGGTTTTCGAAATATGGCCAATGAAAGAAAAGTTCAAAGAAATTATTTTTAAAAAATCTACTAAATCCGAAAATTCTGAAATGAGTCAAAAACGTAATTCAACATCGTCTTTATGTTTAGATCAATTACTTCAATTTTAACACAGTACTTTAGCTTTATTCCATTGACAACTTCACGTTGATACCTAGGCTGGTTTTCGAAATATGGCTAAAGAAAGACAAGGTCAAATTATTTATTTTTTTAAATTTTTTTTTTTTAAAGTCCACTAAATCCGAAAATTCGCATGTGATACCAAAAAATTTCACAGCATCGGCTTCAGATTTGCATACTCTGCCAATGAGCAAAATTACAGAGGAAAATAATTTTTTTCAAATTTTCCAAATTTTGAAAGGCTAACCCCTTGCTTTTTTTTTGGCCGAAAATATTTTTTCTTTTATTTTGATATTTCGTTATAGTTCATATTTAGTGCGTTCAAAATGCATTAATTATCAGGTGGAACCTTTTGGATTGCTTAGCGGGTTTTCAAGATATGACGGAAATGGCCAATTCTGCATGCACACTTCATTTAGCAAGTAAAACCCATGGAAGTAGGCGTGGCTTATTCCTCCCATAACTTCAATTGTAGTACAGTACTTTCGCTTTAATTTAATGAATGTTGCATTTTGATACCTTGATTGGTTTTCGAAATATGGCCAATGAAAGAAAAGTTCAAAGAAATTATTTTTAAAAATCTACTATATCCGAAAATTCTGAAATTAGTCTAAAACATATTTCAACGTCGTCTTTATGTTTAGATCAATTACTTAAATTGTAGAACAGTACTTTAGCTTTATTCTAATGACAACTTCACTTTGAAACCTAGACTGGTTTTCGAAATATGGCTAAAGAAAGACAAGGTCAAATAATTTTTTTTTTTAAATAATTTTTTTTTTTAAAAAGTCCACTAAATCCGAAAATTCGCATGTGATACCAAAAAATTTCACAACATCGGCTTCAGATTTGCATCCTCTGTCAATGAGCAAAATTACAGAGGAAAATAATTTTTTTCAAATTTTCCAAATTTTGAAAGGCTAACCCCTTGCTTTTTTTTTTGGCCGAAAATATTTTTTCTTTTATTTTGATATTTCGTTATAGTTCATATTTAGTGCGTTCAAAATGCATTAATTATCAGGTGGAACCTTTTGGATTGCTTAGCGGGTTTTCAAGATATGACGGAAATGGCCAATTCTGCATGCACACTTCATTTAGCAAGTAAAACCCATGGAAGTAGGCGTGGCTCATTCGTCCCATAACTTCAATTGTAGTACAGTACTTTCGCTTTAATTTAATGAATATTGCATTTTGATACCTTGATTGGTTTTCGAAATATGGCCAAAGAAAGAAAAGGTAAAAAAAAAATATTTTTAAAAAATCTACTATATCCGAAAATTCTGAAATTAGTCAAAAACGTATTTCAACGTCGTCTTTATGTTTAGATCAATTACTTAAATTGTAGTACAGTACTTTAGCTTTATTCTAATGACAACTTCACTTTGATACCTAGACTGGTTTTCGAAATATGGCTAAAGAAAGACTAGGTCAAATTATTTATTTTTTAAATTTTTTTTTTTTTTTAAAGTCCACTAAATCCGGAAATTCGCATGTGATACCAAAAAATTTCACAGCTTCGGCTCAGATTTGCATCCTCTGTCAATGAGCAAAATTACAGAGGGAAATATTTTTTTTTTAAAATTTTCCAAATTTTGAAAGGCTTTTTTTTTGGCCGAAAATATTTTTTCTTTTATTTTGATATTTCGTTATAGTTCATAATTAGTGCGTTCAAAATGCAATAATTATCAGGTGGAACCTTTTGGATTGCTTAGCGGGTTTTCAAGATATGACGGAAATGGCCAATTCTGCATGCACACTTCATTTCGCAAGTAAAACCCATGGAAGTAGGCGTGGCTCATTCGACCCACTACTTCAATTGTAGTACAGTACTATCGCTTTAATTTAATGACTATTGCATTCTGATACCTCGATTGGTTTTTGAAATATGGCCAATGAAAGAAAAGGTCAAAACAAATTATTTTTAAAAAATCTACTAAATCCGAAAATTCTGAAATGAGTCAAAAACGCATTTCAACGTCATCTTTATGTTTAGATCAATTACTTCAATTGTAGTACAGTACTTTAGCTTTATTAATTTTCATAGAATTTACCAAGAAATTCCCAGTTCACGACAAGTGGGTCATGATAATTTCGATATGGAAATCACCATACATCCCTCTTGTCAATATAACGGTCATAACGACCACTGCGCATGTTTCACAACTGTCAGCGTATACCAAACATTTCAAACTGTTATAACAACAACAAAACTGTACCTTAATTAGAAAACAACATTGACACTGACATTAAGTGAACAAGCGAGAACCGTAAACAACAAATGTTTGCGGAAAAAACCTGGAAAAAATGGACAACTCCGAGGCCATAACGAAGAAAACCACCAACAGTGTGGATCTGACCAAACAGGAACAGATGAAACCACGCTCATTTATTCGGGGCACCTCCAGTCATCTACTGCAGCAGTTAAATGAATTTCGAAAGAGGGAACAGGCACGAATAAGCAGGCGCTGGTTTTGTGAATCCCAATAATATCCGTTTCCATTTTCAGTTTACGGACGTGGTCCTGCTGGGTAAAGATGGCACTCGCATTTCGGCCCATCGCAATATCTTGGCCGCTGCCAGTCCCTATTTTATGGGCATGTTTAGTGGACATTTTCCGGAAAGTGAACAGGCGGAAATCTATTTGCCGGAAATCGATACGCAGTGTCTGCAATTGGTAGTGGAATTCATATATACCGGTATGGTGGACATTCACGATGAGTACGTTCAGCAGCTGATGCAAACGGCATCGTTTTTGCAATTGGACCATTTGTCGGATATGTGCGGTGAGCATATGGGCGAACTATTGGATCCGGAGAATTGTTTGGGTTTCAAGCACTTTGCCGAGAAGCAAAACAATCAGATCCTCTTGGAAATGTCCAAGGACTTCATAATAACACACTTTCAGGACGTGGTGCAGTGTGAGGAATTCTATGAGATGTCCTACGAAGAGGTGAGTGAATCGGGTGGGTAGACTGGGTAGAAAGTCAAATGGAAAGATTTGATCAATTTAAAAGTGTCATTGACGCAATGCTTATTTTATGCGTACTTGGGAATTTGTTCCATTGAAAATAAATGTACTTGTTTGGGACTTGAACTCATGGGATCACAATTGGAGATCTTCCATTTAATATTCCAAACTCGGAGGTATGGGTATTCGAGTAAATGATTTCATAATAGAAGTCAATGGTTTGTCGGCAATCGAGTGTAAATTGTTAGCCCAATCAAATTGGAGGGCGTACATACTAAGACGATAAGTCAATATATTGAACCACAGGTACCATTATGCAAACTGAGCTTTAGGTAGTCCCATGTTAGTCGAAATACGACTATATGGTCCGACAATGGACTACCATTTCCAATCAACTACATTTTTCTTTCTATGATTTTCGGAAAATTAATGTTTAACCCGTCCAACAATCAGCTCCTTCTGCTTTCCATGTCATTAATGGATGCACTGCAGAGTGGAAAATAAAATTCGGACGTTGATTTCTGCAAAGCTTTGAAAATTACAAAAAAAAAATAAAAATTAAAAAAACCTCACTCTTCCAGGCCTGAGAATGTTAAAGGTACATTTTAGGACAAAAAGTTCCTGAACAATTTAAAAAAGGCCTGAGAATGTTACAGGTACATTTTAGGACAACAAATTCCTATACAATTTAAAAAAAGGCCTGAGAATGTTAAAGGTACATTTTAGGACAACAAATTCCTAAACAATCTTAATATATATTTACCCTCGACACTGATTCCCTGATTCACTGACTCTGTCACGCAGTATGTAGGAATTTAAATAGGCATTCTATAATAATTCTATAAATAATAATAATAAAAAAAATAATTTTTTTTTTTGTACAGAAATTGTGTTTTCCCCAAATTTTTTTTTCCAAAATTTTTTTTTTTTACATTTTTTTTTTTTTTTACAAAAATTTTTTTTTTTCCACAAGATTTTTTTTTTTTCCACATTTTTTTTCAACAAATTTTTTTTTTTCCTCAAAAATTTTTTTTTTCAACAAAATTTTTTTTTCAACAAAAATTTTTTTTTCAGCAAAAATTTTTTTTCCACAAATGTTTTTTTCCCAATTTTATTTTTTTTCGAAATTTTTTTTTACAAAATAGTCTTCTCAAAATATTTTTTACAAAATTTTTAAAATTAAGTAACAAATACTTTCTCAAGCAAATTAACGGGCGCCATAGGCGCATTACAACTTACTAGTTTAAAATAGGATCGTTCGATGACCAAATTGGTGACGTTCAAAAGTGGTTTGTTGATTTTCCAATATGGGATTAAAAACTGATGAAAGAAATGTAATTGCTGCAAATGGTAATTTAACACATTAATGAACAAGACATTTTTTTAAAAAAAAGTATAATTTTGTAAAAAGCATGTCGTAAATTCGAATCCGTTGATATTTTTAACATTACGAAATTCTTTTTTTTTCTGTGCCATTTGGCATCGCTGGCTATGAATGGGTTAATCAAAAATATATATTGAAATGTTGAATATACAGTCGAAATTTGTTTCACTTATGCAGGATTTTCCAAAGGACTTCGGATAATTGAACCTTGTTTCATTTAAACGAACTGAGTATCTATTTTGACAGTGTTCCATTTAACGAAGATAGAAACTATTAAACTGCATGTCTGTAAAATTTAAATTCAATAATAATTCCGTGAACCAAATTTACTTTTTCGGAAAGGGGATAAAAAATAAAAATACATGTGTATCGGCGATTTTCATGTACACGTCAGAATTTTTTTTTTTTAAGTTTGAAGTATGAAATTTTAAAATTTTTTAAAAACAATTTTTATCAATTCTCAGATATTCCCCATTTTTTATTTTTTTTGAAAAAAAAATATTTTTTTCACTTTTCTTAGCATAACTTGAAGAGACACCAAATTTTTAAACTACTTAAGCGTTATGAAAAAAAAAATGTTTTTTGAAAACGATAACCATTTAAAAAAAAAAATTTAGGAAAATCTGAGAATTTATAAAAATTGTTTTTAAAAAATTTGACGTGATACAGACATTTCCACGAGTCTGCCTGCCAAAAATCAGCTCGATTGGACCACCGTAAAAGGGTTAACAATCGGTCCAAAGGCTTTCACACAGGTCACTATGAGCTTTATACTTCAAACTTAAAAAAAAAAAAAATCTGACGTGTACATGAAAATCGCCGATACACGTGTATTTTTATTTTTTCCCCTCTTTCCGAATATGTGCATTTGGTTCATAGGACAGAAAAAAATCTATTTTTTGTAACACGGTGTAATGAGCTTATTTTCATTTGGTTGAGTTGTCTTAAATGTGGTTTACACTTATTTTTTTTTTAGATCATTTGTTTTACCCGGCAAAATATTATTTGTTGACTTATTTCTCTTAAGCGGCGTTCCCATCATATATGTACGTTTTTGTCTTTGCATTAATAATGTGTTTCACATAAACGATGTTTCAATAAAGCGGACTGTCGTTTAAGCGTACAACAGGGCGTGGAAAGACATCCAGAACAATCGTTACTAATATTTTTTTGCAATTAAGCGATTTTTTTCTATTAAAAGGCGTGCGCTTGTCTGAAGTAGAAATTGTAATAAAATAAAAAATAAATAGTTTAGATAATATAATAGTCTTAATATATATTTACCCTCGACACTGATTCACTGATACACTGATTCACTGACTCTGTCACGCAGTACGTAGGAATTTTAATAGGCATTCTATATTCTATAATTCTATATAAATTCTATAAATAATAATAATAAAAAAAATAATATTTTTTTTTGTACAGAAATTGTGTTTTCCCCAAATTTTTTTTTTCCATTTTTTTTTTTTCCAAAATTTTTTTTTTTTACAATATTTTTTTTTCAACAAAAAAAATTTTTTTTACAAAATTTTTTTTACATTTTTTTTTCCAAATTTTTTTTTTTTTCAACAAAAATTTTTTTTTTCAAAAAAATTTTTTTTTTCAACAAAAATTTTTTTTTTCAAAAAAATTTTTTTTTTCAAGAAAAATTTTTTTTTTCAACAAAATTTTTTTTTCAACAAAATTTTTTTTCCATGTTTCAACGGGCGCCATAGGCGCATTACAACTTACTAGTTTATAATAGTATTAAAAGAAAATATATGTTAAAATAATTGCCTCTTTTTTTCCCAGCTGGTTCCCATTTTAAGCAATAACGAGTTATTTATGCACTCGGATGACACCATACTCCAGGGCATCGTCCGTTGGGCCGAATACAAACCGGATCAGCGTTTGGCGTATCTGTCGCAGCTGCTCCGCTTCATACATCCCATGTGTGTGTCGGCCGACATGACGCGATCTCTCACCACCTTACAGCAACAAAACGATTGCTCCCAGTGGCTCAGTGAGGTGCAACACTATGAGGGCAGCTCGGAATGGCGTATCTTTCTGGTCGACAAGATGGGCCGTAATCCGGAAACCTGCCGCTATGACCTGAAGACGGGAACGATGTTGACATTGAAACCGCCGCCTAGGCCAGCATTTGCCATCAGCTTGGCGGCCTACAAAAATATACTGTACATTCAGGGTGGCAGTATTGGACGCAGTACCAACAACTCCTACTATTACAATATTTATCGTGATCAGTGGCACGACTTGACGCCGCTGCAAAACAAACGTTCCCATCATCGGTCGCTGATCGTCAACGACTGCCTGTATGCCATCGGGGGCAACTCATCGAATGGCATAACCAACTCGGTGGAATATCTGAATCTGGCCACGAACAAATCGGATTTCTGCAAACCCATGTTGGTGCATCGCAGCTCCATGGGTGCTGTGGTCCATGGCGACTGTATGTATGTGATGGGTGGCGAAGAGGAAATTCGCAGTTACAATTGCTTGGAACGCTATGATCCGCGCGAGAATTCGTGGCACTATCTGGCGCCCATGAATGATGTCAAGGGCTACTGTTCCAGTGCGGTGCTGGGCGATTACATCTATTGCTGTGAAGGCCTGGGCATGTGCATGGAACGTTACGATATGCGTGCCAATCGCTGGGAGATTCTGGACTTTGGCGAGGAGCGAGAGTTCTATGAAATTTTCACCGTCGACAATCAGCTGTATTCAACATGTGGCGATTTTATAGCCCACTATGACATGGATACAAATAAATGGAATGTCATCCATCGCTTTCCCTTTGTGCGGGATTGGGACTATGCGGTGGCTATGAATATGGTCAATTACGGCATTGAAGAGGACTGACGGACATAGAGACAGCCGACGAGCGAACTGTTGTTGTTGAGATTTAAAGTTGAAATGTTAGTGAACATGTTGTCCATGTGGACAGTGTGAATCTTTTCTTTAAAAAAATAAATAAATAATAAAGTTAATATTTAAATTATTAGGAGGAAAAATATTTTTTTAATTGCGATTCCAAACGTTTTGTGAGTAAAATATTTACTGCCTGTTTCCATAAAACGAATTTGTTCGTTTTGTTCCCAATAAAATGGATTTTTATCCGTGATGAGAGCTTATTCGTTTGGGATTGGGATTCCATATGTCGATATCTAAAATATATCTGAACATCACAATTCAATAATGTCTGAAAACCATTTTATAACTCTTCCAACATTTACGATTTGTAGCGAACGAACAAATTCGTTGTATGGAAACAGGCAGTTATAAATGAAATTAACCGAACGCATTCACTTCCTTCAAAGTGAATGAAATAAATTTGAACATTAATTCCGATCACTTTCTAATTCGGTGCTGCTGATACAAATCGATAAGATTCTACCAGATGTCAAGACATATGTTATGAGGTTTTATAGCGGACTTTAGCTGTAAGTGAGGGCCAAACGGTGCCCTTGGATTTTTACAGTTTTCTTCAACGTTAACGATTAATTTTGAGTAATATTACAAAAATCAGCCCATAATCATTAGTTTTCAGGAATAAAATAAAACTCAAACATAGTTATGATTTTTTTTATTTTTTGTCTCAAAATAAAACTAACTTTATTGAGCTAAAATTGGAAGATTAGTGTGCAGGAAGCTAGTCGAATGCGCTGATTATGACAAAGTAATCGCGAGAGAGCAAGAGTAAAAGAGCACTCTGCTATAGCCAAATAATTTATAATTTTGGCAGAAGTCGGAGAAGTGTAACATTCGCACTTTGTTAAAATTTGCGATTGTGAATTGAAATCACAAAATTGGTGTCACAGAGATCGCAAACGCTTAATATTTGGCGATTGTCGATCGCATGCATTTTACCTGGTGAAATCATATTGTTTACTTCGAATTTATTTTAAAAGCGTCAAAAAACGATGCACTTATACAATTTAATATGTTTAACATGAAATCGATGTAAAGGGTTATCCATTTTGGTTGTTCAAAAGTAAAATTTTAAAAAATTTTCTTAAATTACTTGAGGATTCTCAGAACCCCACATATGACAATTTTGTTTATTAACATACCCACCGAGTGAGAAATGTGCTTCATAACCATAAAGCATAATCTCCTCTTAAAGCACGATATGTGGCCAGACTCACCATTTTTGTAGTAGGTTTTAATAATTTTTACGCGTTGTGTGATAGTTAAGCAATCCATTTCCGTCAATGTCAGACTTCCAACTTCCAAAATTTTTTTTATTAAAATTTTTAAAAAAATTATTTAGATTTTTTGACTTTGTCGAACCTTTAAAGAGTGAATGATAATGAATGATCAGATGTCAAACTTATGCATATCAAAACAAATTCCAAAAAACAATAATAAAATACGAAACTTAAAGGTTGAGAAAAATATAAAAAAATCTAGAATTTCTATAGTGGATGTAATGAAGACAAACAGAGGTCGACAGATTTTTTTTTATTAATTATTCCATCACTTCCACATTTCTTTTTTAATTTTCGTCTGCTCAAAAGCTGTTAATTATACAGTCCGATTATACAGAGCTTTTGGTTGAAAGTGTTAACGATTTGTAACCAAATATTTTTTTTGTTTTATTTCAATTTATATTTAGGTTACCAGTCTGTTAAATTTTTTAAAAAAAAAAAATTATATTAAAATAAAATTCTTAATTTTTTGTTTAAAACAAATAAAATATCAAAAATTACGATAACGATGAAAAGCTCACATATTCAATAATTTATCATATAGCCACATACATATTTTGCGATTAACATGAGTAGGAGTTCATGAAAATCGATGAAATATTAGCGATTTTATTCACAATTTAGTGAAGTTCTCTCATTTAACTCCAGTATTCATAAAACTTTAAAAAATATTTGTTCAGAAAAATGTATGAAAATACAAAACAATTTTCACACATTTTTCTTAACAAAGCTGTTTTAAATTTTTTTGAATACTGGGGTTAAATTCTTAGTTTTGTTGTTTGAGTTGTTGAATTGTTGTTTTTTTCCTCAACTGAACTGACGGTTTCGATAAAACGAATTTGTTCATTCGTTACAAATTGACAATATTGGAAGCGCTATAAAATACATTTCAGACCTAATTAAATTCTGTTTTTTTTAGATATATGTTAGATATCGACATATGGAATGAATGAGCCTTCATAACTCATAAAAAATCCATTTTATTGCGCCTTCAATTTGGACGAAATTTGTAACGAACAAACAAAACGTTTCCCCGATGTTATGTACGGATCTTCACCTTAATAGTGGAGTACATACTAACACACGTGGCAAACTCAATTTTTAAAACAAATCGCTTATACTTGACATGTAAGTAGTTTTGATTGAGCTATCACATTAAATTTGTTTAACTGCCACAAAATGTGGCAAAACACCATTTTGCCACCATTTTGCAGTTAACGAAAGAGAGTGAAGTTTCATGTTAGAAAAACCTTGCTGTGTTTGCTTTTGATTCGATTTATGAGTGGTAGTTAAGTGCAAGTTTGACAATGAATACTAAGCGAACATTCTGAAAATGTATGGCAGCTATCTAAAATTTGCACATAAGCAAGTGGAAGTTATTTCACATACACACTAGAATTAAATATTAAAACTTATCTTAAATTGACACTTAAGTAAGTGGTAGCTAAACCGAAACGTTCTTTATTAAATGTGTCGTAGCACCTCAGGACGTTTTAAACAAATAACTATTACTGCAGTAACTAAAATACCAAAAAAAAAAACGAAAAGTAATTTCATTCCTAATGATTTTTTTCATTTTGCAATGAAGCAAAATTCGGTACAAATTGCTTTGTTGAGTGGAATGGAATTCTTTGGCATGGCCTGATACCCATTAGATTTCTAATAGAACTGAGAAATACATTTTGTCAACTTAATGTTGTTGTTCTTATTATTTGCATATTTATTTAATACATTTCCTCTTTGTTTTTGTTTTCTTTTGATTATTACTAATTGGTTTCACTAAAATATTTGTAGGCTCGAGTTACAACAAAAGGGTAAGTAAAATACAAATAAATACAAGAAAATAATGCTCACATTGTTCAAAAGTGTAAAAAATGTATAATTAATTATTTGTTCAGAATTTAGTTTGGTTTTTGGCTTTCGTCGAAAATGAAAGAAACGCACATCTCATAAAATGACTTAGCATTTTAGGTAAATACATACAACAACACACAAATCGGTCGTCGTACTACAATTGCACAATACATTTGGAAACAAACAAATACAAAAAAACAAAAAATTAGAAATAAAAACGATAAAAAATACAATATAAAAAAATATCATAGGTATGGTATGTATAATTACACTAAACACAAGATTGCACTTAAAACTAATTCAAATAATATTTTTTAGAAAAAATAAAAAAACAAAAATAAAGTGAAAACATTGCAAAAAGTGTTTCAGAAACCTCTTTGATTGTGTGTGTGTGTGGTAGTAGTTGCAGTAGTAGAAGACCGAAATGAAATACGATCCTGGGGGTTGCCAAACGTCCATGACGTTGATGATGCGATGCTGATCTACCAAACTTCACATTTGTGTTCGGGATTCATGGGGGCACCTTCGGGACACTGGAAGTCCCGTGAGAAATCCTTGGTGTTACTCAGCGAACCCAAGACTCGGAATTCATTGGGCGAATGGACACCGGTGGTAATGCGCATTTTCAGAGTTTCTGCAACAGAATAAATATTACAAAAGGGTGAAATTAGTAAATTGTAAGACAATGTGTTATTTGGTAGAAAGACGGATAGATAAGACGATTAACAATTTTTGGCATGCCCTAAAACTAAAATTACCAAAATCGGCTACACATTTTCCTAATTTTAGTTTTAGGGCATGCCAAAATTGTTAACCGTCTTATCCTTTTATAGACAGTTCACGTTACCCACACTTTTTTTACAAAAATGCCGTGTTGTTCGATTTTAGAGTCTCTTTTCATTACAGAATTTTTAATTTTTCGTTACACGCTGAAATATCTGTCGTTTTTAAATATTTACACACAAGTAAAACACGTGCTTGGACACTCTTTTTTAACTTTTTATTAATTTTTTCAATCTCACTATATCAATATAGTTTAATCTCCAGATTATTATTACTCTCTTAAAGAGCATTGAAGCAGACAACAACAAAATACGAAAATAGCTACAAATACAGACTTATTCACACTCAAATATTTTTCTTTCTTGAATTTAATAAATTTGTTGCGTATTTTTTCTCAAACACGCAATTATTTCTACCTAATTTCTATTTCTAATATTAAATTATAATAGCAAATGAGTTATATTAGCAGCCAAATAGACATTGTTTACAAGCAAATAAGCTTTACCTGATGCAAGCTCCAAACACGCGTGTGCAAAGGCTAATTTGTTTGCTGAAAATTGTTAAAATGACAATTTTTTTAGCGTGTATCAATCAAATTGAGAAAGGACTCGAATGGCTGACATGCCAATGACTAATAGTCTTTGGTATGAAAGGGTGTGTGTGTGTGTGAACATCACACAACAAATCCAGGTTCACATCCTGAAAATCGAACTTGAAATTAATCGCTTTGGGAAATGTCACATTTAATAACAATTCACTCGTTTAACTTAAGCAAGTTTCACGTATCCGAATTACGCTTTAGAGAAAAACATGGATAACTGAAACAAACTGGATTTATCTTCCCGTTTTCAGAATGCCGGAGATGATTGTAATAAAAAAAAATTGTCAGTAGAATTACGCTATAAATCCCACCTGACAGAAATATCAAATATATTTTGAGACACATGTATACTAGGGTGGCTCAATCTAATTTTCAAAACTTATGGTGTAAAATATTTTTGGAGAAGTTTTTCAGATTTTTTGGAAAAGGTTTAGAGGTGCCGCAAACCGGTTTTTTGCCGAAAAATTCTGGTTTTCTGAGTTTTTCCGTATTTAAAGCACAAATTGGTCAATAAAAAGCATTTTCAAACTCGTTAAGATATCAATTCAAAAGAAAATTGTTCGAGCTTTAATTTGATGTATGTAAATCAATATGTTATTTTGATATTCAAAGAAAAATAAATTTTTTTGAGATAAATGATCCCATGTTTACTTCATAATAAAGAGGAAGTTATGCCGTTAATAACACTACTCAACAAAATGAAAAAAATTTCATGTACTCCGGATGCGATAATTTTTTCTGTGTAGATAACCTTGACATGAGCTCGAAAAACGCAATAAAAATTTTTTTTTTCGTTTGGTTTGTGTTTTATTTTTTTTTTTTTAAATTTTAAAAAAAAATTTTTGGTTAATTTGTTTCGTCCGGCATAACTCATGAACCACTAGCCCGATTTAATTGAATTAAATTTTAAAAAATTTAAAATTACAATTCCCTTAATCTGTTCATATATTGTTTTCCTATACAAGCAACAGTCTCCAAGTTAAAAATGAATATAAAAAGGAAAAAACTTATTTATTTATTTATTTATTTTATTAATTACAATACAAAGTAAATTTTATATTCTAATTTTGGGTCCAAGGATAAACCGAGTGACAAAGACTATTTGGCTTGATTTTTGCAGCGACAGACCAAAGCCTCTGGTGGGAATCGAACCCACAACCCCCACGCTGATAGGCAAGCACGCTACCAACTCGCCTACCGGGGCGCTTGGGAAAAATTTTATTTTTTGCCTAAAGATTTAAATTTTTTTTTTTAAAAAATCCATAAAAAATCCCAAATGAAAAAAAATGTCAAATCTTATTACTTTTACGTAAAGTCACATAACCTATGAGCAAAATGAGACAAAGATCATGAAAATCGATGCACGCGTTTCGCTTTTATTCGCAATTGAGTAAAGGTATGTTTAAGTAAAGGTATAATAAATTTTTTAAAATTTATATTTTATATCGTCGTGAAGCACCTTGATCCAACCTAATTTTCGGAAAAGTAAGGTCCAATGACCCCGCACCCAACAGTCACACGTTGAGGATGGAGAGACTTCTCAACTTCTCTCTTGGGTTTTCCGAGCCCCAGATGTGACAAGTTTGCTTGTTGACGTAGCCATCGAGGTAGAAATTGGCCTCATCAGTCAAGATGATTTTCCGAATGGAATTCCGAATCATTTTCATGCATTTCAAGGACCCAATCAGCAAAGACACGACGTTGTTAATGATCGGCCGGCCAGTTTGAGTTCTTGTGTTAACCGAACTTTATAAGCCTTAAGACCCAAGTATTTATGTAAAGTACGGTGTAATGACGTTTGTGGAATGTCCAATTCCAAATGAACGACAAGGAATTGACAAGCCTGCGTTTTCTTCAACGCTTTGGGCTAGAGAAGCAATATTCTAAGTTGTTCTTGAGCGACGTGCACTGGTTTTATTCTTCACATCACTAACTTGTCCCAACTGCTCAAAGTTGTCCACCAATTTCTGTATTGCGGTAAGACAAGTTGCTTCACGACGACCCAAAAATGCTTTAGTTTTGCGAACTGTGGACTGCATGATTTTCACCATTTTTTGTAGAGAATTTTAATAATTTCAATGCGCTGTTGAAGCGTGTATCGTTCCATTTTTAGTAATGGCGTAGTTTCTACTTGTCAAATGTCAACGAATAAAAGCTTCAAAAGTGACAGCTACCGAAATATCGGGTGATTCAAAATAACACCTCAACAAAATACCGAACCTCTCCTTCGATTACACCGACAAATTGTACCAACTTTTCTCATCCCCACTGTAATTAATAAAACTTCTTTCGCTGAATAGCTCTTACCTTTTCTATACACAGCACACCAGGTCTGGGCGGCCGATATCCAGAACATTTGCTCGGGCGTATAATTTAAACCGGGCAGTTTTGGCTCTACGCCATTCTTTTCGGTCCACTGTTTGTAAGCCATATAGGATTCCTTAATGCCACCATTGTCGGCAATATTTTCACCCTGAGTATTAATACCGTTCAGCTACAGCGATAAAGGACAGACCTGATTAGATTTCCATTCGAAAATGTTATGGTAGAACTTACATTCAAGCCTGTTTGTCTGTCCGTATAGTTGCCATACTGATCAATAATACATTTGGCCTTTTCCAAATAGGCCTTCTGGGTGTCGGGTTTCCACCAGTCCTTCAGATTGCCCTCGACATCGAAAGTGCGGCCCTGATCATCGAAGCCATGGGTGATTTCGTGACCGATAACATAGCCAATGGCACCGTAATTCATGTACTGCGGACGATGGGCATTGAAGAAGTGACCCTGCAAGATGCCAGCGGGGAATTCTAAGGGTGAACGAAAAGTTTTTAGTTAGTTGGAATTTCTGAGTGGGTTAGATGAAGGCCCAAACTTACGTATACTATTTTCTATGGAGGAATAGAAGGCATTGACCACAGCGGGGCGGGCATGACGTATCCAATCGGTTTTGTTCACGGGCAATCTTAATTTATTGAACGAATAGTCGGTGCCGAAGACATTCATCTTTAGGAACGAATCGAAATACTTGTCGGCATCAATGTCCAATTTATGATAATACTCGGCCAATTTATCGTTGTCCAACATTTCGTCGGGATAGCCGATGTGCGTCACCATGTGATGCAATTTCCTCTTGGCTTCCATTTTGGTGGTATCGTCCATCCAGGATACCTCGTCGAGAATGCCATTGAATACCTCGCGTATGTTGTTCACCATTTCCAGGGCACTGGCTTTCGAGTCCTCTTTGAAGTGTTTGCGCACGAACAGCGAACCCACCGATATGGCTAAACTGTAGGGGTTGGGGGAGTATTTGTTTGTTGGTTGTGAGTGGTGAGGGGAGGGCGTGGCATAATATCATAAATCATTATATTGTCGATTTTAGTATGATTTTGTGATGCAGTTTATTTTTTTTTTGTTATAAATGTCGTGTGGAAAAGGTGGAAATGGTCGAAAATAAAAACGAAATAAATGTTGAAAATAAATTGTCAGTCAGCTCGTGTTATTTAGAATGTGTAAAAATATATAAATAAATAAAATGTACGCATAAATTAAACACTATAAAGCTGTAAACACAATTATTGGCAATAATTGCCTGTGTGAGTGGGTGCGGGCAGCAAAGCGTCAGTTATGAAATGAGTTATTTACAACTAACAGCAAAACAAAAATTAAAAACATGTTTTACGTGGAATTGGAAAATCAAGGCAGCTACACGTTAATATGGCGGCGCCGCAATAGTGTTTTCTTTTTTTTTTCGTTTATGCAGGAATGGAATGCGATCAGTCGTTCGGTGAAATGGAAAACAATCGAGAAACAAATGAAATATCGGCCACGAAATGTGGCACTAATGAAAATGAAGCCAATGAAATCGTAGTGCAGTGCGAAATCGAATTTATTTATTTTGTCACAGTTTTCTTCAAATAAGAGTTTGAAGCATATTTCTATAAAGTCTTCGCTCAATTTTATTCGTTGGCCAAATTTTTAACTGGGTTCAGACAAATATATTCTGACGAGAGTTGTTTGTTTTATTTGCGGTAGAAATTATCGCTGAGAAAAAATTAAAAACATTCTTGCATTGAATGTTGTAGTTTTGAGATAAATGTGCTCAGCAAATTTCTAGGTCACAAAACTCTTATCAGAGACAATTTATTAGGTGTACTGCTACGAAATGATTCTCATGGAAGCTACTACGCATCTAATTATATTTAGAACCTACATTATATATCTGAGTATATATTAAAAACGGAGCATGGCTATATAAACATTTAAAAGAAACGCATATGACAATAATGATGCAGCAGTTAATGTTAACAATTTGACAAGATGCCTTCAGTGAATACAATTACATAGAGGTGAGTGACATGAGACGAGTATACAACGTTAGAGACAGACAAGCGATCGAAAATTGTTTAATTGATAGATGGATCGATCGATGGATGGATGTATCTTAAGTAAGAAGTTAAATACCCATCATCTTCCTCCAGACCAGCGCTGTAAACATAAAATAGAAATAAACACACAAAAATAGAAGTTTCCATACACAAGTTGCAGAGACAATTGTTGCCGGAATTAGAGTTGCATGAGAGATGTGTTTTGTCAAAGTAAAGAACGCGTTATCGGAAAAATACTACCGACTTAATATATAGAAAAAAGAAAACAATTGTTTTGTTTTGCTAGACTTGAAAATCAAATAATTTTGTGGATTTAGAAATAACAAGTGGACAAATAGTAAGTTCGGCCGGGCCGAATCTTATATACCCTCCATCATGGATCCTTAAAAAGTCAATAAATAAGAAAACTAACTGAGTTTTTGGGCCGCTCGTGACCCGATAGTCCCAGGAACCCGATCACAAATTTTATCCAAATCATGAAAATAAATGCATATTTGGGTTCGCGAGAAAATTTCGTTGAATTTCGATACCCATATGTCCGTGTTTGTCAAGGGACGGTTTTTGGGCCGCTGGTGACCCGATAGTCCCAGAAACCGGATCAAAAAATTTAGGCAAATCATGAAAATAAAGGCATATTTGGGTTCGTGAGTAAATTTCGTTGCACTTCGATACCAATATGCGCATGTTTATCATGGGCCCTTTTTTGGGCCCCAAGGGTCCACGGAACCCATGAGCACGCCCATTTTAGGGATTTTTTTCCCATCTATAAATTATATAAACTTAGAACTTAGATGTAGTGAAAAAAAATATTTGAAAAATTTGATTATGGCCGGAATATATTTAGTACCGTAAAGGGGAACTTTTTCCCCTTTGGTCCGATATGGCCCATTCTCGAACTTAACCTGCTTATGGGCAAAACACATCTTCCTACAAAATTTCAGCTTTTTAGCGTTGGTCGTTCGCACTCTATCGTGATTTCAACAGAGGGACGGACGGACGGACAGACGGACATCGCTAGAATGTCTTAGAATGTTACACTGACCAATAATATATATACTTTATAGGGTCGCAGATCACTCTTTCGAGGTGTTGCAAACGGAATGACAAAATTAGTATATACTCCTATGATCCTATGATGGAGTGTATAAAAACAAACAATTGATCCTGTGTTGTTCAATGCTCAGAATTTGTAGGAAAATACAAAGGTAAATGTGACATGTCCTCAACGAGTAGACTGTACGAGTACCGGGTGGTCCATCTAGTGCTTTATTTTACAAAAAGGTTTCTCAAAAAGAGTAGACTAGTTTCGGTAGTTTGCAAAACGGCTGCATCATAACGAGTTACAAGGAAAAATCACTTTTTTCCAACACAAAGAAATTTTGTAATGTTTCATTTCGGAACGTTGATTACACCGTGTTACACACATTCTGTCCTATGAACCAAATTTACTTTTTCGGAAAGGGGATAAAAAATAAAAATACACGTGTATCGGCGATTTTCATGTACACGTCAGAATTTTTTTTTTTTAAGTTTGAAGTATGAAGCTCATACCGGCCTGTATGAAAGCCTTTGGACCGATTTTTAACCCTTTTTCAGTGATCCAATCGAGCTGATTTTGGAAATGTCTGTATCACGTCAAATTTTTTAAAAAATAGATTTTTATCAATTCTCAGATTTTCCTAATTTTTTTTTTTTTTAATGGATTTTTTTTAAGGTTTCAGTTCAAAAAACATTTTTTTTTCGTAACGCCTAAGTAGTTTAAAGATTTGGAGTCTCTTCAAGTTATGCTAAGAAAAGTGAAAAAAATATTTTTTTTTTCAAAAATAATAAAAATTGGGGAAAATCTGAGAATTGCTAAAAATTGTTTTGAAAAAATTTGTTGTGATACAGACATTTCCACGAGTCTGCCAAAAATCAGATCGATTGGATCACTGAAAAAGGGTTAAAAATCGGTCGAAAGGCTTTCACACAGGCCGCTACGAGCTTTATACTTCATACTTAAAAAAAAAAAAATTCTGACGTGTACATGAAAATCGCCGATACACGTGTATTTTTATTTTTTCCCCTCTTTCCGAACATGTGGATTTGGTTCATAGAACAGGAAAAAATCTATTTTTTGTAACACGGTGTTATTGTCAAACCAATAAAAAAACCCAATAACATTTAAAATTTTAATTAAAAAAATCAGGTTTTTCTAATGTATTTCACCAATCAAGAGTGATGGTGAGAGTTGGAGACCGAATATGAAATTAATCATTCCCGTGAAGTCGCTCTATCTCTGTCTCAATATATATATATATATATATATCTATATCTCTATTACTGTATCTATATCTGTATCTGCATCTGTATCTGTATCTGTATCTGTATCTGTATCTGTATCTGTATCTGTATCTGTATCTGTATCTGTATCTGTATCTGTATCTGTATCTGTATCTGTATCTGTATTTGTATATGTATCTGTAAATGTATCTGTATCTGTATCTGTATCTGTATCTGTATCTGTATCTGTATCTGTATCTGTATCTGTATCTGTATCTGTATCTGTATCTGTATCTGTATCTGTATCTGTATCTGTATCTGTATCTGTATCTGTATCTGTATCTGTATCTGTATCTGTATCTGTATCTGTATCTGTATCTGTATCTGTATCTGTATCTGTATCTGTATCTGTATCTGTATCTGTATCTGTATCTGTATCTGTATCTGTATCTGTATCTGTATCTGTATCTGTATCTGTATCTGTATCTGTATCTGCATCTGTATCTGTATCTGTATCTGTATCTGTATCTGCATCTGTATTTGTATATGTATCTGTATCTGTATCTGTATCTGTATCTGTATCTGTATCTGTATCTGTATCTGTATCGGTATCTGTATCTGTATTTGTATATGTATATGTATCTGTAAATGTATCTGTATCTGTATCTGTATCTGTAAATGTATCTGTATCTGTATCTGTATCTGTATCTGTATCTGTATCTGTATCTGTATCTGTATCTGTATCTGTATCTGTATCTGTATCTGTATATACTCCTATGATCCTATGATGGAGTGTATAAAAACAAACAATTGATCCTGTGTTGTTCAATGCTCAGAATTTGTAGGAAAATACAAAGGTAAATGTGACATGTCCTCAACGAGTAGACTGTACGAGTACCGGGTGGTCCATCTAGTGCTTTATTTTACAAAAAGGTTTCTCAAAAAGAGTAGACTAGTTTCGGTAGTTTGCAAAACGGCTGCATCATAACGAGTTACAAGGAAAAATCACTTTTTTCCAACACAAAGAAATTTTGTAATGTTTCATTTCGGAACGTTGATTACACCGTGTTACACACATTCTGTCCTATGAACCAAATTTACTTTTTCGGAAAGGGGATAAAAAATAAAAATACACGTGTATCGGCGATTTTCATGTACACGTCAGAATTTTTTTTTTTTAAGTTTGAAGTATGAAGCTCATACCGGCCTGTATGAAAGCCTTTGGACCGATTTTTAACCCTTTTTCAGTGATCCAATCGAGCTGATTTTGGAAATGTCTGTATCACGTCAAATTTTTTAAAAAATAGATTTTTATCAATTCTCAGATTTTCCTAATTTTTTTTTTTTTTAATGGATTTTTTTTAAGGTTTCAGTTCAAAAAACATTTTTTTTTCGTAACGCCTAAGTAGTTTAAAGATTTGGAGTCTCTTCAAGTTATGCTAAGAAAAGTGAAAAAAATATTTTTTTTTTCAAAAATAATAAAAATTGGGGAAAATCTGAGAATTGCTAAAAATTGTTTTGAAAAAATTTGTTGTGATACAGACATTTCCACGAGTCTGCCAAAAATCAGATCGATTGGATCACTGAAAAAGGGTTAAAAATCGGTCGAAAGGCTTTCACACAGGCCGCTACGAGCTTTATACTTCATACTTAAAAAAAAAAAAATTCTGACGTGTACATGAAAATCGCCGATACACGTGTATTTTTATTTTTTCCCCTCTTTCCGAACATGTGGATTTGGTTCATAGAACAGGAAAAAATCTATTTTTTGTAACACGGTGTTATTGTCAAACCAATAAAAAAACCCAATAACATTTAAAATTTTAATTAAAAAAATCAGGTTTTTCTAATGTATTTCACCAATCAAGAGTGATGGTGAGAGTTGGAGACCGAATATGAAATTAATCATTCCCGTGAAGTCGCTCTATCTCTGTCTCAATATATATATATATATATATATCTATATCTCTATTACTGTATCTATATCTGTATCTGCATCTGTATCTGTATCTGTATCTGTATCTGTATCTGTATCTGTATCTGTATCTGTATCTGTATCTGTATCTGTATCTGTATCTGTATCTGTATCTGTATCTGTATCTGTATCTGTATCTGTATCTGTATCTGTATCTGTATCTGTATCTGTATCTGTATCTGTATTTGTATATGTATCTGTAAATGTATCTGTATCTGTATCTGTATCTGTATCTGTATCTGTATCTGTATCTGTATCTGTATCTGTATCTGTATCTGTATCTGTATCTGTATCTGTATCTGTATCTGTATCTGTATCTGTATCTGTATCTGTATCTGTATCTGTATCTGTATCTGTATCTGTATCTGTATCTGTATCTGTATCTGTATCTGTATCTGTATCTGTATCTGTATCTGTATCTGTATCTGTATCTGTATCTGTATCTGTATCTGTATCTGTATCTGTATCTGTATCTGTATCTGTATCTGCATCTGTATCTGTATCTGTATCTGTATCTGTATCTGTATCTGCATCTGTATTTGTATATGTATCTGTATCTGTATCTGTATCTGTATCTGTATCTGTATCTGTATCTGTATCTGTATCGGTATCTGTATCTGTATTTGTATATGTATATGTATCTGTAAATGTATCTGTATCTGTATCTGTATCTGTAAATGTATCTGTATCTGTATCTGTATCTGTATCTGTATCTGTATCTGTATCTGTATCTGTATCTGTATCTGTATCTGTATCTGTATCTGTATCTGTATCTGTATCTGTATCTGTATCTGTATCTGTATCTGTATCTGTATCTGTATCTGTATCTGTATCTGTATATGTATCTGTATCTGTATCTGTATCTGTATCTGTATCGGTATCTGTATCTGTATTTGTATATGTATATGTATCTGTAAATGTATCTGTATCTGTATCTGTATCTGTATCTGTATCTGTATCTGTATCTGTATCTGTATCTGTATCTGTATCTGTATCTGTATCTGTATCTGTATCTGTATCTGTATCTGTATCTGTATCTGTATCTGTATCTGTATCTGTATCTGTATCTGTATCTGTATCTGTATCTGTATCTGTATCTGTATCTGTATCTGTATCTGTATCTGTATCTGTATCTGTATCTGTATCTGTATCTGTATCTGTATCTGTATCTGTATCTGTATCTGTATCTGTATCTGTATCTGTATCTGTATCTGTATCTGTATCTGTATCTGTATCTGTATCTGTATCTGTATCTGTATCTGTATCTGTATCTGTATCTGTATCTGTATCTGTATCTGTATCTGTATCTGTATCTGTATCTGTATCTGTATCTGTATCTGTATCTGTATCTGTATCTGTATCTGTATCTGTATCTGTATCTGTATCTGTATCTGTATCTGTATCTGTATCTGCATCTGTATCTGTATCTGTATCTGTATCTGCATCTGTATCTGCATCTGCATCTGCATCTGTATCTGCATCTGTATTTCTATATCTATATCTCTATCCCTCTTTCTATATATCTCTATCATCATACAAAACTCTGTAAAACTCACATGAGATCCCAATTATAGATGAATTTTGATGCATCTGATCGAAATCGAAAGCCATGTTTGCATATGTACCTTATTCATTTTTTTCGGATTTTCTCCGGTAATGTATTAATTTTTTTTTGTGAAAGCTGAGAGATGATATGTGGTGTTGAAATTAGATAAAATCTGATATGAGTAGATTTTGGAGCATATGCGAACGCATCATAAGGCTACAATTCCTTCTGGCGATTTTTCCCTTAACAGGATTTCGTGTCTTACACCCATTTTCCAACACATCGGCAGCAACTCGTCGATTTTATTCTACATATGGGTTGAAAGCTGGCGATATATACCACGATTTAAATAAAAGAGATATACTCCCTTAATAAAAACTCTATTCAAATTACTCCAGACTAAAAGCCCACAAAGCCTTATAAATGTCGACGATTTTAAATTTTCATAAAAAAAAAGAACGCGTATGTGAAAATAATGGTTAGCAACAGATGACAATTAGAAACAAAAACATGTATGTATTGCAACATAAAGAATGAAAGAGACAACAACAAAAAAAAAAGACGGGAAGGAAAGGAACAGATAGGATCTGTTGTAAGAAATAATACTAAGTACCGGCTAATTTCATCATCGTCATCGCTGGAATAATAAAAAAGACACAAAGAAAGAAAAAGAAAAGAAAGAAATAATAAACATGTACACACATTTCTTGAGAAGAAGAAGAGACGCACAAACACACACAGGCACAGGCACATGAGTATGCAACGACAGGAAACGGAAATTAACAACGTACATAGAATATGGCACACTTACACATTCACAAATCAACTACACAAGTAACACAAACAAACAAAAAAACTCATTGCACAGCTACACAAACAGAAACAGTTTAGAGGACGATATTTTTCTAAAGAAATCCAAATCCAAAATCTTTAACATTCTTCTACAGGAGATCACATGCAACATTCCTCGCCAAAGAACCCCTGCTCACAGGGCACTTACCTTCCCGAAGAGATGTCCACACATTCCTTCCAACGGGCTTCTTGCTCCTGGCGACCGGTCAAGTCGGTGGCATATTCCAGTTGACGCTTGCGGAATTCCTCGGAGAGGAAGGCCACCGAAAAGGCATGTATGCGCCACATCATATAGTTGGCAATGGCTCGCTTGTCGGTGCGTTTCAAGAGTTTGCCCAACTCGTCCATAAAACTGGGCACCGATAAGTTAATCATTTCATTCTCATCGACACTGAGACCCACGGGCAGCAATGCATTGATGTAGTCCAGCCATTCCACATAGGGATAGGCTTCTTGCAATTGTTTGATGGTACGTAAATTGTAGAGGTCATTGGAGTTACGTCTCTTTTCGTTGGACCAAGAGATCTGAAGTGACAAGATATTAAGGAGGATGAGTATTAAGGAGTTAGGCAAGGATTTCTTACATTGGCCAAATCCATTTCGAATTGTAGCGATTCTCCCAGCTCCTTGATAGCGTTTTCCTTATCGGCACCGAACAGAACAGCCATATCGACCATGTAGTTGAAGTAAGCCTTGACCAAGGTCTCATTGAGACCTTTAATCAAATATTCGCGGCTCAAGCCAATAGACGATTGATCCAACTGAAAAAGTAAGTGCGAGCACAAGTTAATTATTTGTTGAAATCGATATTGATAAATCTATATCAGCTTACATCGATAATCCGCTTGGTGCTGTTCTTCAAATCTACGCCAATGGAGAAGTCCACAATATAGTCCATGCTGAAGCCCAAACGACGGAATTTCTTAACAGTCTCCTGCCACGTCCAACTGTTATCGCTATCCCATTGATCGCCCACAATGACTGGCCAACCACCCAATTTCTCAGCAATTTGTGTGATAGGTTTGGAACCCATAGACTCAATCAAAGCTAATACAAAGAAAACAAACAAAAAATATACGTAAACAAATGTATTCCCTGTACGGAAACTTCCACAGCCAAAGTGTAAGACCACCTACTTTTGTTCATGCAGGCTCGGTACAAAGCATTCGGCAGTCTAAGATGCTTGGGATCCGTTTCCGGTCGTTCTTTGGCCACAATATCCTTAAGTTGTTCCTGTAGCTTATCCGAAATGAAGGAGAACGTATTGACCGCCACCTTATCGTCCGGTATTGGGGTGTCCTCAATGTATTGGCCGCAAGCGAAACGATAGAAATCGTCACAGGGTTCTATTTCCGGTTTCATTTTACTCAAGACCGCAGATGCAGCGTGAACGCACTCGGGTGTCAAACAGACATTGCTATCGCTGCCTTTTGTGCCATGGCCATCGTATTTGTTGCCCGACGTAGGTACTTGATTTTGTGTGGGTTTTGTGGTGGAACCATGAAAAGCCATGTTTGTGGGAGTGTCCGGTTTGAGCTCTGGAAATTATATAAAAAATGATTAATTTGAAATACGAATGTGGTTTGCAAATTCTTTCTTTCAGGTTTATTTTTAATAAAAAAAAAGTAATTTTAAGAAAATTTCGTTTTGTAACCACACCGCATCCTACAACAACTACATCCATCTATACTCTCAACGCTCTATTAGTTTTTCATTTATTGAGTCTATGGACAGAAATTCCTTACAGACCAGCAAATAACAACAACTTAAATAAATTTAAATTATAATTCATATATAATTAATTATTGGGGCTTACTCGATGGTAGCGTATATAATATTCAGTCTACCCGAACATAAAAACGCTTTTCTTACGAATTGTCCCCATTTTAAGAGCTTTTCACGGGGAAAGGTTTTTTTAATTTGAATGTGTCATTCCGTTCAAAGTTGAATGGACTTTTCATAATTTGCACAGCTTTCGACAAAGCCCGAAAGCTTTTTATAATTAAGGCATTCATTTTACCTCAGCCCTAAGCCCAATTCACACTAGGCAATATTACTTGCGGCAGTTTTTATGATTCCTTTTTGAACTTTCTTCTTGTGTGCACACAAGCAAATTCTTTGTGTGCAATTTTTGTTCTCATTATTGCCTTGTCGAAAGCAAATGCCTTTGAAAATGTCAAAACAATCTGCAGCCAACTTTACACTATGAAAAACACAGACGAATTTGCCAGTACGAGCAAGTTGTTACCCTTTCCATTCCGCTTTCAGGAATTTTTGTTTTCATTATTGACTTTTCAAATTCAAACGCCTTTTAAAATATGAAAATAATCTGCAGCCAACTTCACTTCACAAAAAATACGAAAGGAATTGCCAGTATGAGCATGATTTTCCCTTTTCATTGCCCTTTTCTCTCTCTCTCTCTAACAGACTGAGAAGTTCGCAAAATAGCGAAAATTTTCGCATTGCGTTTTACAGAATCTTTCCTATAACTTTTGATAGGTTTTATAAGTCACGAAAGCTTTCCGAACTAAGTATCTACCCCTGGGGTTTCCTATATTTTCCCTACAAATTGTTGTTGTCACAAAAATAGTTTTTCATGAATACGGATGATAAGTGTTTACATAATACGGGGGATAATATCGTAAATATTTTTAATTAATCTTCTTAACATGTTTTCGATTTAAAAATGACCATGAAAGCTTTTCATACCTATCAATTAATAATTAATAAGTTTTTTTTTCGATGTTTAATGTCGTCAAACCTTTCAAAATCGTCGACGATTTTTAAAAGCTTTCAATTGTGGCAGAAAGGACTTTCCATATTTTTTTTCTACAAAAACAACAACAACCAAAGCTACGGCAAAGCTTTTCAATTGGACAACATCTACAGAATCTATAGAAAATATCCGCATTGCTTTTTTTTAAAAAAATAAAAATGCTGAAGCTCATTATTGTTGAAAGTAAAAGCTTTTACTTGTACTGTATTTTCAGCAAAGACCATTTAATACACAGACGCCTTACGTCGTCTGCTAAATATTTACAAAACGGGGCGTATGAATATACTGTCAGCATAAAACAAGAATATTTCTCTGATATCCTTTGTAAAACTGTCAAATGGTGCCATGTGTATTACTGACATCTGGAGTGTGCTTCGGAACTAATGCATCAGAAAATGACTTGCGACGTCTGCCCCCTGTATGGTCTTTGGTTTCAGCTGAAACGGCTAAAAAGCTTTTCGGAAAACTGTTAGCAAAGAGGGCTGAAGTCCCAAATCTTTTGCAGAAGCCTAAGATCGGCCGCAAAACTCTAGATGTCAGTAATTAGTTGGTCATCTTGATAGCATTTACAGAAGAGAGTAGTTTAGATTATCAAAAGCAGTCGACTTTTAAAGTGGTAGCAAACACCATTTAAATATTTCCAGTATTTTCTCTTATCTCCTTTGTAGAACTGTCAAATTGTGTAACTGACATCTACAGTGAGCTTCCGAACTAAAGTGTCAGAAAACGACTAGGAACGTCGTTTTAATGGTAGAGTTTTAATGGTAATTTGTTTTCCATGGATAAAGTAAAGCTGTTTCTCAAAAACAATTTCTATATAAAAAAAAAATGTTTCTTTATGAAAATCCAATAAAAGCTGTTCCACTTGAAGTTACTTATAGAAAAGAGTAGTTTAGCTGATTGGCAGACTTGGTCATAGAGAGAATGTAGAGCTTTTATTAATTTGAAAAGAATTCCCAAAAATAGATGAACAATTCACAAAAAACCAATATGAACATTTCCATAAAAAATTCTGAAAAATCTCCCAAATAATTTAAGAAAAATAAGAAAAAATCGGTCGTGGGCGAATAGCGAATACCAATATCTCAATAAATCAAACATAACGCAAAAGCTCGCGAAATTGATAGCCATGTTATGCCTACCTTCAGCCATTTGATTTGACAGTAAAACAAATGCCAATCCCACGATTAGACCGACCACAGCAATGCAGGCGAATATTGAAACCAAGGTTAGGCATCTCTCCAGTGTCGTGCGTCTACGCCACCAGTTGGGATTTCTGGAATTAAAAACAATGTTAAGAACATAATTAATAAAACGTTAATCAAACAAAAGAGCTGAACAACTAAATACATAAATGTTAATAACCCTTAGATGTGTGTACTATTTTTCTCAGGGCACATGAAAAACCACCAGTTTAACCACCTCTAAACAAATGCGGGGAAAAAAGAAAAACGTTTAGAAAAAAAAAACCAAGAAAAAACTCGTTCGTCAGCGCAGACATCAGTTATTGTCATATGAACTCGCAAATTCATAAATATTTATGCGGTTTGTTTATGTCTGTCTACACGGGGGGCAATCCGCCCATACGTCCGCCCGCCCGTACTTCTGTTCGCCCACCCTGGTTAATCTCCTCTGGCGTGTTGATTTCCACTTCAAACTTCAGACATGCAGCATGATTACAAACGAGCCTGCATTGCGATGGTGCCGGGCCATGCAGCATGGACCATGTGGGCATTCGCATCTGTGCACAGGATACTTTATCAACATGATGCAAACAAATCTCAAGTACGAGTAATTTATGCAAATCAAATAGTAAATATTGTGGCAAGAAAGAAATCAACAAAAAAAAAAAGAGAAAGGAACGTTTTATTTATTTTTATTAAAGAAATGGCACGAGCTGTCATCATTATCGTCATCATCGTCATCACAATTATAATTGTTATTAATGATGACAATTACACGATTTTTCTACGTAGCGAAATTCAAATGAATATTTTACAGCAATACACGATTTATCCAAGCAATTCCAAATGTTTAAATACCATCAACAGTTTCTATTATACCGCGCACAGTGGGCGGTTATTAAAGTCAATACGTGGTCTTGTAGACAGTTTCACGGCTTTAGACGAACGTCTAGACACCACAATGCACATCGATGACCATTACGTTTATTACACTAGTCAACAGTCAAAATGTACTCGGGATGCGATAATTTTTTCTGTGTAGATAACCTTGACATGAGCTTGAAAAACGCAATAAAAAATTTTTTTTTCGTTTGGTTTTTGTTTTATTTTTTTTTTTTAAATTTTAAAAAAATTTTTTTCGTTAATTTGTTTCGTCCGGCATAACTCGGGAACCACTAGCCCGATTTAATTGAATTACATTTTAAAAAATTTAAAATTACAATTCCCTTAATCGCGTTTCGCTTTTATTCGCAATTGAGTAAAGGTATGAATTTCAAAAATTTGCTCGACATATGCACAACTTTGTCTATGGTAAGGTTTTTTCTTTTTTATTACAAAAAAAATTAAAATTTGTTGGGTGACAAAAATATATGACTTTTTTTGATTTTTGAAATTCATACCTTTACTCAATTGCGAATAAAAGCGAAACGCGTGCATCGATTTTCATGATCTTTGTCTCATTTTGCTCATAGGTTATGTGACTTTACGTAAAAGTAATAAGATTTGACATTTTTTTTCATTTTGGATTTTTTATGGATTTTTTAAAAAAAAAAATTTAAATCTTTAGGCAAAAAATAAGTTTTTTCCTTTATATATTCATTTTTAACTTGGAAACTGTTGCTTGTATAGGAAAACAATATATGAACAGATTAAGGGAATTGTAATTTTAAATTTAATTCAATTAAATCGGGCTAGTGGTTCCCGAGTTATGCCGGACGAAACAAATTAACCAAAAAAAATTTTTTAAAATTTAAAAAAAAAAATAAAACAAAAACCAAACGAAAAAAAAAATTTTTATTGCGTTTTTCAAGCTCATGTCAAGGTTATCTACACAGAAAAAATTATCGCATCCGGAGTACATGAAATTTTTTTCATTTTGTTGAGTAGTGTTATCAGCCTGATCTGTGCTTACGTGCTGACGAAAGACACAACCTAATGATGAGTTTTATGACCGCCCAGAACAAACCAACGATGATGCCATCAAAATCCTTCTTTGGGGATTTTTATGTCCGAACTTCGATAAGTTCAGTCTCCATGACCGAATGAGGCTACACAATTTTCACGCAGCAAGGAACTTGATTGCTAGCAGCACCAGCACATCCCAAACTCCATAAGGAACTTAGCTGCCTCATAATGAAAATACGTAGAATCAGATCAATCCCGTTGTATTAGAAGGAAGGCAAACATTGACTCGGACCACTTCCTTGTAGCATCATAGGCCCACACTCAATTACGTGACAGCCAGAAATGGACGAAACAACTCCAAGGAAAGGCTAAACTTTGAAAAGCTACATTCGCACCAGACAGTCTAAAGATTATGAAGAGGGCAGACGACCTTTGTCTATTTGCAGACGCATTAGTTCGTCAGCAAACTCCACAGGTCACTAATTATTTTATAGAAATTCTATAATGGACAGACGTTACATATCGTTTTCTTTAGATCGGAAGCACATTCTAGATGTCAGATAAGAGAAAATGCTGGTTTGATGTTGACAATACGCCCTGTTTTGGAAATTTGGATGCTACAGCTGTGGGGCCAAGTTTAAACTTTCCCGCGAACCGAAGTTTCCAACTTTGAACTATTATAGTTCATCTCTGGTTCTATCTTCCAGAGTTAAGCTTGAACCCACTACAGCTTGGAGAAAAACAACCAGGTCATGAATTCCATTTGAGAGGGTTCTTTGGGTTCTGCAAAACCAGTCATGAATCTCCCTTTTAGATGTGGCTAACATCAGCGACCACTTCGGGTCATTTACTACGATCGGAGTTTCAGACAAGGTGAGAGCAAAGACCATAGAGAGGGCAGACGTCGCAAGTCGTTTTCTGAATATTTCCAAGAGGGTATTTAAACAGTACACTAGAGCCCCGACTTGCGTCGTTAATGGGGACCGGAGGAACGCGACGCAACTCGAAACGACGCAAATCGAATCACCTTTTCTATACATATACAAAATGCACTGAAATTTATTCGAAATTTAATTTATTGTCAGAAGTTGTACAAATGCTAAAAGACAGAAAAGATGCTAAATCAGGCACTGCAAATGCAAAAAATGGTAATCTACAATGCAGCTCGGACCGACGCAACTTGAAATTGCAACGACGCAAATCAAATTTTTCCAGTTTTTAAAAAGCGACGCAACTTGAAACGACGCAAATCGGGACGACGCAAGTCGGGGCTCTAGTGTATTTGTTTTAAAAATGTAGGTTATTGTTCTTAAAAGAAACATTATTTGCTTTGAAAACCTTTGTGCCATGTCAATTAGTGACATCTGGAGTGTGCTTCCGAACTAATGCATCGGAACACGACTTGCGACGTCTGCCCTCTCTATGGTCTGTGCTGTAGTCAAATATTTAGCAGACGACTTATGACGTCTGTGTATTAAATGGCCTTTGGCGCATGCGGAGATATCGACATCGCCTGAAGCTTTTTCAAAAATGCAGAGAAGACCATACAGAGGGCAGACGTCACAAGTCGTTTTATTATTCTATAGTTCGGAAGCACACTCTAAATGTCACTAATACGCATGGCACCATTTGACAGTTTTACAAAGGAGATGAGGGAAATATACGTGTGATAAGCTGGCAATATACACATACGCCCCCTTTTGGAAATAGTTAGCAGACGACTTAAGGCGTCTGTGTATTAAATGGAGTAGAAATCAGAGAAGATGAGCCCAACGGTGATCGAGGACACGAATCGACTGATCTTCGCAACAGTCGGAGAATAGTTTCGACGAAGCAAAGGTGCCACAGTCGATCCAAGGGAGAGGTAGTGGATCAATTTATCTCTCCGGGACCACTCTGGAAAAATAATATTTCTGTGGCACAGAACTCGAAGGTGTACATCGCAGTGGTGTACAGCTCAGTGGTGTACAGCTCGGTGGTGTACAGCTCGGTGGTGTACAGCTCGGTGGTGTACAGCTCAGTGGTGTACAGCTCGGTGGTGTACAGCTCAGTGGTGTAAAGTAGGGTGGAGTGAAATTCAAAAAAAAAAAGTTAACCTCGGAAAGAGATGTAGTCAGGGGTCCTAATGAGGGGAAAAATAAAGAAAAAAATTTTAGGGGTCGCGCCACTCCCTCGAAATTTGGAAATTATCGCTATTTTGGCGTTGATTTTAGAAAAATCCTAAAAAGTTTTATGTCAATAAATGTTTGCAATAAATGTTTCTCATTGTTCAAAAATTTCAAAAAGTAAAATAAGTCAAATCGTCCCTTCTTCAGAAAATTGACTGAACAATGAAATCGCCACCAAAGCTTCAAATATTAGTCGATTATCCTCATATTTGCCTCAAATACTTTTGTTTGGGCACTGAACAAGCTCGAATAAGTTTCGAATAAGTTAAGTCGTTAATTTTTAGGATTTTTCTAAAATCAACGCCAAAATAGAGATAATTTCCAAATTTCGAGGGAGTGGCGCGACCCCTAAACATTTTTTAAAATGTTTTTCTTTATTTTCCCCTCATTAGGAATCCAGACTACATCTCTTTCCGAGGTTAACTTTTTCAAATTAAAAAAAAAGCATGTTTTCACTCCACCCTAGTGTACAGCTCAGTGGTGTACATTGCAGTGGCGGTATACACCAAACCTGCGCTTAAACTTTCGTTCCATCCATCCCCTCCATTTTTTTTAAAACACTGTGCCCAGTTTACTTTCTCTAAATCACCAAATACTACACACTAAATACTAACTATTCGTACGCTCCACTTAGGCTTTCAATTCAATTTATCTTTCAACAAATAATATTTGGCAGACGATTTTTTGAAGATTACGTGTCTAATAATTGCATGTTTATTTCATATTTAGTTTTAATAGAATAATTAAAATAATAACAACGAAATAATTAATTAGCCACAACAACGATTTACAACAACGTCTGTTCAAAAACGACAATTCAACAGCCTACATGTTGATAATGAAACTTTAAAGTGGCCGAGGAAAGACAATGGATGCCGACAGTGAGTTGTCACTGTGCAAACTCAAGACCAAGAGTGGGTTTTTGAGAAAATAGTCTTAGTCATCAGGAAACCATCTGTTTGTATGTGTGCCTAGCACCGACCGTAGGGTATTGCAAAAATCGCATCCGTATAACGTTTGAAAGAAGTCATGAACAACAAAAAAAACCACAACACGGCTCATACGAACCAGTGTGAAGCAGCAACATCAATATTAAAACTTGTTTAACATATCCACGCTGGCTGCGGTCCTAACATGCACGACACGTTGCAGTAGACTTTTTTTTCAAGTGGCGGCATAATAACGAATAGAAAAAAATCACAAAAACAAGAAATAAAATCAGTTAATTGTTCGCTTCCTTTCGCTTAAAAACAAAACTGCAAACAAACTAATAATAATGAAATGTAATGAAAAGAAACGAAACGAAACGAAAAGCAAGCCAAGATATTGTTGTCAAATGATATAAGTCGGTCTGTCGGAAAATCTACATCTGTGATGATCACTTTTAATCCCACATTATTTGCACTTTTATCCGAAGATCCATAATTGAAATTATTAGTATTTAAGTAGTGGAAATGATTCATTCGTAATATAATGCGATTATGCAAACAATTTTGCGTAGCTCGAGTGTGTGTTGTAGTTAATGTATGAGGCAGAGAGTAGTTCAATCCTGAGATCATCTTTGTTTGTTGTTTCGATTCAACCGACCATAGCTTCGTATATGTACGAGTTTGTATCATTATAGGCTAACAAAGTGTGTAATGACGATCTGAGCATAAATGAAAGTTTTATTTATGTTCGGTTAACTAAACTCTTGAACTTGCCGGTGAAAGGTTACCGTTTCTGTCTGTTACAACAGTTTTACCAGCATAGATGGCAAACACAGTCGTTTCATATTAACGTGTGGACGGTGATAGTATTCAGTTCTTCCATGCTGTCCTACAAGAAGTTGGAAAATTACTACACCTATCCCTCGATTTACACAGTAGATACGTTCTTGAGAGATTCCGTGTAAATCGGAATTTGAAATTATTATATGGAAAATTGTGTAAATCGAAAATACTGGCGGAATCACTTAAAAAAATAGATTTTATAAGGAATTATGTTTTTTGTATCAATGAATAATACAGGGTCTTCCAACGACAGGTGTTATTTTGATATTCAAAGAAAAATGTCATTTTTGGCTGTTGCCATTAATCTTCTTAATATATATTTACCCTCGACACTGATTCACTGACTCTGTCACGCAGTACGTAGGAATTTAAATAGGCATTCTATAATTTTCTATAAATAATAATAATAAAAAAAATAATATTTTTTTTTGTACAGAAATTGTGTTTTTCCCTAAATTTTTTTTTTACCAAAATTTTTTTTTGCCCAAAATTTTTTTTTACAATTTTTTTTTACAAAATTTTTTTTTTTACAAAATTTTTTTTTTTACAAAATTTTTTTCCCAAATTTTTTTTTTCAACAAAAATTTTTTTTTTCAACAAAATTTTTTTTTTCAACAAACATTTTTTTTTTGAACAAAATTTTTTTTTTTTCAATAAAAAATTTTTTTTTTCAACAAAATTTTTTTTTTTCCACAAAATTTTTTTTTTTTTCAACGAATTTGTTTTTTTCCATATTTCAACGGGCGCCATAGGCGCATTACAACTAACTAGTAATGAAATAGGTAATGAATAACGTGTGCCATTAATACTGAAAAACAAATGGCCACCACGACCACGCTTACAGGACAATGTCTTCTTCATGAAATTGTCCATAACCAAATCGCAAAGTGGCTGCCCTGTGTCCTCGATAGCCTTACGACCTCTATCTTTGAGGTCTTGAATTGACACTGGGCTGTAGGCGTAGACCTTATCTTTCATGTGGCCCCAAAGGAAGAAGTTCGCAAGGTGGCGAATTGTGATCACCTCTTCGAGAGAGAACACCGTCCGGCAACTCTTCCCGTAAAATAGCAATGCTTTCGTTGCTTGTGTGGCACGTAGCGCCGTCGTGTTGAAAGCAAACGTTGTCCAGATCAATATCATCCAACTCCGACCATAAAAAATCATTAATCATCTCTCGATAGCGCAATCCATTCACCGTAACTGTTGATCCAAGCTCATTTTCGGAAAAGAAAGGTCCAATGACCCCGCACCAAACAGTCACACGTTGAGTATGGAGAGACTTCTCAACAATAACTTTAGGGTTTTCCGAGCCTCAGATGCGATCATTTTACTTGTTGACGTAGGGATCATCTGATCCCATTCATAAATTGTCGCCAAATTTCGTTTAAGTGAGCCATTCACCGTTCATGTTTCTATAATTTCCTGAGGCATTGCATTTCTCTTCACTCATAATGGACTATTTTTTAATTTTTAAAGCCTTTCTTTTTTTTCGAAAACCGCAGTTGTGTTTGTCCTTTACATAAATTTAAGATTCATGTCCGAGTACATACGTACCAATGCATTTCAGTTACTTTATTTAATCCATAGACTACCTTGAACAATAGGCAAGAGACAGAAAGAGGCGGAGTGACACTATTCAATACGTTTTATATACAATGCAAAAAACCAAAAAAAAAACACACCGAATACTTGACCCAAAATTGCTTAAGAAAAGGCAATAAGCCACAACATAAGTACCATGAAATCGATTGAACAGCGATAGGGGAGAGGTAGAGATGTTGTTGGTAATCACCGAAAGGAAAGTCTATGAAATAAAGGTTGACTCAATATGGATATTTTTTGTCACTGTACTGTGAAACGCTAAAGAGTTCAAATATTTCAGTTGTTTCGGTTTTTTTGTTTGGAAATTTTCCGCACGATTTTGATAAAAAGATTATTGAAATTGTCTGTTTTTTGTTTCACAATTTAAATACCCCGTTTTTTTTTTTTGTTGCTTAATTTGAATGAGTGTTAGCTTTTCCGTTTGCGATGGTTTCAGTTTGTTTTTTGGATATAAAAAGCAACATTAACTCGAATAATTACATTCGAAACTGGGTAGGTGCGTCATTATTTGCAATTGTAATTTATTCGTCTGTTTTTTTGTGCTCTTTCCCATTTGATTTGGTTATTTTTATTTGTATTTATTTATGTTCTTGTTACTTTTTCTATTGGTGTTTATTTTTCGGTTGTTTTAGATTTTTAGAAAAATAATACGTACGTACGCTCATGTAGCACAAAACCCATTGTGCGGTTTGAAACTCACGCCAAATCAAAGCAAAAAAAAAAAAACTCAAACGAAAAAAAAATGTAATTGTTTATTAATTCTGAAAATAAGAACCTTGAACTGGATTTTCTCTTATTTTTCTGTACTGTACGGTAGTGTAAAAAAAAACGTTTTGTTTTTGTTGATTAGCTTGGCCAAATTAGAATGATAAATATAATTATATTTAGTTTTGCTAAGTACTTAGTAAAATATAAAACAAAAACAAATATTTAAGCAAGTACAAAATAATTAAACAAATAAGTTAGTTTGGTAATTGCCGATGTCAGTCTGTCGCCTGTTCTCTCTCCCTCTCTATTTATTATTTTTGTGTCAAACTATGAAGCCAATCAAGTCTGACAACATCGCCAAGTCCTCTGGAGGTCGGAGACAAAAGGCGACTCACTCAAACGCAATTTGCCGACGATACATGATATATGGGTCCGATGAGCAGATTATATTTTAAGGCACGCAATACCCAGTGCGGTTTCTTTGTCACACAAACGTTGCACTGATCCTTCAATCTCTATGAGTGGTGGTGTGGATACCGACACTCTTGATGTTGGGGCTAGCCATATTTTCGTACATTTTTTACATTTTTATACCAACTACATCCGACCAAAAATAGATTACAACTCTCATATATGGTCAGCGGCTTCGAACACATGCCTACATTTTATGGGCCATGTACCGGAGATAGCAGTGCTGATGATATGATGATACTATTGGCCATCCAACTCTATTGTCTCCCATCAACTTCGCCGGAACTTGACTTCTCTATCGCTCTTCCATACATATTTTAATGACATCTGATCTTCATCTATCCCCCGTCTAATCTCTGATGTTAGGACATTCAAGCACGGATATCCGGGGACTCTTTTTTTTCCAGATCGTTGAACAGGCAGTTAGTCCATTTGACTAATAAAATTACACTCTGAATTTGCCAATAAATCAGAGTATGTTCATTAGCCAGTAATTCAGAGTGTGTATATTAGGGTGGAGTGAAAACATGCTTTTTTTTTAATTTGAAAAAGTTAACCTCGGAAAGAGATGTAGTCCTAATGAGGGGAAAAATAAAGAAAAAAATTTTAAAAAAGTTTTAGGGGTCGCGCCACTCCCTCGAAATTTGGAAATTATCGCTATTTTGGCGTTGATTTTAGAAAAATCCTAAAAATTAACGACTTAACTTATTCGAAATTTAAAAGTTTGAGCTTGTTCAGTGCCCAAACAAAAGTATTTGAGGCAAATATGAGGATAATCGACTAATATTTGTAGCTTTGGTGGCGATTTCATTGTTCAGTCAATTTTCTGAAGAAGGGACGATTTGACTTATTTTACTTTTTGAAATTTTTGAACAATGAGAAAATTTTTTTTAAATTTTTTCATGCCATTATTTCATTGTTTACGCTATTGCAAACATTTATTGACATAAAACTTTTTAGGATTTTTCTAAAATCAACGCCAAAATAGCGATAATTTCCAAATTTCGAGGGAGTGGCGCGACCCCTAAAATTTTTTTAAAATTTTTTTCTTTATTTTTCCCCTCATTAGGACCCCAGACTACATCTCTTTCCGAGGTTAACTTTTTTTTTTTGAATTTCACTCCACCCTAGTGTATATATTTGCCGAGCAAAAAAAACGCTAAATGTCTTTAATTTACAATATAGAAAGCCTAGGTCACTTTTTCTCAGCTATAACAACAACCAACGAATATCCATAGACAGTTAATCCTCTTTGTGTGAAGAGTCTCTACAAACGTAACACTGAATTTCTATAAAAGAATTTGTTACAACTTGAGTCTGCAAACAGACTTTCATTCGTTTCTATACCACATTAGATGTCAATCGTGTCTAAGATTTAAACCGGCCCTACCGGTTGAATAGCGATACGAACTTGGAATAATAAATACATGAACGGATAATTTCTCGCCAATATTTGTATCGTCCTCCAAGAGAGCCACACTTCTCCATAACACTTGATGCAACTTTCTCCACAGAAAATGGTTTTTGCACAAACACACACACACACACACAATTTAAACATTTCATTCCGCATATTTATGAGACAAACAACTGAATGTGTGATAAATTCCAAGCCAACATTTTATAAAACCAAACGCCGGAATAAAGTCGTTTCGATAAAAAGCTTTCGGAAAGGAAACAGGAAGGAAATGGCTTCAAATTGAATTGAGTCCGTCGTTGTCGGCAGTGGTGCCAGATTTAATTTCAATTTCCAACCTGGTAGGCTGATGGCGTCGCAGTCATAGTCCACCATTGATGCAGTTACTGTCACCGTCGCTGTCGCTGTCGCCGTTGCTGACACCGTTGACGTTGTTGTTGTTGCTCACTTTTAATGGTTGACTAAATGTCGCTTTAAGTGATTCTCAATAAATAAACCAGAAAATTGTTATTCGAAGAGGTATTCTGTAGAACTGCTCAACACAGACCGAAAAAGCTTTATCATGTGTAAAAAAAATGCTGTCCGATTGTTGAACACTTTGAAGAAATGTACGAGAACACACACTAAATGTGAACTATTTCACATGTGAATTGTTGCACAAAAAAAAACCATGCATGTTGTTGCATATTAATTTCTCCGCCTGTTTTGTTTTGCAACAATTACGATAGTCGTATTATAAGTGGGGTGAAAAATAAATGCAAAGCTAAAAACTAATGAGAACACACTTGAATGAAAAAGACAGTCTCCTTAATATAGGATTATCCATTTTGTGGTTTCAAAAGTATGGGGCTGGAATTCGACATCTGTCAAACTAAGTTGTTAAACCAATTTTTTTCTTTTCAGTTGGAAGTCTGGCATTGACGAAAATGGATCGCTTAACTATCACACAACGCGTAGAAACTATTAAAACCTACTACAAAAATGGCGATTCTGGCACAGCCACATATCGTGCCATATAAGAGGAGATTATGGTTATGAAGCACATTTCTCAATCGGTGGGTGATGTTAATAAACAAAATTGTCGTATTTGGGATTCTGAGAATCCTCAAGTATTTGTAGAGAGGCCATAACATCCACAAAAAGTCACTGTCTGGTGCGCTCTTTGGTCCGAAGGTGTGATTGGACCTTACTTCTTCGAAAACGACGGGGGAACGACTGTCACCGTCAATTCGGAGCTTTATAGTTGTATGATAACCGACTTTTTTTTGCCTGCTATTGAAGAATACGACTTGGAGAATATGTGGTTTCAACAAGACGTTGCCACATGTCACACAACTCGAGCGAATATGGCTTTATTGCAAGAGACATTTTTCGTGGCCGCGGAATTTCTCGTCGTGGCGACATCAACTGGCCATCAAGGTCATGCGATTTGACACCATTAGACCACTGTGGGGCTACGCGAAAGACCGTGTTTATGGAGATAAACATTTAACTCTTGAGCACTTAAGAACCAACATTCGTTAAGTTATGGCTGAGATGCCGCCCAATATGTCCCGAAAAGTGCTCCAAAATTACCTCAAAAGAATCAATCAGATTGCAACACTTGGTGGCGTGGTGGTCATTTAAATGATGTAGTGTTTCACACATATTGTCAACGTTCAAACTTTATAAAAAAAAAAGAAAAACAAATATTTTATTTTTTTGAAAAAAAAAATATTTTATTTTTTTAAAAAAAAATATTTTATTATTTTAAAAAAAAATATTTTATTTTTTTTTAATTACGTTTACTTTTAAAACGCTAAATGGACAACCCTTTATTTCGATGCCATAAAACTCAGATGGATTTCAAAATGTATTTATTTCTGGGAATTGTATTGAGTGACCTCGTAATTTTGCGCCATCATTTTTTTGACGCCAGTTTAATTTTAGCAAAAAGAAATGTCTTTAAGATTAATTGAACAAAAGTTGTTGGTTGTGTCTAGGGATGGATTGACGGGGCATATGGACAGACCGGCAAACAGACAGAAATGTATGCTCACAAAAAGAATTAATTCTGTGTGATGGCAAATACTTTGTAACGCCAATTTGGCGGTTGTTTGGAAACAGTTGGTTTGTTTGGGGGATTTTTTTCTGTTTTTTTTAGTCTTAATTTAAATTTATGTTTTAAAAATCAAGTACAGTTGAGGCTGTGAACAGGAAAATACTATGGCTATGGCTAATGACTGAGCGACTATAACTCTGGGTATTTCTATGTAAATACTTATGAACATATGTAGATACGTCTGTATAGCGTTTTTTTTTTATATGAATGTTGTGATATTAACATTTATCTCTTTCCAAGCCTTCATTCAAAATACTATTGCTCTACATTGGTGGCATTATGGCGTTTGTTTTGTTGTGATATTTTTATGTTGTAAATTTAAATCTCTTACATTTATTCGCCGTTTTTGCCGTCTCATTGTGTGTGGATTTTGCAATGGTGCCATTTAAACGCAAAAAAATAGAAACAAATAAGATTACGAGATGCTCAAAGAAATTAATGATCGTTTAATACACCTTTTTGTGTTTGTTCGTTTCCATCATTACGATTCGAACCTAACGCAGAAAACGGTATAACAGATACTCGTATATAAAAAAAGAGTCAAAACTAAAACGAGACATTCATTGTATAAGATATTGTGAATGTTATATGTTGTAGACAATTGTGTATGACAGTACAATGAATAATCGAAAGTGAGCTTTTTTATTGCCCTATTTAAGTTTATTGGCTAAAACAAAAGGTGGCATAAGCGCCTTAACCTTTTTAATTGTAAACAGTCGTTCAGAGTTGCCCACATACAGTCAGACCATTTACCTGGGGGATTTTGTGAACAGCGAGACAGAACAGTAAAATTAACAGAGCTTATTTTCATTTGAGCTTATTTTCAGTTCATTTTAATTGTTGTCAAAAATGATTATAAATATTGACAACGTCAAGCCTATTTTTCAGTTGCTTTTCCGCCTCCTAAATGTCGGCAACTGTACGAGTAAGACAAGAATACCAAAGCCATGAAAAGCGGCGAAGTAAGCGAAGTAATTGATCAGGTGGAATAATGATCAGCATTATCGGCATCCGTGAACTTCTTCATTATCAACCTCAGATATTTCTGGGCAACGTATTTTTTTTGTTGGATACATGTTATGCCTCAGAACCATGTTTCGATGCCATCACAACCCTGTAATTTGGTTTATTTCTCCGAAAAGTTCGACTGATGGACGTTTGTGCCATTATTTTTCATCGAGTCATAGAGAAATTCAGGATATTGAAGTTCAAGTTATCGAAGAGCAAATTTAAGGGAATTTGTTTCCTTAACGCTAATGTCACTTGAAGTGATTTGACTTGTGGAAGTTCCACTCTATATGACGTAACGATAAGGCCACTAAAAGTGCCGCGACTTAAAGAAAAATCGACTTATGGTAGTTCGAGTTATGGAAGTTCCACTGTATTGACTAAAGCCTGTTTAAAGTCTCCTTATCGATAAGGCCCCTAAAAGTGCCGCGACTTAAAGTTTGTTAAGTTTGTATAAGTTTGTTTAAGGGAATTTGTCTCCTTAACGCTGCGGCCACTACAAGTGCCGCGACTTAAAGAAAAATCGACTTTTGGTAGTTCGAGTTATGGAAGTTCCACTGTATTGACTAAAGCCTGTTTAAAGTCTCCTTATCGATAAGGCCCCTAAAAGTGCCGCGACTTAAAGTTTGTTAAGTTTGTATAAGTTTGTTAAAGGGAATTTGTCTCCTTAACGCTACTGGAAGTGCTTCGACTTACGGAAGTTCCACTGTATATGACTTAAGCTTGTTTATAGTTCAACACAATCAATATTCTCTGAAATTTTAGAAATTGTCCTAATAATTAAATCACTTTATGCAGCATTTAAAATTAGTTCATAAAAATACAACTTTTTTCTAGTTAATTTTATTCTCGTATCTATTGCCCACCCGGTATGGCCCACCTCGCCATCAAATTTAATGCGATCCACACACGCCTTATAGAAACTCACAGCACAACATATGTCATAGAAGGTGACTTTAATGCGAAACACGTGGACCTGCGCCAGACCTAATTGATTTTTTTTTTATTGTCAAGCTAATTTCATCATCCCTAATTAAAGTGGAAGATCTCAAAGCCATTTTCTCATCCCTAATTAAAGTGGAAGATGGGTTTGATCTCCCATATTGTTAATGCCAAATAAAGACTTTCCCTAATTTTTTCAATCCGATTTAGACAATATAGATCAACGAAAGAGGGAATACGGAAATTGTCATAGGAATCGAACGTCTCACAAATTAGTTCAACCACTTTCAGTTTATGTTTTTCTTAGTTGAAACCATAGTACGGAAAATTCTCTAAATAATTCTCGTGAAAGTAATTTTTATCTACGAAAGTTATCTTTTTTATCTTTCATGAGTGATCAGTTTCTTCTATTGTTTTGTTTGAAGCAGTTGAAAAAAAATGGGTCGTAAGAAGTGCTTCGAATACGAAAAATATATAATTATATAAAATATAATTTTTTGGTTTGAAAACAATAAAAAAGAAAAAAAAATGTTATCCGCTGAAAGTTTAATTATTTGTTATACATATTTTCGTCCCATTTCGCCGTTGTAAAGGGATTTCCTAAAAATGCAGTTGATGACGAATATTTTTTCTAATGAATAAACTCATGAATGAGAATTAATTTCTCATGAGTAGATATAACTCTCGCGCGAGTGCTCGGTAGATAAATCTCGTGAGTGAAAAAAATAATTGTTCTCTTCATATTTTAAATTACTTTCACGAGAAAAAAATATTTATCTTGAGAAAAATTTATATTTATCTTTGAGGAGAACAATTTTTTTCTCATAAGGTATTTTTCTCTTGTGAAGAGAATAAAAATTGAGTACTCTCCGTACTATGGTTGAAACTCAGTTTTCAAGTTTTTGTAAGTTGAAGCGTATGTTTTCAAAAGCTATGTTTTTAAAAGCTATTTGATGGTGTTGACGATTTACATGGCACGTCGTCATTGACGTTTGTTTTCTCTCATGTTACTTCGGAACACTACACTGCCGTCCTAAGAAAGAAAGTCACAAGCGCCAAAATAATTAAGATAAGGGCAGATTTGGAAACGTGAATGTGTTTCTAATTGTTCCAACTGTAATATTTTATAAAATTTCTTGAACTATTTATCAGATAACTCGAACTGACATCACTGTAAGGCCATTACTTATTGGTCTCATGGGGGAAACTTTTAAAAGCCACCCTAAATTAAAATAAGTTCGAAGTTCTGAATGCTACAAGTTTATACCGATTAATCACAACCGTGGTGGTTAACATTGACATCCTGTATGCAACAGGATGTGTTAAACCGGGTGACCATAAAGCCTAAGTATATCAAACTCTGCAAACCCATCATACATTTTGTTGTAAGCGTTTCAGTAGTTTCACACAATTATATAATTATAACACCGTTGGCAATAACATTTTTAGAAAACATTTCCATTGTATCAATGAAATATTTCGTAGAACAAATTATACTCTGGAAATCTATTCATAACCTCGTTTTCATTGCATCCCTGAAAATTTACTAAAAATGTCATTGGATTTTTGTTCAAAAAATTCAAGATAACAAAGGGAAATTATTCGAATTAGTTCGACTTTCGTTTAAAAACAAAACACTACCTTAATAATACAATCTTCGAATAAAAACAGATTTGCCTCAATATTACATCTATGTATGTGTCTCATCATACCAACAATTTGTCATGCTACTTTTTTTTTTTTTTTTTGTTAAGCTGAAGAGGTGTTGTCTTCCCTGTCATTGTGGTCAGTACGAGTGGTCGGCCAACGTATGTGTTGACTTGTTCAGCTGTTAAATACTGTCATTAACTATTTCTTCGCTTAGCGTTGACTAAGTGAGCCAACAGTCTTGGGCAACAAGTATTTAGTGTCGGGTTCAAATGTTCGAATGACACGCATTTCTGGGCAATTTCAACTGCGTAACAACTGCTGCTGCCGCCTTTTGTTGGCTTTAACTGTTTTTCTCGTTTGTTTCTGTATTTCGCTTTAGTTTGTTAGTTTAACTTTGACTTTAATTAGTTAATAATGTTACATCTCTCTCGCTCTCTATCTCTCTCTCTCTATCGGTCTCTCTATTATACGTATGCGTTATTTACGTTTACGTTTGTTTTGTATTTCATTCCAGTTGACTTTTATCTCAGCTCCGGTCCTACTCTCCTACAAAGATTTGTTTTATTATGATTACTTTTGAGAATGTTGAATGTTTAATTTATTAGGGAAAAATAAAATAAAAAAAATAAACTACGAAGTATTACGATTATTGTCATTCAACACGTACATACGACAGACGACGAGTTAAACAGTCGATCAAAGCAAAAAAGGCTATTAAATCGCAATAATGACAAAAGAACCTTCTAATGGCCAAACGTCAGTTCTACAGCAGCCGGAAATGTTATACAACAAAAGTACAAATCCAAACTTAATGCTGGGTAAATGTAAAAGTTTAAGAGAGAAAGAGAGCACCGAAAATAAACGCTTAGAAAGAGGATGACAGCCATAAACTGTAAAGGTCAATTATCAGCTACAGTTCAAACTTGTTGTGTTTTAAAATAAAGATTGAACCAGATATTACTTACTTACTTAATTTAATTTCTATTTTTCAGAACCTACATGAGGATTATTTCGCTTTTAAATTACAAAACTGTTGGTCGCTTGTAGGTTTATAGGTTTTATGAAAATTTTTGTGAATTGTGTGAAAAAGTTTCTATGAAATTTCATTTTGTTTCATTATTTTTTTTTCATTATTTTTACGAAGTATTTCATAGATTGAATGAAAAAGTTTTTATGAAATTTCATTTGGTTTCAACCGTTTAAGGTTTTGCTCTCTTAATAAATGCCAAATGAAATTCTCATTTATCAAATACATATTTATATTGGATAGGCAATTATCCATCGTTTGACTATTCGTTTTTCATTGAGGTTTCTTGACGAAAATTTTCATTATTTTTGTAAGGTGTTTCATAGATTTTATAAAAAAAATGTTTATGAAATTTCATTTTGTTTCAACCGTTTAAGGTTTTGCTCTCTTAATATATAACAAATTGAAATCCCATTTAGGTTTACGAGATTTCGTTATTGATTTAGTCACTTTTAGCTTCCCAGTTGTCACAATATTAGTGTGCGTTCGTCGAAATCATGAATGCGTTTTTGGATTAACATGAACATTTCTTGTCATTTGAGTACACACATAAAAAAGGCAAACAATTAATTTGTAAGAATTCTTAATACTTTACCACATCTTTAGATACGAGTAACAATTTGAATATCCAACTTACCTAAAATGATAAGACAATGTTGAAAAACTTACCTGAAATGATAAGAAGATAAAGAAAAATTAAAAAAAAAATGTTAAAAGAGTGCATTGACTGATAAAAGAACTGAAGCTTTATGATCAAACTCAAATTAACTAAATACAGAATAAGAGAATGAATTTAAATAAAACGTCACTGTGTTAAATTTTTTAAATCAACAACTGACCGTATTATGAGTAAATATTTTGTATTGTCAATTTACAATGGTCCATTCCGATTTCAGGTTCAGCAAATCAAAAAGCAACAACTTGTATCGGATTCTGGTGCAAATTGTTACGTTAGAAAAAATCGATGCAAGGTTTCCGGAAAATGATGTAGTGTTTCACACATAATGTCAACTTTATAATAAAAAAGATATATCATGAACGTTTACTTTTAAAAAGCAAAATGGATAACCCTTTAGTTCAATCGGGAAGTAAAAAATTATCAAATATCCCGGGAACTCCCGTGTTAAAAACTCTAGTTGGAATAAAATGAGTCGCTTTAACGACTTTATGTAATAATTTTTTGAATCCAAAAAAGACTTGTTTTAGCACCACCCTGTACTTTAAGAAGAACTATCAGAAGAAGTAAGTACGGAATCGCTTGCACTATTCACAATCTTGTGGTAATTTGAGCAAACATCTCACATAGCATAGTGGATTCAATTAAGTTTTAAAACCGGCTGGCCGGTTTTTAGAATGAAAAAAAAACTTTTTTTTTGCACCACTCTGTACTTTTAGAAGAACTATTCACAATCTTGTGGTAATTTGATCAAACATCTCACATAGCTATCTATGAAGAAATAAACAGAGTGTGGATTCGATTAAGAATGATAGAAACAGGGCGAATTATGTCACGCGAAATGTGTTCCTTTTGGCTGATAGTCAAAGTGGTTTCAATTGCAGGGTTGCCAACATAATTTCAATTTGAAAATTGTCTCTAGTTGTACAAACGCTTACAAGGGACTAACTACGTCATCTAACGGGAAATCATGCGCATGGCGTAATCTTTCTTTCTATCATTCTTGGGATTCGGTGAAGTTTACAAAACCGGCCGGCCGGTTTTGCTGTTTCCTCTCCAATCTCTTCTCTTCAACTCTTTCCGCTTGAGCTCAGCGCGCTACCTCTCAAAGCGTCATTTGCCGTTTACAAAGTAAAACCAAACCAATAAATATGATTTATAGTCAGCTGAGTTTTTTTTTGTTTCATGTTTTTTTTTTTTTTTGGTTTTCTTTGACAACTTTCATTGCAACATTAAACGTGAGATATTTTCATTATAAATCTTGGGCATTTATGAGATATTTTCATATTTATAATGAACTACCATTGAAAGGTATTAAAACACTCACACTCACAAACATATGTACATGTGAATAGGTGTACTCCCACACACACACACACAACTGTACCTGGCTATAAACAATATGAAATATTTCAACTTTTGGACGTTCAACACATGTGGTTTTGACACGTTTTCGTTGGTTTTTTTTTCTCAATTCGTTTTGTATGTAGAGTACGATGGTAAACGATGATATTTTTTGCTTTTTTTTTTTTGGTTTTTGTTTAAGGTTATTAAACATTGACGTTTAAATGTCACTTTTGTATATTTTGTTGCTGTTGCAGTGAACGACACAAAGTGTTACAACCAACAAGCTGAAGGTTTTCACATGTGATTTTTGTTTTGTTTTACAAAAAAAAAAAAAAACAGAAAAAAAGTTTATTGTCAAAGTCATATGGGAAATATCTGTAGAATATTAAAACGTTTTTTTTTCATTTTTGGTTGGCTGCCATCGTTGCTTTTGTTTTCGCCCCAAGCGAAGGTGTCGGTTGAGACATTTCTATATCTTTACATTAATTTACAAAACGAAACAAATATTCTATGGAAATCTGTCGGCGGCTTGAGTATTATGAGGGCGTTCAAGTAGTAGTATTTATGAACATTTAGATATTTCTGCGATGTGTGTTGCATTGTTGGTAGTACGTACATACGTACGTCGTATGTGTGCAGGTATATTGGCATCCGCATAATAAATTGTTTTGTTTATTATTTTCCTATTCTATTTGAATTTAAATAAAATGTAAGTAATTTTCAATAGATCTTCTTTATGAACGAACGTGTTTTCACTCGTATTGTCATTGTTTGCCATCTTCAATACGAAAAAAAAGTGTCGTAAGTACTTCAGCCAATTATTGTTCGTTGTGTTGGTTGAAGATCATGATCATGATTCCCAGCCATAATGTTAATAATAAATCTTTGTTTTTTGTTGTATTGTTTGTGAAAATTAACATTCATGCATGTATCGTTGGTTATATGTCAGGTTTTATTGTGTAACGGTAGTGATACGGAGAAATTGATTAATCTGATGTGTTAATCAATTATTCAGTTTTTTTTTTTTGCTAAGTATTCTCCGAGAAACTCACATACTGCAAACGATTAATGGATTTCTAACAGAGTTTTAGAACTGAATTTACAAAAAAAAAAATCGCTAGCCCCGTGAAATCGTCTTAGTTTGGCACATGCGTTTCATTAACATTAATTTATTTATTGATTACAATACAATGTAAATTTTTAATATAATTTTGGGTCCAAGGGTAAACCACACAGACACAGACCCTATGGCTAGATTTTTGCAGCGACAGAACCAAATCCATCGTGAGAATCGCTCCACCACACCCACGCTGATAGGCAAGCACGCTACCAACTCGACTACCAGGGCGCTTACCGCCCATTTCGCTCTAGGACGCTTAGTGAAGGAGTTATTAGCAATTTTAGTTTTCTATATAAATATTGAATTTTGTATGGACAGAAAGTGATCACAGATTTGAGTCCTTTTCGCTCTAGGATGCCACTAAATATTTTTAAAAGTTAAATATTTAATTCCCTCTTTTCGCTCTGAAAATTCCCCAAAAAATAAAAAAAAAATTAAGAATGCCCTAAATGAAGAATTCTCCAAAATATATGAAAAATCCTCCCTAAAAGCCCAACATAAAAATGTCCCCCAAAAATTCTGAAAAATTACCCAATGCAAAATCCCCCAAATATTATGAAAAAATACCTCAAAAGTACAATAGATTTTCGTAACTTTTTAACAAAAAAAAAATCAAAAGTATGAAAAATCTCGCCAAACTTGGCCTGATTTTTTATTATGCACTATCACTCAAAATCCCTAAAACTAAAAAAATGCGGAATTTTTCATTGTTTTTGTGGCATTTTCCATATGAAAAATTTCCCAAAAACGTAAAATGACATATTACCTAAAAATTATGAAAAATAAATGAAAAATCCCCCAATATAAAAAATTTCCCCAAAAATTAAAAAAAAAAATACAATAGATTTTCGTAATTTTTTTACCAAAAAAAAAAATCAAAAGTATGAAAAATCTCCCCAAACTTGGGCTGATTTTTCATTATTCATTATTCACCCCCAAAAAAATCCCTTAAATTAAAAAATTGGGGAATTTTTCATATGCAAAAATGTACCAAAAACGTAAAATGACATAACCTACAAATTATGAAAAACTCCCCAATTTTTTTTTTTGGGGAAATTTTTTATAGTGGAGAAAATTTTTTTTCCGGAATTTTAAAAAAAAAAAAAATTTCACCAATTTTGTATGAGATTTCTTAATTTTTTTCTTTTGTGCATTTTCTATTTGGGACATTTTTCATAGAGCCAATAATGGTACACATCGACGAGCCCTTACCGCGAAAAAAAAGACGTAAGCGCCATTTTTTTTTTTTTTTTTTTTTTGGAAAATCGTTTTTTTAATGAAATTCAATACCAAATATTGATAACTAAAAATTTATATTTACAAAGATATGGCAAATTCAATTGTTTGGTAAGTTCCACACGCCCTTTTTGCTTCACCACACCACAAAACCATTTCCCTTACAATTTTCTTCCGTCTTTTTCGCGGTCCGGTCTCGATATTGTCCTCACTATTTTTAATTTTTGCCCATTTTGCCGTGCGTTCATTTTGCTAGTGGCTTACTTAGTTCTGAATGGTCAGGTTACTTTTCAACTTTCTTCCCAACTTCTTTCGGTCGATTACAATCGAATAAATAAAATAGAAAGAAACCTCAGAAGGCAATACCTCCTTATATTGATCTGATCTTTGAAAACAGAGTATTTCACTAGGTTTTACGCCTCCAAATTAAGTTTGGGTATCTCCGGATTTTGGTGGGTCATTCATTTGCCGACAGTGTTATTTATACTCTTGGAAATGTTCGGTTGCTTTTGAGAAAACCGCCTCACAATTTTAACGACATTTCGGTCTAATTCTTTGCTATCTGACAACGGAAATTTGCATTCCGAACACAAAATATTTTCTGTTTGTTTCACCATTTATGACCATTCATTCCCCGGTGTACTAGTTTACAACAAATAATGAGTTAACAACAACAAGCGCTTAAAACGCTTATGGAAGTTGTCATCATAAAATCGGACACTTTTGCAGCTCCTCGGGCATATGTATGAACGTATGTATATGGAAACTATGAGCGTTAGCACGAGTAGAATCAACAACAACAACAGCAAGTGTTACAAAATCATTTGCAGTAATTAAAATAAATTCGGATACTCACACTCGAGAAAAATGTTTGTTTATGTCGTGGAGTTGTGATTTTTTTCATTTGGAATTTTTTGGTTATTCCAAGAGAAATTAAATTTTGAAATCACTAGTGTCTATTACAGAAATATAAAAGCGGGATCTACTTGACTGGTTTTAATTTAACCATTTTTAATATATTTTTAAGGCAGCTTTACATTAGAAAATAAAACCAAATTTCATTAGCGAAGACTTAAACCACCACTTTATACGAGCTCTGGCAAACCAGTTACAGATCTCTGCTATGAGGTCATAATCGACCCACCAAGCAGTCCTATACCAGCTATGGTGGCCAAATTTCGCACCAGTTCCACTCTATTAGACTTCAATCCGAAAAAATCCGCCAGCATTAATATCGAGCCCTTACAGCAAAAAAGACGCTAGCGCCAATTTTTTACGAAACTCGCTTCTTAAATAAATTCGACCAACGCTCTTAATCCAAAAATAGTAAAAATTAAAAACTTATATTTACAAAGTAATGGCAAATTAAATTCAATTGTATCGTAAGCACCGCACGCCTTTTTGCTTGACTACAGAAAAAACCCTCTCCTGTAAAACTTTCTTTTTGGCGCTTACATCTTTTTCGCTGTAAGGGTTCCATATGTCCATTGGGATGATGACTTTTATAAAACCCCTCGCTTTTGATGAGTTTTTTCTTTAAGATTAGATAAAATCTTACATATAAGGTGATTCGATAAAAAAAAAACCTCACGCACAAAATTATTTTAAAAATTTTATTTATCAGCATTTTCAAAGTGGTTTGAACCTTTTCAATATTGAACTAAATTAAACGTTATTTTAGACATTAATAGGCATAAGTTCATTCATTCGAGCAACAGAATATAATATTTGAGAAAAAAATCAAAAAGTCATTACCCAAATGTTATTCGACTACCAGAGATTTCTTACGCAAGAATCTCGGTCAAAAGCCTTCTAAAATCCAACTAGTGCCGGAGGTGAAGCCTAACACAGCGTGTGTGAATGGGCCTAGATAATCTGCCAAAAGATCACCTTTATTGAAAAATTTTCATCCGATAATTTCCGTCCGTTTTTGTCAATTTCAAACACACCAACTAAACGAAAATGTATCGTCTCTGAGGGAACATTAAGGGAACCCTCCCTACTTCACCAGGATTTACCTTAACAACTCTGACAATTCGTATCGACAAAAATGTAATTTAACATTATTTTTATAAATTATATTTATTTCCTCATTTAGTTTAGTTCCCTGAGTTTATGAAACAATAAGTACGCATCTACAGCACAAGGGGAAGAGGCAGCATTGTTGCAATTACATGCACAAATGTACGGACGGGCTGAGTTTGAGGCCAGCTGCTTAAATAATAGCATTCCACAATGGCAACAACAACATTCAGGCGGCGACGCAATTAAAATGCAATTCCAGTAACCGAAAACATTTACATTACAACAAAACACCTTTTTCCATTTTCATTTTAATTTTCTCCAATAAGGCAAATGAAGGTAACAAACACTCACACACTCACAGACCCAACAAATGCGTTAAGGTTACGACGACGCATACCACCACAAGTAAACTTCGCGAAGGGGTCAAGACAGCAAACAGCCCTGGCTCTTCTAACGCCACTCTGGTGGCTTTCAGGGCCAGCCAGGGCTTGGAAAAGGGCAGGGAGTACAAGCGTTGCCATTTGCGGATATGTATGTACATGGGGGAAGACTTGGTTGGAGTGACTTATTTACGTGTATTGCGTGTATATTACAAATTATGGTATATTTTTTAAAAGGAATTTATGCATTTAGATATTTTTTCGGTTTTATTTATTTGCAGCTTAACAATTATTTATTTTTACATGGACAAGGTCTTTTTTCGTTGGGAATATGTGTGAGTTTAGTAAAAAAAAAAAGATCCGCTATATTTCGCTTGGCCGCTTATAACATGTACCCCACATACAACGATTTCATCATAGAGGGACGACATCGACTATGACAAGCATTTTTGATTTGTTTGCCGCTGACTGTATGACTATGTACAATTACTTAATTAATTAATATTTCATTAACGTAGACGATGTCATCTTGAGTTATTTTGTAAATGTTTATTTATTTATTTTTTTGTTTTTGAATTCAACCCAATAATCGGACCCATACCCATTGAAATGTAATAATGACAACAGAAACTTGGCAATGCTTCGCTTGAATTGTTAAAACAGACTAAGTAGGAAAAGGCTAAAATCTGGCGCCGTCGACTTGCTCTGGTATCTGTCTCGGGTTCTGAAATGGATGCAAATCATGTCATCGATGGAAAATGTTCTGGAAAATTTGTAAGGCGATAAATTAACATCTTTTTTTAAGTAAAACGTTTTTTTCCCCAGAGGTAGTAAAAACATACGTATGTTGGAACTCTTTAATCAAACAAATTAATTTAGTTAAAAAAAAAATTAAGATAAATAATGTTACTAGTCTGAAACTCTGAAATTATTTCGTAAAATTTTGATATGAATAAAAAAAAAAATCCAAAAGAAAATTCCCGTTCACAATTACCCAACAACAAATAATGTGAAATTTGAGGCCCCAGTTAGGGAAGAGCCTCCATAGACGAAGATTTCTGGCAATTTTCATTAGAAAAAATATTCATTATTTTTTCGTTCTTTATTAATTTGGCTCAACTGCAGTGGGGCCAAGAATGACAGAAAAAAAGATTACGCCATGCGCATTATTTTCCGTTAGATGACGTAGTTAGTCCCTGTAAGGGTTGCCAACTCTATTCGTATGTACAACTAGTGACAATTTTCAGATTGAAAAACAGCGTAAGAACTTATGTTGGCAACCCTGCAATTGAAACCACTTTGACTATCAGCCAATAGGAACACACTTCGCGTGACGTCATTCGCCCAACCTGCCCAGAAAATTTTATTTCTCTGCGCGTAATGGCGTAATTTTTGTTTCTATCATTCTTGAATGAATGGAAACCCTGGACCATACACACTAAGCGAATTCCTTATAAGCAATGAGCTTACTAATTCTTTCATATTACAATCAAATTAAAATTTCATTAAATTGTAGTTTATGGCCATTAATGTTTAATTGGGATCAAATGTAGGGCTTATCGTTAAACGATTCCAATATTCAAAACGACAATGACGCCGTCATAACATTTCAATGCTGTCCATCTGAAATACTATCTCAAAAATATACTTACACATAAATCTAAACGATTATCGGTCGGGCTCATCTTCAACCACACAAGGGTTAAATAAACAATTGTCCAATGGGGGGTTTTGTCCACAATCAATTAATAAAGTCTCAATTGCAAGTACACGTTTTTGAATATGTTCTTCCCAATCAATATGATATTTTTTTCATTTGGATTTTTCCCCGTAATTGTTTAAACGATTTGTAATGGCCTGTAAGCCGCACAGAATGCATTGGCTTTGATTTTTTCTTTTTATATTTAATAATTTCCAATAAATACAATTATTGCTACACATGCAAACCTATCGTTCGGTTATTACAAAGTAGCACGCGACAAAATGGAAAAAAAATAGTAGTGGACAGAGACAAAACCGCACACAACACATTCAAATACGAGTTGTATACCGGAAATCCATATAAAACGTCAATTCATTCAAAAGCTTGTGAAAGAAAAACAGTTGCAAAAGAAAAACACAAACAAAAACAGGTTGCCATATTTGTTATATTCAAACAAAAAAAAAAAAAACAATAAATAAACAAAACTTATAATACGTTTTTGGAATAAAAAGTTTTTTGACTTTAACGAACAACACACACACACGCACACACAAAATATTTATGCAAATTTTTTGAAGAAAAACCAAAACAATTTCTTTGTGACATTGACTTCCAGTTTGAAAATTTATTTTTGTGTTCATTTTGGGCATTAACATAATTATTGTTTTCTGAATTTCTGTAAATGTCATTATTTGAATTATTAACTCATATAACGGTTCTGTATATGGAGTTGCCAATTCATTGCGAATAATAAGACAACAAACAACGCCTGTCCACTGAACTGTACACCTCCACGATAATTACAACAGAATCTTCGTTTCGTGCCATAACTAATGGGCTGTTTGGGACACTGAACAACAGCCGCGAATATTGCCAGTAATAAAGTAATAATTGTCATATTTATGTTGTGTAAGACGGCACTAATTGCATGTTGGAATAAGGGAAGTTTGGGTCTTTGAACTGCAGCTTTAGAAAGAATAACATGAAAACAACGCGGAAAAACACAATAGTGGCATTGTCATACGAATCGAAAACACATAAGCCCGGACAGCTGAAAATAAAGCCTTCTTCTTGTTGGGCCAAGACTGAGTACGTGATCATCGTGATTTTCAAAATCATCAAAAGCATGAAGTATATTCTTACCAGCAATTCTACGAAAATAGAAACTACTTTTCAGCCTAAGAAACAATGGGAATTATCTAGGCAATGCTCACTATCTGTAAGGGCCGAATTCTATCGCCCATATTCATAAAAATTTAACAAACCTTGGTATACAATACCAAAACAATTTTTACACATTTTTCTTAATAAAGGTTTTTTCAATTTTTATGAATACGTGGGTACACATTTAGTTTCAATTATTTTTGCTAATAACAAATTTAAGAAACAAAACAATCTTCTATGCGCTTTCGGCAACTGGGTGATTCATGCTGAACTTAATAATTAAATGATTTACAATAAAAGACAAATACGCGAATAAAAAAATTTGGAAACACATCACGGTATTTTCTACTAGGCCAATCCCACCTAAAAGCTACCAAGAATGGGATATTTACTGTCCGACCCACGATGTCGAACATCGATAGGTAGGAAACGATCTCGGAAAAATGCTTCTGATGAACTTACCAGGATGCGAACCTGGTTTGATTATGAAATAGTTGTACATACTATATAGCACTTCCCACAATAGGTCGATTATCACATTTTAATCTCTAATGTAAACGTATTAAAGGTGTTAAAGGTATTTACAACTACATGTTTACATTATAAATTACAATACCGATTATCGCCTTCCAGTTTGCCCGTGGCTAGTTTATTTTCGTTATTGTTACCATCACAATAGGGTGGAAAATCTAGACGTATTTTTTCATCGGAGTGTTGACCCATCTGTGCATTCAGTACAGCCACTATAGAAATTCTGAGTTTTTTTGTTAAAGTTTAATAATTTAGTTTAAGGTCCAATTAGTCTTGACGGTTGACGTTAGACCTCAATAGTGTGGGATTAGTTAAACAAAACAAAAACAGCTGATCGAAGAGCATTTGTACAAAATACAATTTGTCTTCGTTTATAAGTATATTACTCATAACTTTAAAATGTAATTTACAACTTAAAAATAATTTCCGAGCGCAAAATGTCGAAGTGAAAGCAATAACCATAAACAGCTGATCGGTCTTGACGGTAGATTCTGCAACCTGCAGAAGTCTACCGTCAATTTTAGTTGTCTCTCTCTCTAACACATGCAAAATGCAACCCCAACTCAAACAGCTGATCGTCTACCGTCAACCGTCCAGACTTACTGTGCCTTTAGACCCGTTCCGTTTATTATTTGACTTTGTTTACTTTAAACATATGTTTTTTTGTTTTGGTTTGTGGTAAAGTTGCCATATCAAATACGAAACACCAGGGACGTGCACACTTTTGGGAATTAACAAAATCGATCGGTTTCAAAAATCTTTTTTGACGAAGCGTATTTTTTTCCTGGTGGATATGTTAATTACCAAAACTGCCGTATCTTGCGATTGGACAATTGGCATCTGATTGTCGATAATGCATGTGGTGAGGAATTGGCCCATTCCATTTCAGTTAACGGTGAGTGCTACAGAGGCGTAGTAAAAGAAGTCCGAAAATACAAGACATGGTCATGGGTGATCTTTGGTTTCAGCAGAATGTCGGAGCTGCGATTTGACGACGTTTGACATTTTTGTGGGTACCGTGAAATTCCGAACTTATACGAAGAATCCATTAACGATTCATTCGTTAGATAGTGCCCAAAAATATAAACAACGTGCTCATTCTTTTTTTAATGAATAAAAATTTAATTTGAACCGTCCTTTATTGAAACATTATCTAAGTTATCATTATTTATTGAGATTGTCAGTCAGATTGCAGATTCTATTCAATCATTATTTGTTAAATAAAAATTAGGAACATAATAATAACAATGAATAATTATCAGTATTAGAAGATTTGCATTCAAATAAATTTCCTATAATTTAGTAAAAACACAAAAAGTGACAAATACACACCGCGTCTGTCTCCGCCAAAAACTAAGGCGTTCCCGCGAAGCGATACCAACAATATCCAACCCTAAAATATCAGTTTGTCACGCAACGGTGCCGATGCCGGAAAGTTTAAAATAATATCCACTAATTGCATATAGTCGTCTGATTGTTGTTCTATCAGATGAATGGGTTTCTGAATGTATTTTTTTTTTTTTTGTTATTTGTGGACGAAGACGAGGTGTAACAGAGACGAGAACTGGTGTGGAATGACACTTCTCATGTTGCGGGACTGAATTCACAACATGATCAATTTAACATGTGTTTATTATGAATTTTTGGGGTGGGGGGGGAAAACTCCGATTTTATTCGTTTTTTTTTTTTTTTGCTAACGCACCCAGTTTTTGGAGCTGAGTTTTTTCCTCAGAATTCATAATTTTTTTTTTTTTTTAAATATTTCGCTGAGACAAAATGCCAAATCACCTTGTTTTTTGGTTGAAGTTCAAGTTTCTTCAGGCACACCAAAATGTATGTTTGCGGATTCATTTTCTTGGCCATGGGAAGGTTAAAAGTACACTGTAGATTCTGAGAAATTGGAAATTTAAGAAAAGAGGGAGAGCAGAAGTAGTGAGTAGTGCAGGGGCACCATGTGGAATTATGAATTTGTTTTTTTTTTTAAATAATCCAGTCAGTCTTAGTGCCCCCATAACTTGAAAGTCTAGCCTTGACTACTCTCTTATTTCTTGGCTGTTTGCCCAGATAGAAAGCGTACTTAACGACTTTGGACCTGAGCGAGTGTTATTTTATTTGAATGTAATTAAGTTGAATATGATTTTTTTTCGTTGGCAGACAACCAAACTCGTTTTGCAGACGCATTAGTTCGGCTGCATACTTCAGATGTCACTAATTCTTTTATAGAACAGGCAATAGTTTAATCGTAGAAAAAAACATAGCTACCATCTATTGGAAAAAGATGGCCCACTAGAATGTATTTAGTTCATTGCGCTTCGACAAATTTCCAAACAGTTGAAAGTTGGCAAACTTTTTGTCTCGCATTGTTTGCCAACTACTACTGCAACTTCTTATCTGATTATTTCCATATCAATAAATATATGTACAGATTTCAATATTTTTTGACAAAATGCTGAAACAAAAAAACATTGCGACGCATTCTATCTGGGCATTTGCTGCCACAAAGGTAAATGAAAATAAATTAATTTCTTGATGTTAAATTGCTGTATTTTTTCTTCTATTCACAGTCAACGGAACGACACATTCGCATGCTTTCTCAGCGACGAACAGCTGATTAGCGGCATCGCAATCAGCTGTTTGTCACATGCGAACGTAGTCGTTTGACATCGTGGCTTCGGCTGTATATTAGATTAATTTCCTGAATGTGTTTGAATAATTAATAAAACAAAACTTTTGAACGTTATTAACACTGGGTGGCTCATGGGTGACGTTTCACTTAATAAACTGTAGTAACCCTAGAACAATGTAAAGCCATGTTTACATTAGAAATGTTAATCCCAACCATCGCTGACAGGAGAATAGATTTGTAATATTTACTTCATAGTTAATAATGAGATTATCACACTATTGTGAATTAATTAAACTGGGAAATGCATTAGGAAGTGTCATACTGAAAACGATAATCATGATTATAATTTCAGCTGCAAACTTAGACTTTGCCCATTCCCAGCCAATGTTGTCACATGAAGGACACTTTTGTATGACAGAGTGTATAAATACAGCTTTAAGAGGATACGAACCTGCGTTTGCTGAGTGATAGTCGCACGCACTACCCACCAGACCACAGCGGCCTACTTAATTTCCTCCTTACAAATCTCAAGATTTGTGTGTATTTGTCGAAGTAATTGTCCCTGCTTAATACGATTAAATAAAATATATTTTTATGTAAAAATAATTCACAAATTTTGAATTATTTTGTGTTGTTTGGAGCCATTCACATTCAATGTGAAGAGCTTTACAAACTTTTGTAAAGCGAAATGAGTGAACATTTTTGTTGTATTTCCATACAGTATTCTTAACAAATGTTTGTAAAGCTGTTATAAAAAAATTCGAAATAGAATTTTGTAAATCTGACAAGTGTCAAATTTGGAATTGTTTGTTGTTTCCAGATCTCTAGTCAGAAGTTATTTCAAGTGGAAAGAAAAACTTTGGTTAACTAAACGAAATGGGTAATTAACCGAATAGTTTGTAGATGCCAGATCTCTAGTCAGAAGTTATTTCGAATAGAATGAAATTCAAAGTCAGATTCATTCCGGGGAAACAATACTACGGTTAACAATACTACGGTTAAGAAAGAAATTCAAAGTCAGCTTCAGTCCGGGGAAACATTTCTTCAGTTTACTAAATGAAAGGGGTAATAAACTGAATTATTTGTAGTTGCCAGATGTCTAGTCAAAAGTTATTTCGAATAGAATGAAATTCAAAGTCAGCTTCATTCCGGGGAAGCAATACTACGGTTAACTAAACGAAATGGGTAATTATCAGAAAGGTAATTAACCGGAGATTTATTTTTAAAAAAGGGCAGAAAAATGGAAAAACATAAATGTAAGCCAATAAACGAGAACAGCAATTAAACTGGGGATACTGTATCTGCTTGTTGCATTTTTTTTTTTCAATACTACGAAATAAGTTAAAGTTAATTATCTAAGCGTACTTTGTCAAACAATGGAGACCAACCCATTCAGGGAATAAGTCCCTTATCCATTGGATATAAGAATCGATCTAACATACTGTGGAAATAATTGAAGACCAAACTCGCTGAACGTATTCAGACCTAAGAGTGTGGCTTCAGATCGACCAAGTCTTCAAACTTCTCCAAATTCTGGAAATGACGCATGGGATGCAAAACTCTACATACCATTTGGGCAGCGACTATAACGCATCCATCAACTACTGTTCAACAAAAATCCACTTCGTATGAAGTTGTTTGGTTTCTTTTTTGTTACGATCATATGTTGAGTTTTCATTTTCCATTAACTTAAGCGCTTAGTTTTTCTCAGAAAACTAGTTTGGAAATATTTATTTATTTTGCTATCGATTTCGTTTGGCGTTATCTTATGTGCTGTTATTGTCGTCTTGTCGTCTAAAAAAAAAAAAAATTGTGTCGCAAGTCTCTCGAAAAATTACAATTTCAAATTAAACCAGTTTTTCACCAACTACGAGGCGCTAGTGAACGACCTAAAAGCCACCACCACAACCAGCAAAGACCACACGCCTCAAATCCATAAGTCACCGAAAGCAACAGCGGTAAACTGGCGGCGACGCCGAATGCCTCGGATCAAAAGTCGAGTTTACAAAACCTGAAAAGACTGACATAAAGGTTCAATGTACAAGTTTGGTTTGGCTGCCAAACATGTAATGTGTTTTTGTTGTTGTTTTTCGGTGCAGCTGTGTTTTGTTTTCAAATTTTTTATTTTTTTTTTTATCGTCTTTTTAAATAATTAAAATTTGAAAACAATTTCATAAATTACAATTAATCTCGAGTACTTTCGTATTAATGTTTTTTTTTGTATTTTTTTTTGTTTTAGTAAGAAGTATTTCGAAAATCGAAATTGCCTCTTGATTTACATATTGATTTATATTTTTTTAGTGGTATCGTTCGCACAAGGAGTCGGTCGACACCCATGATCACATTCCAGTTTTCTGATTATTTAAATCGCTTGATTTCTTTTTTTCTCTCCCGAAAACGTCAAACAAGATTTTTCGTGTTGAATTTTTAAAATCTATCCAACGCTTAGCCCAACTGACCAATAGAAAAAAAAAAGTGAAAATAAAACGTGTTTCTTTTGTGATCAACGGTTGTCTGTGTAAAGAATTCATTTAAAGTGATTGTTTTTATTGTTGTGATCAACTTTCTTATTTGCATTGAAAAGCATTTAACATCTTTCGATTTGTGTTAAATAAAAGCCTTGATAATTGGGTGATGCGTGACTTGCGGGCACTCTATGAGAGGCAGTGCCGAATGTCTAATGGCTTCTGACAATTTTGAGAGGTGCTTATTTTTTAAACGGATGTTTGACAAAAAAAAGAGAAAATAAACGGAAATAACGCCAGAGAATTCAACCAACGAGTATAACAACAGTCTAAACTATCAATCGCCTTCTGGTATAACTTCGTGAAGAGATGAAAGAAAGAATCTGGAAACAGACACTTCGAGTGTGCCGGGCATTTTAAAGCCAGATTATTAGCGGCCGTAGAACCATCTGAAGAAAACAATCATAAATGATGGCCAGATGATCTACGTCTAAGGACCACAGGGGCCGCAGGAACACCAAAGCGCTGTATACGACCGAAGACTATAAGATAAATTGCATGCATCAAATATCCTTCACCATCTGACGAAATGAAAGCATATCTGATGATTGGAACCTTAGCGTACCATGTCCGATTCCCAAAAAAGGAGACTACCTAATTTCCTTAATACTGAATGAAGGAACAGACGGGAAACGTCTCTCAAATTACTTAGCTGCGTCGACCGAACACAGAGCTTCATTCCAAAAAGAAGGCGTTAAGCGCATCGAAAGCTATTGCGCCATATCGGCTAAGTGAATCGAAACGCCATCCAACAATGAGGGCGAACACGAGAAGACCGAGACGCCGGTGCAGGGGCCAATTGGTATCACGACCTGGAGAAAGCACCCACAAAACCAAAGCGATTGGAAGTCACTTGTTAAGCAGGCCAACACCAACAACAACCTGTAGATCACACTTGACTAAGACAAAATAGTTGTAATGTCGGTCAATCAATACTTCCAGAGTCATTGTGCCGCAAAGTGGTGTAGGGTAAACAAAAATTGTATGTACTGTGATTTTCAAGTTTATCTGATGCAGATAATAAAAAGACATTAATTAAATGAGAGTTGAGACAACAGAAATGCGCACGACAAACATGATTTCTAATTAAATACGAATATGATAATTTTCTAGATCGATTTTACGACGAAACTGAGTAGGGCACAACCACACAAGTAATTTGATAATCGCAATAATTGTCATTAATTATGAAGTGGTATTTCAAAATCGTATAGCGGAATCCCGTCAGACTTGTAGATCATCAGTACGAGGTCTTAGCCGGGGTGATAGATTCTCGTAGATTTTCGTTCATAAATGTACGTTCCGATGGAGAAAATATTGAAGAAAGTAAAAACTGAGGGATAGTCGTCCATAAGGCAGAGAAAGCTGTATAGGTCCATTGTCAAGAATTCAGAAGGAATTGTCGATGATCCGCGTGATGTTAGGGGAGAACGAAAGAAATTGAACTGGTGGAAATTCCCAACCTTCGTATCGCCATCAATTCGGAGAATTGTACCAGCATCGAAATAGATACATATTTGTTACTAACAAACTAAGAAAGTGTAAAAAATACTTGAATTTGATGAACGCAGAAAAATGCCATAAAAACTAAGTACTTCAAATTGTACTTAATTCATTCAGTCAAAGAATTAATTCATCAATTTCATGTAGAACTATTGAAGAATCGTTTTCATTGATTTTATGTACATTTTTTTTCAATCAAAAATTTCGAACTAACGAAATCTCCATTGATGAGTTCAAGGCCAACAACCGGTTGTGGGTTAACTTAAGGTATATAAGAAATAGTATAAAGGACAAAAAGCTTTCCCAAAATCTATGAACCGACTTCTGCTAACAAGGACTATGGACGTCGAACGAACTGGGAGCTGTATGAGCAATATTCCGACATGAACGTAGTAAAGCGCTGGAAAATTCAGCGATTACGTTGGCTGGGCCATGATGGTCAAATGAATCCAAACGCTTCAACCAGAAAGGCGTTGAACGACTACTACAACGTGGAGGGACCAACTCGACGAAGACATGCAGGTCCTTGGTATCACGAACTGACGTGTTTGGAAATCATTTATTAAGGGCCCATAAATGAGATTGTAGTTAAACAACGATTATGTAAAACTCATTTCCTAATAAAACTGAGTTTAAACTTCAAATACGGTTGTGAGTGGTCAGACCAAATAATACACATTTTGCGGCTGTTGATGTGGCAACACTCACACTTCTACCAGAAAACATATGTTTCCGGTGAATAATTAAAATGATATTAAACGTTTGTGGTGGATTTTAGTCACACAAGATTTTTAGAAAAAACAATAAGAATTAAAAGAACTCGGCTAAATGAAATTTGGCGCGGGCAAAAGACACAAGTATGGAAGTGGTAGTAGTCGGAAACCAATTCCACGCTGTTTTTTTATGTAATTTATTTTATTTGTGGAATTTGGTCAACCAAAATAATTTTGATTCTTCTTCTTTCGTTAAGTGATGTCACAATCATATGGCTATTAAACTGAGGTTTAAACGCCCAATATTGGACGATTAAACTACGTTTAAACTTTGACTGAAAAAATTATTTTGGAGTTTAACTTCAGTTTAAACGAAAAACAAAGATCATTTAGGCCAAAGCAGGCCAAATACAACAACAGGTTGTAAAGAAAACGTAAGTAAGTAAGTATTATCCCGAATAAACCTCTATCGCCCTTGAAATAATCCCAGAGATATACTAGCAACTGTCAAGCTGACAGCTATAATCGGCATTGTAATATCTAATGTAATACGTAAGTAATTTGAAATTTAAATTAGCTTCTGCTTGATTCGGGTTTACAGGAAATGACTTTATCCTGTTACAGTAAGTGACTTGATCGGTTCCAGGAAATTTTCTAATCCTTCTGATATTTCCGTATTGTGATTGAAATAGTAATGGAACATGTTAGTGAAACACCATAGCAGCTAATAAGATATAGTTTTAATCTTTAATGTAAATATGGTATAATTTTTCAACAAGATCTGTTTCCGCTTGAGACTTAAGCTGATAACGGAGAATATGAGGGTTCAACATAAGTGTGACAAGCTAAATTGAGATGCCAGCTCCCCAGACAGGCTCAAACAATGTACAACTTGCAGATGCAAAGTGACATTAAATATGCAATTAAATATAAAGTTGAAATCAGAAATAAGCCGCTTTTCATTGATATCGTGAATTAAAATATTGCTAATAAAAAAAATGCAATAGATTTTCTGACAAAATCCGGAAAACGTGGATTTTGTTTAGAAAACCATAAGACCGCTTACAGGAAGAGCTGTCTGACAGTTATAACGTTTCTATTCCTACAATTATTATTTTGCTTAGAAAAAAAAAACCAACTTCTGTAAGATTTTCTCATTTTCATTGGCAACGAACTGAGCATTTCTTTCCATTGAACACAATAGCGGACTTCACTGCTGTTAATCTCCAATGTAAACTGTGTATAAAAATAGTGAGGGTGAGTCCGCTACGACACTGATCACTTCAAAACGAGTTTCTGAAACGCTCTTTGTTTATGTTTATTTATTTTTTATAACTTTCTTCTGGGAAAGTGCTAACTTATTGTAGTATTTAAATAAACAAAAAAAATGATTTTTAAATTCAAACTAAAACAAATACTTTAAAGAATTTGGACATTTGGGCAAATGGACAAACAATTAGGTGTTCTATCTATTTACTAGATCTACGAGTTGATAATGCAATCTATTCATTCGTTTGTTATTGGTTGTTGTTATTTCGAAATAAACATTATTTAATGTTAAATATTTACACAAAATATATTATATTTTTGACAATTCACGCGAATGGGGTCAAATGTTAATGGGGATTTTTGTTCAAAACTGTTGTTAAGATTATTGTTGTTGTTGTTGTTCTTGTCAAATAAAATATTTAATTAGCCTCTGCTGTCATTTAATGGTGTATTGAATTTAAACTCAATGGATGGATGATAGAAGAACTTTTTCAAATATTTGACAATAAAAAACCCATTTAAATCACTAAAATAGTGATTCAACATTTTGAAGTATTTATTTCGATTTGAAGAAATTAATTAATAGCGGGCAGCAGGCGGCACCAACATTTTAATGGGTAAATTTGGCAAACATACGTAATGGGCAGGCGTACGTACGATCATTTCAAATTAAAAATCACAGGCTTTCGTGACTGGTGTCATCATCTGACATTCCAACATTGTGAAGTTTTTTTTAATTCATTTGAGGGTGGATTCTTAATATTTAAAACATTTTGATTATTGAAAATAATTAAAATTTAATATTTGCAGGCGTGTGGTGTGCAATTAAAAATTTAAATTCATAAAAATCAACAATTTTTTTGAGAATTACTCCATCTGTTTTAAGAAGCCTTTCGCAAAAGAAACATACATTTCGCATAGACTATCAATGGAATCCATTTGTCTACATACTAGTCACACCCTCTAATAGGCTGATGGAATTTCACTTTACACCGTTTTTTAATTAGCCGATAAATATCACACATTTGAACGTGCATATTTAGGTTGGACACTGTTTGGTGGAACGAAAAATACGTTTTCTCTCTTATTCTGTTTTTGCTGTGGTTAGTAGTCCACTTTGTAAACATGTTGGCGAAATGTGGCTTTTGGTGGTATTTTTTGTACAGATTTCAACATTTATTTTTCCAGCTGTGATAATTGGTAAGGCACTGTAACAACATTTGGCCCCACAAGTTGTCTTTGAGAGATTTTTTTGTTTTACTTCGTAAAAGAAATTTAACATTAATCATTAAACACCGACAAATTTGAAATACATAATCCTGAATATGGCTGTCAGTTTGACAGTTGATAGTGCACGTCCGTGATCAATCACAATAGAGCGATAATCGTGATTAATTTGGTAAGTTACAATTACAATAAGGCTACGTTTACAGCCATTGGATTATTTACTCAATGTTTGATAAAGGATTATTGTTTTTAAGCTCGTTTTTTTTTTCAAAAATATATGATTACTGGAGGCGATAAATTGCCCTACTATAGTAGTACATTATTATTTAGATAATAGCTGTCAGTTTGATACTTGCTAGACAATTTCCATGATTATTTAATTTACAAAAGGAATGTGATGAAAATTGTTTAACCCCTTCCGTGGCAAATGATTTTTGTTGACGTGCTAAACATCATATGAAGTGTCGAATATATTCGATAAATCCACGGAAAGGGTTAAGGAATGTGGTCAGGGAACTTCGTCCACTCATGGGTTAACGTGCCAAGAATACAGGCGCATTTGTTTAAAAAAAAAATCCGCTTCTACGAAATACACTACAAATGTTTTTGTTTCTATTTAATTTTTCACCTGAAACCTAAATTTGCCAATAAAACTGATAAGGTAGCTAAATATTTGAAAAAAAAGTATATATTTCTTTGAACAAGCACTCAAAAGTCTATTTAAAGTTTTAACTTTAATTTATTTGAAGCTGGATTTATTGGAGATATTACTCACTTGCTCGTAGAGACACCAACCCAATGGCCGACCAAATAAGCATGACAAGCGGAATTAAATGTCTAATGTAAACATAGATTAAAGCTGCCATCAGACGATATGTTTTTTACCTATGTACTGTATAACAGTGCATATGTAAAATACATGTGAAAAATACATATATGTAATGTTTGTGATTAGATCGCGCTCTATTTTCATCCGACAAACAAAAGAAAACAGCTGTTTTTGAAAAATACACATTAAAAAGTCAGCTTTTGTTTACGTTAAGAGGTTATGTCATAGGAAAATACATATGCAAGTGTGATAGCAAAAACTATGAATCGTATGTAAACCTACGATTATGACATACATACGGAATTACATATGGATACAAAAAGTGACAGTACATATGTAAAAAAACATATCGTCTGATGGCAGCTTGAGTGTGCTTGTGGGAACACTAGTTGAGCTGTCAACTGTAGATGTCACTACGTACTGCATGGGAAGTAAATGTCTCGTTCGTAGGAAAAACTATAGACATGCCAATTGTTAAGTTTGTGTTTGGTTTAAGATGAAGTTTATTTTGTACAACGATTTCAGTTAAAGTTACATTTCCTGAGATGTAAATAAAACCATTTTATGAGACATTTTGTAGGACCACAAAATTAAAACATTACAGTTCAAAAACATCTCGTTGAAACCTCAAGCTTTGTCTGGCTTTAAGGTAATTAAAAGACCACGCTTAATTATCTCATTTGGGTAATTATACGAGTACCCTTCACAGCACTTCACAAGAGTAATCTAACAGCGACTAACGAATTTAAGGACCAAAAGATCGCTTATTGAAATTATCCCCAATTATTGTTTGTGGTCAGCCTGTGAAATTTTAAGGTAAATAAGTAAGTCATAACATTCTAAATCTGGTCTTCAACTTCTTTAGGAGAGCAATTCAGGGTTTCATATTCTAGGTGAATTACATGAAATGGTGTTTTTTTTTTGTTTAACACTCAGGGGATGCCCTCTATAAATGCTTTGCATTGTGTTAGCGGAAGGAAATTAGGGTATCGGAAGGAGGAAAGAGGGAGTAGTGTTTGTTGACATTTGTTTTGAATTTCAGAATGTCACAACTGGCAGGAAACACACTTGCTGGAAGAATATTCCACATACGAACAGTTCGAATTTTCTCTATAGCCCGTCGTCCACTCAACCGGCCACTTGTAATTTTGTCCTTAGTCGAGTTGGGCCGTTAGGTTTGTGACCAGTGACTTACTCAATCATAATTTGTTTTTAATTTATCTATAAACTGATTTCGCTTTTTTCGGATTTTTTTTTTTGTGAAAATTCGTTTCTTTTTGAACGAATAGTTCCACTCAAATGACAGTTTTCGTTAACTACAACAACTTTTTTGTGTATTTTTTTTTTTGTGTAAATTTCAATGATTTCAAGATTTTTTAGTATTGAAAATTCATTGACCTCTAAATAATAGGGTCATCATCAACATGAAGAAATTCAGCAAAACACGAGAGAAAAAACGGGTTTAATAAAATAATTCTGCGTCTTTTGAAAAAGGTTTACCGCAAAAAAAACACACACAACAAAATAAATTTGCAACATCATGAAACAGGTAACTTTTTTGTTATTATTTCACACTTCACAGCAGAAAATCGAAGAAGAAAAAAGAATCACTAACCTGCCAAACAACATTAAAATAATTGAGAAAAGTAACAACAATTGCAACTTACTTGATAACGGTCTGCATAATGAAGCAAATAAAATGTTGCGAGCTTTGGTTTCTGCTTGCACTCCTCACTCACTGAGCAATTGGTGGTTTTGAAAATAAATATTTTTCCCCCGGTATCTTGAAATTTTAACACTAACAACAAAATAGAAAAATTATTAATCACAAATTATATTTTTTTTAAAATTTTCACAAGAATAAAGTTGTATCCACTTTTTTTTTTTCTTTAATTAATACACATTGTATTTTCTCAAACAGTCCACAATATTTCAACAGTTTTAGTTCTTGTTCAGTGGATATGTACTACTATTTCAAAACAAAACTAAGTACCGTTAGTTTAACAAACGCACGCAATGCTACAAATGAATCGGTTCACCGTATTTTGCTCAATTTGATGCCATACGTTCATTCACACTGACTGCGATCAACTGAAGTTTAAATGTTAACGAAACAATGATTTTATATGCGAATCGTAACAACAAGAGCAACAACTAACTGAAAACAGCGAAGGCAGCGAACGGCGACAGCAGCAGCGAGTTAGCGCAACCGCAACGCCGCCACTGCTGTTGTTAGCACAACAGTTTACCATACCATAGCAGACACTTACTGAACGCCAGCAGCACATCTCACAACGTCAACGAACAGCGTTTGCAGCGCTAAGAGCAAACAAAATACACAAATCTCAACTTGTTGTGTGTACAGCACACAAACGGAGGACGACACATGAGATAAAACAACATCGGCAACGACGACAACGGAATTCGATGTGTCGTCCCACCGCCAAACAATCGCCCGTCAACGTCTCTGTCGCCAACTGTAAACAGCAAAGCACACGCAATCATGTTAGTTGGAAGCATCCAAAAGTACAAACAAACACAGTACAGGTAAATTTACTCCCGTTTTCTATTTGTGGAGGGAGAGTTGTGGAGAACTATTACTTCCTACCTATTAGTGGCCCGATGTTATGCCGATGCAAGATATGGCAGCTCCCCGCATAAAACGGAAATAGTAAATTCAATGATTTCCAATACTGGAAGCTCAATAATTGAGCATGAGATTATGTGCAAACACATTCAACGTGATATTTAATCGTGAAAAAGGTTAAGTTATTTCGGTTATTGTGGCTACCACAAAATTTTGGTGATCACCGTTTTCCCTAACCGAATTTTACATACATAGAAAAAGTGTTTCTTGGTAAAAATCGATTTGGGACCCAGCCGAATTGTGCTGGCCAATTTTTGTATCTGTAATAACCATTTAATCCGATCAATACTACTAAATTTTAGTTAATTAAATTGGCATTATACATAAATACTATTGTCACAACTAAAATATTCAGTTGAATCCATTAAATCTAAACTACAGTAAACCCCGCCTATTTTCCTCGTTGAATATCGCAAGCTTTTTGTGTAATTTTCCGGATAATTACCTCAATTGTTTGGTATATTAAAATAATTCACATAATTGACATTCTTTCTTTTAATGTGATTTTCTTAAATTTCAATACGACAAATTACAATTTTCCTATAATTCTGCATCTTTTTTTATCCATTCAAATTGTAAGATTTTTAAAAACCTTTAATACTCAGCGGTAAAAAAAACTACCTTAAAATAATAATAAAAACATAAAAACAGGGTTATCCAACAAGAGGTGTTATTTTGAATCACCCGGTATTTCGCTAGCTGTGGCTTTTGAAGCTTTTATTCTTTTTCATTTGACAAGTGGAACTATGCCATTACTAAAAATAGAACGATACACGCTTCAACAACAAATTCTTAATATTCGCTACAAAAACGGTGAAAATATTTCACAGTTCGCAGACCGTGTTATTTCTCGAAGAGGTGATCACAATTGACCACCGAAATCTTGAGATTTCACACCATGCGACTTCTTCATTTGGGACCACGTGAAAGATCAGGTCTACGCCAACAGCCCAGCGTCGATTCAAGACCTCAAAGATGGAATTCGTGAGGACATAGGGCAGCCACTTTGCGATTTGGTTATGGAAAATTTCATGATAAGGATATGGTCCTGTAAGCGTGGTCGTGGTGGCCATTTGGCTAATGTTGTTTTTCATTATTAACGGCATACCTTCCTCTTTATTATGAAATAAACATCCGATCATTTATCTGAAAAAAATTCCATTTTTCTTTTAATACCCAAATAACATCTCTTGTCGGAGAACCCTGTAGAAGGAACCTAATAAAGTATTTCTGAAGGCATTTTTTTTGCCTGCTTGGACGGAGTTGTAAAAATGGTATCACAGAGTTACACAGCGAACAATGCCATAGAATCCTAATACATACCAGTGGATTTTTCAAATTTCATTCTGTACGAGCAATCCAATAGATTTTAGTTAGATTAGGAACAATATCCGAATGCAAATGCAGTTTCTTTAATAATATTCCAAACCGAAGTGGAAAATTAAGAAAGAGTATTTTTTTGTATTTAAATACGTCTTAAAAAAATACTGAACATTTTTTTATTACTGTCTTACCTGCAGCCGCGCGAAAGTACTGGTGTATAACTATAACACACGTGAGTTGAAGTTATTTTATTTATAAAATCATTTTGCATTTTGTCACAAATTTTATGGTCACTTTTTTTTCCATCTTATGAATTTTTTGAAAGTCATTGACTTACTTTACTCGGTAAACAGTAGTACAACAACAAAATTTCCTTGTTGATATTGGTGTTGTTGTTTCTGAACTCAATAAACAGATATTGTTTTGTCTTTGCTGGTCACTTATTATTCTAGGCACGACTCGCCGGCAAATTGGCTTCATGATCTTGTATGGACGAAACGGTGGCGTTATTTGGGCTGAAAACTAAACTGTTAAAATGATATATCGATGTCATTTCTGTAGTACATTTCGAGCTTATTTACAAGTAAACAATGTACAAATTCCTGTTGTCGTTTGGTGATTTGTCTCTTATGATGTCTGAATGAAAGGATCATCAAACGCTTTAAAGTGTGGCGGCGATCAAAACAAAAACACATTGATGATTCACTTACTTTTGTTCAGCAAAGATTGACCAAAAATGGCATTACACTGAATCACCAAAGTATTCATACGGCAATAAGATATTGTGATGTAAGGGGTGTAAACAGTTTCAAATGTACGGAAAAATATCAATTCGACCGATTGATTACTGGTTATCGATAACACTTTAATTTGCAAGATAATGGCATTTCGATAAATTTCCATTATCGATAATACTTTAATTTGAAATTAAATAGTGGCATTTCGATAAATTGCCTTTATCGATAATACTTTAATTCGCAACATATTCGCATTTCACAGAGCTACTGTCTCAAGTCACATTTGAAATGTCCACACTATGAAATTGACACAACATTTATTGTGTTTTATTATATAAAAAAAATAATTTTGTTTTTGTTTTTTTACATATGTACTGCCACTTTTTGTGTCCATATGTAATTCCGTATGTATGTACATATATCATAAGCGTCGTTTTACATACGATTCATAATTTTTGCTATCACGCTTGCATATGTATTTTCCTATGACATAACCTCTAAACGTAAACAAAAGCTGACTCTTTAATGTGTATTTTTTCAAAAACAGCTGTTTTGCAATGAGCGCGCTCTAATCAAAAAAATTACATATGTATTTCCACATGTATTTAACATTTGCAATGTTTATCAGCCCTATTCTGAATACTCCCGGGGAGATAATTCCCGGGGAATTTACATTTTTCTGAGAATAAAATCCTCCTATTCTGAACAAACCCAGCGAATACAAATAAAGGACATACTATTTCGATTATTCGGAGTCAGATGATTTGTTTGTTTCCCGGTTTGTTTACAATAGGAGGATTTTATTCTCAGAAAAATGTAAATTCCCCGGGAATTATCTCCCCGGGAGTATTCAGAATCGGGCTGTATATGTACAAAAACATATCGTCTGGTGGCAACTGAATCGGAACACAAAACTACACTAACGACGATTGCTAGAATGTGTATTGTCTTCATTACTGTTGGACACCTACGTTACACTAACAATTGTTCACGTTTTTTACAACTAATATATGTTCTCAATTAGTTTACGGGTAACGTGTTTAAAGTACAACAAAATGAAATTTTTTTTTGTTTGCTTATATTGGACCTTTTGAAGAACAGCAAATTTTTCAAATTAACTTGTACTCGCAAAAGTGGCACCTTAAGCTACTTGTATTTTTCTTCTCTTTCGAAGACAATATATATACTCATCTTATTACTTAAGATTGTATTAACTTATAATATAATAAAATATATTTTCGCCAACTTCAATTACATTCGATTACGTGCCGCTTATTGTTAACCCGGCAGTTACACATAATAGAGATTGTTCGAAAAACTTAACACACTCTCACTTTTTAACTAAACACACACATTTCTGCTACTGGCAGGCCGACTGCTAACGAAAATTCCTTGGCAGTGACACATGCAGACAGAAACGAATGTTAGAGTTCTCCAAAACATTTTTTGTTAAAAAAAAATTAAATTTTGCGCATTATTGTAAATAAAAATTCTTCGGGCGTGATTGGAGGATAAAAAACAATATTTTGACGTATTTATGAAAACCATTGCTTGGACAACATTGTTTTTTTTTTACAGAGGCGGACCGCAACAATTGTTGCGAGACATTACTCCTCGACGATATTTTAAAAAATAACTTGCACATGTACATGTAGAACCTTAATTTAATTTAGCTGGTTTTCGATGCTTTTCTTTTATTTCAAAGTTAATATGTATACTCAACTGTTAACAAGTTTATTGGAAGTGTAACGGCAGTGAAATATATGTTTATTCTCTTTGAAATTCACTACAATTACGTTTTTACGCTTTAATTTTTCGTCGTCAACATTGTTTTATAATAAAACCATAGTGTTGCGACACTAATTTCCGACTGCTAACGCATATTTGAAGTTTAAACTCAGTTTTATTGGAAATAAATGTTACAAATCTGTAGTTATACAATGATCTCATTTATTACAAATAACCTATTAAATTCTTAATCTTCGTCAATTGTATTGAATATCTTTATTCAATTGCGGAACACCCTAACATGCACAAAGACTTTGCCAGCACCCTGTCTCTAGCAGTGTATTGAAACCACCCTGTGGACAACACGGAACTGCAACCAACTTCACACCAAGCATTATAATTTTTTTTTGCACAGACAAACACATTTTTTTCTCAGACAGAAAGTGGGAAAAAACATTAAATTAGGAGTTTTTAGGTAAAGGACTTAATATTTAAACCGATAAAAATGTATCCTGTAAGCAGTTTAAGAGTTTGATGGTACTGGGAAGTGGAATTTCCCCCAAATAAATGACCAAAAAGTGAAAAAAAAGAAGGTCAAATCGAAGTGAAAAATAAAAAAATTGTCAACACGAGTCATTGTTCCGATTCCGAAACGGAAGAATTAAAAAATCGTCGGCAAACTTTCCTACTATAAAATGTAAGTTAAGAAAACTGTCTGTATTTTGTTTATTCATTGGTGGTTTCCTTTCATAAAGATGGACGTCTCACAACCCCCGCCTCAATTGTCGGCACCCTCACATTTAGCCACGAACATTGGCATACCCCCGCCCATGCCTGGTTCACATGGGCACTATAGGCCTCATTATCACCACGGCCATCATGGCAATCCCAACAAACCGTACTTTAAGTCATTCGGTTCGGGAGGATTTCAGCGACCCCATCAAATGACCCAAGACGACTTTGATGGCAAGCGTTTGAGGAAGAGTGTTATGCGTAAGACTGTCGATTATAATGCTTCGATTGTAAAGAAGCTGGATGTAAGTGGAAATGTGTAAAATTTGATTAGTTTCTTGAATATTTCTTGATCTGTCATCATATTTTATTGTTGTAGGCCCGTTTGTGGCAGCGGGATTCCCGAGATCGTTTCGCCTTGCAACCGGAAAGTATATATGTGCCCGAACTTTTACCTCCCTCCAGTTATTTGGATAACCCATCAAATGCTGTGACAACAAGATTTGTAAAAACTGCCACCAATAAAATGAGATGTCCCATATTCACACTAGCATGGACGCCGGAGGGACGGCGTTTAGTGACCGGAGCCAGTTCGGGTGAATTTACGCTATGGAATGGTTTAACATTTAACTTCGAGACAATCTTACAAGTAAGTTCAGCCCTATTTTTTTAGAGCTTAGGAATTTGTGAACAAGCATTCTGAATTTTATTGAACTTGTTTTCTTTTTCGTTATTTTTTAGGCACACGACACTTCGGTACGCACCATGGTGTGGTCACACAATGATAGCTGGATGGTGACCGGCGATCATGCAGGCTACGTCAAGTACTGGCAGTCGAACATGAACAATGTGAAAATGTTTCAAGCACACAAGGAAGCGATTAGGGGAATAAGGTATAGCTTATCATACATTTTTTCTATTCTCATTTTTTTGCATTTTCTTAAATGTTTAATATCAAAATATTTACAACAACGATTAGACAAAAAGGAATACAATAAAATAAAAATTGTTAGGGTTTCCTTGTAGGCTAGTCTATCGTAAACAAAAAGAAGAACAAGATGAAGAAAATCTTAGAACAACGAATAAATACCATTTTTGTTAGGTCTGGTGTGTTGGTGTGCTGGTTTGTGTTTTCAATAAATAAAGTATAACCTCGCATACCATTTGAAGCCGCCCCATACACCAATTTTTCCTTAGCCTGTAGCCTTAAAAAGAGAATGATGATGAAGACAAAGAACTGTGATATCCTTTTTTGCAATGCATTGAAACAAATAAAAAGCCAAAGACTGTTTATTTTTAAACCAAAAAAAGTATCCTCAATAATAATCTCTCACACATACACATACATACATATGAAAAAGAAGAAAATAAGTTTTAAATAAAATCAAATATTTTCCTTAAAAACAAAACTAAACGTTTTTGATTTGATAAATTGAAATACGGTTGGTTTGACTCGCAATTAGTCTCTATATCTCTCTCTCACTGTTGTGTACCCGATAACTTTCTCTCTGCGACATCCATTCATCCCGCTGCGGCGTTTAGAACTCGTATCCATTCACACACACAATCGCTCTGCGTTCGCTGGAGGCCGCTAAAATCCAATTGATTTGATTTTTTTTTGTTTCTATTTTTCTTTCTTTCTAATATTAATTTTTTTGTTTTATTTTTGATTTGTGTAAAACAATAAAGAAAAGAATCTTGAATAAAGCATAAAAAACAACAACACATATTTTTTCTAAATGTTTAGGGCTTTTTTTGTTTCATGTAAATAAAGTTCTTTATTATCGAAAAAACAGCAAGGCTTTGGCATTTTTATTATTAAACCACCACCTCGTTAAGACTTAATATAAAACAAACCAAAAAAAAAAGAAAAGTATCCAAACAAACAACCAACAAACAAATCCTAATTATTTTTCTTAACAATTTTTTCTTAATAAACATTTTATTTCCTTTCTCCACGTTCATGTTATACCAATAAATACAAACAAACAAAACGTACCAACCAACGTATGGGGTTCGACTACTTCCACTACTACTACAAAAAAAATGTTTTCCAATTGTTCTGTTGTTTATAAAAAATAAAAAAAAACCAATACCTTAAAACCATCCGACATGTGTGGCTATCCCGATTCCGGTTTCCTGCCAAACAATGAAACGAACGAACAGTTTCAGTCCTACGGATAATAAATTTGTCAGCTGTAGTGATGATGGTACATTGCGTATATTCGATTTTCTGCGGTGCCAAGAGGAAAAAGTTTTAAGGGGTAAGTACCACCTTCAATGTTTTAATATTGACAACACAGAGTCATCTAACTAATTGTTGACTTGAATACGTTTACAAATTTTAATTTTTCAGTTATAAAGCGATCTCATAGACTTTGAGAAGTATTGAAAGTGTATTAATTTCATATATATATTTATATATATTTTTATAAAATCTGGTCATATTTGTTTTTGGTTGAATAAATCAAAATGTGGAACAGAGAGTTAAACAAATGCCTTAGTATTCAATACCCTTTAGGAATACAATCGATCTCTGACAATGTTCGTCACAATCACAATTTAATATGATTAATCGTCCATGTTGTGACAATCATGCGATTGACAATTCAACAGCATGATTTCGCCTTTCCTTCTATTTACGCGTTTTGTATAACCACTATTTGTTTAAGGTGTATGTTTTCTCAGAATATTTGGTTCTGTTAATCAGGTTCGTTGTATGTTTTTTTATCTAATTTTTACAAAAATGGAATTTAATATTTTAAAAAGTATCTTAGCATCTGTTTTTGCTTTTACTGCAGCTACAGTAGCGGCTACGCGTTTTCATAAGTATACATTTGCAATGAGATACGGTACAGCGCTCAATGTTAGATTATTCTGTCTCTGTAAGCCAAATAATAATGAAGATCCTAAATATATTATTTTCTTTTTGTACAAACTAAATGAGAACATATTCGACATCGTATGTACATTGTTGTTTTGGGCATAAGCAAATCATTTCAATCAAATTACATTTATTCACAGTATACTTGCGATTTCGAATCGGCCAATTTGATACTGTTATTTTTTGTGATTCAAATTATCATACGCATGCAATTGAAATGTAACAGTTTTCTGAAAATATTGACTCGTCGTAATAAAACTGATAGTACGTATTTCCATGACTACTGAACAAAGTTTTCCACAGGATATTATCCAAGACTCTGATAGAAAAGTACATTTTAAAAATGAAACTCACCACGACCAAAACATCAAAGTTGTGTATGTCGAGTAACAAGTTTTCTATAAAGTAGAAAAAATATTAAAAAAAATGTTGAGATGTTCTTAAAGAAAATATTTATAAAGATGTCTGGCATATGTAATGGGATGTCTTAAAAACTTAATTTTTCGTTTGACCCAAAAAAAATAGTTTAAATGGTTGGGGTCGGTTTTCGTAGAATTGAGTTTTTTTGACCATCCGAAATGTCACACTTCGAAGATAGGGCACATTTAGTGCAAAAGTAATACTTTCCCTCTCCTAATGCCAAATTGTATCCCAAACGGCGTTCATTTGTCGTTGCCATTGTTAACATATTCTTACATCGAGGATATTGGAAGAAAGAACCGCTTTTTTACTACCCCAAAATGTTTCTAACTATTTTTAACAACATTAAGAAAAGTATGGGTATGAGTATTCAGGGGCCATTTGACAGTTCCAAAAATGTCCAATAAACATTCCTTAAAGGAAAAGACGTTGAATATAACTCTTATCAGTGAGCAGCTGGCCACGATATAAATTGTAGTCACTAACCGGCTAGTGCATTCCCTACTTTAATATGGATCATATTTTACTCTCTTACTCGTAAAGTCTCCGGCATTTACGATTTGATAAATATTTTGATGTCCTTTAAATTATAGTATTTGCAGTCTCTACTTATCACACCATGGCCTCTTAAAAAAGGAGATTTCAAACACTTTCATAATATTTCCATACCCCGTCAAAAATTAAGTTATTGCCAACAATTTTGATGCGATCAGTCTTTTCCATTGTACTAAACTTTCTTTACATTTTTCAAATTTAAATGTCTCTTCTTGAGTGAAAATTTTACACGTTTAAAGTGCATTAAGTTCAGATTAAAATCAGCTTTCGATTTTATTTATTTTCATTGAAGTCGAATACAAACTCATAGTTAAATGCAGTTCTAAAATTTGAATAAGTTTGTAGACAAATTATAAAAAAAAAATCAAAGACAAAGTAGACAAATTATAAAAAAAATAATTTATTTTGTATAAATCTCTCTCTGAAATTTGTTATAGCCACAAAATAAAGTTTTAGAACGGGACATTTTTTAAAGTGTTTATGTAATCATTGCCAAAGTGTGTTCAATATATAATTTGATACAAAAATGGAGTATCTTCTCATGAGTAAAAAAATGACCAAATTTTTTTCGTATGCAAAGTTTTTTTTTTTTATTTTTTTTTAAGTTGTCATTATTTGAAATATATTTTAAAAGATTTATCACAAATTTATTTATAATTTTAATAGCCTTTTAATCTTAATCTGAACAGTTATAAACAAATTTAAGGGACATTTTTCTTAAAAAAAAACCTATCCATGGAAAACAATTTTCGATTATTTTTATTCAAGGTACCATATTTTATCAGATGGCTATTTATAATGCCTATTCATTTAAGGGGAAATGTTGTTGCATTGATAGACATTTCCAAAAGACTGTCAAGAGCATAGACATGTAAAATTAAAACAAAAATTTTCTTGACAAGAGACTAAATTTATCCTTTTTTGAATAAATTCGGAATATCTTCTATATGCTTAGAAAAAATAATCTTCTCTTGGATATCCCGGATACTTATGACGGTCGGTCTTATGATAGTCGTTCGCCCTTGTAAAAAACCGAAATAGGGTAGCGATCACCATACATCATTGACATTATACAATTTTAATAAGCTGTGGATGATGCAACCGCTTTCACAAGTAAAGTCGAAGATGACAAATATTGAGTTGTGCCTTTTAAATATTCTACTGATTCAGAAATTAACACTTCAGCTGATTGTGCAACCCTTGGTTCTCCTTGGTTGCGATTTTGTGCGTGCTGTGCCAAGAACATTCACGTCTTCTTCAATCGCACACAGTAAATGTTCCCTATCAGAGATTTCCATGGTAATTGTCGTCAAATGTTTTTCTAGCTAGAGCGGTATGACACGGGAATTTTCTTAACAATTAATTTAATCATATATTTTCACCCTGATAATAAAATGATCAGCAACAAAAAATAACAAAATTTTGTATGGAAAATAAAAATCTATCCATATAATAGATATTTATAGATATTTTTTTTACAAAATTACTATTGCAATTGTTATCACAGATTAAAGACTCTTAAAGCAAAAAAAAGTCATAGAATTGTTAGTTTCAGTTTTCTATATTTCCAATGCAAACTATCAGTGTCAATTGGAAAATATTTATTTCAAATGTAAAACCTTGAAAAATTGTAGTTTAAATAAACTGTTTTTCATCGTTCATAAATCGGTAACTTCTCTCCTTAGACATTCAACGACAAAAATGTGTGAAAATTGTATTTGTATTTTCATACATTTTTCTTAACAAAACCGTTTTAAATTTTTATCAATGCGGAGGTAAGACTTTGGGCGAATCTCTTTTTAGATCTTAATAAAAATAATCAAGCTCAAGGTTTGAGAGAAATTTGAATATTGAAAAAGAATTTTTCTAACCAATGTTTATCACGAAAAATAAGAATCCATTTTTGACGACCGAACTCGATTTATTCAACTACCAGACTTTTCAATTTTATTCAGTATTAATTTCATTTTTTCAATAAAATGTGCTTTAATTCAATATAAAAAGTGCCGGTAACAACGGAACGAATTTGTTCGTTCGTTACGAATTGTCAAAATGTTATTAAAACAGCTTTACAAACCCTTGTTAAGTAAAATGTATGAAAAAACAATTTTCACACATTTATCACAAAAAAAGTTTGTAATGCTGTTTTAAATTTTTATGAATACGGTGGTAAGTATTTTTTGGGACATATGTAGCATCAAAAATGAAATCTTAATAGCATTTTGACAATTCGGGGTTCAAGTTTAGAGTTTCATTTTAATCATAACACTATGCAACCAACTAATAAACCACTATACAATTCTAATGTACTATGGTTCCCTGAGTACATGGTATTTTAAAAACAATTAAACATATGGGAGATACCAGAAGGAGACTACACTAAATTGGGAACAAAAGCTAACAACCTCCATCGTTGAAACGGCTCATGACAGCCTCGTTTGGACGTTGGCTTGGCATCCCCTGGGACATATTTTTTGCTCGTGCTCGAATGATCACACCATCATGTTTTGGATGAGAAATCGTCCGAGTGACATCCTCCATCGATTTTAATTATAATACCACATTTTAATTGTAAGATTATGATAAGATTGAAAATGGTCACTTTTTTTGTCTTTTTTTAAATTTTTATAATTTGTTTTATTTGTAAACAATTTCTTTATGTTGAACAAAAAATATTTTGCCTCAAAAGAACTAGTGTACATCAGAATTGCATAGTGGTTATGCATTACAAAGTGGTTTCTTTTTGTTGTGCAGTGTCATAAATAAATGAGGTTGAAATCTTACCCAAAATGGCATTATACCAGTTGCCCTCTGCCCTCAATATAATCCATTTATCTAAAAATGTATTCATATCTTGACGTAATTGAGAATCGAGTTCAACAGGAAGTCTACATTTTCCTAAAAAATTATATGTTTCAATTAAAAAAATATATATCCACGATTTAAATATTGTTACTCTTAATTGCAGGCCATGGTGCTGATGTCAAATGCGTTCACTGGCATCCCCAGAAAGGTTTGATAGTCTCAGGCAGTAAGGATAATCAACAGCCCATAAAATTGTGGGATCCCAAAAGTGGATCGGCGTTAGCTACACTGTATGTGTCGATGATTATTTCTGTATTTTAGATCTATATTGTAATAAGCTTTCTTGTATTTTGCAGACATGCTCATAAATCGACTGTGATGGATTTGAAATGGAATGATAATGGCAATTGGTTGGTAACAGCCTCCAGGGATCACTTGCTAAAGTTGTTTGATATACGGAATCTGAAAGAAGAAGCCCAAGTGTTTCGTGGTCACAAGAAAGAGGCCAGTTCGGTGTCATGGCATCCTGTGCACGAGGGTCTCTTCAGTTCCGGTGGATCTGATGGTTCGATACTATTTTGGAATGTGGGGTATGTTTAGACAACTTTTATATAATTTCGATAGATATTGATTTTTTTGCATTTTGTAGTACGGACAAAGAAATTGGTTGCGTTGAAACGGCTCATGACAGCATCGTTTGGACGTTGGCTTGGCATCCCCTGGGACATATTTTGTGCTCGGGCTCCAATGATCACACCATCAAGTTTTGGACGAGAAATCGTCCGGGTGATTTGATGAGAGACAAATACAACTTGAACACTTTACCCGCCAGTTTAGCCGCTCTCGACGACGGTGAATACGATGATGCCGTCATACCCGGTATGGGCCCTGAGGATAAGGTCGAATTCACCGAGAGCTTAACGGCCGATAAAGGCTTTATACCTGGTCTCGATTTGGATCCCTCGAAGAATTCCCTTAGAGATCAAGAGAAAAAAGTGCCCTATAGTAAACCTATACCGCGGAACTTCCAAGTCCAATGGGCAGGTCCCCGGAGGCCGGACGATGTTGACGATGATACATATAGTGTGCGGGAGAGACGCCAACAGGATACCAGCGGCTTGAAGCCCCAGCAAGTCAGTGAAAATTCTATAGAATCCATGTTGGCCAGTGGCGTCTTGACGTCCATGGATCCACAAGCAATTGTGGGCATATTGGTGTATGGACGTTTTATTCGGGTTCATCCCGATTCAAGGCTGATGCTGGCAGTACGCCAAGGACCTGATTATTTGAATAACTACATCGATGCTGGGAAATTAGAAGAATTGCGAGACGTTGTGCCGGCCCGAGACAGGTCGGCGTCAATGTCGCCAACTCTCGAGAGCCGAGACCGCTCTCCACCTGTAAAGAAAAGTCGATTTGAGCCTAGGCAACATAATCCAATGGCTGTGTTTGTTAAAGAATTGTTGAGCCTAAAGAAACCCTTCCTGCCATGTTTGCTCAATATGAAAACCCAACCACCGTCAACGGATCGTTTGACAAATTCGCCTCAGCCCAACTTTCAGCCATCGCATACAAGCCCTTGGGCCAATAACAATGCTCCCTGGAACAGTGCGAATGGGCCCAATCACAATGGTTTTAATAGTAATAACAACAACAATAATGACAATGCCCATAAAAATAATGACATGTTTTCCAATCAACAAAACTCCAATTCTCACAACAACAAATCTAGCTCCAGCAACAACCAAAACAGTAGCAATAGTTCAAACAATAGACGCAATCGACGTAACCGTGGTGGTAGCAACGATGGAGGGGGAGGCGGTGGCAGCGGAGGTGGCCGCAACCGTGGCCGTAACAACCGTCGTTTTTAGATATTTTGTTTATGTTATCCTCTCCGCCAGGCTGGGAGTCATTTTCCATTTGAAAACGAATGCCCACTGCAACTAACAATAGAAAAAAGATCATGTAGTATTTAAATAAAACCCACGTACATTTTAAGCTTTGAATTATTTTTTTAAAACAATTTTCCAGATGATTTGATTTCCGTTTCTACATCGAGAGACCTACTCCTTTTCAAATTGCACGTTATTATGATTATAAAGAATTTGTAATACGTTTTTTGTTTCTCTTATACTATTTTTTTCTCTTTCTCTATCTTTGTGTAATATTAAGCTAGATCTTCTAAAGGAATACGTAAATTTAGAAAAAGAAACCAAGCTATAAGAGAACTCCTTTAAAATGATTGAAAAAAAGAAAGAAAAAATATACATAAATGATAACATTAAGAAGGTATATGAACATGGATGCTGTTTGTTTTTAATATGTTTAGGGAAGTGCATGGACGCTATTATTGCGAATATTTGCCAACGATGTACGCTCCAGGTGGTCCTTTCTGGTAGGTATCCACAGGGGGATGTACCAGGAGAGGTGTGACTAGGCATCGAATGGTTTATCTAGTTAAAGCTTTACTAAATAATAATACGGATATTATTACAAAGATTTATAAAGTGGGCATGGCTAGGGTTTTTAATACACGTTTTTAAACCCTGAACCCAATTTCTCCCGAACTATTCGTTCAATATAAAAAAGGAAAACATCATCTTGCTCAGACTAAGATCCGCTATGCATGAGCATCTAAAATCTAAACGAAATCTACTTTTTTAAAAAAATTGAAAATTTTAATGGGTTAACCCCTTTGTATTTTTTTGGCCAAAATATTTTTTTTCGGAATTTCCATGTATTCATCCTTCAAAATGATGAAATTGAAACTAAATATAATTTACATAACATTAGCCATTACAGATTAACGGTTAAAAAATACAAATTTAAAGAGCACCATCGGATACGCAGTAAATCCTGTGAAATGATTCATTAATTTGTATTAGTATTAGTATTAGTCTTATTATTAGTATTTGTATTAGTATTAATACTAATTATTATTAGTATTAGTCTTATTATTAGTATTTGAATTTGTATTAGTATTTGTATTAGTATTTGTATTAGTATTTGTATTAGTATTAGTATTAGTATTAGTATTATTATTAGTATTTGTATTTGTATTAGTATTAGTATTTGTATTTGTATTAGTATTAGTATTTGTATTAGTATTAGTATTAGTATTTGTATTAGTATTTGTATTAGTCCTAGTAATAATTTTTTTAATAGTATTATTTTCGCTTCATTAGTATTTGTAGTTGTAGTTGTAATTGTTGCTGTAGTTGTAGTTGAATTTGTATTAGTTGCTAAATGAAATGGAAAAATATAGTTTCAAGGAACTTTCGATTCACTAATTTTAAGAAAACCCATTTTCTGAATCCAACTTCTCCCGAACTATTCGTTCAATCTAAAAAATGAAAACACCGTCTTGCTCAGACTAAGATCCGCTATGCATGAGCAAAATCTAAACGAAATCTACTTTTTTCAAAAAAATTTAAAATTTTAATGGGTTAACCCCTTTGTTTTTTTTTTTGCCAAAATATTTTTTTTCCGAATTTCCAAATTTGCAGCACATGAATGTATTCTTCCTTCAAAGCGATGTAATTATAACCGAATATAATTTGCATAACATTAGCCATTCACGATTAATGGCCAAAAAATACAATTTGAAATTGCACCATCGGATACGCAATAAATCCGGTGAAAATGATCCTAGCATAAAACTCTCAGTAGCAGTCCTAAAGTCAAACTTTAGTTTAATACCAAACTCATTTCGATACCCTAGTTGGTTGCTGAACAAATTAACAAATAGTTTCAAGGAACTTTCGAGTCACTAATTTTAAGAAAACCCATTTTCTGAATCCAACTTCTCCCGAACTATTCGTTCAATCTAAAAAATGAAAACACCGTATTGCTCAGACTAAGATCCGCTATGCATGAGTAAAATCTAAACGAAATCTACTTTTTTCAAAAAATTTAAAATTTTAATGGGTTAACCCCTTTGTATTTTTTTGGCCAAAATATTTTTTTTCGGAATTTCCATGTATTCATCCTTTAAAATGATGAAATTGAAACTAAATATAATTTACATAACATTAGCCATTACAGATTAACGGTTAAAAAATACAATTTTAAAGAGCACCATCGGATACGCAGTAAATCCTGTGAAATGATTCATTAATTTGTATTAGTATTAGTTTTAGTATTAGTATTAGTCTTATTATTAGTATTTGTATTAGTATTTGTATTAGTATTTGTATTTGTATTTGTATTAGTATTTGTATTAGTCTTAGTCCTAGTATTAATTTTTTTAATAGTATTATTTTCGCTTCATTAGTATTTGTAGTTGTAATTGTTGCTGTAGTTGTAGTTGAATTTGTATTAGTTGCTAAATGAAATGGAAAAATATAGTTTCAAGGAACTTTCGATTCACTAATTTTAAGAAACCCATTTTCTGAACCCAATTTCTCCCGAACTATTCTTTTAATCTGAAAAATGAAAACACCGTCTTGTATTAGTATTAGTATTATTATTATTATTAGTCTTAGTCCTAGTATTAATTTTTTTAATAGTATGATTTTCGCTTCATTAGTATTTGTAGTTGTTGTTGTAGTTGTAGTTGTAATTGTAGTTGTAGTTGTAATTGTTGTTGTAGTTGTAGTTGTACTTGTAGTTGAATTTGTATTAGTTGCTAAATGAAATGGAAAAATATAATTTCAAGGAACTTTCGATTCACTAATTTTAAGAAAACCCATTTTCTGAACCCAATTTCTACCGAACTATTCGTTCAATCTAAAAAATGAAAACACCGTCTTGGTTAGACTAAGATCCGGTTAAGACAAAATCTAAACGAAATCTATTTTTTTTAAAAAATTGACAATTTTAATGGGTTAACCCCTTTGTTTTTTTTTGGACAAAATATTTTTTTTCCGAATTTCCAAATTTTCAGCACATGGATGTATTCTTCCTTCATAACGATGTAACTATAACCGAATATAATTTGCATAACATTAGCCATTCACGATTAATGGCCAAAAAATACAATTTGAGATTGCACCATCGGATACGCAATAAATCCTGTGAAATGATTCATTAATTTGTATTAGTATTAGTATTAGTATTAGTATTAGTATTAGTATTAGTATTAGTATTAGTATTAGTATTAGTATTAGTATTAGTATTAGTATTAGTATTAGTATTAGTATTAGTATTAGTATTAGTATTAGTATTAGTATTAGTATTAGTATTAGTATTAGTATTAGTATTAGTACAGTCGAACTTCCATATAGCGAATCTCAAGGGGACCAAAAAAAAATTCGTTATATAGAAAATTCGTAATATAGAATTATTTTAAAAAAAAAATTTTTTTATGTATGTTGAATTTTATTTAAAATAATTGGTAATTTTTGTCTGCGTTTGATTTTTCCATTTTTCCGTGTAGTCTACTATGTGAGCCTACATTTCTCTCACTTACAGAGAGTAGAAATGTGAATCTCACACACAAAAACAAATAAAAAATGAAAATATGTGTGAGAGTGAAAAATGTGTTTATGTAAAACTCGTTATACGGAGATCAAAAACGCATGAGCATTCGAGTTACGGGCGTAGAAAAAATTCGTAGTAAAGAAATATTCGCTATAAGGAAACTCGTTATAAGGAGATCAAAACATATTGAAAATTTAACGAAATTGCAATGTTCTGGAAATAAATTCGTTATATAGAGAACTTCGTTGTACGGAAGTTCGTAATATAAGCGCCCCGGTAGGCGAGTTGGTGCGTGCTTGCCTATCAGCGTGGGGGTTGTGGGTTCGATTCCCACCAGAGGCTTTGGTCTGTCGCTGCAAAAAATCAAGCCAAATAGTCTTTGTCACTCGGTTTATCCTTGGACCCAAAAATTAGAATATAAATTTACTTTGTATTGTAATTAAATAAAATAAAAATAAATAAATAATAAATAGTTCGTAATAGAGAAGTTCGACTGTATTAGTATTATTATTAGTATTAGTATTAGTATTAGTATTAGTATTAGTATTAGTATTAGTATTAGTATTAGTATTAGTATTAGTATTAGTATTAGTATTAGTATTAGTATTAGTATTAGTATTAGTATTAGTATTAGTATTAGTATTAGTATTAGTATTAGTATTAGTATTAGTATTAGTATTAGTATTAGTATTAGTATTAGTATTAGTATTAGTATTAGTATTAGTATTAGTATTAGTATTAGTATTAGTATTAGTATTAGTATTAGTATTAGTATTAGTATTAGTATTAGTATTAGTATTAGTATTAGTATTAGTATTAGTATTAGTATTAGTATTAGTATTAGTATTAGTATTAGTATTAGTATTAGTATTAGTATTAGTATTAGTATTAGTATTAGTATTAGTATTAGTATTAGTATTAGTATTAGTATTAGTATTAGTATTAGTATTAGTATTAGTATTAGTATTAGTATTAGTATTAGTATTAGTATTAGTATTAGTATTAGTATTAGTATTAGTATTAGTATTAGTATTAGTATTAGTATTAGTATTAGTATTAGTATTAGTATTAGTATTAGTATTAGTATTAGTATTAGTATTAGTATTAGTATTAGTATTAGTATTAGTATTAGTATTAGTATTAGTATTAGTATTAGTATTAGTATTAGTATTAGTATTAGTATTAGTATTAGTATTAGTATTAGTATTAGTATTAGTATTAGTATTAGTATTAGTATTAGTATTAGTATTAGTATTAGTATTAGTATTAGTATTAGTATTAGTATTAGTATTAGTATTAGTATTAGTATTAGTATTAGTATTAGTATTAGTATTAGTATTAGTATTAGTATTAGTATTAGTATTAGTATTAGTATTAGTATTAGTATTAGTATTAGTATTAGTATTAGTATTAGTATTAGTATTAGTATTAGTATTAGTATTAGTATTAGTATTAGTATTAGTATTAGTATTAGTATTAGTATTAGTATTAGTATTAGTATTAGTATTAGTATTAGTATTAGTATTAGTATTAGTATTAGTATTAGTATTAGTATTAGTATTAGTATTAGTATTAGTATTAGTATTAGTATTAGTATTAGTATTAGTATTAGTATTAGTATTAGTATTAGTATTAGTATTAGTATTAGTATTAGTATTAGTATTAGTATTAGTATTAGTATTAGTATTAGTATTAGTATTAGTATTAGTATTAGTATTAGTATTAGTATTAGTATTAGTATTAGTATTAGTATTAGTATTAGTATTAGTATTAGTATTAGTATTAGTATTAGTATTAGTATTAGTATTAGTATTAGTATTAGTATTAGTATTAGTATTAGTATTAGTATTAGTATTAGTATTAGTATTAGTATTAGTATTAGTATTAGTATTAGTATTAGTATTAGTATTAGTATTAGTATTAGTATTAGTATTAGTATTAGTATTAGTATTAGTATTAGTATTGGTATTATTATTAGTCTTAGTCTTATTATTAGTCTTAGTCCTAGTATTATTTTTTTTAATAGTATGATTTTCGCTTCATTAGTATTTGTAGTTGTTGTTGTAGTTGTAATTGTAGTTGTTGTTGTAGTTGTAGTTGTAGTTGTAGTTGTAGTTGTAGTTGTAGTTGTAGTTGTAGTTGTAGTTGTAGTTGTAGTTGTACTTGTAGTTGTAGTTAATTTGTATTAGTTGCTAAATGAAATGGAAAAATATAATTTCAAGGAACTTTCGAGTCACTAATTTTAAGAAAAACCCATTTTCTGAATCCAACTTCTCCCGAACTATTCGTTCAATCTAAAAAATGAAAACACCGTCTTGGTTAGACTAAGATCCGCTATGCATGAGCAAAATCTAAACGAAATCTATTTTTTTTTAAAAATTGACAATTTTAATGGGTTAACCCCTTTGTTTTTTTTTTGCCAAAATATTTTTTTTCCGAATTTCCAAATTTTCAGCACATGGATGTATTCTTCCTTCAAAGCGATGTAATTATAACCGAATATAATTTGCAAAGCATTAGCCATTCACGATTAATGGCCAAAAAATACAATTTGAGTTTGCACCATCGGATACGCAATAAATCCGGTGAAAATTATCCTAGCATAAAACTCTCAGTAGGTTAATAGCAGTCCTAAAGTCAAACTTTAGTTTAATACCAAACTCATTTCGATACCCTAGTTGGTTGCTGAACAAATTAACAAATAGTTTCAAGGAACTTTCGATTCACTAATTTTAAGAAAACCCATTTTCTGAACCCAATTTCTCCCGAACTGTTCTTTCAATCTGATAAATGAAAACACCGTCTTGCTCAGACTAAGATCCGCTATGCATGAGCAAAATTTAAACGAAATCTATTTTTTTTAAAAAATTTAAAATGTTAATGGGTTAACCCCTTTGTTTTTTTTTGGACAAAATATTTTTTTTCCGAATTTCCAAATTTTCCGCACATGGATGTATTCTTCCTTCAAAGCGATGTAACTATAACCGAATATAATTTGCAAAGCATTAGCCATTCACGATTAATGGCCAAAAAATACAATTTGAGTTTGCACCATCGGATACGCAATAAATCCGGTGAAAAAGATCCTAGCATAAAACTCTCAGTAGGTTAATAGCAGTCCTAAAGTCAAACTTTAGTTTAATACCAAACTCATTTCGATACCCTAGTTGGTTGCTGAACAAATTAACAAATAGTTTCAAGGAACTTTCGATTCACTAATTTTAAGAAAACCCATTTTCTGAACCCAATTTCTCCCGAACTGTTCTTTCAATCTGAAAAATGAAAACACCGTCTTGCTCAGACTAAGATCCGCTATGCATGAGCAAAATTTAAACGAAATCTATTTTTTTTAAAAAATTTAAAATGTTAATGGGTTAACCCCTTTGTTTTTTTTTGGACAAAATATTTTTTTTCCGAATTTCCAAATTTTCAGCACATGGATGTATTCTTCCTTCAAAGCGATGTAATTATAACCGAATATAATTTGCAAAGCATTAGCCATTCACGATTAATGGCCAAAAAATACAATTTGAGATTGCACCATCGGATACGCAATAAATCCGGTGAAAATGATCCTAGCATAAAACTCTCAGTAGGTTAATAGCAGTCCTAAAGTCAAACTTTAGTTTAATACCAAACTCATTTCGATACCCTAGTTGGTTTTTGAAAAATTGAACAAATGCTTTCAAGGGACTTTCGAATCACTAATTTTAAGAAAACCCATTTTCTGAACCCAATTTCTCCCGAACTATTCTTTCAATCTGAAAAATGAAAACACCGTCTTGTATTAGTATTAGTACAGTAAGAGCTCGATTTGCGCAACCGATAGGAAATCGTGCCTGTTGCATTTACTGAGATTGTTGCACTTACCGAGCCCCAAATATATATGTTTAAATTTTGAAATCGAAGAATATGAAATGAAAAAAACCAAGAAAACACAGGTAAAATAGTAATACAGAGAATTTTGTTGACAAGGGATCGTTTGGTTTAACCATGACATCCAAACAAAATACAACATTTCAGCTCATCAGAAAAAAGTTGCACTTATAAAGACCATAATATAAAAAAATGCCGGTTGCGCTAATCGAGGAGTTGCATTAATTGGGGGTTGCGGAAATCGAGCATTTACTGTATTAGTATTTGTATTTGTATTTGTATTTGTATTTGTATTTGTATTTGTATTTGTATTTGTATTTGTATTTGTATTTGTATTTGTATTTGTATTTGTATTTGTATTTGTATTTGTATTTGTATTTGTATTTGTATTTGTATTTGTATTTGTATTTGTATTTGTATTTGTATTTGTATTTGTATTTGTATTTGTATTTGTATTTGTATTTGTATTTGTATTTGTATTTGTATTTGTATTTGTATTTGTATTTGTATTTGTATTTGTATTTGTATTTGTATTTGTATTTGTATTTGTATTTGTATTTGTATTTGTATTTGTATTTGTATTTGTATTTGTATTTGTATTTGTATTTGTATTTGTATTTGTATTTGTATTTGTATTTGTATTTGTATTTGTATTTGTATTAGTATTAGTATTAGTATTAGTATTAGCATTAGTATTTGTATTTGTATTTGTATTTGTATTAGTATTTGTATTTGTATTTGTATTAGTATTTTTATTAGTATTAGTATATGTATTAGTATTAGTATTTGTATTAGTATTAGTATTTGTATTAGTATTTGTATTTGTATTTGTATTAGTATTTGTATTAGTATTTGTATTTGTATTAGTATTAGTATTAGTATTAGTATTAGTATTAGTATTAGTATTAGTATTAGTATTAGTATTAGTATTAGTATTAGTATTAGTATTAGTATTAGTATTAGTATTAGTATTAGTATTAGTATTAGTATTAGTATTAGTATTAGTATTAGTATTAGTATTAGTATTAGTATTAGTATTAGTATTAGTATTAGTATTAGTATTAGTATTAGTATTAGTATTAGTATTAGTATTAGTATTAGTATTAGTATTAGTATTAGTATTAGTATTAGTATTAGTATTAGTATTAGTATTAGTATTAGTATTAGTATTAGTATTAGTATTAGTATTAGTATTAGTATTAGTATTAGTATTAGTATTAGTATTAGTATTAGTATTAGTATTAGTATTAGTATTAGTATTAGTATTAGTATTAGTATTAGTATTAGTATTAGTATTAGTATTAGTATTAGTATTAGTATTAGTATTAGTATTAGTATTAGTATTAGTATTAGTATTAGTATTAGTATTAGTATTAGTATTAGTATTAGTATTAGTATTAGTATTAGTCTTAGTCTTAGTCTTATTATTAGTCTTAGTCCTAGTATTAATTTTTTTAATAGTATGATTTTCGCTTCATTAGTATTTGTAGTTGTTGTTGTAGTTGTAGTTGTAATTGTTGTTGTAGTTGTAGTTGTACTTGTAGTTGAATTTGTATTAGTTGCTAAATGAAATGGAAAAATATAATTTCAAGGAACTTTCGATTCACTAATTTTAAGAAAACCCATTTTCTGAACCCAATTTCTACCGAACTATTCGTTCAATCTAAAAAATGAAAACACCGTCTTGGTTAGACTAAGATCCGCTATGCATGAGCAAAATCTAAACGAAATCTATTTTTTTTAAAAAATTGACAATTTTAATGGGTTAACCCCTTTGTTTTTTTTTTGCCAAAATATTTTTTTTCCGAATTTCCAAATTTTCCGCACATGGATGTATTCTTCCTTCAAAGCGATGTAACTATAACCGAATATAATTTGCAAAGCATTAGCCATTCACGATTAATGGCCAAAAAATACAATTTGAGTTTGCACCATCGGATACGCAATAAATCCGGTGAAAATGATCCTAGCATAAAACTCTCAGTAGGTTAATAGCAGTCCTAAAGTCAAACTTTAGTTTAATACCAAACTCATTTCGATACCCTAGTTGGTTGCTGAAAAAATGAACAAATAGTTTCAAGGAACTTTCGAGTCACTAATTTTAAGAAAAACCCATTTTCTGAATCCAACTTCTCCCGAACTATTCGTTCAATCTAAAAAATGAAAACACCGTCTTGGTTAGACTAAGATCCGCTATGCATGTGCAAAATCTAAACGAAATCTATTTTTTTTTTAAAAAATTGGCAATTTTAATGGGTTAACCCCTTGTTTTTTTTTTTGCCAAAATATTTTTTTTCCGAATTTCCAAATTTTCAGCACATGGATGTATTCTTCCTTCAAAGCGATGTAATTATAACCGAATATAATTTGCAAAGCATTAGCCATTCACGATTAATGGCCAAAAAATACAATTTGAGATTGCACCATCGGATACGCAATAAATCCGGTGAAAATGATCCTAGCATAAAACTCTCAGTAGGTTAATAGCAGTCCTAAAGTCAAACTTTAGTTTAATACCAAACTCATTTCGATACACTAGTTGGTTGCTGAAAAAATGAACAAATACTTTCAAGGGACTTTCGAATCTCTAATTTTGAGAAAAAAGATGACATTTTCTGTACCCAATTTTAGAAAATAATAACAATAAAAAGAAAGCGAACGACAAATGAATGAAAAGTGAATTTAGGGTTAAAAAGGTATTAAATTATAAGCTTTTCTTAAAGTCAGTTATTTGTATAGTATATATATATATTTTCCATCGTTCATTCCAAGGCTAGGCTTTTATTTCACATCATGTTTATCCTTTCTCTTTGCCTTCTGCGTCTACCATGCGCCTCCACGTATTGGCGGCTTCCCTGTAGGTTCCAATAGAGGGCTGTGCATGTGGTGTCATCTTGCGGCTTTCATTTCAATTCATATATTTACTTTCATTACAATAACCAAGTCTTTTGGCCTTATATGGTTACAAATTTCCACTAAACAGATTCTTACAAATAATTGAAACATTATACATATGTATAATTAATTCTAAGTAAAAATCCTACAATATTACATCACAAATTTATTTTAATTAAGTAATAACAATATAATAAAAATAAAAAATAAAATATTCATATTAAGTAACAATAACAATTTGAACTAAAAAACCAATTAAGCAACTTAAAGTGCTTTAACGAAAATCTACACCAGAATGTCCCTAAGTGAGATGTATGTTGAAATATGAAATTTAACATGGAGTTTAGTATTTAACGTTGGAATATGAAATTTGACATGAAACTGAAACAAATTACTAAACAGGGTATGACCAATCCATTTCCGTCGTCGTATATCCTGGATAGTAAATGGCTTTAAAACAAATGTTGAAGTAGCCAAATACAGTGAAAACATTTCGACCTTTGCTGCTTAATTTTATTTTACTCAATTAATTATCATTGAATAAAAAAAGTTTTCAAGTTAAGGTGAAAGAAAAACCCAAAATTTCAGCGAAAGTTGACACTCCAATGGTGGGAAAGAGTTCGACTTTCACGCAGAAGAGACAGATAGAACACGGCGATCGTTCTCCCTTTCTGCCATTTTACTTACCTCACTACAATTCCTTTAGCCCAAACCCATATTTTCTATTCTTACTTGATGTTTAAATTTTGACAAACAAAAATTTGCAGTTTTTTATATTAATTTGATATGCTGATCACGAATATGTAATTTGTTTACAAATGTCTCAAGGTCATCGAGATATATCGATTAAAAAATGTGCAAAATATAATTATTTTTCGCCACATTTTAAAACCGAAAGTAAATGGCCCGTGATCTGTTATTTAACAAAAAATAAATAAAAAAGTGTATTACCAAGAAAAACGAATGTAAATTCAAAAATTTAAAAAAATTCGGCTTTGGGCTACAGTAACTGCAATCGGTGCCAGGATTTCCTACCTGTAACGTTTGTCGTGTCTCATTCTTCAAATTGTAACTTACTTGCTTTACCAAAAATAGTATTGTATCGGATTTTTCCACCAGTTCATACATACATCGAAGTTTGCCTTACAGACTGAAACGAAACCTCCCATTCTATTCTTTCGAATATTTATTTAAAATTTGTTTGTAGAAGAAAATGTATTTAAATTCAAAATTTCTATTTTTCTTTATTAGAAAATGATAATTATTTTGAAAATGTTACTTAAATAATAGATGTGACAGTGTATAATTTTAAAATTATACAAAATATTACACACATGAAATGTTATGTTAGAAGGATACAAACGAAGTAGAAAAAAAATAATAGGCTAACTTTCAACATTTCCACATTTATACTTCGCTTAACAACTAGGACTGCGTTCCAAAGACTTTAGTCGTAAATTACGCTCAGCTATTCTATGTTTGGTAGACGGTTTATCCGGTGATTTATGTCTTGTAGAACTGCGCTCTGAAGATTTACGCTTGGAACTGCGTTCAGAAGACTTGCGTCTAGAGCTGCGATCAGAAGATTTACGTCGGGAGCTGCGCTCTGGTGACTTTTGTTTCGTACGATTTTCCGTTATGGAATTGTGGCGTGAATGCTGTTCCGACAACGAGTTGTGTCGTGATGAACGTTCTACCGATGAGTTGTTACGCTTTTCGGATGTGGATTCATATCGATCTCGACGTGATCTTGTGTTATTATCTTCTTCACGTTCCTCATGTTCATCTCTGGACGAATTTTTATCTTGCGCCGACTCATTGGCTGAATGCTCGGATGTAGCATGGCCGCTATCAACGCCCGCTGACAAATTGTTCAGAGCTACAGTGGCATTGTGAGCCAACACATCTTTATGGCGTTTATTAAAAGTTTCCTTGATTTCACGCTTCTCGTGCCGCATACGTTCCTGCATATCCTTTTCTATGGTACTTTTGATTAATTCCGCTGACTTCACCAGTTCATCCGTTTGGATGACCACCTTATACGGTTGTGGTGACGAACGTCTATCTCTGCTGCCATCACGACGGGACCAAGAACGTTTCGAATGAGTTTTTGAACGGGAACGAGATCTTGATTCGTGCGACGAAGAACGTGAGCGTCTGGTCGAAACGAGTTTCTTATTGCTCTTCTCTGGTGGTCTCAGTTGTCCCGGCGATTTGGAACGAGATGATTTACTACGATTCTTGTCTTCTTTCGATTTGACGCGTGATCGAGAACGTGATCTGGTTTCAGATCTCGAATATGACCTTGAATGACTACGTGATCTAGAGCGTGAACGCTTAGAGTAGTGACGATGACGTGAACGAGAGCGGGAACGAGAACGACGATCGCGCGACCGTGAGCGGCTACGTGATCTTGATCTTGAGCGAGACCTAGACCGACTGCGGCGATCCCTTGAGCGGGATCGAGATCGTGAATAGCGTCTGGAAGAAAAATAAACAAGAGTTTAACTTTATCTGGAAAACATTTCTGATATGTAATATTTGAGATATAGGTTACAGTTCCTCAGAAACCTATGTCGACATAATTCGGGAATGTCCAAGTTATAGTAGATAGATGTAGATGTTGTTGAAGAGGTGTGTGACAATACGATAGAAATATTAGTACTCCCGAATCAAGAAAAGGAATTACCGACACCCTGTCGAACGCCTTGGAAATATCCAGAGCCATGACCTTAAATGGCTCAATGAATGGTTTCTAGGGAAGCCATACCGTCGATCATTGAGTATGCCGTTAGACCGTAGATCAGGCGTTCCCAAATGGCGAGTTCCGTTCGTTTTAATAAAATGTACATCAAAAAAGAAGCCTGAATAAGTTGGGAAACCTGCTCCAGATACTTTATCTTTAAATAGATATTTACGGGTGACAAATATAATACGTTGTAGACTAGATCCGGGGAGTTATATGAATATTGTGACGCAATATAATTTGTAGAAATAGAGTCTACTTAACATCCTTATTCTGGCTTCTCCTAAGAACGACTATGGAATAGCGTCAGAAACACGTCAGAACATTTCTATTTATTCCCTCAAATCATGTACTTTGCGCTCCTTCACAACACTAACAGCTGCGATAGATACACTGTTTGGGGGAAGTATAATGCTAGAGATAATCCCGAATGGAATATTAAAATATATGGAAGGAGAGTTGACAAGAGTTTCGGATAATCAGGTTTCCCACGTCGCTTGTTCTCATAGGAGCGTAATATTTTTATTAAAGATTAAGCTTGTAGTATAGTCCACGTAGTTATCAATGCAAAGATACTTTACCACGAACGAAGCATTTACCAAATCATAAATCTCGAAGTACCTACGTAGGTTGACATTGTTAGCTAAAATAGACGGACAGTGGTGTGGAAGATAACGAATTTGCTGAAATAATGAGTACAATCCAAAGTAACAAAATGCCTTGTAAAACTTATTTAAAAGGCATAACTAATACGGCTCCGACTTTAAATATTAGGTACCTAAGAGTGAGAGAAATTCTCTGTCCGTTTCATTATGGAATTTCATTATGAAAGTCGAATGCAAGTGATATCAATCAAAAGCATAAACATAAGAATAATCACTAAGGTAGCTAAGTGTATTTGCAAGTCACGCAAATACACTTAGATATCCTACGAATTTCCCTTATCATTCCATGAAGGGTGCTTCTCTGAAATCAGAAAATGTAAATCACACTTTTCCTTAGTTTCATTCAACTAGAAAAAATGAAACAGCGCGATAGGGCGATTTTTTTTTTACCTCCGAACATTACAGTGAGCTTGTCTCATTGAACGTCAATTAAAATGAGTTAACTATTTGTAGACTTTATTAATTCTGTCCTTCGAATAATGCTCAGCATTAAAGCAATTCTTGTTTCCTATACTTAATTTGTTGACAAGAAACTCCATACACACACATAGACATTTTCAACTTACCTTCCTCTCGAATATGATTTATGATAACTGCCTCGTCCGCCATCATCATCGTCATCATCGTATCGGCGATCTCTATCATCATGATTATAATGATACTTATTATAATGTGAAGACGACGACGATTGCCCCTCATAGCCGCCACGACCTCTACCACGTCCCCGGCCGCGTCCACGAATGCGTGGTGCAAATCCGCGATAGTTGACCGATACAGGAAATGAGGGTGGTCGGTACATGGGTGCCAGGCCTGGGAATAATGCCGGTAAGTTTCCATAAGGAAACATAGTCAACGATTTCATCCATTCATTGGCTGCCTCGGTATTGTAATTTGCACCCAGGGCTGCAATTGTTTTGAAAGGATTGCCATCCGTCGCGACATTGGCAGCTACAGCCGCTGGATGTACGATTGCAGGAACATCGCCGGGATTCAATTTAGAGGCAGTGGGTGGATCCTTATCTTTTTTGCTCTTTAACAAACCCATTAGAGGTGTTTTATTCTTGATATCATCCACAATTTGCTGTTGGTCACTGAGTAATTTTTCAGTGGCACTTTTGTATTTCTCTACCAAACGTTCGCGCATCGAATCGCGTGCCAATTCCATTTGATATTTCTGTGAAGAGGTGGAACCATGTTTGGCCAAATGCTTGAGCTGAAAGCAAATAGAAAGCAATATTTATGGTATATATATTTAGGGGGATTGGTTTAGTTGTTTCTCACCTTTATGCGACTAAAGAGTTGTTCCAATATCCTGATACTTTCCAATTTCCTCTGGGCGATCATGAGTTTCCTCTCTTCGACTCGTATCTTTTGCGATATCTCAATGGAACCTTTTTCTTGTATCTTTTTCAAGTGTTTTTCTTTGCGTTTCTCTTCGCGTTCTCGCTGTTTTTCCAATTCTGCAAGTTTTTCCTCTTCTTCTTTTTGCCTGTAATTTTGTTGTGTGCAGGATTGCGTTCTCTATGCATTGTTATTTTGTCTTTTTTTCGTTTGAATTTTATATTTTTATTTTTTTTGTTTGGGTTTTGCTTTGTTATTCTTTGTTTTAACCATGTCATGGTTGGTTGCTTAAGAATTTTTGCTAAACTACTGAGAAAGCTTTGTAAAGACATGAGCGTTAGCCGATATAAATTCAAATAACAAAGTTTAAAAATGATGAGCCAATAAAATATAAAGAAAATATTTTTAAAATGTACATAAGAACATTCAGAAAGAGATAGTCATCTGAAAATTGCATTCAAAAAAGAAAGTCAGGGAGTTTACCACTTAGTTTCTCCGAAAAGACAGAAACATCATTGCCGCACAACGTAGACGGAAGGACTCGTATAAAAAAAACTGTATAAGAGAAGAATGCGGCAACGAAAACTGTTTGGGAGAACTATCAGAAGTCGGGAGAGGGAAATAGTAGCATATTCCTACCAAAGTAATGAAGTTGGGATCCACAAGAGGTTGAGATCCACAAGAGATTGAGATCCACAAGAGTGTGGCAACCTGTCATTACATAAATGTAACCGATTTAATATAAAAATATCTCATTTTAACTAAGTTACTGCACTTACACATAAGAACTAATTTTGTCTTTCTCTTCTGGCTGTGTAACAAGTCACAGCGTTCCTCGCAAATTACTCAATTTCATTTATAATTTAAAATACCACAAAATTAATTAATTGGGAGAACAAATAAAATCCATTCGCCAATAGGAGTATAAATGATGCCCCAGAAAGTCTATACAAATGCGAATCGTCAGATCCAGCAATGGAATGCACACTAGGGTGATGACTTTTTGATTTGTTTTCTCAAAAATTATTTCCTGTTGCACGAATGCATGAAGTTTTGCATATTAATCACTAAAATAACGTTTATTTCATTTAAATATTGAAAAAGGTCACGCACAAACCACTTCGGAATTGCTGATAAATTAAATTTTTAGAATAATTTTGTGCGTGAGGTTTTTTTTATCGAATCACCTTATATGTAAGAATTTATCTAATCTCAAATAAAAGCTAATCAAAGAATGATACAGGGAAACGAGGTTGTATAAAGGTCATCACCCTTGTCGAAGTCTCACCGACGACTAAATGAAAGAGCATACGAATATGGGTGAGGTAGCAGTTGCACAATTTTACAATTAAATTGCCATTAAATTGACTTCTATACAACCTCGTTTGCCTGTATCATATGTTGGAACAGGATATAATTTTTGAGAGAAAAAAAAATCAAAAAGTCATCACCCTAATGCACACCTGTAGCAGAGCTGTAAATGAATCATTCTTTTGCAAAAATTAATTCTATTTCATTTCAAATTAATTTCAATTAACTTCCATATAATTTGAATAGATTTTGAATTAATTCAAACGAATTTGCAATTATTTGCAATGAACGATTCATTGTAATTTAACCGAATTGCTTTTATTTTATAACTATAGAAATAGCCAAATTAGTTGTTGCTCTTAAGCTTCTATTATATCTTGAATTGAATTCAAATGAGTTTGAATGCATTTCTATTAATTCAAAATTAATAAGCAATTCATTCATTTTATCGCATTTTTATTTGAATTGCATCAAATTTCATTCAATTTTGTTTTTGTGAAAATAATTCATTCACTGTTACACGAATTCAGGGAATAACTCGCGAATTAATTCACAAAGTAATGATTCGCTTACAGCTCTGTCCTGTAGTAATAGAAATGTTTGATCGAAACGATGAGTCAGCGAAGATGTGTGTTGTGATTGTTGGGGTAACGTATGCCTGCGTTTATTGAAAATATGTTTTAGCAGCGCTTGCTGTACGCAAAAAATCTCTCGTGATCATCCAGAAGTCAATGCTATGACACTATAACGGTGGCATTATTTGCCCGATTTTTTCTTCCAAAATACTGCTCGAAACGCTATTCCGATGACAGTGCTACAGTGACCGGATATTGAAGACATTGAAGTGGACCATCTTAGGGTGTCATGACAGCCCACGCCACAGAAACCGTCACAAGTTTTGGAAATTTTTGTTGACATGATCAGGGATGTGAGTGCGACTATCACACAAATAAACCCAGTTTCAAAACCGGAAAGACCATCAAACATTTTTCAGCGGCTATTTTCCACCTCGTAAAAGCTGGCGACTTTACGAGTTAGAGAGTAATCTCTCTCTCTAAAAAAGTATTATCCGTTCGGAGCCGGCTTTGAGCAGTAGGTCCGCGTCAGCGAGTATACACAATTATATGGCGTATTATATCACCGATTCGAGAGAAATTCCCCGTCTTTTCGCACTCATTCTACTAAAGAGGCAACAGTCAAAATTTCTTTTGCGAGTTTAATCCCGGTTCATCATACACATATCCACCAGTCAAAAAGCTGTTGTTTCTCTTTATGTTGTAGTGGAAACGAGCTACAGAACATTGCAAAATTTTGAGTTGTGCCTCTTTAGAAGAATGTGTGCTGTATTTGGCTGCTTCATTCAAAACAAACATCTAGATTCATCCACATTCGGAATACAGCAGAGGGTACCAGCAAATCTAAACGATTTAACAACAAGGCAGTACTATTTATAACAAAGCGAATAATAGTTTCCAAACCACAAATCAGAAGAAGCATTTTCCATATATGTTGAATTAATGAAACCCCCCGAAGGTTTATAAGAAAACTTTAACGTTGTGCGATACATCTAAAAACGGCTCATGTGTTTACAATTTCTTGCGTTCGCGGTCATTATTAGGAAAAATCTGTGTAGAATATACAACATATTAGACATAAAACAGAAAGTCAAACCTTGTTTGTTCCACTTTAAGAAGTTCAAGTTTCTTTTTCTTTTCCAAATCATCCTCTTCGGCCTTAGCTTTGGCAATGATATGTTTGCGCACCCTCTCGCGACGTTGAACCTGGGCATCGCTCAAATGCTTTGTGGTATCGAAGGTGACGCCAATATTGATGGCCTGGGTCTTGTCGATGTATTTACGAACCAATTTCATGCCACGAAACTCATCCATGGCTCGAACGAAGCCCACATACTCATCGAACTGAACATTGCTACGGAAGAGAAGAAACCGATTGTATTGAGAGGTAATGCTAGCATTTTAAGTAGTTCAACTTACGCCTCGAACAGTACTTCTTGCTCAAAACCGAACGTTTTCATGCCATTGATGTCGGTGTTCATTTTATTGCGATATGGATCACATATGGGTATGTCCACACACCGTATAGAACCGAATTTCTCAAAGATTCTTTTGAATATACCCTCCGATGGCTTTACATTTTCATCATTCTCCATGTGGCGAGGACTAAACCATTTAATGGGCAAATGTGTGATGTGAATTGTGTCGGGCCTCTCGCCCGCTTTCATTTCGTCCATTTTATGGGCATCGCGAAAAAAGGAATCCCAATCATGGCGGGTGGGAAACTCGTCTCTGGCTTCGGAGGCTCTTACGCGAAAACTCTCATGGAAACCCGATAATTTCAGGGAAACTCCATCAAGTCTATTAATGCAGGCCCTCAGACGGGATCTGTCGTCCAGCTCCGCCTCAAAGCGTATAAAGTCCACGGTCGTCTTGGAGACCTGTAGGACACAGAAATTTGATTAACATCGAGTTACTGTCAAAGCGTTTAGGGTAACAATTGCTCCAAATTTCGTGTCTCACCTTGAGGACCAGAAACTTGTCCGGCTTTAGAGCATGACCAAGCTTTTCCATGATATCCAAATTTGATATAGACTTGCCCATTTTATTAAGGGGCAATGCCACCGATATATTCAACTTGGCCATAGGCTTGAGATAAAGACTGTGCGGCAGATACAGCGGCACACAATCTGCCACATTTTGTATGGTCTGGATATTCATCATTATTTTGGATAAATTTTATTTTTTTTTGTTGTTTTGTTTTATGTACCGCGCAAGTACCATCAAGTGTTTAGGGGTTTTTTTTGTTCAAGTTTACAATTTAAATACATTTATTTTACAAAGAATATTGTGATGATGCACGAAAATAAAAGAATGAAACAGTCTCCTCAACAATTATGAAATTTAAAGAGATTTGGACACAAGAAAAAGAATGGAAAAACTAAATATTTTAAATTCTAGTGCTAAAAGAAAAAAAGCTTAAACTATTTAGGATATAGAGAATATGGTGATAAAAAATATTTTCCTTTCGTTCTCAATCAATAGTTGCACAAAACAAGGTTTTCACGCCAGCATTTTTTTTTCAGTCTCTCTAAACGTTGCAAATACGTTTGGTTTTTCAAATAATATTATTAAAAATGATTAAACACTAATTGAAAAAGGTTTTCAAGTATTTCTTTGTTGTTGAATTGTCTTTATTTTCTGGTTAAATTGAACTTTTCCGCAGCAAAAATAGGTAATTTAATTCTCCCCTCGCTGACAGAGGGCGAAGCCGACAGATAAATGAGCCAAGCCGCCGCCGCCGCCGTGCATATTTTGCTTAGCCAGAGCCGCCGTCGACTATTGGCGGCCTTGGTTTTCGATTTTGACAAAGCCCAGGGTTGCATAATGAAAGTAATATTTGCATTCAATACAGGGATGATAGTATTGGTATCCCCACATAGTTATAAAAAAAGGTATTAGGCGCTTCTGCCCAGAGAACCGAGCCGAGGTCTAGTCAGCTTGGACCTGTGATATGCAAACATTTTTGCCACGAACTCCACGGAAATGTCACCACTGATTGACATCCCAGGACACAAGTCCAGCAATTAGAAGAAAGGAAATAGTCCAGATGGCTCTGAGTGCAATTCTCTACAATGACCTTTAAATGAAAGAAAGGACCGTTCCGACCAACGCACTATATCGAAGGAACGAATAGATGATATTAATTATATATTGGAATTAATATATTCACCGGGATAGATAAAAAGTTCTATAGTTGATTTTAAAAACATTTTTCCACAAAAATATTTAACAAACTAAATAAACAGACTCAATTAAACAGTCAATGTCGTCTCAGACTGATACAAAATGCCAAACTGGCAGTGAATTGATGTCGATGTGGACTCAAAAAACGAAGACGGCGTTGACCACGGGAACCGTATTTTTCAAGAAGTTTGTAAGTGAAGGAGCATAGGGCATTTCAATAAAAATTATGCAACAATCATTTATTACGATCTTAGACTATGTTTACATTAGAGATGATCACCCTATTGTCGTCCGTCATGTTTTGGGCAACTATCGAACTGTTCCTATCCGGGAGAGAGAATAAAATATTTTTTAGAAACTGTTTCCAGCTCGATTATGAAAACTTTCAGGGAGATAATTCCCGGGGATTTTTTTCTTTTCGAGAATAACATCCTCTTTTTCTTAACAGATCGAAAGAATAGTGATATGGGCAGTCATTTTCGAATTATCGGTGTCAACATTTTTGTTTGACTGCCGGTCTGTATAGAATTGAAGGATTTTTATCATAATCGGGCTGTATGAGTAACCGAATAATCTGTACGCTATGGATAGCCCACTGTTTTGCTGTAAACTCCCCGTTTATCCCTTCATGGGATGTTAATGAAAATACACTTCCTGTAAACCTGTATCAAATTAAATACCATTACTTACCCATAGCACTTAAAAAAAAAAGCATTAGCATCAATCTGAATTCTGTATTGTTGAATAAATGTTTCACTTTATTTTCTCTTCGATTTTCTTTTAATTTCTTCCATTTTCTTCTTTTTCGATATTTTTACTATTGTATAGCATCATGAAATCTGGGTTCATTTGGTTTTTAATTTAAGTTTCGGTTTTATCATAACATTATCCATTAATATCTTGATAGATTTTTTCTTTTCTATGATTTAGTTTGGATGATTTTTCTTTTTATGATGGGAAATGGGGAGTGGGCCTTAAGGATACTCTTTATAATTATCAACTAATCGCAATACTTAACAAACAAAAAGAAAAAAACAATTTTACACATCAAATTCATTAAATATATTTTGAGTCGAATTGTTGAAATCGTTTTGAGGTGAAATTTATACATAGAATGTGTTTACGTGTGCATCAGTCACCTGAGGTAATTCTCAGTGTATTTCCGAGCATTCCATTCCTTTACAGTAGGAAGACTATTCCAACCTAATCAAGTAAAGTATTGACAACACAGTAGAAATCGGATAATCGCAGGCCTTTTAATTGAAAAAACAGTACATCTTGGATTTTCCGAGCCCCAGCTGCGAAAATTTTGCTTGTTGACGTTGCCACCGAGGTGGCAATGGACCTCATCAGTCAAGATGAATTTCCGGATCATTTTCATGTATTTGAAGGACCCAATCAGCAAAGAAACGACGTTGTTGATGATCGGCCGGTTTGAGTTCCTGTCTTAACTGAACTTTATAAGCCTTAAGACCCAAGTTCGGTGTAATGACGTTTGCGGAATGCCCAATCCCAAACAACGACGAGGAATGAACTAAACTGGGTTTTGTTCAACACTTTGGGCCATCAGCAGCAATATTCTCAGTTGATCTTGAGCGACGCGCACAGGTTTTATTCTTCACATCACTAACTTGTCTCAACAGCTCGAATTTTTCCACCAAAATCAGTATTGCGGTCCGACAAGGTGCTTTAGTTTTGCGAACTGTGACCGCAAGATTATCACCATTTTTGTAGTGAATTTTAATAATTTCAATGCGTTGTTGGAACGTGTATTGTTCCATTTTGAGTCAAAGCGTAGTTTCTACTTGTCAAATGTCAAAGAATAAAAGCTTCAAAAGTGACAGCTACCAAAATACCGGGTGATTCAAAATAACACCTTTTTCTTGGAAACCCCTTTACATACTCAGATCATTTAAATAAAGGAATGTTCACTTATACAAAGTCCTTTTTTATAGAAAATCCCGCATAAGGGAAAAACATTTCTGTATTTTTTTTCATTTCCACTGAACCGAATTCGACTCTATTAGGCTGTGATGGAACGAATATTATAAATACTTTAGTAACTATAAAACTGACAGATATAACTGCAATTGGAATTTTCAAATTAAAAATGATGTAAATATTTTGACTTTTGTGTTGGCTCAGATGAGAGATTACTTTGTACTGAAATTCAGCCATTTTCGCTCGCATTGATTATGCTGCGAATTCGTGTAAAAGTCATGCGAACGTTAACGTTCGACAGCGTGGGACAGGCTTTCCAATGTTGTCGGTTAACTTTGTTATTCCCTCCAAAACTATACACAATTTTGCCGAATATCGTTTTCTTCGATCCATCACTTTCGTAGAAGATTTTTTAGTATTTTTTTTATACGGTTCCCGAGTAAAATTTAACTCTTTTTAGTGAATTGTACACTTTCTATACATGACAACTTTCAAAAGAAAAGAAAAAATAAACAAACTCAATAGGGTGGCAACACTTTCAAAAGTCGGTTCCACAGTTTAGAAGACATAACTATTTTCATTGTTTTGTTTTTTTCTGAACCACTGCAATGCCAACAATTCGACTCCTGTTTTTTTTTCTGTGTATGGAGGGGAGTAGTAGATATAATCTTTCATTGGTAGAGCGATTTTTTTGACACTTGGATTTTCAAAAATATTTAATTATTTTGAATTTATTACATGGCTTTTTCTTCTTCTTATATTATGTTATTTATAAATGCATTTAATATCATTTATTTTTGTTGGTTTGGTTTTTCGATTTGTATAGTTTTGTCGTCAATTTTGCCTTAAACGTTTAATACTAAGTATGACATTATAAACTAATTTGGTTTTTTTTTTTATGGTAACAAATAGTGGCTGACAAAAGTTTGCCTACAGTTGTGTGTGCTGTTTGAAATGTTTTCCGTTAGGGCTTACAACGATACAATTCCTTCTGTTTTGTGGACACATAATGCTAGAGTTTTATTATCATTAACTTTCTTAACTATCCGTTGGGCGGGGTGGGGGAATGCAAACTTTTAGCAGCCACTGCTTGGGGAATGGAGAGGGTGGGGGGCGGCGTTTTATTTTATAATTTGATACGTTTTTAAACGATATTTTGTAATAAAGATAATAAGATGCGTTGCTTAGCACGTCAATTTCATTATTTACGTTTTGGTTTTGTTACTTTTTCATTTTTCAATACTTTTGAGCGTGTGGGATTATGTTTCGTTTTCTTTTCATTTGAAATGTTTTCAATATTCTGTTTTTTTTTAATAATAACTTTATTTTTTTTTTTTTTTTTTTGTAACAACTTATATTAGAAAAGTAATGATAAATAAAATGATAATTGTTATTGATGATGATAATACAATGCGGGTATGTTCTGTAATTCACTGTCACTGTAGTGGGATCGAAAAAGGGGATTCCATAACACTAGGCAATAACAATTTTTTTTTTGTTATAAATAACCACTATGTCATTCTTATGTACTACGATCCACTGAGTAAGAAAAAATGGTCGACATTTTTTTCTAGGGGTCGACATTTTTGTAAATGGATTTTTTTCATATATAATTTGTCGTAACTCGAAAACAACCAATTTTTGAAATAAATTTTAAAATATTTACCACTAAATTATCTTTTACGTTTGACTTTGAAGCCTTCTAATTTAAACGACAGCTTCGGAATTATTAACAAATTTAAGGCAAAATAATTTGTTTTTCGTATTTTTATGAAATCATAAAATTTTGAAATTTACGAAAAGTGGGCATTTTTTTGTTTTCTGAAATCCTCAATTTGTTTTTTTTTTAAATCATACAATGTTCAAAATTACAAAAAGTGGGCATTTTTTTTAATAGTTTATGAGGAAGCCACCGATCTAGCAATTAAAATGAGGAAGAGATTATTAAATCCGATGAAGGATTTTCGCTTTTATTCAGAATTTAGTGAAGGTATATTCTTGTTTGGTTACGTATGATTTATAAAAAAAAAAACCGAATGGTATGAATAAATGAGACTTCATTGCACTATTTAATAAAACCGACAATCCTTCAAAAAAATTTAATGATCTATACGTCATTGGAACTATCAGATATGTGGCTGTGGCTCCTATTGATAATGGCCCCTTTTTGGTAATTTTCGACATTTTATGATTAAAAAAAAAATAAGTAATGATTTAAAAAAAAAATACAAACAAAAATTTGTTTGCCGTAAATTTGTTAATAATTTTCAGAGGTTTCAAAAAAATGTTTCACCTTAATGTGTTTACAACTCGTATACTGTCATTCAGAATAAAGAGCAAACGTTAAAAGAAAAATTAAAATAATTTATAAAATGTATTCCAACAAATTGCAACAAAATGTTAAAACAAAATTAAAATAATTTTTAAAATTTATTCCAACAAAATCGGACAGCTGGTTATAAAGTTGACATTTAAAAAAAATTTAATCAATTTTTGAAATTTATTCCAACAAAATCGGACAAGTGGTTATAAAGTTGACATTTAAAAAAAATTAAATAAATTTTTGAAATTTATTCCAACAAAATCGGACAACTGGTTATAAATTTGTCATTAAAAAAAAATTTAAATAAATTTTCGAAATTTATTCCAACAAAATCGGTGAACTGGTTATAAAGTTATGACAATTAAAAAAAAAATTGAAATAAATTTTTAAAATTTATTTCAACAAAATCGAACAAGTGGTTATAAAGTTATGACAATTAAAAAAAACTTAAATCAATTTTTGAAATTTATTCCAACAAAATCGGTGAACTGGTTATAAAGTTATGACAATTAAAAAAAAATTGAAATAAATTTTTAAAATTTATTTCAACAAATCGGACAAGTGGTTATAAAGTTATGACAATTAAACAAACTTAAATTAATTTCTGAAATTTATTCCAACAAAATCGGACAAGTGGTTATGAAGTTATGACAATTAAAAACAACTTAAATCAGTTTTTAAAATTTATTTCAACCAAATCGGTCAACTGGTTATAAAGTTATGACAATTAAAAAAAAAAACTGAAATAAATTTTTAAAATTTATTTCAACAAATCGGACAAGTGGTTATAAAGTTATGACAATTAAACAAACTTAAATTAATTTCTGAAATTTATTCCAACAAAATCGGACAAGTGGTTATGAAGTTATGACAATTAAAAACAACTTAAATCAGTTTTTAAAATTTATTTCAACCAAATCGGTCAACTGGTTATAAAGTTATGACATTTAAAAAAAATTAAATCAATTTTTAAAATTTATTCCAACAAAATCGGACAACTGGTTATAAAGTGATGGCAATTAAAAAAACTTAAATTAATTTCTGAAATTTATTCCAACAAAATCGGACAAGTGGTTCTCGAGTTATGACAATTAAAATAAAACTGAAATAAATTTTTAAAATTTATTTCAAGGAAATCCAACAAGTGGTTCTCGAGTTATGACAATTAAAAAACATAAATCAATTATTAAAATTTATTCGAACAAAATCGGACAACTGATTATAAAGTAATGACAATTAAAAAAACTAAATCAATTTTTAAAATGTATCTCAACCAAATCGGACAAGTGGTTCTCGAGTTATGACAATTAAAATAAAACTGAAATAAATTTTTAAAATTTATTTCAAGGAAATCCAACAAGTGGTTCTCGAGTTATGACAATTAAAAAACATAAATCAATTATTAAAATTTATTCCAACAAAATCGGACAACTGATTATAAAGTAATGACAATTAAAAAAACTAAATCAATTTTTAAAATTTATTTCAACCAAATCGGTCAACTGGTTATAAAGTTATGACAATTAAAAAAAAAACTGAAATACATTTTTAAAATTTATTTCAACCAAATCGGACAACTGGTAATAAAGTAATGACATTTAAAAAAAATTAAATCAATTTTTAAAATTTATTCCAACAAAATCGGACAACTGGTTATAAAGTGATGGCAATTAAAAAAACTTAAATTAATTTCTGAAATTTATTCCAACAAAATCGAACAAGTGGTTCTCGAGTTATGGCAATTAAAAAACATAAATCAATTATTAAAATTTATTCCAACAAAATCGGACAACTGGTTATAAAGTTATGACAACTAAAAAAACTTAAATCAATTTTTAAAATTTATTTCAACAAAATATGACAAGTGGTTCTCGAGTTATGACAATTAACAACTCCAAATATTTTTTTTTTTAAAAACCTCTCCATAAAAAACCTGCTCCACCATTTTTGTACTCAGGCAACGATAGCACAGAACTGTATAGTAGTTATTTATTAAAATTGTTGTTGTTGCATAGTGTAATCCATTGTTTAATTGAAAAAATCCTTCGGAATACACAACAATGCCCTTCGGATTTTTTTTTTGGCTAACTACGAATGCAAAATCACACTTTCTGTGGTGAACGTGAATTGGCGAACACTCCCGATAATCACAAAAATTAAGCTTAATCTCGTCTGTATGTTGGTTTTGTATTATAATTACGGTTTCTCATTCTTTTTTTTTTATAATTTATCATTTTTCTTGTTTTTTTTTTTTACTATTATTTATAAATTATATTCGTAATTCATGAGTATTTATTGTATGTCAGTGTGTGTATAGAAATAGAGAGATAGAGAGAGAGAGAGACAGAGCGACAGTTGTTTGCATTTCTTTTCATATGTATGTATATATATATGTACGTTTGTTTGTTTGTTTTTTTTTTATATTTATACAATTACAACCGATTTGCATCATCTTAGGACTATGGTTGTGCTCAGCCATCTCACGATTGCCGTCAGGGGGCATCGCAAGACATGGATCGATGTTATAAGATGTGCTGATAAATGTATCCATGATATCCGGTGCCTTGTTGTTGAGCCTGTGTTGCGGGATTCTTCCAGACCTGCAAAGAGAATTTTTAAATTTGTAGGTTAGTTTGCAGCGTCATTAAAAATTCAGCGGGCACTGTGTCATGTGCGATTGGACACAATCTCCATTGCCACGTTTAAATGAGGACGATTGCTGGTGATTATTTAAGGCAGACTAAAACCTGACACTATCAAATACAGGGTTCTCCAACAAGAGGTGTTATTTTGAATCACCCGGTATTTCGGTAGCTGTCACTTTTTGGAGCTTTTATTCTTTTTATTATTCCAACTTAGCGCCAAAAACAAATGTTGTCAATCCCATTGCGGGCTTTTTAAATGACGAATTCCGGGTATTTGTCAAAGAGTATATCGTTCATTTACTTCAATAGTGTCATAACTCAAAACTGGATTTTTTCAACAGAGCGTCGTCTAAAATTCTCATGTGATGAATTTCATGTAAAAATCGAGATGCATTGAACCCGACCCCCTCAGATATCGGTGAAATTTTGTTCATAGCTAAATTTGATCAATACAAACAAACTCTCATTTTTAGAAATGACTGCTTTGGGATTTTTTGGGCGTGGCACAGTGGGAAAGTTTTGGAAAAAACGCGAAAATGGTCGAAAAGAGCTCCATTTAAACTACAATAACTCAGAATGGGCTGAACCGATTTGCATGATCTTGGTATCATTAAAAAGATATTTTAAAAGGCTTTATGACACGTTATGACAAAAAAAAATGAAATACACTGTAAAAAATTTTGTAAAAAAAAAAGAATTTTAACTAACGAAAAAATCAAAAATTTACAGTGTATTATTTTTTTTAGAAAGGTTTAACCTTCACCTATAACATATCCAAAAAGTAAAATGGGTTCTTTTTTAGTTTTTTTTATATAATTTTTTAAGTAGTGTCACTTCTAGTAATTGCCCTTATATTTTATAACAAAAAAAATGTTTTATATTTTTTATTTTTTTTATATTTTATATTTACAGGTAAAATAAGTAAACATTGTCCCAGGAAAATTATGAATATGTTTCCTGATGAACGTACCGAAATTCATAATTATAAACATAAATATTTTTATGCATCTGTACTTATTGTTTGAATTCATATTCACTCAAATTTTTAAAATATACGCGTAAAAATTTTAAAGGGATATCTTGGCTTCTCGAAACTGTTTATAATTATGAATTTCGGTACGTTCATCAGGTGCATTTATATAGCAATTTTTAAGGCAAGCAAAAACTTTTTGGGGTTGAAACATATTCATAATTTTCCTGGGACAATGTTTTTTTTTTAAACGTGTCATAAAGCCTCTTTTTAATGATACCAAGATCATGCAAATCGGTTCAGCCCATTCTGAGTTATTGTAGTTTAAATGGAGCTCTTTTCGACCATTTTCGCGTTTTTTCCAAAACTTTCCCACTGTGCCACGCCCAAAAAATCCCAAAACACTCATTTCTAAAAATGAGAGTTTGTTTGTATTGATCAAATTTAGCTATGAACAAAATTTCACCGATATCTGAGGGGGTCGGATTCAAAATTTCAGTTTTATCTCGATTTTTAAATGAAATTCATCATGTGCGGCTTACAGAGATAAAACAGGAAAAAACCATAGGATTCCCGAATAAACTAGAGTCTTCACATATGTTTGTATATGTGAATATACTGCAGAACAAAAGTCAACCAAAGACCATAAAGAGTTCAGACATCGCAAGTCTACTTAATATCTACTTTTTTTAAAACAAATACTATTTAAATACCCTCTGGGAAATATTTAGAAAAGGACTTGCGACGTATGGTCTTTGGTATGTGTATAAATATCAATTTCTTACCGCCAATAAAATTCAGCTGATCATCGTTGATGGTTGCAATACCGGGATGTAATTTGATTTCTGCAAGAGATTAAACACACATGAAATTCTCGCTTTATTGTCTGTACGTTGTCACTTACCGTATAATCTGAGAGTGCCTTCGGCACGGCCCAATGAGTTTGTGCTCACGCAGTGATAGGTGCCCACGTCGGATGGTGAAAATGAACGTACCGTAAGCAACATAATGCCACGATAACCGTCTCTCTTCTCCGTAATGGCATATTTGGGTCTAATAAATTTAGATCTTAATAATTTTCATAGTTTTCTTATCGTCACAGAAAAGCTTACCCATCCAATAGCATTTCCGGACCAGCTGGTCCCGTTTCCAATGCACTATTCGAAGTACTGGAAGAGCCGCTCTGAGTTCGGGCACCCTTGAGCCAATACGAAACGGGAGACGGGGAGGCCTCGACATGACACTCGAGCTGAACATCGGAACCGAGTGGTGTGCCCAACAATTGACTCGGTGCTCGAACCATGGGGGCGACTAGATATGGAGATTTCGAAGAAAACATTCTTGTTAGGTTCAGTTCATAAACGAAGGGGGGCAAGGCTAAAAGTCCAACCCACAATTAAATCAAAACCACACTTGCTTATTTGGACCTTAAATACTTTATGGTGTATTTAAAGTCTTTATTTTAATGGTTAATTTTCAACCAATCAAATTTCAATCAACCGATTTTTAATCTGAGCTTAGTGTTTGCAACCTTCAGTCATAGACATTGAAACATTCAGCCTAAAGGCCGATTTCGAACGACAACATTCCCATCCTTTGTAGGCGACAAACAGTGGCTTCGAAATCACATTGTGGCTCGAAATCGCAGTTTAGGCTGAAGGATTTAATGTCGATGACTGAAGGTTTAAAACACTAAGCTTCGATTAGAAATCGGTTGATTGAAATTTGATTGGTTGAATATTAACCATTAAAATAAACACTTTAAATAAAGACTTTAAATACACCGTAAGACATTTAAGGACCAAATAAGCAAGTGTGGTTTTGATTTAAACCTCCAGATTTTTGCTTTTCAACTCATTCGGTAGCGAGTATAAAGAACTTACACTGCACGCTCAAGGATACTCTTTTGCTGACCGCTGGTGGTACATCGTTCGAAGCGATGCATAGATAAGCGCCCATCTGACGTCGCTCCAGGCGTGCCAATTTCAAGGCAGCTCCCTGATACGACTCCACTATAAAATCACCAAAAAAATCATTAACAATCTTGCTCCACTTCTCTATTGGCAATGTGCTACTTACCTCTCATTAACTCTCGACTTCCCGGCTTACGCAACAGTATCATTTCACCATCTTCCCGGCGCCATGTCACCCGAGGCGTTGGATTGCCAGTGGCCTTGCACATCAGTGTGGCATCTTCCCCCTCTTGTACGGCCAAATCCGATGAGGATTCTTCGTTGATAATATCTGGAGGAACTGTAGGCGAAATTTAATATATTAGCCGTTTGCATTGGGTATACATAGCAATATGGGAAGACTGTACCTTGGACATCAATGCAACCGACTTGTTTCTTCATGGGACTTGTATTTATTTGACACATGTAGCAGCCACGATCACTTTCTCGCAGTTTGCTGATTTTCAACTTCCAGGTGTGCATATCTTCGTGCATGACGCTAATGCGGGCATTGTGCGTGACCACACGACCCTGCAGGGCAAGGACTGTTTGATCGGAGGCTCTCAGCCAGCCAACCTGAAAGAGAAATGGGAATGCAAAGCTGTAGCTAAAACAAAAATAAATGCAAAAGCTTGTTCTACTTTCTGTTCACATAGTTTTGAGTACAATTTTAGCTCAACTAAAAATTATTTACTTTTCGCTTATTACATTTCCATGGCTGCGTTTAAAGCCAACTGTAACCGTAACTAAAGTTTCGAAACTGTAAAAGCTACTCCGCAATGAAAGCATTCAAAATACAATTTGTAACGTTATCAGACAAGCTTGCATAACTTTACGGAAGCTTTCGAATCTTGGATGACATGGAATGCTTCACCCATTACAAATTAGGTTGGCCTAAATTAAATATATTTTCATAATAACTTCACCGCCAAAGCTTTTCGTATGACTCTAATGCTTTCGATTATAGCTCACCAGAACTTTCTCAAAACTTAATAACATTTGTTAATTATTTTAAAGCTTTCATTGTGCCTTGTAAGACTTTTGACTAAAACTGATAAAGGCAAGTAGTTTAAAAATGCTTGACTAAGGCTCAAATGGAGAAGTATGAAAGCTTTCCGTAATGTTTATGAATTCCTATACTACATCAACAGCTTTTGCCAAATATTTTAGAAATGTTCGACTAAAGCTCACAAAAACAATTGTTAAAGCTTTCCGAAGTTAATGTTTTTTTTTTGTTGCTTTTAAAGCTTTTACCAAGTATTTATATTTTGTTGAAAGCTTTATCCTTACCTTAATGAACAATTTGCCAAGCTTTTACCAAGTATTTTAAAAATAGCCGACTCAGGCCCTCATAGACAATTGTGAAAGCTTTCCCTAAAGTTTATGGTTTCCTGGTTACTTTTAAAGCTTTTACCAAGTTATTTAAAAACGTTTGACTAACGTTGACAACAAAAAATTTTAAAGTTTTTCACGATGTTAATGTTTTTTTTTCTGTTGCTTTAAGAGCTTTTATCAAGTATTTTAGTAGTCTTTGCCTAAAGTCCACATATACAATTGTGAAAGGTTTCACAAAAGTTTATGGTTTTCCGTAGTACTTTAAAAGCTTTTACCAAGAAATTAAAAAATGCTTTTACCAAGTATTTTTAAAATATCTGACTCCATCCATCATATACAATCGTGATATGATTGTTGCTTCTAAAGCTTTTACCAATTACCAATTATTTTTAAAGCTTTTCATGAAGTTAATGTTGTTTTTGATTTTAGAGCTTTTACCAAGTATTTTAGTAGTTTTTGCCTAAAGTCCACAATGACAATTGTGAAAGCTTTTACTAATGTTTATGGTATTCTTTAGTACTTTAAGAGTTTTTACCAACCATTTTATAAGTGGTTGACTCAAGTCCACATAGACAATCGTAAAAGCTTTCCCTAAAGTAACTGGTTTCCACGATACTTCTAAAGATTTTACTAAGTATTTTGAAAATGTGACTAAACCCCGCAAATACAATTACAAAAACTTTCCCTAAAGCTAAATGCTTTGTTGTTACTTGTAAAGATTTTACCAAGTTTGACAGATCCAACATAGACAATTCTAAAAGCTTTCCCATAGTTTATGAAGCGTTTCAAAAGCTTTAACTATATACTTTAATTATAATTTTAAATGAAAGTATTAAAGCTTTCAAGACTGTACTAAAGTTTTCGAATCTAGTAACTCCTGCTACTAAAAGCTCATTAACCTCCAATTTCTCAGCAGGTGTCAGAGATGTGTGGAGTTTGATTTCAATAACTCTTTCTAAACTTTAATGGAGTTTCTTGGCAGTGGAGGAGACAAGCGATTACAATTAATTATTCATTGCGTTCGCGAAAGCTGTCAACGATTAATCAATAGCTCTCTTAAAACCATTCAATGATGATTCTTAATACAAACTATGGCTATTGCAAAAGCAGATTTAGAAATATAAAGAAAGCTAAAGCTTAAATTTGTCAGTTTACATTTAAGGAATATTAACGGTCTAGCAGTTGCAAAAATTGTGAATTAAGGAACTTAAATTTACGAACACAATTGATTGATTCTTCAGGAATTTTTGTTTTATTTTAACCAACTAACTTACCTTATTTTTTCCCAAATTCCTCACAGAACAGGCTAATATCGCTTCTCTGCCCGCCGGAAATGTCACATTATTTATTGTACCAATAAATTCTGGATCCGGATCTAATTGCATATTATTTGCTTCTGTGGAAAAAGGGAATATTGAGATATACTCGTCTGATTGGGGAGTGAGTCATCGACAGCACTTACCATTCATGCTTTGTGACGATGAATTTGGACATTTTGTGGCCACAAATAGGAATATAATGAACAGCGGATGCAATCGTTCCATTTTGTTGTTGTCTTATTGTTTGTTTTGATTTTGTAAATGATCTTGTAGAATCACAGTTTATTTGGAATGTAAACGTTTATTATTTCTAACTCGGTTGTTGTTGCTGTGCTGTGGACAGGCGGTGGCAAAGTGCATACAAATTGTTGTTGGTTTTTGGCATTTATGGATTTTTGATTGAATCTGAAAGTAAAGCAAAGAAGAAGACAATTTTAGAGAAGTGATTTAAACAAAGGCCAAACAGAAAATAGTCAATTTTCTTTAAATGTTACCCCTTGAAATTCCACACCCATCCAAGATTGCAAGCGAACTAACAAATTCAATATAGACTCCATCCTATGATGGAGAATAGAAGAAAAAAACACACAAAAACCCATAAATCCTTACCAATCCATTATCTCGGAAAATGTTTTATTCGAAAAAAATGTAAACACAAAATATATTTCTCCGTATGAGAACGAGAGCAAAGAGCACCTCATGTCAAAGGATTACGTTTTCACCTAACTTTGGAATTAGTTACAGATAAATATTTTCTTTTTTGTTGTTGTTGTTGTAGTTTGTTTGGTTATTTATCGATTATGATGGATGCTAGTTTGTTGTTGTTTTTTGTTTTGTTTTGTTTTGGTTTGAAAAGGTTTGCTAGTCAACGATAACAACAGAACATATTTCATATGAATTCTGACGATAAATAATAACAACAGCTTCTATACCGAACCATAAGAATGGAATTTATTATTGTCCATTCGCATGACAGCATGTCTCTGGATGGTATGTTCAGTTGGTGTATGCGTTTTGTGACACGGACATTGGGCTGGGTGTCTGCTAAGGGGTAAATAAGCATAACACATCCTTCTAGGATTCTTAGGATAGTGTGTCATTTCCTCACAACTCTCTCGTTGTATGTGCAAATAAGCTTGGGCCCACATAATCTAGGTGAATGAAATAATATTTATAATGGTGAATGAAATAATATTTATAATACCGTGTACTCTCTCATAAGCGGACACCTAAGGGATTGAGAATTTTGTCCGCATATGAGAGGTGTCCGCTTATGAGAGAAGTACACAAGAGGGCAGAAGCGGATTGGTACTGAAAAAAGTGTCCGTTTATGAGAGTTGTCCGCTTAAAAGAGGCGTCGGCTAGGAGAGAGTACACTTTAATAATATTTAGGACATATTTTCAATTTCCTTATTTTTCATAAGATGAAGTACATTCGTATTTGGCCCTGCAAAGCCTTAATCAAGTAATCAGTTATTCAGTTTATCAATTAATCACGTAATCATTTAACCAATTACGCAATTAATAAAATAATTAATTAATCAATTAATCAAATAATTAATTAATCAATTAAGATATGAATTAATTAATATATTAGTCAATTAATATATTAATTAATTATTCAATTAATCAATAACATAATAAATAAATTACTCAACTAATCAAGTAATCTATTAATCAATTAATTAATTTATCAATTATTCAATTAATTTATTAATCAATTTATGAATTAATGAATTAATATATCAATCGATTAATTAATTAATATATTCATCAATTGATCAGTTAATCAATAAATCAATTAATCAATTACCCAATTATTCAATTAATTAATTAATATATTAATCCATTAATTAGTTAATATATTAATCAATTAATTAAATAAGATATTAATCAATTACCCAATTAATCAATTACATTTTAACCAATTAATTAATTAATATATTAATCCATTAATTAGTTAATATATTAATCAATTAATTAAATAATATATTAATCAATTACTCAATTAATCAATTAATCTCTAATCAATTACTCAATTAATCAATTAATCTCTAATTAATTAAACAATTAATTAATCACTTAATCAATGTAGTTTTTAATCACTTATTTATTAATCAATTAATCAATTAGTCATTTAACCAATTACGAAATAAATCAAATAAATAATTAATCAAATAAGTAATTAATCAATTAAGAAATTAATTAATTAATATATTAGTCAATTAATATATTAATTAATTAATCAATTACATAATTAATAAATTACTCAATTAATCAAGTAATCTATTAATCAATTAATTAATTTATCAATTAGTCAATTAATCAAATAGTCAATTAGTCATTTAACCAATTACGAAATTAATCAAATAAATAATTAGACAATTAATCAAATAAGTAATTAATCAATTAAGAAATTAATTAATTAATATATTAGTCAATTAATATATTAATTAATTAATCAATTACATAATTAATAAATTACTCAATTAATCAAGTAATATATTAATCAATTAATTAATTTATCAATTAATTTATTAATCAATTTATGAATTAATATATCAATCGATTAATTAAATAATATATTAATCAATTACTCAATTAATCAATAAAACAATTAATTAATCACTTAATCAATGTAGGTTTTAATCACTTAATCAATGAATTAATTAATCAATTACTGAATTAATCAAGTAAACAACTAATTAATGAATCCAGAGGGGTTAAATCGTACGAAAGTGAGTGGGAGGGCAGTGAATAGGACAACTTCTGGAAATAAACTTGTCACCAGATTGATTTTGCAATAAATCGCCTGTTAAGCGTGTCATGTTGCAACAAAATCTCGTTGATGTTAAGCTGAGTAAGTTTGTGGAAACCAAAATTCAGTTAGCATGGCTTGACAACGCTTGCCATTCTCTGCAACGACAGCTCCTTCCTCATGACGAAAGCAGAAGAAATAAGGACCGCCAGCGGGTAAACCGACCAGGGCGCTTTTTTTCACTTATTACTTTTCCATTTGGAGGGACATTTTTCTGATTTGTTTACTTTTGTCACAGTAATATCGGCGTACGTCACCATTTTTTGTTCTATTCCAAAGCAAATGCGCCTTAAAGTAGAGTATCATAAAGTCTACGACGGCCGACATAATCCCTGGTTTTATTTTATATGTTCCAAAAAACAAAATAAGTAAATTTGTGAAATATTAAGTTATTTGATATCGAAACACACCACCATACATACAAATGCCGGCGATTATGTCTGTGGCCATAGATTAAAGCGACTTATGTCGAAAACATGAATATTGAACTGAACCATATTGAAATATGCCCTGCCGATGATATCAGCGAACACATACACGTCGTCAACTGCAAAAGCCCCAGACGCGGAAATTGTTTCCGGATACCGGTTGGAAACGGTCGATTCTAAAGACTTCACTGAAGCTAAGTTTCGGTTTGAAACCCATTAAGACCATCAAACATTTTTTCAGCGTCTGCTTTCATAAATCCTGGCGACATGTTAGCTTCGCTAGAAAAGGCATGAGCAATGCGGAGTCGGCTATAAACACTGGGATCCATTCGGATTCGAGAGAGACTCCTCGTCTGTTCTTTTATGGATGTTAAGGGATATAAGTAATCCAGTTGAGGTCAAAGCAGCAGTTTTCCGGCACAGGGCTGAGTCGGTGTCAGAGTCCTGGAGTCTGACAAATTTGCCCGGAGTCTGGAGTGGAAAATGTTGCTCGACTCCGACTTTTTTATATACTTGCATTTCCCAGAAAGTCTACTGAAAACAAAAAATGTTAATTATTTATTAATTTTTCCGACTGAATGTAATTTATATTTTGACTTCGGAAATCTAAAAAAATTATATAAAATTTCAGTGATTAAAAAAAAAATTGTTAACCGCGGACAAATATGAGAAATAAATAAAGGGTGTTTTTTTATTGGGGTATAGAACTTTAAGTTGGCGTCACTTTTTTAACTGGCGGCCATTTTGTCAGCTGTCAAGTGATTAATATTTAGTTTGGTTTGCCATTTCATCATGAACAGGTTGACAAAAGAACAACGCTTGCAAATCGTGCAAATTTATTTCGAAAGTAATGGTTCAGTTCGCCAAGTTCACCGCAAGCTCCGTCCATTTTATGTCATTACATCCACAAAAACTGACTGTTTGGTGTGCTCTATGGGCTGGTGGAGTCATTGGGCCATACTTCTTCCGAAATAATGCTGGAGAGTCAGTTACCGTTAATGGAGACCGGTATAGAGCCATGATAACCGACTATTTTGTTCCCGAATTGGATGGCATGAATGTCGATGAGTTGTGGTTCCAACAAGTGGTTGAAAATTGGACCTGTTGAATTGGCTTTATTCGAGCCAGCCGCGGCGGCCACATGCCCGAAATCATATTTAAACATTAATGGCATAAAATTATCCTTCCAATAAAGCCAAATTGATGGACATTAAAACGATTTTCTTGTGTTTTATTTCAATTCGAAGTTCTATACCTCAATAAAAAACACACTTTACTTGCATTTCCCAGAAAGTCTACTGAAAACAACCGATGTTAATTATTTATTAATTTTTCCGACTGAATGTAATTTATATTTTGACTTGAAAAATCTAAAAAAAATTATATAAAATTTCAGTGATTAAAAAAAATTGTTAACCACGGACAGATATGAGAAATAATTACATCTTCAAGAATTAGACTAGGACATATAGAGAATTTCCGCGTGCAAATTAAGTAACACTTGCTAGTAATAAATATACACGATATTCGCCTAGGTCGACATAAGTTATTTTAATGTGCTGACACAGCTACTATTGGTATGTGTAGGTACACACACATACGTATACACTCACACCCTTTAAAATGACAAATATGATACTCTCACATGACCACGACACTCACACTCCCGGTTGACATTTGCATTGAAAATTATGTGGATCAGGATCGCATATCATTCGCACACATATGTATACACATAACTGCACACACACACACCTACATACATTCCATACAATAGAAAAGTATGTGTGCGTTTCTTGTTATGCTGGGGCTGTGTTGTTGTTATTTTGTGTGCCTTTTGCCGGGATAAAATGTCACAAAATATAATGCCAAACCAAACCAAGAGTCAGTCATCTTCTGCATGTGTGTGTGTGTGTGTGAGCAAGGAGTGTGCCAACGTACATATGTATGCTCACAACATATGGGGAGAAATCCATGACTTGAAAATGGATGGTTTACCTTCAAACACATTTAGAATTTAGATTGCAAATATGTGTCACCGCATACCATTTCACTACTCAAATGCATCACTTCCAAATGCACACATACTTGCACACACACACACACACTCCGGCAAATATACTTACATAACAATATATTTATATGTATGGCGACATGAATGTACCCAACATACCAACGTCAGAGTTCTCATATTTTCCCTGTGGGAGACATGTGTTAAGTATGGTAAACGTGAAGCGGATTAATTTCCTTGGCATCTGCATCTCGAGGTGTTATGTTGTGAAGACTCCTAAATGATGTTTGAGACACATTTTAACATTTAAGTAAAAACCTTCCAAGAATTCTTACCCATATCCCACGGCATGCTGCACAGTGCACAGTGGTGGGGAATGCACAACTGCTTCACCGTTTCGTACAGTGATTGGATATTGATGTACGAACGTGGGTGAGTTGTACAAAGTAGTGCGGAATTAAAAGAAGAAAAAAAAACGTCAGACCGGCGGTTAGCGGTTACTCTGAAAGGAAATCGGCTCGTTTGTTTCCATATTTTGTTCTAGGAAGTGGAATTTTAATGTTACCACATGTATAACGTGGAAAAAGTATATCCGGCCTTTATTCCGAACAATTTATAAACTATTTATATAAATCATAAATATGAATAGAATTCCTGAACATTGCCTCATAAATGGGAATGGTATTCCAAAGTATGGGTTTAATCCTCTTGTTTGGGAGTAAGAGTGGTTCCAACTGACACACGAACGAAAAGATATTTATAATTCCATTCTATTAATGGGATGCCAAGTGATTATTGCAAGATTTTTTAATCAACTACCGGATAACTTCTATTCATCCCTAGTAGATTAGATTAGATTCGATTATGCGACTATTACAAAAAATCATCAGCCATTCATGATATCAGGCGGAGCTCACTGCTTTGGGAGAAGTTTATTTTCAGCCATTCCATTTTATCTTTATTTCTATTTATACCGAGACAATGGCGGCTCGTATGACAGTCACTGACTCACTGACAGTTGCCACAATCCTCTTGGTAAGGTTTCATCATGTGGAGTAGGGTGGAGTGAAATTCAAAAAAAAAAAGTTAACCTCGGAATGAGATGTAGTCTGGGGTCCTAATGAGGTGAAAAATAAAGAAAAAAATTTTAAAAAATTTTTAGGGGCCGCGCCACTCCCTCGAAATTTGGAAATTATCGCTATTTTGGCGTTGATTTTAGAAAAATCCTAAAAAGTTTTATGTCAATAAATGTTTGCAATAGCGTAAACAATGAAATAAGGGCATGAAAAAATTTAAAAAAAATTTTCTCATTGTTCAAAAATTTCCAAAAGTAAAATAAGTCAAATCGTCCCTTCTTCAGAAAATTGACTGAACAATGAAATCGCCACCAAAGCTACAAATATTAGTCGATTATCCTCATATTTGCCTCAAATACTTTTGTTTGGGCACTAAGTCGTTAATTTTTAGGATTTTTTCTAAAATCAACGCCAAAATAGCGATAATTTCCAAATTTCGAGGGAGTGGCGCGACCCCTGAACATTTTTTAAAATTTTTTTCTTTATTTTTCCCCTCATTAGGACCCCAGACTACATCTCTTTCCGAGGTTAACTTTTTCAAATTAAAAAAAAACATGTTTTCACTCCACCCTAATGTACAGGGTTTTCTTGAGCAAAAATCAAAAGTGTAGTTTGAATTAGCGATTTGGTCTGCTTGCGACAGGCGAGTTGGTAGTGAGCTTATGGGTTCAATTCCCACCAGAGGCTTTGTTCTGGCGCTGCAAAAATCTAGCCGTATGATCTTTTTCATCCGGTGTACGCTTGGACCCAAAATGACATTATAAATATACTTTGTATTGTAATTAATAATAAATAAATAAAAATAAATTAACTCAGTTTAGCAATTAATTGTTAAAATTTTCAAGCATACTCCAATTTACTACAGCTGAGTACTATTTACTCATTACAATTACAAAATGTACTTAAATGTAAAACACTTTCCGGTGTCGATTTAAGTACATATTTATTTTGGAATAATATTTAGAACAAATTTGTGTTCAGTCTGACATTCGGAAATACTTTGAATCGTTCATTTGTTCGTTCTTTATTTTTTTTTATTTGCTCATTCAGTCCTTTGTTATTTATTTATTTCACCACGATTATTAAACCACGATTATGTAAAACTCTGTTTCCAATAAAACGAAGTTTAAACTTTAAATACGTTTTTGAGTGGTGAATCAAAATAATCCACATTTTTGGCTGTTGATGTGGCAACACTCACACATGTTTTACATTAAAGTTTTGACATAGACACATGTACAGAACCGGTGTACAGAACCGGTGTGTAATGTATTTTATTTGCGGAATTTGGTGAGTCAAAATAATTTCGATTCTTCTTCTTCTTTCGTTGTGTCATATGGCTATTAAACTGTAGTTTAAACGGCCAATATTGGACGATTAAACTACGTTTAAAGATGTCAATCTGACAGTTGTCACTTACTGAAACAGATGTAACTTTGACAAATATCATTTCGCAGCTGTCATTATGACAGATGTCACTTTGACAGATGTCACTTTCACAAATGTCACTTTAACAGATGTCACTTTGACAGATGCCAATCTGACAATTTTCACTTTGACAGATGTCACTTTATTTATTTATTTATTAATTAATTAATTAAATTATTTATTTATTTATTTTTTTATTTATTTATTTATTTATTTATTTATTTACTTATTTACTTATTTATTTATTTATTTATTTATTTATTTATTTATTTATTTATTTATTTATTTATTTAATTATTTAATTATTTATTTATTTATTTATTTATTTATTTATTTATTTATTTATTTATTTATTTATTTATTTATTTATTTATTTATTTATTTATTTATTTATTTATTTATTTATTTATTTATTTATTTATTTATTTATTTATTTATTTATTTATTTATTTATTTATTTATTTATTTATTTATTTATTTATTTATTTATTTATTTATTTATTTATTTATTTATTTATTTATTTATTTATTTATTTATTTATTTATTTATTTATTTATTTATTTATTTATTTATTTATTTATTTATTTATTTATTTATTTATTTGCCAAAGTGACATCTGCCAGATTGACATCTGTTAAAGTCTCACTTTGACATATTCAACTTTGACAGATGTCACTTTGAAGGGTGTCAATCTGACAGATGTCACTTAGCCAGATGTAACTTTGATAACTGTCATTTTGACAGATGTAACTTTGACAAATGTCATTTTGACAGATGTCATTTTGACAGATATCATTTTAACAGATGTCATTTTGACAGATGTCATTTTGACAGATGTCATTTAGACAGATGTCACTTTGTTTATATATTTTTTTTATTTATTTATTTAAATTTGTATTTATTTATTTAGTTAATTAATTATTTGTTTATTTTTTCATCAATTTCTATAAACCATTTTAGAATTCCAGTTGGTTCGCAGTTCAGAGGTGGTGTGAACTGGTTCGGTTTGTTAAAATGACTTTCAGATACTCTTAGACCGGGTGCCGGTTCGGCTAAGTGGTTCATAACAAAATTATTTGTTGATGCAATTCATTTTTTTTTTCAAAACAAAAAACTGTCAACAGATAGTTGTGTACAAGAAACAGAAAGCAAATTAAGAACTTCTTAAGTCATCAATGTGATGTTTTTCGAAAACTCATACACTTTTTTCTTTGGCTGTTTTTGGTTTGGTTGCGACACCGACAAACAAGTGATTTGGTTCCGTTCAAAGTCGGTTTGGTTTGAATCCCTGATTAAACTACATCAGCAACATATTTTTTCAATGTTTAGCCCGTTTTTAGTATGTTCTTATTAATACTTTCAGCCAGAGTTTACAAGTTTACTGTGTACATGATCTTTTAAGAGTCTTGCAAAATCTTTACCGTAAGGCCAGAATTTGTTCCCTTTGTGAATTGTTCCCGCTCGTTTACAGCGCCTACTGCGGGGGCAATATGATGTGTGGCAACGATTTTTTTGATTACCTAATGATAGAATACAGATTTCCTGGGAAGTTTTTTCCTTGATACCAAAAAAAAGGGAACTTCTCGATGTCGGGAAATTGTAATTCATACATTTGTTTGGGGTATGAAATAATGTTGACATCCGTGTGTATTTTCAAATAAAACCGAACCAGCCAGTTGGAAATGCAATGCCAACTTACCCACTGTGCACAGTAGTGTTTAAGGTAGTTATTACCCATGTGACTTATTTTTCGAGTTAGTACATGAATTAATGCCTGAGTGAATTTATCAGACCGGCCTCGTTGTCACATCCAAATGTTTTTAATACGAAAAACTAAACTGTTATACACATGTTCCATGTATGACAAATATGATACATATGTAGTGGTGGCGTTTCCCTATGAATGCTTCACAGCAATTGCATTGCTATGTGCCATTGTCTGAGTGTGCGTGTGTGTGCGTGCGAATGTGAAATGCCAATGCCTGTGTGGGGCGGCGATGTGAAAGCGCCTACCAAACCGACAAATGCGAATGGGCGAGTATTTGTGCACCGGAAACTGTTATGCATTTTTATTGTAGTTGTTGCAGCCGGCGTGTTGCCGGAGTTGTTTGAAAAATCAAAATGTGAAACCTTTCATCATTTTCGGAAATTTTTGCGAATAGGTGCGATTGTATGTGTGCCATACATTTTTCGGTGCTTTTATGCTATGGCAACAAACGGCATATGTGCGAGTGTTTGTGTGCAAATGTAGCGAAAGGTGCGATTGTTTGTGGGGCTCTTTGTATTGTGAATTGTATATTCGTAGTTTGTATTTCAAATAGAAAACGGCAAAAAAAACGAAATACGAAATACAAAAACCCAACTAGGAAATGTTTCATTTTAATTTTGTGACGTATGCATTTGTTTGTTATTAGTATATACACGCACACACACACACATGCATGCATATGTTCATATAGATGTGTGTGTACACATTTATTTCGATATTGTACATACATTTGTATGTATACAGACACACATATGCATGAATGCCTGACCTGATGGCAGTTGTGTTATGCTCGGTGTCCCTCCTCTATCTACATTCCATGCCATTAATCTTCACAGCAATTCATTTGTCTTCTCCAAAAATAGAAATTTCAAAATCTCTCCAAAAAAAAAAAAACAAAAACAAAAGTGCAAGCAACGTCACAAACAAACAAAAAAAAAAGTATTAAAACTAGAAAATAGCATCGGCAACAACTCAAAGTTATTTATTAAAGTAATTTTCCATTGTTTGAGCAATCTATGGCTCGAAATAAAATGCTTTGTTACACACATGACCAGAGACAGTGGTACAAAATATACAAAAAAAAAAAGGAAAAAAAACGAAAATGAACAAATGGCCACATTGGCGAATATGAACACACAACCAAGCTGGATTGATGAGCTGAATGTGTAGCGAGTTAGGCTGTCATAGGAGTATGTCAGTCTGACCGACTTCGACCAGATACGGTGCTTTTGCCACCCAGTAAATAGTTCAGAAGATGTGTCAATCTCAACAAATAGATTTATGTAAAACTAACAATTTAGAGAAGCTGAGAAGTAGGCCAGCACTGGCAAGAAACCATGCAGCGCCAGTGTACTCGCTGAATGTGACCCATACACATTGGAGAAATATTCAGAGCTGTCAAATCGCTGCCCTTACAACAGCAACTGGCTGTCTCCTCATGTCTTCTTCGATCGGCCACCTGCACGAAAAGGAGATGTGGAATAGGGTGGAGTGAAATTCAAAAAAAAAAAGTTAACCTCGGAAAGAGATGTAGTCTGGGGTCCTAATGAGGGGAAAAATAAAGAAAAAAATTTTTAAAAATTTTTAGGGGCCGCGCCACTCCCTCGAAATTTGGAAATTATCGCTATTTTGGCGTTGATTTTAGAAAAATCCTAAAAAGTTTTATGTCAATAAATGTTTGCAATAGCGTAGACAATGAAATAAGGGCATGAAAAAATTTTCTCATTGTTCAAAAATGTCAAAAAGTAAAATAAGTCAAATCGTCCCTTCTTCAGAAAATTGACTGAACAATGAAATCGCCACCAAAGCTACAAATATTAGTCGATTATCCTCATATTTGCCTCAAATACTTTTGTTTGGGCACTGAACAAGCTCAAACTTTTCAATTTCGAATAAGTTAAGTCATTAATTTTTAGGATTTTTCTAAAATCAACACCAAAATACCGATAATTTCCAAATTTCGAGGGAGTGGCGCGACCCCTAAAATTTTTTTAAATTTTTTTTCTTTATTTTTCCCCTCATTAGGACCCCAGACTACATCTCTATCCGAGGTTAACTTTTTCAAATTAAAAAAAAAAAAACATGTTTTCACTCCACCCTAATGTGGAACTCTATGCGGAAGCCAAAGAAGTTTCCGTTTAAGTGCTACCATGAGAATCACCCCAAGCGCCGCCAAGGAATATGAAGAGATATCTTCGAGATCTAGGGAGACAGAGAGAGAGAGAGAGTAGTGGCCAGGTACAAAAACAAAGCGTATCAGACAAATCTGAACGACATTCATAGGGATTCATAGGGATGAAGTGGCATCATAGGAGGAGAAAGGTCTACCACGACGAGCCGCAGTGATTCTGGCTGAGCTGAGATGATGAAGCCGCCCAAAGAACGAAACCCGCAAAGTCTACCATTGGTAATACTATGTGAGAAAGCTGAGGTAGAAGAATATGCAATTTGTTTTGCCAAAGGTCCTCCAAATAGAATTCCATGGCGTTGCTGTCTGCCAGTTGAGGGAACTAATAAAGCGGTAAAATCGTACATGGCAAATCTAAACTCGAAATTCTTTTTTTTACCTTTCCTTGGTGAATTTTTGGTATGACGCCCATGTCCACGGTGCAGAGAGACCATCAATCCATGTGTCATCAGAGCTATCAAAAATTTTCAAAAACCAAGTGCTCTCAATATTTTCCGTAGTCGAATGGAAATATTGTGAAATTTTACAAAGTTTCCAGCTTGTTATGGTTTATGGAGCAACAATCATTCGGGTATCATTTTGTGTCGTTGTTGTTGTTGTTGCTGTTGGCATTTAATTTATGGTTTTATTAAGAAATTTACACATACTTTAAATGCCTGATATTGCATTATTTATAATGCAGCAGCAGTTGCAACAGCAGCAGATGCCTTATTACTCAATTGGGATTCCGATTAGGAAATTCCAATTATATGTCTTTGCATATTTTCCGGAAAAGTGCAAAGTCTGCATTTGTCTACACATACATATGCATGTGTGAATGTATGTAATTCATATAAATAACTGTAGATAGTGTGCGTGTGTGTGTGTGTGTGTGCAAGCATGTGGTCACAACACTTTCATAAATCGTGTGGTTTTTTTCCGGAGGAGGGGGGGGGGGTGCCTAAGGGGCACAGGTGATACAGGAGTTCGAGGTGTGTGAAATATTGCCAAGAATTCACGTATATTTCACAGAGTTCGGGGAACTGTGTTCTGTGATTGCACATCAGAGTTGAAGAATTTTCTTGTTGCAAACAAAAAAAAAAGAAAGGTGTTAAAGGACCAATTTAAGGAGATTTTAAGTCGAGAAAAGACTTAGTAACACTTGATAAATTATTTCCACAATTTTTATTTTTTTTTTATATAGGATCTTTTTTGTAAGGTGTTGAGAACATAAAATGATACTACAAGACAGAAATATTACACCGTGTTACACACATTCTGTCCTATGAACCAAATTTACTTTTTCGGAAAGGGGATATCGGCGATTTTCATGTACACGTCAGAATTTTTTTTTTTAAGTTTAAAGTATAAAGCTGGTAGTGGCCTGTGTGAAAGCCTTTGGACCGATTTTTAACCCTTTTCAGTGATCCAATCGAGCTGATTTTGGGCAGGCAGACTCGTGGAAATGTCTGTATCACGTCAAATGTTTTCATCAATTCTCAGATTTTCCTAAATTTTTTTTTTAAATGGTTATCGTTTTTTTTTTTTTTTTGGTTTCAGTTCAAAAAACATTTTTTTTTCGTAACGCTTAAGTAGTTTAAAAATTTGGAGTCTCTTCAAGTTATGCTAAGGAAAGTGAAAAAAATATTTTTTTTTTCAAAAATAATAAAAATTGGGGGAAATCTGAGAATTGATAAAAATCTATTTTTTAAAAAATTTGTTGTGATACAGACATTTCCACGAGTCTGCCTGCCAAAAATCAGCTCGATTGGATCACTGAAAAAGGGTTAAAAATCGGTCCAAATTCTGACGTGTACATGAAAATCGCCGATACACGTGTATTTTTATTTTTTCCCCTCTTTCCGAATATGTGCATTTGGTTCATAGGACAGAAAAAAATCTATTTTTTGTAACACGGTGTTATTGGAATGCATTTTTTTTCTAATTAACGGCTTTATTTTTTTAATTAATGTCAATCCTCCGGCGCGCCACGAGAAATGATAAAGGGAATCGGCGAATATCGATCTGATGGTGAAGAAGGGCAAGCAACAACTAATAAAGGGTGTTTTTTATTGGGGTATAGAACTTTAAGTTGGCATCACTTTTTTAACTGGCGGTCATTTTGTCAGCTGTCAAGTGATTAATATTTAGTTTGGTTTGCCATTTCATCATGAACAGGCTGACAAAAGAACAACGCTTGCAAATCGTGCAAATTTATTTCGAAAGTAATGGTTCAGTTCGCGAAGTTCACCGCAAGCTCCGTCCATTTTATGCCATTACATCCACAAAAACTGACTGTTTGGTGTGCTCTATGGGCTGGTGGAGTCATTGGGCCATACTTCTTCCGAAATAATGCTGGAGAGTCAGTTACCGTTAATGGAGACCGGTATAGAGCCATGATAACCGACTATTTTGTTCCCGAATTGGATGGCATGAATGTGGATGAGTTGTGGTTCCAACAAATGGTTGAAAATTGGACCTGTAGAATTGGCTTTATTCGAGCCAGCCGCGGCGGCCACATGCCCGAAATCATATTTAAACATTAATGGCATACAATTATCCTTCCAATAAAGCCAAATTGATGGACATTAAAACGATTTTCTTGTGTTTTATTTCAATTCGAAGTTCTATACCTCAATAAAAAACACCCTTTACTTGCAACTTGCAGCGACGTGAAGGTGTAAGCTTTTGGTTAAATCGGCTCCGTCATCAATAGGAAGAGCATGGTGTACGCATAGAAATAAAGTGAAGGCCGTGGTGTGGTAGATAGTGTGTGCGACTATCACACAGAAGAACCCGAGTTCGAAACCGGATAAGACCATCAGACATTTTTCAGCGGCTATTTCCACCTCGTAAATGTTGGCGACTTTACGAGTAAGAGAGTAATCTCTAAGCCATGTAAAACTTCTCTAGAAAAGCATTAGCCGTTCGGAGGTCCAGGTCAGGGACCTCGTACACAAAATTATATCATACACAGCTCACTGATTCGAGAGAAGTTCCCCGTCTGTTCCTTCATGGAATGTTAAGGGAAATAAGTAAGTAAAAAGAAGTAAAATTCAAGAACAGAACTCTCCCTCTATCTCTGCCTCTCTCTCTTTGGATAAGCTTAATTAGCCGTGTACAATTCCTCTGTTAATTAATCGGGTAATTGCGGATGCAGATGAAGATATGCTGGGTATAGATTTCCCTTTACTGTGTCAACAAGTAATATGGGCGTCGAATGAATCGTAAGCTCATCGAAATATTGGAATTGAGCTGGACGGGCGATAGAACGATCGGTAGGCATTGCAAGGCTTGCACGACAGACAAGGCCGAAGCTACGGTGAATGTGGTAGAAGACGTCCAAATCATTGGTATCACAACCTGGAGACAGCAGGCACAACACCGACATCTTAACCATATTCCCGTGATCAGTTGGCTTTCAGTTAAATACCCATTACTCATGTTTATAGGTGAACGGTTTTTATGCCGATTAGAGTTCATATTGAAATAGTTCTGGCGAAGAAATTGTATGGAACACATGTACCTTTTGTTACTATTTCATGTAACATGTCACAGCATTAAAATATTCCACAGGAAAATATTCATTCACTTGTTGAGTAGATGCGAATTGCTGATAAAACATGATAATCCATTTTGTAATTGATCTTAAATTGGTCGTAAGGCTTTAAATTGCAAGTAAAGATGAAGGGAGACGATTGTAGTCTTCCCGGTGAATAATCCAGGCTAAAATCTGCCAACAAGACCAACTTATTTCAAATCAAGTTAAATTTTGCCAAAAACCTGTTGACTCTAAAAAAAAGTGTTAAAATTATGATCTCAAATTGATTTTCAAAAGCGGAGAAGACATTTTGACACTTTTTCAAAAGTGTCTGATGTCTCTATAACACAGTACGACAAAATCAATTTTTTTTGAGTACACATGAGAAATGTTAACAGAATATGAAAATAGGCTTAAAACAAAGAAATACGTGTCTCGGCGTTTTGCTGTAGCACGTCAGAATTTTGAGAAAATCGATTTTAAAGATTCGAAGGATCGTGGAGGTTCACTTGTAACGTAGTACTATTATAAAAATTTCTATAAAAACAGAATGGGTGAACCGATTTAAGTGCTTGAGCCAGTTTTGAAAAGGGAATTAATCATGTAAAATTAAAAAATATCCAAAAAATGTACGAAATTCATTAAAAATACAATGTTGTTGATTTGAAATCCAATAACTAAAGTAGAATCTTTTTCGCTGGCCGGGAATTGCTTGATTCAGCGATTCGGGGCTCCGAGCCAGATCAAACTAAAAATACAGATCGGGGTTTCTGCAATTAGAAAAAATTAAAACAAGTCGTCTGGGATTTTAACCATATGGCGGTCGATTGTTTCGAAGATTGTCATTACTTCTTATCTGCGCCTTAATAATAGTACTACGTTACAAGTGAACCTCCACGATCCTTCGAATCTTTAAAATCGATTTTCTCAAAATTCTGACGTGCTACAGCAAATCGCCGAGACACGTATTTCTTTATTTTAAGCCTATTTTCATATTCTTTTAACATTTCTCATATGTACCAACCACTGTCGTACTGTGTAATAAGTGCTAAAATTGAGCTATTAAGTTGGAGAATCGATTTATTTTATTTTTCCATATTTTTGCATTTTTTTTTTTGAACAAAACTTCTTGTCCACAGCTGTTTAAGAAATGTTCACACTCTATACACCTTTCATCCACTTTTAATCGAACTGACATTTTCAATTTTCTTCACTAGCGAAGCCGGTAAATGAAACATTCCCTGAGGATGAATTATCCGCAGAGGAGAACATGGGAAAATTGCCAAAACACACAAACAACCAAAAAAAAAAAAAACTATGGCTAAAATATATATTATCAATTAGTTAAACAGCAGCGGCAAATAAGCAAATACCCCAAAAGTAAACCAAAAACGAAGTAGGGAAAAGCAAACACAAACACCGAAACTTTAAAACAAAGTGGGGAGGCGATGAAAACAAAGAAAGAAATGGAATGGAATGGTGGGAAAACAAACAAACAAGTGGAAAATAAAACATGGCAACATGAAAATTACATTTAATTTTTGTAAGCTTATTTTCATTAAAGCTTAAACAAACTAACACACTAACATACAAACACACACACACACATACATACAGTCAGCCGTTCAAACATTAAATAGCCAAAACAACATAGACCGAGTCACACACACAGACATAGAACGAGAGGACCGTACGTACGGAGTCCGTAAACACACACACCAAAAATGCACAAAAGAGAATACTAAAAAAACACACACACACACCCAAAATTGCTGTTGCAAGAGACGACGACCACAACAAAAATAAACAGTTTTGTGTGTGTGTGTGTGTGAAGCTCAAAGGTAAACATAACATCAAAACACTCAAGAAGAGAAGCGAGAGACACGGAGAGAAGGAGAGTGAGTCAGTGCCAGCCACATCCCCACAAACCAACACACACACACACACACTACATAAACACCTAAATCTATACTGGGGCGGACAAACAAAAACGCAAACAGGACAAGCAAGAACTTCAAGAGCAGCAGCCAAAACACAATATAAACAGCTTTGAATACCAAACAACAGCAACACAAACACCCCTACCAGGGCTGGCAGTTGTGGCGATTACTCGCCAAATGCGGCCGCATTCTGACAGGTTTGGCGACTTAAATGTGGATTTAGAGTTATGGCGATTTTTATGATTTATTGCCCACATTTCCTTTTTACAAATGTCCCAAAATTGCCGCAGCAATTAAATTGTTGTTGATAATCAAAGTATTGCAATCATTTATGGACTCAAACCTGCGATGAAGTGCGAATCTGAAAATGGGACAAATAAATTGGAATACGCTGTTAAACAAAATTTTAGGTTAGGTGGAGGTCCCAACAAACCGGACATCCACCGAGGTCAATAGTTCGGCCTGTTGTGTAAATTCCGATGGGAGGAAGCAGTTACATTAAGAGTTCTGTGTTAACCGAAATCTTTTAAGGTTCCTCCCGTCAATAGCTCTGAGGTTTCGCAAGTTCCAAGGATGGCCTCAAACTAAATAACGATTTGTTTGTCCATAGACTACATAAATAAATTAATAAATAGTATTGTTAAAGCTGAAAGTGTTTCGTGTTTTATCTACGAAATGTTCAAGTTTCCTCCAGTCAATACCTCAGAGGTTTCCCAAGTCTCCAAAACATCGTAGATCAATTGGAGACGAAGTTTTGCGTATGCTGGATAGTGAGAGTGGAGGTTTAAGATGCTTCTTTACATGCCTGTCCAGTTAGCACATCCATGGATTTATTTACCTCAATATTGTTCAAAGTCTTTAGACGTCTTGTTTTGTGTTCCTGCGGGCTCTGCCATAGAATATTATAAAATATGTCTTCTGTATCCACTGTCCAGTTACAACATCTCTGAGTTTATTTATTGAAGATTTTTTTTTTGAAGATTGATCAGAGTCATTAGCTTTCTTTAGTTGTTTTCATATGGTGTCTGCCATTGATTTTTTCTTGGCTTGTCCACATTTTTGTGTGGCTTTGGACCAGATTTCCAGCCAGATGCGTGACTGGTACACGGGCCAGCCATACTTCATCATACCACTAAAATAAGTAAATCTCGGCCTGTTATAGTATCTGCTACAGACTGGCCATAGTGCAGTCTCTGACTATCATAGCTGGACCAGTGTGCTTCCCCCTGTTAATGAAGGTAGGCTGTCATCAAATTTAATTCACGAAATGTTTTTTGTCAGTGGAAAGTGTATTCTCTGGGTGTAATCGATCAAGTTTAGCATGTTCTTGCTCGAGATTTTGAATTATAATACAATAAAAGTCCTTCACTCTTGTCTACAACAAATTTTCTACAGAACCAAAACACTTTACTAGTTTAAAAGTTTTACGGGAAATGTTTCCGGGAAAAGTTGCCACCGAGATCTTGTGATTTAACACCTTGTGACTTCTTCCTTTGGGGCCACGTGAAATATAACAGCCCAGCGTCAACCGAAGACCCCAAAGATAGAATTCGTGAGACTATCGAGGATATGGATATGGATTGATTTCATGAAAAGGATATGGTCCTGTAAGCGTGGTCATGGTGGCCATTTGGCTGATGTTGTTTTTCATTAATAACGGCATACCTTCCTCTATATATTTACCCTCGACACTGATTCACTGACTCTGTCACGCAGTACGTAGGAATTTAAATAGGCATTCTATAATTCTATAATTTTCTATAAATAATAATAATAAAAAAATAATATTTTTTTTTGCACAGAAATTGTGTTTTCCCCAAATTTTTTTTTTACCAAAATTTTTTTTTTTAACAAAATTTTTGTTTTTACAAAATTTTTTTTTCAAAAAAAATTTTTTTTTTTACCAAAAATTTTTTTTTTTACAAATTTATTTTTTCCAACAAAATTTTTTTTTTCCACAAAAATTTTTTTTTCCACAAAAATTTTTTTTTTCCACAAAAATTTTTTTTTCAAGAAAAAATTTTTTTTTCAACAAAATTTTTTTTTTCAACAAAAATTTTTTTTTACGATATACTAGTTATGAAATAAACAACCAATCATTTCAGAAAATTCATTATTTTCTTTGAATACCAAAATAACACCTCTTGTGGGAAAACAAAACATACTTAAGGACAATAGAAAATGTTTGTACAAAAGCTCTTAAAATTTGAAAAAAAAAACTGAAAATGTTTAATATAAAAAAGGACGTTTTTATGGTCCACATGAACAATTCGCAAAAATGTGTAAAAAAAAAAATTCTACACTAAAATTAAAAAATTCGAAATACAGAAATCAAGGAAAACGCTGTGGCTCATTGTGGATTTATAGTGAAACTTCCACAGCTCGAATTTCCATTATTTGAATTTTCGTTAAGTAGAAGCACGTCCAGTGACAATTAAGGAGACAAATTACCATAAAAAGTTGTATACGTAATTTTATAACTCCAAGTCTCCGCAAGTGGAACTTTTCTACGGGATAATGGTGGTTTGAGTTATGAAAGTTTGACTGTACATCGGTGCCACTAGAAGTAGCTTCGACTTAAAGCAAATTCGATTTCTGGAAGTTCGTGATATGGAACTTTCACTGTAGTTGATTTCATACAGGTGTGTGTTAGACATTTGGGCTTAGGAAGCAATTCCAATATGTCATAACACCGTTTAAACTAAAGATGGGCATCAACCACTTTGTCGAGCATCTACAAATGTATAGGTCACCTATTGAAAAGTTTGCTATAATTTTTCTAATTGAACAACGATTCGCGAGTGACTGTCCTTAGGTAGACCCTTGAGGCGAATGGTCTTACCTCGGCGGGCTTGAAACCAATGTCACACGTGTTTTGTTAGATGTTCTTCAATACTCTTTGAAGAGCGGAAAAGAGTGAAAAGAGCGTGACATCTGGTATATTTTCATTTCATAACAAAATTTAAAATTTTTCGGTGACAAACTGTGTGTTATGTGTGGTTTCGATTCACTGTGCCATACCGTCAATAGCAACAACAACGCAAAAAAAATAATCAAAACAACCCAAAATGTAGTCGCCATAAAACCCACACACACACTTACACAACCAGTAACACGTACCCGTGTGTATGTGTGTAGAACAAACAAACACACACGCACACAGATAGACATTTATACGCAGAGGGTCGCATTGACTCACCGTCACTCTAGAATTCACTGGCACAGACACCAACACACTTATATACACACACACAGTTATTTTCATTTTTAATTATAATCCAAAGAAAATTAAATCGTATGACCAGAGAACGGCAAAAACATGTACACAAGTCACACATTTACACACCAAAGTCTCTGCGGAATAATGGCATGTGGACAACAACCAAATAGCAGCAACAACAACAACAACCAACAGCCAACAGCCATCAGCCAACATCCTCAGGAACATGGACTACATTCATTTCCTTTCGTTGTTGTTTGTGGTGGTGGTGCTGCGGCGTGTTGTTGTAGTTGTTATAACCATCAAAACTTAACAAGTTCATGCTTAAAATGAACAAGTTTTAAAATAACATTTTCGGTAATTATCCCAAGTTGCCCAGGACTCGCTCTCTCGCACTCTCCCTTTCTCGGTCTCACTCGCGCGCGCATTTGTTTGTTATTGCTGTTGTTGTTGTGGCTTCCAGCACAAGCTTTCATAATCCCAGATCATTTGGATAGCACAGCTCTTAAAAAGGGAAATTTTTGTTTTGTTCCACTCGAAACACGGAATAGAAAGTCATTTTATGGCAAAGAAACTGGGGCTCGCTTTGTCACATGCAGACTGCTGCGCTACTTAAATCGAGTGTCTGGTGTACTTTAAAAAGAGTTCAAAATACACACTTTTTGCCATCCACCCATCACGATAGACATTTTGGTGTAATTCTCACATTTGAAAGGACTTATGTCTGCTTTACATAACACTCATCATGTGGACAATTTGGTCGTTTTTGTCAATAGGACCGAATCTTCTATAGTGTGTAATGAGTACCGAGGTAAGATTAGGTTCGAGTGACAGACCATTTTGATACCACGGAATCTAGGGCTATTTCTAGTCCCCGGCTACACCATCTGCAGCGCCTCAAAACACCGGCTTCACGCGGTAGGTCAAGGTCAGTGAGTATACAGAATTGTATCGTGCACAACTCACTGATTCGAGAGAAGTTCTCCGCTTGATCCTTCATGGAATGTGTCGCAGTAGGGCTAAGCGGTCTTAACGGAGTCTGTAATCTGGTGCCGCTTTTCTATTTAAGAAATTGGGGTTCAAGTGGGAATTTCCTTAAAAAAAAAAATGGTCAACTTCGGAGGGGTTTTTTTATGTTAAATTCATTTATGAGGAACATTGTTAAATCCCACCGTCCTTTTCAAAAATACGGGAGACCGTGAAAAATTCAAACAAAAAAGAGTAACGAAATTTTCAATTTAAACCCAAAAAAAAATGTAATTAAAACAAAACAAATTCCGGCGCTAAATGGAACTCATAGACACAACAAAATTCTAGTTCAAGTTTCCTTAAAAAAATGGTAGGGATTTGGGGGAAGGGTATAACGGTAACCTTAGATTTTTTTTCTTAAATTCGTTTATAAGGAAACCAACGTATATCTATCAGACAAAGTACCTTTAAGCCACATGAACAAAAAACGCAAAAATTAAATTGTTTTTTTCAAATTTCCAAGTTCCAAAGACAATAACATTTTTCTTTTTTTGCTTTAGCGTTTGTTTTCAAACTAACTGTCGTCAGTTCGGCCTTCACAAAGAGCAATAAACTGATGCGATATTGGAAAGTACGAGGTTTTTCTGTTCGAACTGTTCAAATCTCACCTTGTATGAGAGAAAGTCAAAAAGTAAAAACATATTTTGATAAATCATAACCACCATCATCTTATGCAGATAAAATATTAGGCAAGTATTGGACTATTTGGCAGAAGTTTCCATTTCTTGGAGAACCGAGGTTTCCAAGATGGGGACTCTGGCTAAAAAAAGGTCAACGGGAATGAGGAAACCTACAAGCTGAAGAAAATGGCCCATTTTAACAAATTTCAGCAAACAAGTTCGCATCAAACATATATATATTTTTCCATACCACAAACATTCGCCCATGTGCTGCATTTCGAGTTTGCTCGAATGTGAAACATTTTCCCACATTTGGTGTGCTCCATTCCGAATACCCAAACAAATATTGGGAATATAATTCGAGCACATATAGCCTTGTGGATCAAAAAAGAAATGAGATTGTACGTGTTTTTCTGAGCACATACAAGTTAAAAAAGAACGCAGAGTTAATATTTAACTTGTTTTTACAACATTTAATTAAAAAAGACAGTATTCAGATTAGCTTTTCTAGTAAAATTAAAGAAAATAAAAAGGATCCTTTTATCAAGAACAACTTTTGACGAAATTTACCCAGAGTGTTCTACTTGTTGAAAAGGTTTCTTCAAATAAACATAAATTTTATACTTTGGTGGACATATTCATTAAAAAATTAACAACACGAATGATGATTACACCAGTTAATCTGGCAACTCGTTTAACACGTTCCAGTATCATTAGTCTTCTTCTAGTAGAAACCAGGGCAATTAACAAGCCAGCAGGCATTTTTTCTTAATTTTGTTGTTAAATTTGCAAATAAAACATATGTTTTTTGTTGATAGTTATTGAAAACAGTTCGTAACATATTGAACAAAGCTATTCTTTCGAACCACACTTTCGCTCGGAATTGAGCACACCATTTTGGGAAAAATGGGAATCTAAAAAAGTATGGGAATTCAAAAACTCTCGGAACATGGCACATGGGCGATTAACTTGTTTTTTTTCCAAAATTTTTTTTTCCAAATTTTTTTTTTTACAATTTTTTTTTTACTAAATTTTTTTTTCAACAAAAATTTTTTTTTTACCAAAAAAATTTTTTTTTTAAATTTTTTTTTTCAGCATTTTTTTTTGCACAAAATTTTTTTTTTTTAGAAATTTTTTTTTTTCCACAAAAATTTTTTGTTTCAACAAAATTTTTTTTTTTAGAAAAAATTTTTTTTTCAACAAAATTTTTTTTTTTCAACAAAATTTTTTTTTTCCACAATTTTTTTTTTTTCAACATTTTTTTTCCATATTTCAACGGGCGCCATAGGCCCGTTATTTTAAAGAGCGTAAATGCCAAAAAAAAAATTACGAAAACTGTTACAAATACACACTTTGTAGAATTTAACAAGTTCGTTGTCTGTTTTTCCCAAACACGCTATTGCTTATACACAAATATGTAATACTAATAGCAAACGAGTTATATTTACATCCAAATAAGCCTTGTGTAGAAGAAAATAAACTTTACGCGTTTTGCTTGTGTGTGAACATTAAAAAAACACGTATTTTTCAGCGTGTAGAATACATTTTTGAAAGACTAATGAAGAGCTCTCTCTGGGTAGACCCACTTATCACATCTTTGGGACTTATGCTCGAACAGACTTCTGTCTGTCAATCAAATCGGTGAAACCAATTAAAAGTGGCAGATTTATTGTTAAGAAAAACGTTTCGAAGGTTAGGAAAATTTGGCAGCTGCTCGAAAAAAGAGGTGCCGTTGTGATATGTGTATTCGTCTTCCATAAATGTATCGTAGGTTTCCTGATTACCGTTGACCGTTTTCAGACAGCCCGTAGTATATTTGCCCAGCGATGAGAGCAATGAGACTTACTTATTTTCCCTTAACATTACATGAAGGAACAGACGGGGAACTTCTCTCGAATCAGTGAGCTGTGTACGATATAATTTGTATGTTCACTGACCGGGACCTACTCTCTGTAAAGCCGGTTCCGAACGGCTAATGCTTTTCTAGAGAAGTTTTACGCGGCTTAGAGATTGCTCTCTTACTCGTAAAGTCGCCAACATTTACGAGGTGGAAAACAGCCGCTGAAAAATGTTTGATGGTCTTATCCGGTTTTGAACTCGGATACACGAATCAGTTATTTGCTACGATCTGGCAGAATGAAAGCACGACTGTTAGAATCTCAGTGTGTTATGTCCGATTCACTAAAACAGAATGTGCAAGATTTTGGAATTGGTGTCTGATCCATTGCACACAAGATCCTATCAAACAAGTTAAGCCAACGTGGTTCTTGAAAGTAATCAGGAATTGTTTGCATAGAATAATTGAATTCATGCATACTCGTGTAGTTCAATATTTGAACTCCTGATTACTTCAATCCTTTTAATACTGCACACACACTACTTGAAGACTTTGTGTTGCTATCCAACACAGTTTGCCAACCATCTGTTGCTGTGTTCAGCAGCAGTGGTCCCCTTCTATTTCCTAATCTAATATCCACCATGTGTCCAGATCACATTAATAAAAGGAGAAAACACAAATCTTTGCTGTCCTTTATAAAGATATAAAAATTAATTACAAAAAATTACCTTCCCCCCACTCAGACCGGACAGGCCCTCAGCAGAATGTCATAGGGAAAGAGTTTGCCCTAGCAAATGACAGTCACCTATACATACGGTTCTCTTTCTCTCTCTCTCTCTCTCTATTGAATGACAAACACAGTAGTTTGTGATGTTGTTGTTGTTGTTATTCTTTGTTTGCCAAGACATACCGATGAAGAGCAAGAGAAACCACAGAGAAACGACCAAAATGTTAAGTAAAGCACAGACCACAACAACAAGTGGATGTGAATGTGAATGCATAGCGGGCGAAGGGATGTGTGGTGAAACAAAGTCTGGAGTAGGAGTAAGGGAAAAAAATGATTTCAATAATCCTTAAAATTAATTTGGGACAATATTTTTCAAAGGATAAGCACATTTATACATATTTGCTTAATAGCATTTAACAATCTGTGTTTGTAGGAAACACTCAAACACACACACACACACAGGCATACAGGCACCGCAATCACCAACACCACAGTCACACCTTGGATACACCTCACCCTGGAGATCCTGGTGCTCCAGCGAGGACAAAATGAACCTAAATCTTACTTTAGTTAAATTGAAACAAACTATGGAAACACAAGTTTTTCATTTCATATTAACATTTTTTTGGTAAGCCTCTGCCCTACCCCGGTCCCCACAATCTCCGCAAATAACTCTGTCTCTACATGCAGAACACAATTCACCTTTGCTAGAGTGTAACACTCTGTGCCTGGAGTATGTGGTGTGAGTATTTTACATGTGTGTGTGTGTGTGTGTGTGTGCGAGTGAGGAAATACATGTTGAAACCTCAAAACAGGTGGGTGTGTGCGTGCATGCAATTGTGTGCGTTTGTGGTAAATTCAGTTTACACAAAAAATTGCACTTTACCTCAACAAGAGCAACTACAATTGAAGAGTAAAAAATTGTTGGTACTTTATATGCTCAACCATATTACATATAATTGTTAGTGAGCGTGTGTGTGTGTGTGTGTGTGTGCAAGAGTGCGAGCATGTATGGTAACCATCACTTTGCTGTCCGTTCGTATGCGGAAAATTCTACGTACACAGACACACATGCACACAAAAGCAAACGAGTGTATCAAAAATGCAAAAACGAAACAGGAAAAAGAAAAGAAGAAAAACACTACTGTGCACCGGAAATAACACCTTCATACCAGCAACCTGCACATACATTCTGAAATAAACTACAAAGGACACACACTGAAACACATTAACTAACGAGAATTTTCACATTCATATTGAAGAGATTAAAGAGAAAACTGCTCCACACACACACACTCATACACGGTGACACAAATGTTGGTCGTCGGCAAAGTAATGGATATTTTCATTTAGTGACACGCGGAGGAGCGGGAGTCGGGTGGCGCCAGAAGTACATTTAATGCCACCAACAATTTAACAATTAATAACAACAATATCTTCTATGATAAATTTGCCATTCAACTACAGTTGGGACCCTAAAGTAAGTATTCGATGAAAAATTACCTTGCCAAGAATTGCGCAAAAATCAGCCCACCCAAAAGTCTGTTAGCACGAATGTGAGTAATGAAGAATAGAAGATTGTACAAAATTTAGCGAATTCAATAATTCAAGCCAAGAAGAAATCAAGAATTTATGAATTTAGTATTTCAAGAATTCTGAGAACTAAAGAATTTAAGAATTCAAAAGTAGCATACACGAATTTAGGAATTCATGAATTCAAAAGAAGAATTTAGGAAACCAAGAGAACCAGACTTCTGACAATTCAAGAATTCTGGTACTGATTTTGTTGACAGCTGGCATTTTTATTGGCTGTAATTTTATTAAAAAGCTATCGTTTTATTAAAAAGCTGTCATTTTATTAAATAGATTGACACCTGCCATTTTATTAAAAGCTGTAATTTTATTGACAGCTGCCATTTTATTTATTGACAGCTGTTATTTTATTTATTAAAAAGCTGTCATTTTATTAAAAAGATTGACACCTGCCATTTTATTAAAATCCTGTTATTTTTATTGACAGCTGTCATTTTATTAAAAGCTGTCATTTTATTAAAAGCTGTCAATTTATTAAAAGCTGTCATTTTATTAAAAGCTGTCAATTTATTAAAAGCTGTCATTTTATTAAAAGCTGTGATTTTAATAAAAAGCTGTGGTTTTATTCAAAAGCTGTAATTTTATTGGCAGCTGCCATTTTATTTATTGACAGCTGTGATTTTATTTATTGAAAGCTGTTATTTTATTAAAAAGCTGTCATTTTATTTATTGGCAGCTTTCGGTTTATCAAAAAGCTGAAATTTTATTGAAAGCTGTCATTCTATTAGAAAGCTGTAATTTTATTTAAAAGCTGTCATTTTATTTATTGACTGCTGTCATTTTATTTTTTGACAGCTGTCATTTTATTTATTGACTGCTCTCATTTTATTTATTGACAGCTGTCACTATCAAAACAATCATTTTATTAAAAAGCTGTCATTTTATTTATTGACAGCTGTCATTTTATTTATTGACAGCTGTCATTTTTATTTGTTGACAGCTCTCATTTTATTTATTGACAGCTTTTATATTATTAAAAAGCTGTTAATTTATTGACAGCTTTTATATTATTAAAAAGCTGTTAATTTATTGGCAGCTGTCATTTTTAGTGACATCTGTCATTTTAGTGACATCTGTCATTTTAGTGACATCTGTCATTTTATTGACAGCTGTAGTTTTTAGTGACATCTGTCATTTTATTGGCAGCTGTGATTTTATTAAAAAGCTGTGATTTTATTAAAAAGCTATCACTTAATTAACAAGAATTCTAAGTATTAAAAAATTCTTGAAATAAAATATTCAATTCGCAGAAAGCAAGAATTTGAAAATTCAAAAACTGAGTCTTATTAAAGAATTTCAAAATTCAAATTCTGATTGTGATTTAAGAATTTCCTTCATTCCATCGCAGTAATCGGGTTTACATTGTGACTCTACTTTGTTGGTTTTTAAATAAACACAATCTCTCAATATAGACTCTCGTGTAAACCACAAAAATCTCGGTGTCTGTGTGTGTGTGTGCATGAGTTTGCGTGCAGTTTATTTAACAATAACTCCGGTACCAATTTGTAATCGCATTCCAATCAAAGTTTTATCTTAATGAAAACTACGATAATCTTTTGAAATGCCATAAGCAAACAAACTTTTTTTTTTTTTAATGTAATGCTACGTGAGTGGCTGCATGAATGTGTGCTTTCAATACAGTCAGAGTCACATTCACACACACACACAATCAGTGGCATTCCCACAGAGATACCGACATGTACGAGTACATCCATAAAAGCCTTTACATTTATGAGAGAGGGAAAAGTACCATATCCTGTGGCGACACAATGCTATTTAAGACAACAACAATTAAAAGACCCAAAGTGAACCCCCGGACAACAATAAACGTGTAGTAGTGGCAACAGCAGCAACAACAACAACGGCAGCACCACCACCACCAACAACAGCATTTACAAGTACAGCGTCATCAGGTAACAGACGGTTTTATCGAGGAAAAAGGAAACACACACTCACACAAATGCCCATTTGAGCGTATGCGTGCGTGTCTGTGTGTGTGTGAAAGCAGACATAGTTAAAAACCCACAACAATATATGTACAGACACATGTACATGTAGACAATCTGGCAACACAATCTAACGATAGCCGAAGAAGAAAAAATAAAACCAAATACCAACCTCATGTTGCAACAATATTTTTTGTTGCAACACGATAAGATAAACGGGACGATATGCAAGAGAGATAGAGAGAGAGAGGGATAGAGACAGACAGTGGTCGGTTGGACAGGGCGGTGACAAAGGGAACAAGAAGCTGGCGTGAGTAAAATCCGGCGGAAAGGAAAAATTGCAGTTGTAGAGGTATTTTGTTCCTTAACATGCGTTTACACATGACTTACTTGGGAAGTCAACAGCAGCGGCAATAGCAGCCAAATAGAATCCAGTTTCAGTCATTGTTGCTGGCTGCTGGCTGTTGGCGATATCCTTGTTGCCGTTGCAGTTGTTGTTCTTGATCAGCCTGATTGTGCCAACTCAACCTTTTGACTTTGCAGTTGGCACTTTCATAACAAAAAAATGTGCACACCAACAAAATGCTAAACAGTGCAAAGTTTAAATACGTATCATGATGGCACAGTGGGCGCCTGTTGTACTCCGAGGTTCTAAGATATATTTTGAATTTCCTATAGAAACTTTTTCTCCCATTCTGAGTGATAGAATATTCAATATTCTAAAATTTCTAGAGAAATTTTTTGTAAAATTTCTATAGAAAATTTTTGTAAAATTTCTATAGAAAATTTTTGTAAAATTTCTATAGACAAATTTTTGTAAAACTTCTATAGACAAATTTTTCTAAAATTTCTATAGAAAATTTTTGTAAAATTTTTATAGAAAATTTTTGTAAAATTTCTATAGAAAATTTTTGTAAAATTTCTATAGACAAATTTTTGTAAAATTTCTATAGACAAATTTTTGTAAAATTTCTATAGACAAATTTTTGTAAAATTTCTATAGACAAATTTTTGTAAAATTTCTATAGACAAATTTTTGTAAAATTTCTATAGACAAATTTTTGTAAAATTTCTATAGACAAATTTTTGTAAAATTTCTATAGACAAATTTTTGTAAAATTTCTATAGACAAATTTTTGTAAAATTTCTATAGACAAATTTTTGTAAAATTTCTATAGACAAATTTTTGTAAAATTTCTATAGACAAATTTTTGTAAAATTTCTATAGACAAATTTTTGTAAAATTTCTATAGACAAATTTTTGTAAAATTTCTATAGACAAATTTTTGTAAAATTTCTATAGACAAATTTTTGTAAAATTTCTATAGACAAATTTTTGTAAAATTTCTATAGACAAATTTTTGTAAAATTTCTATAGACAAATTTTTGTAAAATTTCTATAGACAAATTTTTGTAAAATTTCTATAGACAAATTTTTGTAAAATTTCTATAGACAAATTTTTGTAAAATTTCTATAGACAAATTTTTGTAAAATTTCTATAGACAAATTTTTGTAAAATTTCTATAGAAAAATTTTTGTAAAATTTTCTAAAATTTCTATAGAACATTTTTGTAAAATTTCTATAGAACATTTTTGTAAAATTTCTATAGAACATTTTTGTAAAATTTCTATAGAACATTTTTGTAAAATTTCTATAGAACATTTTTGTAAAATTTCTATAGAACATTTTTGTAAAATTTCTATAGAACATTTTTGTAAAATTTCTATAGAACATTTTTATAAAATTTCTATAGAACATTTTTATAAAATTATAAATTATATAACAAAATTTTCTAAAATTTCTATAACAAAATTTTCTAAAATTTCTATAACAAAATTTTCTAAAATTTCTATAGCAAAATTTTCTAAAATTTCTATAGCAAAATTTTCTAAAATTTCTATAGCAAAATTTTCTAAAATTTCTATAGCAAAAATTTTCTAAAATTTCTATAGCAAAAATTTTCTAAAATTTCTATAGACAAATTTTTGTAAAATTTCTATAGAAAATTTTTGTAAAATTTCTATAGAAAATTTTTGTAAAATTTCTATAGAAAATTTTTGTAAAATTTCTATAGAAAATTTTTGTAAAATTTCTATAGAAAATTTTTGTAAAATTTCTATAGAAAATTTTTGTAAAATTTCTATAGAAAATTTTTGTAAAATTTCTATAGAAAATTTTTGTAAAATTTCTATAGAAAATTTTGTAAAATTTCTATAGAAAATTTTGTAAAATTTCTATAGAAAATTTTGTAAAATTTCTGTAGAAAATTTTCTAAAATTTCTGTAGAAAATTTTCTAAAATTTTGTAAAATTTCTATAGAAAATATTGTAAAATTTCTATAGAAAATTTTGTAAAATTTCTACAGAAAATTTTCTAAAATTTCTACAGAAAATTTTGTAAAATTTCTACAGAAAATTTTGTAAAATTTCTACAGAAAATTTTCTAAAATTTCTACAGAAAATTTTCTAAAATTTCTATAGAAAATTTTCTAAAATTTCTATAGAAAATTTTCTAAAATTTCTATTTTCATTGAAAATAAAATAAATATCTTGTGCTATTCAGTTTGGTTTTCGAATCGTTCCCTCTTTTCTCACATTCTTGGCCACTGTTCATTTTTATTGGAAAACAACGATGCCATGAATGAATGTGCATTTAAGATTGTTTTTTTCCATTCTTCTCTACATTTCTTTTTTTTAATTCCGATTTCTTTTTTTGTATCTGTGCAAAGTGCACCCAACGAAGAAAATGGGGGGAAAAAGTAACGATTGGGAGAGAGGGGAATCTATTTCGAATTGCGAAGAAAATGGAACAAAATTGTGGTCTTCATTGCATTTCAATGCGTCTCAATGCAACACACGCACAGACACATGGTAAAAGTAAAGAGAGCGTGAAGCAGACAAGACTACGCCGATAGGTGGATACACACTGACACAAACACTCACACAGTAACAACTATCACAACTACTCCGTCCATACTGACACAAACATGCTCGAAACAACATCGAGATAGACATCAGCCACCGATGCACCAACATTTATTGTGTGTTTATGCTCCTTTAAAAAAAAGAAGAAAAAAACACAGAAAAACATGGTTGGTCTCCCCTATTGGAGGCCGGATACGAAGGTGATTGGATAAGTTGGGTCATTTGTGCGAATACGTGCCATAGGACTGGTCAAAGGTTGTACGGATTTCAAATTGATCACAGGAAACGGATGTTGAAATTCAGCCATTAATCATTCCCGTAGTAATAAGAGTGAGAAGAGTCCTGTATGAGGCTTTTAAACTTTGACAAACACTATTTCGATATGGTCTACAGGTAAGTAAACAAACAATGGCTAAAAATTTTAGCTAAACAAAAGTTCGGCCCCTGTAACAGTTGTTGTATATGAGGTCCATAACCAGGTACTGCTTCTGAAATGAAATTTACCGAACATGAGAGTTGGATAAGGTTACACAGTCAAATCATGCTGAATATTTGTTGTGAATGCACTGCAATAATTCTAGTGAGTTTGGTTCATTTTATTTGCATCTATTATTCATTGTTTCCATTTATATTATTCATTAACAAATTTTGTGTAATTTCTGCTAAAATTCGAATAGGTATTCATAATGCATTTTTCGATTTCCTAATTTGATTGTAGCATTAGGGTACTGGTGGCGTATGAGTTACGAGCTATGACAAATACGTGTGTCGATGTTAATCATACGCCACCGCATCCCTCAAGTTTTAGTAGCATTTCAATTGCAATTGATGTTGCCACTATCCTTGTCCGATTTTTCCGAGGCTGTATATCGATGATCCAAGAATACAGTACAGTTAACAGCACGGTTTTCTTGTGAAGCCGCCAGCATCACCAATATCCCCAAGCAGCGTCTGTCGGCTGGGTTTAATAAGTTGTCAGTTCAATTACTGCCTGCACAAGAACTTTTCTGTCTGACTGAATCTCTTTCACGGATATCTCCAAGCATTTGGGGTTTCAACAATGCGGCCACAAATCCATAGTTCACCATATAGGCGACTTCTTTGAGGTATCTCCTTCAGAAGGGTTCGCCAATTGAATGTGTGAGGATTGAAGCGCTCCCGTGAAAGATTAGTTTAAAATGCCACGGACAGTTGCCCTTGAGCGTGAGCAAGATGAAGACCATGCTGGTATGCCGTTAATAATGAAAAACAACATCAGCCAAATGACCGCCATGATCACGCTTACAGGACCACATCCTTTTCATGAAATTTTCCATAACCAAATCGCAAGTGGCTGCCCCTATGTCCTCGATAGTCTCACGAATTCTCTCTTTGAGGTCTTGAATCGACCAAAAGGAGGATGTCACAAAATATCGGTGGCCAATTGTGATCACCTCTTCGAGAGATAACACGGTCCGGATACTATGGGTCCGTGAAAGAGCAATGGTTTCTGTTGCTTGTGTGGCACGTAGGGCCGTCTTGTTGAAAGTAAATGTTGTCCAGATCAATATCATCCAACTCCGACCATAACAAATTACATTGTCCAACAAATGAAGACTTTTTGAATGGAAGAGAATAGCGACCCCATAATTCTGAAAGGGTATGTTGAGTAGATCATTTTTGTAGAACAAACTTATGGTCCAGCACGTCTGAGATTTTTTTTACAGTCGGTCAAAATTTTAATTTTTTGGTCGAATATGAAAAAAATGCTGTAAGTTAATGTCTGAGAGAATTATTATGGTCAGAGTTGTATTGTGGAATTGTATGTGGATTATTTTTGTGGAAGATCTTAACCCTCTAACTGATCTCTTTATGGGTTAATTTGACCATTTTTTCGAGAAAATTAAAAAATATCCTTTAAAAAAGGACATTTAAGGATTAAAATTCTCTACGAAAATGATTGCCGGAAAAATTTCAGTGGGAGTCACCAAAGACACCAATGTTGTAAATAAAGCTCTTTACGCTTAATTAGTAAAATTATACACCAACATATACAAAACAGGTAAAAACGGCGTCAAGTTTTTAAAACCGGGCCCAATGACCCGCACCAGGCTTCTCAACAACAACCGAGCCCCAGAAGCGACAATTTTGCTTGTTGACGTAACCACCGAGGCCTCATAAGTCAAGGTGATTTTTCGATGGAATTCCGGATCATTTTTATGCATTTCAAGGACCTAATCAGCAAAGACACGACGTTGTTAATGATCGGCCGACTTGAGTTATTGTGTTAACAGAACTTTATAAGCCTTAAGACCCAAGTCTTTAGCCAAATACGATGTAGCGACGTTTTTGGAATGCCCAATTCCAAAGAACGACGAAGAATGAACAAACCTGCGTTTTCTTCAACACTTTGGGCCATCAGCAGCAATATTCTCAGTTGATCTTGAGCGACGTGCACGGGTTTTATTCTTTACATCACTAACTTGTCGCAAGAGCTCGAATTTTTCAACCAATTCGTGTATTGCGGTCCGACAAGGTGCTTTAAGACAACTCAAAAATGCTTTAGTTTTGGGGAAAAATTCATATTTTTCATTTAGTTTGGGAAATTTGTCTTAATTTTTTGGGACCATTTTTCATTTGGGGTATTTTTCATAGAGCCTATTTGGATCTCACTTTATTAGAGCTATTTAATACGTCTTCTGATTAAAGGATCACAGCACTACCACACTGAGCGTAGTTTGGATTTAAACCACTGACTACACGGCCAATGTCACCACCACCCAAAAAAAAATGAATTCCCCATAAACAAATCTCATACGAAATTGGGATTTTTCATAATATTTAGGTAATATTTCATTTTTGGTTTTTGGTGCATTTTTGAAAAATTGGGGAATTTTTATTTATTTTTTTGGGGATATTTTCAAAACAAATTTGGGACGATTCTTCGTATTTTTGATTTGTATTTTTTTGATTAAATAATACACTTTTTCCAATTACGAAAATATATTTTTGGACATTTTTCATAATATGTGGGGGATTTTGCATTGGGTAATTTTTCATACATTTCTTTGGCCAATTTCTTAGAATTTTTTGGATAAATTTTCATATTGGGAATTCTTAATTTTTTTGGGCAGTTTTCATTTGTGGTATTTTTAACGCCGGAATACGTTTGCGGGTCACCTTACTGCTCCTGGTGCCACTCTTCTGTACCCGGTCTGACAACGTACAGCTAATAAACCGAAAAGCTACTTCCAGTAAGTGTTCGATACAACATGAGACTGGTACTGCTATCTAGAAATCTATCATTCACACTCCATTGCCCATTAGTGCCAACAAAGCCTATGGAATCCAGAAATCCACAACTAACACAACATTGTCCATTTGTCCGAACTAAATATGTTGAAACCCGTTTGGCCACTTTCAATACAATATGTGGGGTCAGAAAAAAACAATTGACTTTTACATGCCACCCTCGTAAAAACTCGTTTACTGTCGATGGCACACAGAGCCACCGCAACGCCATCAACAATATCATGAAAGCCCACAAAAGGTCTACGAGAATATTGTTGCAAACAACCGTTCCACCAGTTGGGCTCTCGAAAGGCATCATCTTCGACCAGAGCAAAATAAAAACCAAAAACAAACACCAACAAAGAACCAACTTAAGTTCAGCCGGACCGAATATTATGTCCCTTATTTTTTTTTTTCGATGGGTATTTCGAATCTATGGGGTCTCATAGTTTCGTGTTGGAACGATTCGTCAGATGGGTGGGCAATATCGGAAAATCTTCAGAGATTAGTGGGAACTTCGAATGGTGAGATGGTAGAGTTGTGACAGGCGGATACACTGATGGATTTCAAAACCTATATCGTCCTGCAATGTTTTCTATGTTCCAGAGTAATAGGTAATGCTATGTCGAACCCTATATCGTTTGGTCTGGATATCTGCTGGCTATGTCAAGGTTTCTCCAAACGCAATGACCCACTTTATATGGAGAGAGTTTATTACACAGGAATAGTGATGTACAACAATTGGAGTTGCTGCCGCTGCAATGAAATAACATTCCTAACAAAGGCTATTTATTTGTTGCTGCTTGCCACTGACGTGCTGTTGCATTTTCCATTATCTCCTCGTCCCCTTGTGCTGTTGGACAAAATGAAATACTCGTAGCAGCACAGTTATAACTTTATTGGCCACCAAAGTCGTTTGGGGCTGATGGTGGTAGCGTTGTGCGTGTACGTGTCCGTGTCCGTTGCTGTTGACTTTTTGTTTCCATTTTGGCCGGAAATTTTATTTATTGTTTCAAGAGGAATTTTGGGGCGAGCATTTTTGTTTGCTCATTGTTGCATTTTTCAGTGGCTTTTTGAGCTTTTATTGGTTTTTTTGTGTGTGTGTGCTTGTGTCCTTTTCTCCCCCCCCCCCCATTGTCCTGGGAATGTGATGGAGAGGAGAGAGAGTGGATGGGGAGTTAAAAAAATAACTAAAAATTAATTACTTATTGGTTGAAATTAAATGAAAATTACAAAAGAATGAAATACTTTTTTTGTTGTTGTTGTTGTTGTTGTTGCTTTGTTTTTACCAAATTTCCCAGTATGCTTTTATCACTTCACTTCACTTTCCTTCCGACGCTGTCGCTCCTCTCTTCCGGTCTCGCCCCGGTGAGTGCACACAAACAATTTTGGGGGCCAAATGCTTGGAAAACTTTGAAATTCTTTGCAAAAAAAAAAAAAGATAATTAAAGAGCAATTGCACAGCTAAAGTATTTGAGTGCATAGTTCTTATGAAGAATAGAGAGCGAGAGACAAAGAATAGAGAACATTAAATAGATTTTTAAGACTCAATGATTTTGGTGTTGAGTTGTTTGTTTTTTTGGCAAAGATTTTACTTGGCGGACTTTTTAAACATCTAAGCATTTGAGGTGAAGTCGTTTCCCAAGAATAATAAGGAATGACCATTTTTAATGAATAATGGAGGTTTGTTGTATTTGGAGGGGGTAGAGGATTCCAATAGCACTGTAAGTCGGTTCACATTGTAGGCCTTCGGCACAGAGAATAGTTTAAAGGCCAGTGTTGGTCACCAGGTTGGAAAGAGGATTCCCAATGTTGGAACTCGATTAGTGGGGATTCATTGGAGTTGGGGGCGGTAATATTCGATAACACCGTGTTACACACATTCTGTCCCATGAACCAAATTTACTTTTTCAAAAAGGGGATAAAAAATAAAAATACACGTGTATCGGCGATTTTTATGTACACGTCAGAATTTTTTTTTTTTTAGTTTGAAGTATGAAGCTCGTAGTGGCCTGTGTGAAAGCCTTTGGACCGATTTTTAACCCTTTTTCAGTGATCCAATCGAGCTGATTTTGGGCAGGCAGACTCGTGGAAATGTCTGTATCACGTCAAATTTTTTAAAAAATAGATTTTTATCAATTCTCAGATTTTCCTAAATTTTTTTTTTAAATGGTTATCGTTTTTTTAAGGTTTCAGTCAAAAACTTTTTCGTAACGCTTAAGTAGTTTAAATATTTGGAGTCTCTTCAAGTTATAAAAAAAATTCAAAAAATATTTTTTTTTCAAAAATAATAAAAATTGGGGAAAATCTGAGAATTGAAAAAATTTTTTTTTAAAAAATTTAAGTTTCATTTCCACGAGTCTGCCTGCCAAAAATTCCCTCTTTCCGAATATGTGCATTTGGTTCATAGGACAGAAAAAAATCTAAGTTTTGTAACACGGTGTAATAACACAAATCATGACCGCCGTGAGTTTAGGCTGGCGAAACAGGTACGCACACTTTGGGCATTTGCCAAAATGCTGGAGAGGATTACAGTGGATCGGCTATGGGAGAGCAACAGTGAGGCTCTTTTCGAATTCGTCGTACCGTAGCAGAGACGACTTCCAAATATGTCCTTGGCATATTTGTGAATTTTAAGGATTCGTTTGACTATCTGGGACGTGGGACGTAGTCCTGCGAAGGTTGATGCTGGTCGATTGTCGACAGAGAACAAGTTGTGTAAGGTACTCCAGCGTTTGGGTTGTGCGTGGTCAGATGCCGCGGATTTGAAGCCGGACCGTTTATATTTTGGTCTGTTCTTAGTAAAGGAAAATGTTACGCTCCATGCATTTTTGCATCAGAGAATCCTGTCCGACACTTGGGACTGTGGGTGCGGAAGGTGACCTGAAGACTGTAGACATGTTCTGAGGCAATTTCTCTACTAGGATGATATAAGGGACTTAGCTGGTATGGATATTACCCATACTGGGGCGGTTCGGGATAGGGTCTTTGAGAACGAACGAATTTGTCCGGGTTGCTTTAGAGAATGTAGTTGTCTGTTCAGCTCAGCGGCCAACTGGTTCTAGTTCCATTGTATCCGCAGTATCCCCTAGATTAATTTTTCTTTTCGTCGTACTGCTGCTTCATTGTAGTGTTATGTTGCTTCCGAGTCACTCGTGTGAATGGCTGTGTCTTTGTTGATGAGTGTTTTTTATGTCCTTGCTGGAGTTCAAGTGGTCTGGCCGCAGATCTAATTCTGCTATCAAGGGTGTGAGATGTTCTTGAAAGTTGTTCCAACCTGACTGTGATGTGGTTCCTTGTGGAGTTTCATGGTGGCTCCATGAAAAATGACACCCAAAAAAAGGATAAATGGCCCAAACATATATGAAATATTCCCAAAAAACATCAACATGAAACTTTTCCCAAAAAAATCTGAAAAATCCACCAAATAATTTTTGAAAAGGCACCCGGTTTAACCTTGGACCCAAAATTAGAATATAAATGTACTTTGTATTGTAATTAATAAATTAATAATTTTTGAAAAATCAGAAACTTTTTTTTATACAAATTCACCTCCCACTTAGAGGTCGTGTCCTTCTAGAATCGAATTATTAAATCCGTTTCAAAATGGCTTCAATAAATCGTGGATGACAATTTCATACAAAGAATTTTGTATAATTTCGAACTTTAATCAAACGAACCATATGCGGAGAACACTATGTGATAAAAGACTAACAGAAAATACCAGTGTCTCCCAGTTTTGCCCCAAGGTCATGCTCCTTTCTTTATGGGCCCCCAACCAAAGATTTGGGGCTACGATTACTTTTTGATTTTAAATGTTCTTTATGGCAATAAATATGACTTTGCCGTGAAATTCCAAACGGCCTGAGAGATTTTTTTTTTTTTTTTCGCAAAATGACACCGAGGCTCCAAATCTTTGGGGACCCTTAAAAAACATGTGCATGACTTTTGTTTAGTTTCTAGTTGATTTTGTCTCCTTTTTTATTATTTTATTACTTCTGTACAGTTTTTTTTTTTTTTTTTTTTTTTGCCAATTTCAATGTTTCTTTGACAGTTCAAATCGAAATTATGACTAATGACGGTTCGGCGGCATTAGCCGATAATGAACCGCCGTGAATCCAATTACGCCAATGAACCCTTTGTGTTCATGTGCAATTGACGACGATATGGCCATGTACTCATCAATCATTTTTGATTTGAAGTGTTCAATGCAAACAAAACAAAAACGAAAAAATTCGCCAACAATTAACCAAAATCAGTGAAATAATAAAAACAGTAAATGATAGAGAAAAAAATACGTAATTGGTCAGCGAACATAATTCAGTTGAATGATTAAAGTTCATTTTAAGAATTGAAATTTATGTAAATGATTAAAACTCATTTATATTTATTAAAATTCATTCAGAAAATCAAATTCCGCAGTATATCTCTATAGATCGCCGAGAACTTTACATGTTCCACAATAATCAGGTCCTTTAGATCTGCTGTGATGCGGCAGTTTGATTTTCTCGGATAACATTCCGTAGAAGATCGAAGAAGACTGAAAGTACCTCTATAGACTCCTTGTTTAAGGGTTAACTTCCCTGGGGGGAAGTTAAGCGTCTTGGCCTGAATAACCCATTGTTTAGTTGGATAAGACCTTGGCCAACATCGAGTATGAATACTGGTAGAACATTTTTAAACTTTACCTCCGTGTTTATGAAACCAATGGGAGTTATGATTGTGTTGACATTTTTGGATTTTCTCGTTGATCTAATTTTAATTTTAATTTTAGTCCAATCTATCAGTAGAAAAGGAAGTTGTATCTTTGTAAGAACAACGTGCGAAGTCTATGTTTGAAATATTTTCGGGAATGCATTTCATGTCTAGAAGTCATATGCGAGACTAGCGAGAGTCTAGATTATTGAATTAATTTTTAAGATAATCCTTCATATTTACTTTGTACTTTCTAATTGAGATCACCATTTTGTTTAATAAACTCTCGATTTCCTTTTCTGTGAGACCAATCTCGAAGGAATCGTTTTAGATTCTCTTCAAAATACCTCTTGTTTACTACGGCTCCTTCAGATAAAGATTAACAAATGCTGTTTTATATGACAAAATTAAAATAGTTTACCCTCAAATCTTGATAAAGTCAAATCTCGTAGATCTCACTATGAACTCATTTCTAAGTCATTTGTCAGCTTATTAACAAAATGCCAAAGACAATTACGAGAAATCTCCTAGCCAATACTTGGAAGAGAACTATTTTCGGGTTCTTTGTCAAGTCATGGTCTAGCGATGCCAACCGGAACCTCTCGTTAAGACATGACTACATCTGTATCTTTGACTTCTCTTCCGAATGATTTAACATTTGCATGCCTTATCATGTGTTGCCTGCATAACTTTTTAACATTTAAAGTCTTAAAGTGTTTTTTTTTTCTCTGCATGCTTGTTTTTTTGCATGATTTGTTTGTCTCCGTTTTTCCTTCTTTTCTGTCTCTCTCTCTCTCTCTTTCCGGAGACCATTTCCCTGTTTGACAACCAAAAAAAAAAAAAAAAATGGACCACACAATGATGATGACTGTTTTTTTTTCATCATTCGCCGTGCATGCTGGCTCTACCTCCCTGGCATCTTCTTAAGGCTTATTGTATTTGCAATTACTTTGCTCCTTGGCTTCTGGTGGCAAACACCAGAGCATGTACGAATAAAAAGAACATACACACACAGATAGGGAAAAAAGCCAGCAGAAACGAACGTATACAAATACAGTGTATGCATGTCAGTATGTATCTACGTATGTATACATATGTATGTATGTGTTCATTAAATGTGAGTGTGCACATGAATGTTGATGTTCTCTTCATCTGAGAGCCTATGAAAATGAAGTGAGTACATGCAAATATACACACACATACGTTCATTAATATGTATGTTAACACACTCCCTATGTGTATGGCTCTGTGTGTGTGTGTGTGTGTATGGGCTCATGTAAAACGGATGTGTGAAACTGAAATTGAGCAATGCACAATTCACATTATAAAGTGCCTAAACATTTACATACGAACCAAACGACGACGAGCAATGACTGAGTCATGGGTATGGCCTAAGCGGTGGTGGTGGGTGGGCGGATGTGAGTGCCTACCATTCATTCAAACAATGAATGCATAGATTGCATGCGGACGGACGTACGGACCGGCAGATGAATGGAATGACGGACGGATCAAAACTGTGTGTGTGTGTGTGAGAGAGCAAGTGTGAGTGCAGTGTATGTTCAGTGTCTTCGTGTTCATTTCCGAGTGCTTACTTTCAACTTCCTGCCTTCATTCATTATTACAACAGCAACTGCTACAACAGGCGCCACATCAATAGCAAGACAACAACAGCATTGCTCGTACTAGAACTATAGAGGCGGCATCCGTACGAGGTAGGCGATGAACAGGTTTTTTTTTTAAAGATCAGAGAAAGGACTAATTGGAGTTTGGGGTGTTTATGGATTTCTTGTATTTTCATTGGAAAAATATGAAATACAGAAAATATGAGAAATATGAGAAATATTTCCTATAGAAAAAATATGAGAAATATTTCCCATAGAAAAAATATGAGAAATATTTCCTATAGAAAAAAATATGAGATATATTTCCTATAGAAAAAATATGAGATATATTTCCTATAGAAAAAATATGAGAAATATTTCCTATAGAAAAAATATGAGAAATATTTCCCATAGAAAAAATATGAGAAATATTTCCCATTGAAAAAATATGAGAAATATTTCCTATAGGAAAAATATGAGAAATATGTCCCATACAAAATATGAGAAATATTTTCTATAGAAAAAATGTGAGAAATATTTCCCATAGAAAAAATATGAGATACAATTTTCTTTAGACAAAATATGATATAAAATTTTCTATAGAAAAAATATCAGAAATATTTCCTACTGAAAAAATATGACAAATTATTGAAAATATTTCCCATAGAAAAAATGTGAGAAATATTTCCCATAGAAAAAATATGAGAAATATTTCCCATACAAAATATGAGAAATATTTTCTATAGAAAAAATGTGAGAAATATTTCCCATAGAAAAAATATGACAAATTATTGAAAATATTTCCCATAGAAAAAATATGAAAATATTTCCAATAGAAATATATGAGAAATATTTCCAATAGAAAAAATATGAGAAATATTTCCCATAGAAAAAAATATGAGAAATATTTCATATAGAAAAAATTATGACAAATATTTCCCATAGAAAAAATATGAGATACAATTTTCTATAGAAAAAATATAATATACAATTTTCTATAGAAAAATATGAGAAATATTTCCTACAGAAAAAATATGACAAATTATTGAAAATATTTCCCATAGAAAAAATATGAGAAATATTTCCTATAGGAAAAATAGAAGAAATATTTCATATAGGAAAAATATGAGAAATATTTCATATAGGAAAAGTATGAGAAATATTTCCCATAGAAAATATACAAAATATGAGAAATATTTTCTAAAGAAAAAATGTGGGAAATATTGCCCATAGAAAAAATATTAGATACAAATTTCTATAGAAAAAATATGATATACAATTTTCTATAGAAAAAATATGAGAAATATTTCCCATAGAAAATACATGAAATATTTCCTATAGAAAAAATATGAGAAATACTTTCTATAGAAAATATATTTTATAACATTAGACTTCCCATACCCCCCTCGTATCATACGACACTCTTATATTCCAAGTGTAAATTCAAATTTACACTTTGTTCAAATAGTTGCGCTTTTTTAATGTTTCTTCTTCTCTGCCTCCCTCCCTTTGTCCATTTCCATACTACTAGCCCGAGCGTGTGTGCGTGCAAAAAATGAGAAAAAAGTACGAAAAAGAACTCTTCTTTAATGTTATAATTTTTAATGACATACAGATGCCAAAAGGAGAGTGAAAAAATATTAGGAAAATGTATTCACAAAAAAAAAAAACAAAAAAACAAAAAATAAAAACGAGAAACGCAAGTGAAAGAAAAGACAAATAATTCTGAAAGTATAACACACACTTGTTTGATGGAGAATTACAGTGGTTAGCGGAGATAACAAAAACTGAATAAATCGTTAATTTCGACGCCAGTATCTAAAATCTTGAGATGGAATTAACAATATTGTTAGACTAGGGCGTCTTTCATTCTTACCAGGCAGTAACTACAGAACAACGACATATAACCCCCGTTCCAGGGTGTGATCAGAGCTCTTCGGGTACCACGGGTGGTCAAGAGCTCTTCTTGTTGTCTTTGTGGTGTTGATGATATCTTTTACCATTGTTAAATTGTAGACTCTCTTTTACCTTAAACAATAAACAGATGATAAATGCGTATTGTAAAAGAAACTCGAATATGAAAAATCATATACATGGTCCGAAAGTGACCATATGAAAGTTTGGACCGTGATATACATTTCCCCACGTGACCAGAAAAACATTTCTCCACAGTTAAAGTTTGGGACCTCTTCACCAGTGGAATCTTTGACATGGCAGTGACCTCCTTCAATGAAATTAATAATAATTTCATTCGAAATATTCCCCATTTGTGTTTTTTTTTTGCAATTTCAAAACACTGTGCTTTGAGTCCACAACATACACTCGCATTTTCTACATACATAGCCATCTCAAAATATATATCAACATGGGCAGAATTTTATATGATGTGTGTGTGTGTGTGTGGAGAAATATCCTTGTGATTGTATGCGTTTGTATGCATAACGCAAAAGAAGCTAACAGAGCCGGAATGTTGGCATGAATTAATTTTGCAACATTTTTAATTGAGCGCAATTAATTTACAAAAAAAAAAAAAAATGAAACGGGTAGAAGGAGCAGGAAAGCAGGAGCTGTTGTAAAACGAAGTGAAAACAAAAAACAAAATGTTCGTAGAAAAGTTTATACTTTAATGTAAACTCACATCACACACATAGACACACATGTATGCCTAATGTAAATATTAATCTGTGAGGCATTACGGCCGAGGTGCAACTGATCTCTGTAAGTGATCATCAGCTGATCACGAATGGGTCAAACGGCAGTAAAAATTTTTGAGGTCTGAAACAAAATATGTTGTAGGCAAAGAGTGTGCCAGCCCACTCTACTACTGGCACCATTTTCACGAGACACTTATCATTGTGGCGAGATAGCGTGGATGCAACCATGGATGGGATACCTAAAGTAGTGTCTTCCCAAAAAGTTGCCTAATCAAATACGAAAATGTTGTCATTAACAGTGAATCACAATAATTTTACCTGGGGAATAACTGAATATACGGTTCTTGTAGCGAAACATACCTGCAAATAGAGAAATAAGAAAAGAAAATCATATTAAAATTCAATTTCAAAGCCGTTGATGGGTTGTCTATTTATTTATTTTATTTAAGATCAATACAAATTTAGGTTCTTCTTTTGTTTTTGGCCAAACACCATTGTAAGTGGAAGATAGACAAAAAAGATTCGACTTTTACTCGTATAATCGTCGTCGTAAACGAGGTGGGATAGGTTCACTGAAAAACGTTTTTGTGGGAAAATTTTTATCAGAATATAAATCTGGATTTGTTGTGCAATAGTGTCACCGACTTTAACCCACAATCCCCACGCTGTTATGCAGACACACTACCAACAGGCGTAATTCAAGAAAATATATTTTTTAAGAAATCAGAAGCCTAGTAAATTTTTTTCAAAAGTCGTCTGAACAGCTGGTCGTTTAACATGAAATAATAATCGTTTTATCCAATACTGGGAAAAGAGAAATTTCCAAAGAAACAAATATGGCCTCCATTTTGAATATAGTAATAAAATGACCGGTTATTTTTTTTTTTTTTAATAGCCGGTTTGATTTTTGTAAATAACCGCTCATGTTTTTCTTAAATAACCGGTTAAATTTTTTCTTAACTAACCGGTTATTGTTTTGAACACAACCGATTTTCTTTTATTTTATTTTTTATGTTTTTTCTTAAATAACCGATTATGTTTTTCCTTAAATAACCGAATATGTTTTTTATTAAATAACCGATTATGTTTTTTTTAAATGACCGGCTAAGTTTTTTCTTAAATAACCGGTTCCGTTATTGGTCAAATACCCTGTTATGTTTTTTTTTCTAAAATAACCTGTTAAGTTTTAAGCTTTTATAACCGATTATGTTTTTTCTTAAATAACCGTTTCTGTTTTTCGTAAATAACCGGTTATGTTTTATCTTAAATGACCGATTTTGTTTCTGTAACCGGTTATTGTTTTTAACAACAACCGTTTTTTATTTTATTTTTATGTTTTTTCTCAAAAAAGCGGTTATGTTTTTTCTTAAATAACCGGTTATGTGTTTTCTTAAATAGCCGATGATGTTTTTCTTAAATAACCGCCAATGTTTTTTCTTTTATTTCTATTTTTTTAAAGTAACTGGTTATTGTTGTTTAAACAACTGGTTATTTTTTTTTAAATAACAGGTTGGGGTTTTCCTAAATAACCGGTTACGTTTTTTTCTTAAATGACCGATTTTGTTTGAGTAACCGGTTATTGTTTTTTAAAACAACCGTTTTTTTTAATTTGATTTTTTGCTCTTCTCAAATAACCGGTTATTATTTGTTGTTAAATAACCGATTATGTTTCTCTTAAATAATCAAATAGGTTTTTTCTTAAATAAACGGATATTTTTTTTCTCAAATAACCGGATAAGTTTTTTCTTAAATAACCGGTTATATTTATTCTTAAGTAACCGATTATCCTTTTTTAATTTGATTTTTTGCTCTTCTCAAATAACCGGTTATTATTTGTTGTTAAATAACCGATTATGTTTCTCTTAAATAATCGAATATGTTTTTTCTTAAATAAACGGATATTTTTTTTCTCAAATAACCGGATAAGTTTTTTCTTAAATAACCGGTTATATTTATTCATAAGTAACCGATTAACCTTTTTCTTAAATAACCGGTAATGTTTTTTTCTCTAATTACTTATATTTTTCTTTCTAAAGTAACCGATTATGTTTCTTCTTAAATAGCCTGTTATGTTTTTTCTTAAATAACCGATTATGTTTTTTCTTAAATAACCGGTTATATTCATTCGTAAGTAACCGATTATGTTTTTTCTTAAATAACCGATTATGTTTTTTTTCTTAAATAACCGGTTATATTTATTCTTAAGTAACCGATTATGTTTCTTCTTAAATAGCCGGTTATGTTTTTTCTCAAATAACCGGTTATGCATTTTCTTATATAACCGGTTACGCATTTTCTCAACTAACCGATTATGTTTTTTAATAAATAACCGGTTATGCATTTTCTTAAATAACCGGTATTTTCTCAATAAACGATTATGTTTTTTAATAAATAACCGGCTATGTTTTTTCTTTTTAATTTTTTTCTTAAGTAACAGGTTATTTACATAACCGACTATTTTTTAAATAGCCGGTTAGGTTTTTTTTAAATATAACCGACTACAATTTTTAAATAACCGGTTATTTTTTAATGTAACCGGTTTTTTTAAGTAGCCGTTTACATAATTGATTATGTTTTGTAAATAACCGACTACATAACCGGTTACTTTTTTAAAAAACCGGTTATCCGGTTCTTACAAAATGTGAATTTTCAAAAACCGGTTGACGTAACTGAACTCACCGGTTCCTCGGGAAGATCATTCTTCCAAAATACAATCTACGACTAAAGGCGAAAATTGTTTAACCGACTACTCGCATTCGGTTTTTTTAATACTCTAGGTATTGGCTTAGCCTTTGACGAGCGTTCTAGAAGCTTGCTTAAAAGCTTTTAAAAAGGAATGTTGTGTAGTGTGACTATTACACAAGTAAACCCAGGTTCGAAACCTGGTAAGACAATCAAACAAATTCCAGCGGCTTTTTTCACTGACGACTTTACGTGTAAGAGCCATGTGAAAACTTCTCTAGAAAGAGCATCAGCTGTTTGGAGCCGACTTTAAACAGTACGTCCCGCTCAGTGGGTATAGAAATTATACTGTGTAAGGTAATAATCCTGAAACTGAAGAAGATTTTTAAAATCTTGCAAAAAATGTGTTTAATTAACGTGAAACGTGAAAGTACACATTTTCAAAAAAAACTATCTTACAAAGCTTTTCGAAAAACTGATCAATTGATTAAAGAAATCCGTTTTTTGCGGTTTACCACACTGTAAATTGATATTCAGATCTTTTTTTTCGAAAGTGAACCGAAATCCCTGCCGTTCGTCACCATCTAGTCTGGTTCTTTGCCAAAAGCAATTATCAAAAAACCATTAAAACTTGTGGCTTGAACCGGTTTCGTGCCTTCTAAAGCTTTTTGAAAAGGCCTTTCTTTTGTCGCTGGAAAGCAGCTGCGACTGTTACTACTGTTGTTGTTGTTGTTTTTGTTGCCATTGTCGGTTATTTGTGTGTTTTTTGTTGTTGTTTGGGTACTTCTATGGAACACGAAAATTTATGTGTGAATTCTTTTGTATTTTGTTTGATGTTCAACTTTTTTTTTTGCTTAGTTGTTGTTGTTGTTACTTACAGTTACACAAAATATCAACAACATCATCAGCATCGACTCATACCAGCGTGAGTGTATAACGCAGACTCCTTTACATGCAGCATTGTTGCCATCGCACACCGAAGCATTCACATGCCGTCATAGTCTCATGTATGGAGATGCCAGTTCTCCCACACTTAGACGCACACACACACACACACACTTTATTCAAGTGTAAATGTTGTACATATGTTAGAATTTGTTGTTGTCATTGTTGCCGTTTGGTGTTTTTCGAAAAACTTTTACGTCATTTATGTATGTATGTTGTTGGTGCTATTGTTTTTCTTGTTCTTCTACGTGCCGTTGTTGTGCTCGCATGTAGGTGTAGGTGTTTTGTTGTTGGTGTTGTTGTTGTTGTTGTATGCTCTGTTTTTGGCATTTTCTGCTCGAAATATTTTGTATGAAATGGCCATTCACCGAAAAATTTAATTGTATTTTTTTTCTCTCTCACATACAGACATACGTATGTGTGTGTGTGTTTGTGTGTGTGTGCTTGTGTACATAAGTAAGTATCACTCACTCAGTATATTTATGTACTGCATGTATGGCACATTGGGGGAATTGGTGAAAAGACTAACTGAAACTCTAACAGGTTCTGTCTGACAGGCGGAATGGTTGACACCTTGTCAAACTCTAACATTCCTTGATCTAGTTATGATTAGAGTTCATATTAATAACGATTTACCAGAGTATACGTTTGAGTGGAGTGGACCTATGGCTCTGGTGCTGGAGTACCTCCAGAAATCTCCAAATAATTGAGTGTGGCCACTGAAGAATTATTCTGAAGAATTCACAAATTTAAAAAAAAATTTCAATGATTTCTTAGTCTTGTTGGACATTTTTTTATTGAAAATTTGTCACCAGCGACGAGACTCATTAAATTTTTTGCACTGGCAATGCTTCCTGAAAAATCCACTGTTTGGAGTTATTTTTTTTTAGTTTTCTTCAAATTTCCCCCACCTATTCGCCCACTGTTCGTTGATGTGTGTAAATTATATTTGTTTGTTAAATTCTGTTAAATGTTTCTTTTGTGTGTTTCTGTCATTGTTTCGATGTTTAATACACATCACAAAATGTATTTGTGTGTATGTGTGTGTGTGTGTGTGTGTGTGCGTAAATTAAATGATTTTTCATTTTCATTACGAATGACATTTATTCTTTGTTTGCCTTGCCGTCGTCGTCATCGTCATCATCGTTTACGGTGGTTTTTATACGTTTATTTCTGAAATTTATATACTATGTCAGCACACTAAAAGGCAAAGCGATGTAACTCCTAAAAATTGAGAATTGCATTTTTAAGAGATTTCCCCATTCAGTCATTCAAGGTTTCAATATGTCTGTTTGGACACTGAAGATGAAAGCTGGCGGACAGGAGTAGAACATTCAACCGTTGAAGTAGGAAACCCATGGGATTATGTGAGATTCCCTCAATGTGTGAAGACCAAATAAATGGCGACACTAACAGGGTATTCAAGGCAGAAAGATCCCATTTTGCTGTGGCCAAAAAAGTCGCCCAATCGGTTGATCTGAATTTCAAAAACTTGTACAGGGTTTTCCAACAGGAGGTGTTATTTTGGTATTCAAAGAACAATGACATTTTTTCAGATAAATTACACTACTCAAAAAAATGAAAAAAATGTCATGTACTCCGGATGCGATAATTTTTTCTGTGTAGATAACCTTGACATGAGCTCGAAAAACGCAATAAAAAAATTTTTTTTCGTTTGGTTTTTGTTGTATTTTTTTTTTTTTTAAATTAAAAAATTTTTTTTTGGTTAATTTGTTTCGTCCGGCATAACTCGGGAACCACTAGCCCGATTTAAAAAAGGCAATAAAATTTTTTTTTTTGTTTGGTTTTTGTTTTATTTTTTTTTTTTAAATTTTAAAAAATTTTTTTCGGGAACCACTAGCCCGATTTAATTGAATTAAATTTTAAAAAATTTAAAATTACAATTCCCTTAATCTGTTCATATATTGTTTTCCTATACAAGCAACAGTTTCCAAGTTAAAAATGAATATATAAAGGAAAAAACTTATTTTTTGCCTAAAGATTTAAATTTTTTTTTTTTAAAAAAATCCGTAAAAAATCCAGAATAAAAAAAAATGTAAAATCTTATTACTTTTACGTAAAGTCACATAACCTATGAGCAAAATGAGACAAAGATCATGAAAATCGATGCACGCGTTTCGCTTTTATTCGCAATTGAGTAAAGGTATGAATTTCAAAAATTTGCTCGACATATGCACAACTTTGTCTATGGTAAGGTTTTTTCTTTTTTATTACAAAAAAAATTAAAATTTGTTGGGTGACAAAAATATGTGACTTTTTTTGATTTTTGAAATTCATACCTTTACTCAATTGCGAATAAAAGCGAAACGCGTGCATCGATTTTCATGATCTTTGTCTCATTTTGCTCATAGGTTATGTGACTTTACGTAAAAGTAATAAGATTCGACATTTTTTTTCATTTTGGATTTTTTATGGATTTTTTTAAAAAAAAAAATTTAAATCTTTAGGCAAAAAATAAGTTTTTTCCTTTATATATTAATTTTTAACTTGGAAACTGTTGCTTGTATAGGAAAACAATATATGAACAGATTAAGGGAATTGTAATTTTTTTAAAATTTAATTCAATTAAATCGGGCTAGTGGTTCCCGAGTTATGCCGGACGAAACAAATTAACCAAAAACATTTTTTTAAAATTTAAAAAAAAAAAAAAAAAACAAAAACCAAACAAAAAAAAAATTTTTATTGCGTTTTTCGAGCTCATGTCAAGGTTATCTACACAGAAAAAATTATCGCATCCCGAGTACATTTTGACTGTTGACTAGTGTTATCGAATGTTTATTTCATAATAAAGAGGAAGGTAGGTATGCGGTTGATAATGAAAAACAACATCAGCCAAATGGCCAACACGACCACGCTTACAGGACCATATCCCTTTCAAGAAATCATTCCATAACCAAATTTTCAAAATATCAATCCAATTATCGGTTTAAGTTGGTTTGCATTTTACTTAACGCTGATGCTCCGTATGTAATGTACAATTCTCTCTAAATAATACAAAGAAAAAAACAATCATTTATCAAAATAAATTTGGATCTGCAAGAGAGTGCATTGACTGCTCTGTGACTGGCGTCTGGGGGAAATTGCTAAAGGATTATTGTACCCTGTCCATGCTTTAGCATAATTCAGATAAATAGAGTGACTCGATGGGGTTTTCAGACACCTCTGGATATCGGTCCGCATTTGGACAAAGAAGGTGTGTAATATTTTGAAATAGTTCATCTGAATCGTATAATTGAAAGCATCTTAAAGGGAATGCTTGACATACGACACAATGGCACCCTAAATGTTTACATACTTATTAAAGGGTTTTCCAACAGGAGCTGTTATTTTGAAGCTGTCACTTTTAAAGCTTTTATTCTTTGACATTTGACAAGTAGAAACTACGCCATTACGAAAAATGAAACGATACACGAATCAACAACGCATTGAAATTATTAAAAATCACTACAAGAAATGGTGAAAATCGTGCAGTCACAGTTCGCAAAACTAAAGCATTTTTGGGTCGTCGTGAAGCACCTTGTCGGACCGCAATACAGAAATTGGTGGACAAATTCGAGCTGTTGGATCAAGTTCGCGATGTGAGGAATAAAACCCGTGCACATCGCTCAAGAACAATGGAGAATATTGCTGCTGTAGCTCAAAGTGTTGAAGAAAATCCATGCTGGACCAATCCTTGTCGTTCTTTGGAATTTGGGGCATTCCACAAACGTCATTACATCGTATTTGGATAAAGACTTGGGTTTTAAGGCTTATAAAGTTCAGTTAACAAAAGAACTCAATCATCAACAACGTCGTGTCTTTGCTGATTGGGTCCTTGAAATGAATGAAAATGATCCGGAATTCCATCTGGAAAATCATCTTGACTGATGAGGCCCATTGTCACCTCGTTGGCTACGTCAACACGCAAAATTGTCGCATCTGGGGCTCGGAAAACCCAAGAGTTATGGCTGAGAAGCCTCTTTTTTTCTTTTGAAATGATGACTCAACGACTTTGAAAATGCTTTTTATTGATCAACTTGTGCTTGAAATACGATAAACTCAGGAAAATATAATTTTTCGCAAAAAAACCGGCACCTTTTCTAAAAATCTCCAAAAGAAATTCTCAAAAAGCCATCAAAATCAGATTGAGCCAAAAAAAAAAATGATTATTTTTGGACACACTAGTGCACAGTGGTTCAGAATCCAATTCCTTCGGCCGAAGGTCTGTAACTTTCGATTCATAACACACATAACACAGTACAAGAGCCAATCTGGGGGGTGAGAAATTCCAAGTCAGGGTGATGGTACTAGGTCAGTATAGTAAAACCATCAAAGGGTTTGGCGTTCGTATGTGTCAGTTTTTTTTATGACCTTTTTAATTTTTTCTTTATCTTGATTGGATTTTTTATGAATTTAAAAAAAAAAATTTAATTTTTAGGCGTTATATGAACGGATTAAAGAAATTGTAATTCTAAATTTTTTTGAGTTTGTTTCATCAAAATCGGACAAGTGGTTCTCGAGTTATGTTAAACTACGTTTTTGCCAAAATGTTACAACTAAGCGAAAAAACATCAAGATAAGGAAAAAATTAAAAAGGTCATAAAAAAAACTGACACATACGAACGCCAAACCCTTTGAGGGTTTTACTATACTGACCTAGTACCATCACCCTGACTTGGAATTTCCCACCCCCCAGAAAAAGTCCCTCGATTTGTTGCACAGTGTAATTGATTGTGGACAGGGAGTAAGCGATTATTTTAAGGCATTACCAATGAAAATGCGGCCATTGAAACTATTTTAGAAATATTTCCAAAGTTAACAACTTTTTGTATTTTTCAATTTTAGGGAGGTCAAATATTTTTTTCTATATTTTTTGGTTTTAATTCCTGCTCCCAAAAGTCAGTAATTTCTGATCCAGTACAGATTTTTGAGGTCTGAAAAAAATTGATTGTAGACAGAGAGTAAGCGATTATTTTAAGGCACCAACATTGAAACTGCAGCAATTGGAGCTATTTTAGAAATATTTCCAAAGTTAACAACTTTTTGTATTTTTCAATTTTAGGGAGGTCAAATATTTTTTTCTATATTTTTTGGTTTTAATTCCTGCTCCCAAAAGTCAGTAATTTCTGATCCAGTACAGATTTTTGAGGTCTGAAAAAAATTGATTGTAGACAGAGAGTAGGCGATTATTTTAAGTCACCAACATTGAAACTGCAGCAATTGGAGCTAATTTAGAAATATTTCCAAAGTTAACAACTTTTTGTATTTTTCGATTTTAGGGACGTCAAATATTTTTCTCTATATTTTTTGGTTTTATTTCCTGCTCCCAAAAGTCAGTAACTTCTGATCTAGTACAGAAAATGAGCCTGGATTAACAGTTGCGGTGAATGGATTGCGCCATCGAGAGATGATTAATGATTTTTTATGGTCGGAGTTGGATGATATTCAACTGGACAACGTTTAGTTTCAACAAGACGCCGCTACATGCCACACAAGCATCAGAAACCATTGCTCTTTTAGGGGAAAAGATTCGGCAGCGTGTTATCTCTCGAAGAGGTGATCACAATTGCCGAGATCTTGTGATTTAATACCTTGTGACGTCCTCCTTTGGGACCACCTGAAAGATAAGCTCTACGCCAACAGCCCAGCGTCGATTTAAGACCTCATAGATGGAATTCGTGAGGCTATCGAGGACATAGGGCAGCCACTTTGCAATTTGGTTATGGAAAACTTCATTAAAAAGGCTATGATCCTGTAAGCGTGGTCGTGGTGGCCATTTGGCTGATGTTGTTTTTCATTATTAACCGCATACCATCCTCTTTATTATGAAATAAACATCTAATCATTTATCTCAATAAAATTTCATTTTTCTTTGAATACGAAAATAACACCTCTTTTTGGAAAAGCCTGTACTTCATTGGTGTGACAAACCTAAAACGAATATAAACCCCATTTCATGGCGAACGATTTGAAAACTAATTGCTAAACCAAAAAAAAAAAAAAAAAAACACACAAAACCCATTGAGATCTCACAAAAGAATCCTTGATCCATCTTCATAATACAAGGGACACTGTCCTCCAGCTACAGACTTGCTTTTACAATATTACACGTTGGACATTCTTTAAGGATCTGCCATCAAATACTTTCCATACACACACACACACACGCACACTTAGAAAGTCACCGACTGGTGATACATTCAACACATATCACTCACACACATGGACGATTTGTGTTGAATGTACACAAATACCGAAGCAAAAATAAAACACAAAAAAATTTAAATTTTAAATAATAAATTTGTAAATATTTGTCATGTTGGGTTGTTGGTGTCGGTGTCGTCGCATGGCTGGCAGCCCGACAACATTTGAAGGCAAATTCAAAGCAAATATTTTTGATTTTAATTAAAAAACATTTTCCATATTCATTCATTTCGGCCGTCTTTCATTCATATTCCAGCATCTTAACGAACACTGTGGGGCAGACACAGAAGGGGGAGCGTGAGGGAAAGGAGACATTTCAGCATTTCATTTACAATCTCCTGCACATTAGGCCAAAAATCCGTAAGGCATCTAAAGTATCTTAAAGATTTGATTTCGTTTTAAAGGAATTAAATACAATTTATTGTTGCCTTTGTCTGTGTTGTTGTTAATGGCGTTGCTGTTGTTCATTCGTCGTATTCTTATTCTTCTCTTTGACGTCGACATTTTACAAGTGAGGGACAAAAAAAAAACTTGAACAAAACAAATGGGCAATTCGTCAGTGAAAATGTGTTCGGCCTGGGCGAATCTTAGGTACCCTCCAACAGAGACAGGGTTACCACGTGGTTGGCGGTAGTTTAGGTAGTTTAATTAGATTGGCAAATTTTCCTGGTTACCTCGTAGAAGCCAAGCCTAAGAACTTGCAACCAGCTAGTTTCATTTTTTGGTAGTATTTTCTTTGCCGAAATCCCGGGAATCAAGAAGTAATAAGTCGACAAAGTTCTTCGGAATTTTCTAAGAAACAGAAAATAGAGACCAAATGTACCGAAAGTATTTCGTATTGAAGTCGAATGATTTGTAGTTTCCCCAGGAAGGAAATAATCGATGGCTCAGTGAAAAAAGCCCCCCCAAAAAAAAAAAATTAAGAATTATCCATAAAAAATCCCATAATGAAAAATTTCTCCAAAACAATTGAGGAGTTTTTCATGATTTTTAGACAGTATTTCATTTTTCGTTTTGTAATTTTGGGGAATTTTTCGTTATTTTTTTTTTGGGGATATTTTCAATAATAATCTTGTTGTTGGGGTCTTTTTCATAGTATTTGGGTGAATTTTGCAATGGGTAATTTTTCATAAATTGTTTGGGGGATTTTTCCAAATTTTTGAAGAAGTTTTCATATTGGCCTTTTGGGGGGATTTTTCAATTATTTTGGGGAATTCTCTATGAAAAATTAAGCATTTTTGACCAAAAAAAACCATAATGAAAAATTTCCCAAAAAAAAAAATTGGTGAGTGTTTTTTAATAATTTTTAGGTTATTTCCTTGTTCGTGTTTTTAATTTTGGGATTTTTTTTTGGGACATTTTCATAACAGAAGTCAATTATTGTGTTTTTCCGGTATTTACCAATAATGTGGATACAAATCAGAATAAAGAAAAATTTTAAAAAATTAAAGACTTTTTTTTTTATTATGAATTAGATTTTTTTTTATTAACAACTGAAATAATTTTTAAATTTAATTTATCGTTCTAGTTGCTTCAGCCTTGGTGTTGGCATCGTTCCCACTCATTATATTGCATTGCCATAAGCACGCTGATTAGCGGTTCTTATTAAGAAATGTTGTTGTGTTTGATGCAGTCCAAACTGCCTTATCTGAGCAAAACGCATCAGGAAATGTATAAACAAAATAGACTTAAACAAAATATGTTCAAAATAAATTGGAAAATGTTCACATTTCTCTTAATCTACGTAAATGAGTATGAGTATTTACCCCGAAATTAGATAAATACCCGGGTATGAAAGTGGGTATAAATGGATAAATATCCAGCGTTGGGTAAATACCCAGGTGTAAACCCATCACTGGTGGCATGTGATTTCAAATTGTACGACAAATCGTATGTTAAATCGTACGACAAATCGTACGTTAATTCATGTACAGCAAATTCTACATAAAATCGTACGACTGTTGTACGACAAATCGTACGACATATTGTACGATAAATCGTACGACATATTGTACGATAAATCGTACGACTTAGAGCTGATCGATTTTTTTCATTGCGGCCGTGATCTATGTAAACAATCTACAAACCACTCTCCTGCTCAAGGACGAGATCCAACAAAACATCGGTCAAAATATCATCGAAAATAGTCTAAAAAGACCAAAAGCCTCCAAAAAAGATCCGAATGGCCGTCATCATTTTTCGGATATTTTATTGCATACTCCATCGGAAAATATCCACATTACATACGCACGTATGTCTCTTAACACTCCATGAAGGAAACGAGAGGAACTTCTCTTAAATCATCAAGTTGAGCAGGAAATAGTTTGCATACTTTCGGACCGGGACCTAATTCTTTTTCAAACCTGACCCAAAGGGCTTATCTTTTGCTAGCGAAGTTTTGCATGGCTTAGAAAATAAGTCTACCATTCGTCATGTGGCCAGCATGTTTTAGGTAGAAACAGGTCTAGAATACGAACCTGGATCTATTGGGAGATAGTCAACGACACCGCCGGAAATGTCATAAAACTAACTCGCACAGAATACATGGAATAATTCTTTTCGCTAGTGGATTTCCCACAGACATCGCTAGATTTTCTTAGATAGAATCCCATTAACAAAATTTCCCTTTGTTACCAACGAAATGACAAACTTAATATCTTCCCCCCGCATCAAGGGTGGTGTGATTTGGAAAAAAGTAAATGTTGTTGTTCTACTGTTCCATTGAGGACTGCCTGGCGTTGCCTTCTGTCGCTGTTGTTTGTCATTACATTTGTCAAGTTTTTTTTTTTTAGTTTTTTGGCGATGCTGTTGTGCCTCTTTCTGTGTGTGTGTGTGAACATTGTTGTGCTTGTTCGTTCTCCGTTTCTTCGGTCTTGTTTTCATTAAGTGGCTTTTGCCCTTATAGGCTTAGAACCTTGTTTTTGTATGCGTGGCTGTCTGTGTGTGTAGGTATTTTCCTGCTTCTAGTATTTCTTGTTTTTTTTTTGGCCAAACAATATCCAACGACAACAAGAACAATAATAACAATCAGTAACACAAAGACAAAGACAAAGATTCCTTAATCCATTGTTAAGTAAGTGCCTAAACATGCCACCTGGAGCCAAAAGTGGTCATTTGCCAACACGAATAATAACTTTAACGGATGCGATGGCCCGTAAGAAAAGTACCTCCGGCACAGCGAGGGAATATTAATACGCCGAACAGGAGGAAGGTGGCTAGCGTTAAGCGTGGATGGCCTCAAGCATTTGAGATTCTATTGAGAAAGAGAGAGAGAACATAAAACGAATATACAAATTAATCTGCCGTCTGTCAGTTTGAGACTCTATGACACAAGAAAGCCAGGCTGAATATTTGGCTGAGAACATGAGAAATGAGGAGGTTTTTGCTGCAACTGCCTCAAACCTGCACCACAGCTGGGGATGAGTTGGACTAATTATGTTTTAAAAAGTCCAGCACCTCTTAAAGAAAACTCAAATAGAAAAAGTGGTAATCCAGTTTCGTATTGATGTGAAACACTGTAACACGCCACAACATTGACAACTGTCACATTCCATTCAATTTTCGAAGAATTGTCTGCCTTTGCCACACTTAAGCCCTGCCTAACCTACCAATGCATCTGGCAACATCGCCAACTGCCAACTGACATCCATGGTGACATTTGACACATTCTGCGGCATTGAACGTCAATTGTTCAGCATTTTGTTATTTATAATGACATATCGGACATCATCTAAACGATGTGTAATTGTTTTCCGTTTTTAATATTTCTCATTTTTTTTTTGTCATCTTCTTCTTCCGTTTGATACACACCACGTCACTCGCTAACGATTTGCGGCAAACAGTGTAACGTGGTGCTCTCGTGTAACGTTAAATGTATTTGGTGTGCGGGCAGCATTGCAAATCGTGTTGCGATGAGGTTGCATGCAACCGCATACAATAATACCATGACGCAAATATATGGCAAAATTGACAGGATGTCAGTGTCAATCCAAGTTATTCACAGTTATATGATATGGTCATGGTTCTTGGGTGGGGTGGTGTTTGTGGTGGTGAATTGGCTAAGTTAATCATAGAAATATGGCAACACCGAGACAATCGATTTCAATACAAATACTTTTGGCCATAGATTGGTATACAATTCAGCATTGTGAGAAAGGAAATTGACTCATATTTTAATTGCTTACCAGATTATCGAAAGTTAGTGAGAAAACAAAAATATTAATTCGTGTAGGGGGGGACTACAAAAAAAATCAGTTTTTTCCTAAATATGCAAGCGTGTAATTTTGAGCGGGAAAAAGTTATCCACCAAATATGGCTAACTATTCCACCTTCAAGTTGGCATTGCAAAGTTCTGTTGGTCAAAAGTAATTTTTTTTAAATCAATATTTTTTAAAATACTTGCTATGACCAATAGGGTGGAGTGAAAACATGCTTTTTTTTTAATTTGAAAAAGTTAACCTCGGAAAGAGATGTAGTCTGGGGTCCTAATGAGGGGAAAAATAAAGAAAAAAAATTTAAAAAATTTTTAGGGGTCGCGCCTCTCCCTCGAAATTTGGAAATTATCGCTATTTTGGCGTTGATTTTAGAAAAATCCTAAAAATTAACGACTTAACTTATTCGAAATTTAAAAGTTTGAGCTTGTTCAGAGCCCAAACAAAAGTATTTGAGGCAAATATGAGGATAATCGACTAATATTTGTAGCTTTGATGGCGATTTCATTGTTCAGTCAATTTTCTGAAGAAGGGACGATTTGACTTATTTTACTTTTTGAAATTTTTGAACAATGAGAAAATTTTTTTTAAATTTGTTCATGCCCTTATTTCATTGTTTACGCTATTGCAAACATTTATTGATATACAACTTTTTAGGATTGTTCTAAAATCAACGCCAAAATAGCGATAATTTCCAAATTTCGAGGGAGTGGCGCGACCCCTAAAAATTTTTTAAAATGTTTTTCTTTATTTTTCCTCTCATTAGGACCCCAGACTACATCTCTTTCCGATGTTAACTTTTTTTTTTTGAATTTCACTCCACCCTAATGACCAATAATAACGTCGTCATAATAAAGATAAGAAAACTCACTTTGTAATACAAACAAAATTTTAATAGAAAAGCTCTTAAAATTTATGACAAATAAAAAAATTAAATTACAGTTTTTCAAATTTCAAAATCTGAAATTGGTGAAAATTTTAAATATGAAAAAAATAAATATTTTTTTTAAATAAACAATTACGTCAAAATATATATAAAAAAAAAAAAAAAATTTACTAGAAAAATTAAATTGTTTACATGGGGTTTACTGGGTTTAATGAGGCCCGATGGCAGCCGTATCGTTAAATAAAAATCTTAAATATTTTATATTTTCATAATGAAATAAATTTTAGAAAATTAATCACTAAATTAGTTTTAATGTTTGCTTTGACAGCCTATTGATATGAGTGACCGTATCAGAGTTACAAACAAATTTAAGTAAAGATTTTTTTTTCGTTTTTTTTTTTGTAGTCTTAAAATTTTTTGGAATATTTTAAACTTTTTTAAGACTGATTTTTTTGCAATTTTTGTTTAAAGAAGAAAATTATAAAATATTTTTAATTTCCAATAGTTTATCGTAAAGCTCGGTTTTGATGAAATAGAAATTTTGGAAATTTTTTACTAAATTATTTTTAATATTTGCCCTTTGAGTCTTTTTGTCTAAGTGAAATTTTCCGAAATTTTCAAATTAAAGTCAAGATTTTTCTCGTCATTTTTTTCTTGGAAAAAAAAGACAAGTGTTTTAAATTTGCAATAGTTAATAATATAATAATATAAAGTTCGATTTTGATGAAATAGAAATTGTAGAAAATTTATCACGAAATTATTTTTAATGTTTGCATTTAGTGCCTTTTAATCTGAATGACAGTCTCAGAGTTACAAAAAAATTTAGGTTGAAATTATTTTCCGGATTTTTTTTTTTTGAAAAAAAAAATCATAATAATTTCAATAGTTTATCACAAAACCCGATTTTGATGAAATAAATTGTGCACTTTTTAAAAAAAAAAACATTTATAAATTTTCAATGTTCAATAGTAAGTCAAGATTTTTTTTCGTAATTTTTTTTTTAAAAAAAAAAAACAAGAATTGGAAAATGTTTCACTAAATTATTTTTAATGTTTGCCTTTAGAGCCTTTTAATCTGAGTGACAGTCTCAGAGTTACAAAAAAATTTAGGTTGAAATTATTAATTTTTTTTTGAAAAAAAAAATCTTAAAAAATTTCAATAAAAAATTTCAAAAAATTTTGAATATCATAAAGCCCGATTTTGATTAAATAAATTCTGGATTTTTACAAAAAAAAACATTTATACTCTTTCAATGTTAAGTCAAGATTTTTTTCGTAATTTTTTTTGGAAAAAAACAAGAATCTGAAAATTTTAATTTTTCAACAATTTATCATAAAGCCCGATTTTAATTGAAATACATTTTGGAACATTTTTCACTAAATTATTTTGAAAAAAAAAACTTAAAAATTTCCCATTTTCAGTAGTTTATCCAAGCCCGATTTTGGTGAAATAAATTGTGGATTTTTTTTTTCTAAAAAAAAACAAAAAAATATTTATAAATTTTCAATTTTTTTTGTAATTTTTTTTTTTTTGAAAAAAAAAACAAGAACCTTTTTTTTTTTTAAATTTTCAATAGTTTATCATAAAGTTCGATTTTGGTGAAATAAACTTTGAAAATTTTTTCACTAAATTATTTTTAATCTTTGCTTTATTCATTACGAAAAATTTTAAAGAAAATTTATACATAAAAAATATTTTTTCGTTTTCATCTTCATATGTCATATGAATTTATATGTTGACTTTTTGTTTGCGACTCCGTTTGAATTTTTTTTTCGTTTATATTTTTTCGTAAAATTGGCAAAAAAAAAAATGTGTGAAATCAAAAAGGAATTTCCCAAAAAACATCAAATTTGTGATTTGTGACTTTTTTTCTACCCCGCAATATTGATTTTTTTTTAGTAAAATTGGCACAAAGTATGTGAAGTCAAAAAGGAATTTAAAAAAAAAACCTTAAAAAACTCAACTTTTTGACTTCTTTTATTCACCTTTCGCCTTTGTCTTTTGGATTTGCTTGCAAAAGTCATATGAATTTATGCGCTGACTTTTTTCTCGTGATTTCGTTTCACTCATCCTACGGGCTGATGACTACGGCTGACTATCCAATAGACCGTCAGAGGAAATATCAAAATTAGTTTTTTTTTGTCAAATTTTGTTGATTCGTAAAATTGTCGAAAAGAAAAATATGCAAAGTCAAAATGAAATTTGAAAAAAAATCTTGATTTTTTTTTCGTTTATATTTCGTCGTGTAGAAGAAAAAGTCATCAACTACACTTTTGCGAAAAATGAGTTTATTGCATTTAATTTCATAATTTTCCATTGTTTATTTTTTGCGCTTATCGATATGAGCATATCTATTTTATTTACTAAGATTTTTTTTTTTATAACTCACTAACTGCAGGTTTGCGATAAAATTTGTGAAGAAAACATCATTATCTACCGAAGGTTTTTGTCGATATAACATTATACAACTTATGCAGAAATTTTTGGTGGATAAAATGTTGTATTTAATAATTAACAAATTGTGGTATTCAAAATATTTGATTTTTAATGTTAACTTTTATATAAAACACCTTATAACTCAAAACTATGAAAATGTAGATGATGAGTTTTTGTTCTACATAGACGATTTGTTCGTAAAATTCACCAAAAATGTGTGGAGTCAAGAAGAAGTTAAAAAAAAACAAATTTGTAATTTTTTTTCTACCGCGCAGTCTTCTCTCCACTCAAAAATCATGATTTTGAAATCCACCAAAAAGTCAACGTGTAAATCGGTTCTAAAGCTATTGTAAATTCGAATGACTAAGTGGACAACTAATACACATTCTCAATTATAGTTTGGCAATTGCCTACTGTTAACGCGCGGTGAGGGGGTTAAAGTTTACAATATTTCAGGGCAACCAGAATTTTTTAAATAGAGTTTCTCGTAGGTCGCCTTCCTTTACTCCCACGAGACTTTCCCAGGCATAAACTTAAGCTAGATTTTAATATAGTTCAACTTAAATCGCTCAAGCCAAATGTTTGATCAAATATATTCCAAATTCTCATCTAAGCCCTCAGAGACGATCTGTTTAGCGAGACAATAAAACGACTGACTACCGCATAGACCGTCTTTTATAGAGTTCACAGCTTTCTCATTTCTCAGTTGTAGCTGAGGTGGGTGAGTGAACTAATTTACCATAAATCCCCTCACAAATTCTAAGCCAAAGCCACATTGTGTTCCTTTTATGGGACGCGTATTATTTCCTTGTCATATCAGAGAGAGGACTTCATTATTCCTTATTCGCCAAAAAATTGGTATTACAATATATGATTTCATTAACGCTTCTCCTTTTTAATAATCCGTAGAATTTTCCAATGACATCCGAGAACAGGCCTGGCGATTTTAAAGAATACATTATCAGCCTTTGAGCTGGCACTCTAAAAATATCAGAGATGCAACACTAGAAAGTGGAAAACTAACAAGGATCATGTTCTATATAAAGCCGGTCCCCCGTTTTCCACCTTTTCCACCGTTGTACCCCAAGTCACTTTGTATTTTATTTTCCTCATTTCGTGAGCATGCCTGTCATGCCAGCCATCTGCTCACTGACAAATGACGCCAATGACACCCGGCATAGGAGTGGCAGCCTCAATCAGAGGAATAATTACGTTTTTTTTTTTTTCATTTACAGCCGTCTGGACACTCCGGTTCATTTAAGATCGTCAATTATGAAGTAGATGACAGGAGCAACTAGGCCCTGCGGCGGTTGAGATTTGTGGTCAGCTTGTGGTAAGCATTATCATCCTTGGGGAAATTAACATTAACTATGCTAACTTAAATTACACCTCTCGTGCGGCCAATGTACACATACACAAACAACAACAGCAATCTTAAGTTCTTCCCAATATTCGTAGCAGGCGAACGAACAAATTTCTCAATCTCATTTCCTATGGACGTGTGCTGGGGTGTGTAGGCGTATGTGTGTGTGTGGTTAGTGCGTGCGTGCCACTGTCAGAGTGCGTATCTCAGCATTGTTATCTGCTGCTATCAGAAATCTAATTTTTTTGTGGGCCTAAGACATTTACACAAAAACCGTATGTCCGTCCGTTCATCCATTCTACTAAATACTTATAACCACTAACCCTCAATCTCTCATCCTTCACTTACACACGCCCTCACACATACACACACACACACAGACAAAAGAAACTGAAGGATGAAGGAAAATTATCCATAAATTGGTTTAAAGTATTTTTTGATATTGTGAAAGCTTAAAATGCAATTAAAATTAATGCTCTTAACAATTAAATTATAATTCGTATTTCTGGGGTATTTTTCTAACCAGAAAAATGTCTATGAATAATCATTTCCCTTAAGAAATACACACACACACTCACTCACTCACTCACATTAACAATAACAATGGCAGCAGCAACATCTTGGAATCCCTCTCAAGATCAAGGGAAAACAAAACAAAACCGAAATAAAAGTAAGAATAAAATATTATTAGAAGAGAATGTGGGTGAATTTTTCATTTAGTAGGGACGTGAAATTAGGGGTTAGTATTTATAATATACTCGTATATATTTTTCATGGGGCTCGCTAGAGCCCTAATCTAAAAAGCATCGCTGGGGTTTGGCAAATAGAAGGTGTCAATTGGCCATATTTTCTAAGTTTCAGAGCGGACTAAATTGAAATGCTCGAGAAGCTTAGAGAAGCAAACAGTATTTTTTCTTTGTACACAAACAATTTCAACTTGAAGAAAATAACTAAGAACTGATGACTTTTTGCTTGATTTTCAAATTTCTAGGCGAAAGGTAGAATTCGGAAAGCAAAATGTGTGAAATCTTTCCTAGATTGCGGGTTAGAAAAAATTCAAAATTTTAAGGTTTTTTTTTAAATTTCTTTTTTGTTTCAAATTTCTTTTTTCAAATTTCTTTTTAATTTCACACATTGTGAGTTTTTTTTCTTCAAATTTCTTTTTAATTTCACACATTTGGCTTTTCTCGACATTGTTACGAATCAACAGGATTCAAGTGTCACTGCCTGTTTCCATAAAACGAATTTGTTCGTTCGTTACAAATCGTCAATATTGCAAGCGTTATAAAATGGGTTTCAGACATTATTAAATTCTGTTTTTCGACATATGGAACACAATCCCAAAAAGAATAAGCACTTAGTAGTGATAAAAATCATTTTTTTTTTAATTTTCACAATTTCAGGCAGTAAACATCAAACAAAAAACAAAACGGAGTGGCAAGCAAAAAAGTCAACGTATAAATTCAAATGACTTCTGGCAGTAAATTCAAAAATTAAGCCCAAAAGTCATCGTATAAATTGCAACATACAGCCTGTTTTTATAAAACGAATGGGTTTTTCGTTTCGATAAAATAACGAAAATTCGTCTGTTTGGGTTTTTTGTAACACGAAAGTCTCAGTTAAATTCTAATTGAAATTTTTTTCTTATATACTTCTGTGTGTATTGTCTAAATGGATTCGTTGAAGTTATAGAAACACCACAATTCAGTTTCGTTTCGTCTCAGACGTAAGCGATTTATAAAAACAGGCTGTAAGACAATTACAAGCTATGTCGTTAAGGTAAATCTGGATATATGACAATAAGAGCAGGGACATGTGTAGCTGCATTAGTCGCAGTTGTCTGAGGCCCACATACTTCGGTCTACAACAGGGTTTCCCAAACAAGAGGTGATATTTCGAATCACCCGGTATTTTTGGTAGCTGTCACTTTTGTTTATTCTTTGACATTTGACAAGTATAAACTATGTCATTACTAAAAATGAAATGATACACGTTTCAACAACGCACTGAAATTATTCAAATTCACAACAAAAATGGTGAACTAAAAGTAAAAAACAAATTATTGAAATGAAAATAAATGCAATGATGAATTTTTTAAAATATATTTCAAACAAATCGGAATAGTCGTTTTTGAGTTATAACAATTTTATGTCTTAGAAATTGTTTTTTTTTGTTGCCTAGTGTTACCGCTGAGAATTTTGAAAAAATCGCACAAAAAGTAGTTTTTTTTTAAAAAAAAAGTTGCACAAAAACGACATTTTGTCAACAAAAGGCGAAAACAAATTGTTTTAACAAATTGTGTACTTTTGTAAGTCATGGAAATATAACACTACGTGATAAAAGACCAAAAGTAAAGACCCGTGTCTCCCAGTTTTGTCCAAAGTGTCAAAAAGAAAGTGATCATTTTCTCAGGCTGCTATTTTGCAAACCCTTGGAAATTTTGATTTACTTGCTAAGGCATAGTTGTAGCTCTTGTCAGAAGGAACAAAAACGGTGAACATATAAAATCATCCTCAAGGTCAAAATTGCAAAGAACTTTTCAAAATAAAAAATTGATTTTTTTTTAAATTTTTTTCCCCTGTTCCGTTCCATAGCTGGCAAACCGTTCAAAATTCAAGGAAACAATCAACTACAAAAATGTACCCAAGATTTCAGTAAACAATTTTGTAGAACATATGAACTTGCTAGAAATGATTCTGAAAAGTTCAAAATTCCAGGAAACAATCAACTACAAAAATGTACCCAAGATTTCAGTAAACAATTTTGTAGAACATATGAACTTGCTAGGAATGATTCTGAAAAGTGTATCACTTCACATTTGCTTTCATGAATAGCATTAGCCAACTGTTGGAGCGTATGAGTAATATTAATTTGGAAGCCTAGCCCAGTGCAGGTGGCTAATTAAATTGAATTGATGTAATGTTTTTTTTTTTTTTTTTTAAATTGCTCGAACCATGTAAACATGAATTGGATTTTCATTAGCTGTCGCCTGGTCGAAGATGTCAGCAGAACCGTCATCGAATGGAACTCATAAGGAAGTTGGGTCGATTCATGAATCCATGCTTGGCAAAATAGAGAAGGAGTTAAATGGAAAGTTTTACCATTATTTCCATCTAGAGGTAAAGAATTGGCCTCAAAGGATTTTAAGGGGGGAAAAAACACAATAATAGTTTGCTGTCCAGAATAGAACTCACAAATACTTGTCATCCTAGGAAAGATTTAGTTTTCCCTGCCTTTTGGTTTCCTCTAACCTGCCATGAAGGTGCCGACGGGAAGCTGTGTTGTTGCACGCTATAACGTGTATACTCACTGGCTGGCATCTGATGTTAGAAGATTTCAACGGAAAATGAGGCTGATCGGACTCCGCACTATAGAGAAAATTCGTCCTGCCAGTTGTGACATTCGCAAATTCAAACCAAACGTCAGCAAACTCTATTTCCTGTTTCCACATTCCGATACCGGACATTCCCAAAGAAATGGTCTTGAAAATAAAACAAAGAGTGAAAAACGGCCTCTGAAAAAAAGTGTTTGTCCGCTCTTACCAGGACAACAACCTGGGTCTGCTGTGTGATTGTCACATTCGTCCATTACAAATAACCTAAACCCAAAGGTTATTCGAAGGTTTAATTCTCTGCAATGTTCGGCTTTTTCGATTTGTAAAATCACTGTTCTCCGCCTTTGGTTTGTTATCATATTTTCTCAAATCTTAACAATCCAGCCCATATTTCGGGTTATCTGTTTTGTTTTTATTTATTGGTTTTATCTCAGGCCTTGTTAGGCTGAACATGCACACCATAAACCCCGGCTGGTGTTTTGGGTCTCTCATCGTTTTATTTGTTTTTTTCCCGAAATATAATTTATCCAAATGGTGAATTGTGTTGTATTGCAGGGATATGACGCTGGATGGGAGAGTACGGACACACACGCACACATACACAGACAGTCGCATATACCTTTCTATCATTGTAAAACATTAATCAAAATGTAGATTTTAAATGTCAAACTTTGCTGTGTGAACACAAAACGGCAACAACAAAAATTGTTAAAGATAAATAATCGAATCGAACCAGACCAAAGCGAACGGAGTTCAGCTGAACAAGACCAAATGACTGAACTCCAACCATGGATATTCCACCACCAAACATTTTCCCAGCGTTTGCATGGCCGAACGGGTGTCAATGGGCGGGTTGGTTTTTGTGAAAAGAGAGATTTTCATTCCAGGCGATTTGGGTTTGAGGTTGACGCTGATGATGATAATGATGATGATGAGGCGGCGGATGCTGTTGGTGCTGATGATGTCGATGCTGTTGGTGGTTCTGTTGGTTAAAAATTCAAACAGAAGCGCACACTAATACACACACTCACACACACACACACACGCAGACATTTCTACCACGTCTATTCGTAATTTCTATTCTATTCTATTTCCTTACCCACTTGCTATGCTTTTTCCATTCTTTGGTATTCCTTTCATTTCGCTTCTTTTTTTTTTTTGTTAAAATGCTGTTTCATCTATTGGCCATAAAGGACCATTTTATACATTTATTATGGCCTTGAAGCACAACAACACCAACCGACCGACCGACCGACTGTCATAAGGGCAGCTCCTCTATTCGAATAGCAACGACAGAAAAAAAGGAGGGATTTTTGGTGTTAAACACAATTTGATGAAGCTTATAATTTATGGTTTTAAAATAAGTTGTTAAGCAAATATTGTATTCGCACACTCGTATAAACATTGTACGTGTGTGTGTGTGCGTGTGTATAAGGCAATAGATGTACACTAATGAGCATATCAATAGGGTAAGGCAATTTGCAATGGGAAAAAGGACAGCAATTAAGTAAATTTTTTCAGAGAAAATTGAGGATTTCAGGCCTATCAGCCGGCGATCATGTTCTTTAAAAAAACAGGAGAGACACCGTTGGGGCAAATAAAGAACGGGACCTGCGGTCAAAGACCATAGAGAGGGCAGACGTCGCAAGTCGTTTTCTGAATATTTCCAAGAGGGTATTTAAATAGTACTTGTTTTAAAAAAGTAGGTACTTGTTCTTAAAAAAAAACATTATATGCTTTGAAAACCTTTCAAATATTGCCATGCCAATTAGTGACATTTGGAGTGTGCTTCCGAACTAATGCATCGGAAAACGACTTGTAACGTCAGCCCTCTCTATGGTCTTTGCTACGGTCAGACAAGCAGCAGCAGGAATTTTGAAAGGACTATTCCCCTGGTACAGTCCGGCCAGACTTGGGCGGTTTAGCTGAAGGTTCACTCCGGGTGCTTAGCAGACATGTGGGGCAGACCGAAGTATCACGAGACTTTTGTGCCTAGGAACTCTATAAAAAATAACCCAAATGAAAAATGCCCACAAGTGCTTCAAATAATGAAATACCCAAAAAGAATGAAAAAATACCAAAAAAAAATCTGATAAACCCCCCCCCCCAACTTTACAACAAAAAAGTGTAATTTTTAACAAAAGTGTGAAGAATCGCCCCAAATTTGTGTTGAATGCGTCAAATAATGAAATCCCCAAAATGAATGAAAAAATCCTCAAAAAATCTGATAAATCCCTCCAAATATTATGAAAAATAAAACAAAAAAGCGTAATTTTTAACAAAAAAAAAATCAAAAGTATGAAGAATCGCCCCCAAATTGTGTTGAATGCTTCAAAGAAAGAAATCCCCAAAATGAATATGAAATCCTCCAAATATTATGAAAAATACAACAAAAAACGTGTAATTTTTAACAAAAAAAAGTATGAGGAATTGCCCCAAATATGTGTTGAATGCTTCAAATAATGAAATACCCAAAATTAATGAAGAAAATCCCCAAAAAGTCTGATAAATCCCCCCAAATATCAAGAAAAATACAACAAAAAAGTGTAATTTTCAACAAAAAAGGAAGAATCGCCCCAAATTAGTGTTGAATGCTTCAAATAATGAAATCCCCAAAATGAATGACAACAAATCCCCAAAAAGTCTGATAAATCCCTCCAAATTTTATGAAAAATACAACAAAATAGCGTAATTTTTAACAAAAAAAAATAGAATAAATAAAAAGTGTGAAGAATCGCCCCAAATTTGTGTTGAATGCTTCAACTAATGAAATTCCCAAAATGAATGAAAAAAACCCCCAAAAAATCCGATAAATCCCTCCAAATATTATGAAAAATACAACAAAAAAGTGTAATTAAAAAAAAAAAATTATCAAAAGTATGAAGAATCGCCCCAAATTTGTGTTGAATGCTTCAAATAACGAAATCCCCAAAATTAATGAAGAAAATCCCCAAAAAGTCTGATAAATCCCCCCAAATATCATGAAAAATACAACAAAAAAGTGTAATTTTCAACAAAAAAAAAAAAGGAAGAATCGCCCCAAATTTGTGAAAAAAATCCCCAAAAAGTCTGATAAATCCCCCCCCAAATATCATGAAAAATACAACAAATAAGTGTAATTTTTAACAAAAAAAAATAGAATAAATAAAAAGTGTGAAGAATCGCCCCAAATTTGTGTTGAATGCTTCAACTAATGAAATTCCCAAAATTAATGAAGAAAATCCCCAAAAAGTCTGATAAATCCCCCCAAATATCATGAAAAATACAACAAAAAAGTGTAATTTTCAACAAAAAAAAAAAAAAGGAAGAATCGCCCCAAATTTGTGTTGAATGCTTCAACTAATGAAATCCCCAAAATGAGTGAAAAAAATCCCCAAAAAGTCTGATAAATCCCCCCCCAAATATCATGAAAAATACAACAAATAAGTGTAATTTTTAACAAAAAAAAATAGAATAAATAAAAAGTGTGAAGAATCGCCCCAAATTTGTGTTGAATGCTTCAAATAATGAAATCCCCAAAATGAATGACAACAAATCCCCAAAAAGTCTGATAAATCCCTCCAAATTTTATGAAAAATACAACAAAATAGCGTAATTTTTAACAAAAAAAAATAGAATAAATAAAAAGTGTGAAGAATCGCCCCAAATTTGTGTTGAATGCTTCAACTAATGAAATTCCCAAAATGAATGAAAAAAAAAACCAAAAAATCCGATAAATCCCTCCAAATATTATGAAAAATACAACAAAAAAGTGTAATTAAAAAAAAAAATTATCAAAAGTATGAAGAATCGCCCCAAATTTGCGTTGAATGCTTCAAATAATGAAATCCCCAAAAAGAATGAAAAAATCCCCAAAAAGTCTGATAAATCCCCCCCGACATTTTTTGAAAAATTGCCCGATTTCGTAATTTGAAAAAAGTGTATGAAGAATCGTCCCAAATTTGGAGTGATTCTTGATTCAGCAATATCATGCCAACCTAAATGTGAAAAATACCCGAAGTAAATGAAAAATCCCCCAAACATTTTACGAGAAATTACTCAATTTATGAAAAATTACCCCAAATATTAGGCAAAATACCCCAAAAATTCAATAAAAAAAAAAATGCCCCGCAAAAAAGTCGCCACCGAGGTGGAAACATCGAGTGACCTAAATGATCCAGCTGAATTTAGTATTGGCCATCTCAGGAGAGTGTTGGGAAGCGCATGATGATTTAACGGGAGGTTAGGTTGCTCAGTACCACAATTGCCTAAAGAGTCTGGCTTGCCCTATTTAAATGCTGCGCAGTGTACATTTGCGGGTGAATGTGTGTGTCAATAGAGACATAAAGTAAATAGAAAATGACGTTGAATTCGGGGCGGTATGGGTTGAGAATTGATAAATCATAGTCTTGCGGTTTCAACCAATCACACACACACACACAGACGGAAGAGGATAAAGACAAAACAAAAAACAAAAAAAAAAACAATGTAAAAAGAGACATGAACGAAGAAAAGGGATAACAATTTAACACAAATTTAATATTTATTTTAAAAACGTATAAATTTTCAATGGGGTTGAATAAGAAAAAAAACAAAGAAACAAAGAAAACCCCAACATAAAAATTGGGATTGAGATTTTGGTGAAACTATTAAAGGATAAGCGGGGGATTGGCATGAGGTTGACGAGGGCTAACCAAGTGCTAACGGGGAAACTTTCAATAGAGCTTTATAAGCAATATAAGTCGGCCAATAAGAACATTATTCTTCTTTTTTTCTCTCTCATAAGAAGTTGAAGTTAATCAAACACTTTCGCCAGATGAAGGGTGGCAGCAGCAGTATCAGTATTTGAAAGGGATCGCATAAGAGATTTGTGACAAACTCTGCAATAAGAAATCTCCCTAGATGGGAGTTTTCACACGAGTCAATTTCAAAGAAGCATCCAAAATATGCAGAACAAACAAGTCTTAAATAATTACCTACTCTGAGGTATTTCTTTTGGTTTGTTTCATTAGAAAATGTTCCCACCGATTGCTTTCTTTGTATGGAATTCCTTGAAACACTCATATTTAATATGTGGAATTTGTTGTCGGCACACCAATAGCCAGCCCAACATCATCATCAATGTCAGGTGAACATAACACACTTCCATTTGCCAAGTCAGCCCTCAATGATGGCGTGCTAAGTGTGTGACATGGAAAAGTTTCATTGTAATCTGACATTAATTGCATTCTGACAACAGCGTGCGTGTGATTCTGGTTCGGGTTAATTGGACAGCTGTAAGAGAGAGGCAATCAGAGCAACTTTTCACATATTTAGCAGCCAGCACAAAATAGGACCAACTTCCCCGGAACAAATTAGACACATCAGCAGCGGCAGCAACAACAATTACAAAGACGACATGTCAGAGGCAAAAAAAAAAAAAAAAACTGCAATCATTCTGATTAAAGTAGCAGAAACATTTTTATATCGAAATGGCTCTCTAAGAAAGAATTCACAAAAAAAAAAAAAACCATGAACAAAAATCCATGTTTTCAGCAAAGGACGCATTCCTATTGTCTATGAAACACAATTGCACTCGGCAGCCTGCCGAGTAGCACATCCTGTCACCAAAATTTCCCAAGACCTTGGAGAGAGTTTCCGGCTCTATCTGGGGAATGGCCGGCTCGATAAACGGATGAAGGGCCAAACTGAGAAGCGTTAACGAAGCGAATGGTCAATTGGACTTTGCAAGAGAATAATTTAAAAAAAAATCAGGCTCTTGCTAGAAATATTGAAATCGATGGCGAGTCCATGTAACAGGAGGGCACCATAAGTCTCGTACGAGGGCACCATAAGACGACTGAAAACGTGAGCGTTGTTCTTTACAAAGTCCATGTCCGAAGAAGTTTTTTTCCCCAGAAACTTGAGTACGGCTACTTCTGTTTGATCTAAACAGCCTCGATTCAGAAAAACAGTTGGCATTACTTACGCATCCTGTTCAATGGTAAAACGATTGATTTTGTCCCAAGTAGATGTGACACTGAGTGGCGGTCAAGATCTCGAGCGGGAAAGAGCTTTGACTGTCCAAATGACAGAGGATTCAACAAAAAGAAACCATGGGACTTACCAATTAATTGAATAGCATTGTCTCTGCACAGACTCCAAGAAAAGAAATTGTATTTTTGCTGTTAAGAATTTTGTCAGCATCCTGGGGAAAATTAATCTCTTCTGTCCGGCATTTCATATTCAAAGATTTCTTAAATGGTTCCCATAATAAACTTGGAGAAACCCACAGGTAGAAAGGAAAACTCCGTCATTGAAGAGAATCTAATCTAAATATTTAGGGAAGTTGTGAAAACAGAAGACTGAAATGGGTCCGGAAACTCTGGTAATTGAGCCATAAAACAGATTGAGTAATTTTTATAGTGTGCTGCAGGCAGAGACAATAATAACACTACTCAACAAAATGAAAAAAATTTCATGTACTCCGGATGCGATAATTTTTTCTGTGTAGATAACCTTGACATGAGCTCGAAAAACGCAATAAAAAAATTTTTTTTCGTTTGGTTTTTGTTTTATTTTTTTTTTTTAAATTTTAAAAAAAATTTTTGGTTAATTTGTTTCGTCCGGCATAACTCGGGAACCACTAGCCCGATTTAATTGAATTAAATTTTAAAAAATTTAAAATTACAATTCCCTTAATCTGTTCATATATTGTTTTCCTATACAAGCAACAGTTTCCAAGTTAAAAATGAATATATAAAGGAAAAAACTTATTTTTTGCCTAAAGATTTAAATTTTTTTTTTTTAAAAAAATCCGTAAAAAATCCAGAATAAAAAAAAATGTAAAATCTTATTACTTTTACGTAAAGTCACATAACCTATGAGCAAAATGAGACAAAGATCATGAAAATCGATGCACGCGTTTCGCTTTTATTCGCAATTGAGTAAAGGTATGAATTTCAAAAATTTGCTCGACATATGCACAACTTTGTCTATGGTAAGGTTTTTTCTTTTTTATTACAAAAAAAATTAAAATTTGTTGGGTGACAAAAATATATGAAATTTGAATATATTTGAAATTCATACCTTTACTCAATTGCGAATAAAAGCGAAACGCGTGCATCGATTTTCATGATCTTTGTCTCATTTTGCTCATAGGTTATGTGACTTTACGTAAAAGTAATAAGATTTGACATTTTTTTTCATTTTGGATTTTTTAAAAAAAAAAAATTTAAATCTTTAGGCAAAAAATAAGTTTTTTCCTTTATATATTCATTTTTAACTTGGAAACTGTTGCTTATATAGGAAAACAATATATGAACAGATTAAGGGAATTGTAATTTAAAATTTTTTAAAATTTAATTCAATTAAATCGGGCTAGTGGTTCCCGAGTTATGCCGGACGAAACAAATTAACCAAAAAATTTTTTTTAAAATTTAAAAAAAAAAATAAAACAAAAACCAAACGAAAAAAAAATTTTTTATTGCGTTTTTCGAGCTCATGTCAAGGTTATCTACACAGAAAAAATTATCGCATCCCGAGTACATTTTGACTGTTAACTGAAAAAGGGTTAAAAATCGGTCCAAAGGCTTTCATACAGGCCACTACGAGCTTCATACTTCAAACTTAAAAAAAATATATTCTGACGTGTACATGAAAATCGCCGATACACGTGTATTTTTATTTTTTATCCCCTTTCCGAATATGTGCATTTGGTAAGAAGTATACGGTTCTATTTTTTGTTTGTGTTGCACTGTGTAATGGAGCACAATATCATTCATATGACTGCCAAGACTGGCTCGGCAGTAGATGAAGCATCGTGTTTTTTGGGATGAAGCTCATGTTCGTATCTGTGGCTACGTCAATACAAAGTTTTTTTTTTTAACAGCCGATTAAAATTTGGCCCACCCTGTATATAAATCAGCATAGTGGGCAATTATTTTGTGCTCATTTAGCAGTTATAAATAAGTTTTTTTTTTTGATGCATTTTCCCCTGTAAAAATAATTGATAACTTTTAAAAATTCCATTCGAGTGTTAAACAGTAATGATGCAGTTGGAAAGATGGTGAAATTCTAGTTGTTTTTTTTTTTACTTTTGGCATTTCAAATCCGTGTGACAACTGATTTGTTGTACACCCTACTGTCCAGGTCTATGGGAGGGTAGAGTAACTCAGGTTCCCTGTTAGCCGTGAATAGCTGGTCAGTGCACCTCTGGCTTACTTATCGAAATTCATGGAAATTAACCAATGATTGTAGCCAGTTCATCATCATAATCCCTTCTTCACCTCCGCCAAACCAAGGATATCAAAATGTGACAATTTATGATGGCCCACGTAACCTACCTGTTGGTGAAAATATTTTTCATTTTCCTGTACAACAAATTCTCTTTGACAACTCAAACTTAAGTGGAATTTAATCCCAAAAACAACAACAACAAAGAGTTGTTGTCAGACCATTGATATCTCTCGAAATCAGCAGCTGGTGCCGCAACAGTTAAGTCTTGCCATCGAATTAAATCTTTTTGAAATTATTACACTATTTCAACTCTGAAAGTTATCTTTACACCGCTTTACAAGGTGCACAAAGCACCCACCTCGCACCTACTGGTCTACGGCCGGACCATCGTCGTGTACCCATTACCTTTACACAAAATTAATTTTTCTCATTTTGTATGAAAAGAAAACAGATACGAGCATGTAGCTAAGAGAAGACGAAGAAGGGGAAGAAAACAAAAAAAAAAAAAGAGAAGAGAAGCATGAAAAATAAATTATAATAATGCCACTTTTCTTAAGCACCGCCAGCAGCATCGCCAGCCAACACTTTGGCCTCCTCCAAGTGGAAATATTTCCTGTTAAAAGTCTTGCACAGTCGTGGGGTGTTGTAGTTGCAGTCGGTGGTGGTGGCGGCGGCAGTGGATGCTGTTGCTGGCATTGTTGCCAATCGCACGCAAAAGATGTAATCACTACAGAAACTAAACTATTTTTCCACTATCGCACACACAGCAACGGAATAGAAAACGCTAACGCACACATGGAGACAGTGATTTCAAATGGAAAGATAAGCGGTTAAAGTTTGGAAACCAGTAAGAAAATCCGGCTGAACCAGAAAATGTAAGAGGACCTTGGTGGATTAACCTCTACAGAACCACTCATACACTCCCCTCTATGGCAGACTGACAGCGGCACAATAATGTTTCTATTGAATATACAGGCCATACACATACAATCGTGGAAATCTGCCCTGAACCCAAGGTATGACCGAGACTGAGACCACAAGAGATGAAAGGTGGCTTGGTCAATGGCCAAGTTCGAGTCACAATGATTAATTTCCCTCACTGGCAGATTGACAACGGCCCAATATATTTCCCAATACAGGTTATAGAAATAAAAGCGCTGGCATCCACGCTGGCGTATGATTAATATTAATTATGATATTATTTTACATTTCAATGAATATCTCAAAAACGGCGATCTTACTCACTATGAAATCTACTAAAAAAAAATGTTTGAAACACATTCATGTCGAATGCAAATGTCAAAAGGAATAGTGGTTGTTTTGAACTGCGATATCGGATTAGGGAACAACTTTTCATCAGCTGATAAAACAGGCTCTATGAAAAATGAATCAAAAAAAGAAAAGAAGAATTCTCCAAAAAAAACCTCAAACAAAAAACGAATGGAGAATTTTTCATTCATTAAAATTATGAAAAACTCTCCAATTTAGTTGGTTTTTGTTATAATAATTTCCCAAAAAAAAAACGAAAAATTTCCCAAAAATATAATAGTTCGGGAATTTGTCATTGTCCATTTTCAAAATTTGTCATAATGAAAAAAAAAAATTTGGGGGTTTTTCATAATTTTTAGATATTTGATTTTTTTTTGCTTTTGGGACATTTTTCATATCGCTCATTTACTTGAATAGTGGCATAACTCAAAATAGGATTTTTTCCGGAGAGCCGTTTAAAATAGTCAATTTCGTCGTACTTTCCAAATATAGAAAAATAACTGCAGGGTATTTCAATAATATGGAGACCTGTCATATGAATCCATAATACTCAGTAGAACAAAAGCAAATTTAAATTAGAGATTTACAGCTTTTCCAAGAGCAAAAATATATAAAGTGAATTTTGAATTATGCCACTATTCAAGTAAATGAGCGATATGACAATAAAGAATTTGTCATTTTTTTATTTTTGGTTTTTTTTGGGTATTTTTATAACAGAGCCAAACAAATTAGGAAGTTTTTGATAATTTTTATGTGACATTTTTTATTTGTTTTTTGGGCATTTGACAATGAAAAATTCTCCATTTTTTATTTTTGGGAAATTTTTTGTTTTTTGTGGGAAATTTTTATAACAAAAACCAACAAAATTGGAGAGTTTTTCATAATTTTAATGAATGAAAAATTCTCAATTTTTAAATTTTTTTGGAAATTTTTCGTTTTTTTTGGGAAATTTTTTTATAACAAAAGCCAAAAAAATTGTGTAGTTTTTCATAATTTTAGGTGACATTTTTTTGCTCTTGGGAAATTTTTCTTTTTTTTTTTGGGAAATTTTTATAACAAAAGCCAACAAAATTGGGTAGTTTTTCATATTTTAATGAATGGAAAATTCTTAATTTTTTTGTTTTTGGGAAATTTTTCGTTTTTTTATTTTTGGGAAATTTGTATATCAAAAGCCGACAATAGGAGTTTCGCGTAATTTTTTATTTGATAATAAAAAGTTATACTTTATTTTTTGGAGATTTTTTTTGTTTTTCAAATATCCTCAGTTTTCCTAAAAGAACCCAAAAAAATTGTCGAGTTTTTGATAATTTGTAGGTGAATTTTTTTTTTGTTTTTGGGACTTTTTCATATGACAATAAAAAATTCTCCATTTTTTTTGGGAATTGTTCTGTGGATATTTTTATAAGAGAAGCCAAAAAAATTGGAAAATTTTTGATAATTTTTAGGTGACATTTTTCATATGACAAATTAATTTTTTGGTTTTCGGGAGATTTTTAATTTTTCTTTTGTATTGTTGATTGTTTGGTGAATTTTTCATAATATTTGGGTGATTTTGCTTGTTTAATTTTTCAGCAGTTTTTGTGGGGAATTTTTCATTTATTTTGGGAATTCTTCATTTGGGCATTCACATTCTTTTTTTTTGGGATAGTTTTCATTTGGGGCATTTTTCAGGGAGTCATAAAACATACACGGACGTTTCAGCTTTTTAAGACTCTCAGGCGCTGTGAAGGCCTTGAATATCTTGGGGGATATTCTCAATAAATGCACTGTGAGCGATAGGACTTAAGAGTTCCAAAAGGAGGAAATAGGGACTAGTATTGGTTGTCATTTGTCTTGAATTTGGAAATGTCAGAGCTGTCAGTGAGGATACTTGACGGTGGATTGAGATTGCCGATATCGAGACCATTGAGGACAAATCGCTGAAAATGCTCCGGTATAGTCGAGCACCACCAGCCATCGGGTCCTGCCGTGACACCAAGTTCACCATTAGCCAAAATAGCCAAGTTGCATAGCAAATTAATCGAAAATAATTTAATAAATTTCAAAATTTGTTTTCGTCATAATTGGAAATCTATTAAATAACAAATACATAGGATTTGTGACAGATGTCTGCTTTATATTGCATGATTAGAATGTAAAACGCAGACGACAATCCTTGAAAATATTATTTACAAACCCACATAGCAGAGTTGTTGAGGCTAAATTAGAATAAATTTTTAAATTAGAAACGATTTTTTTGTTATCTATTTTTTTCTCTCTTCCAATATATGCACAATTTTGCTTGTAACTGTAATTATTTAGGTACGTTTAAATTGAGGCTGATAATTTCATTTGGAAGAGAATTTCTTTACAAGATCTCTAGAAGGACATACTTTTGGTATTCTGAAAAAAATTCTCTCTGTGTACGCTGTCCATCGCTTAAGTGATTCCGTCCACTATGAAGACACTGTGTGGCGAATGTTCGCTCGTTCGTTCAGTCGTTGGTTCGTCCATTTATTCGCTGTTGTAGTTGTTGTTGTTGTCGTTCCTTTATAATCATTACTTTTATCTTTAATCTTCCACCTGCGACATGATACAAATGCATGTTTTTGTCATTTTTTCAATTAATATAACACAGACATACCGAGCCACGACACACACACACACACACACAGACACAACAGCAACAACTACAATGGTGGTCCAACAATATAAATAAACTAACAAGAGAGGGGGGGTGAGTCTGTGAGTGGGAGAGATCGTACGAGATAGAGAGAGGGGAGAGACTCAGACTCATTCAAAGGATTCCCATTTACAACCATATTTTATTGCTGAAGAACACAAACACACACACCAACACCGACACGCACATACGCATACACACACGCGCATTCTGACACAGACTAGCTGGCTACAAAGGACTTTAATACAGCTAGAATACGAAGAAGAAGAAGAAGTAAACACGCGATTATATTTTCTTTATGCTGTGAGCATAGTAGTGATACACTACAGTTGTTGCTGTTGCTGATGTTGCCGTTGTTGTTGTTGCTGCTATAATAGGCGCACCTACTTATCTCAAATGTCTTTGGCACTGGGTGGTAGCGGTTGCCTCGGCTGGAAGCTGATGTAGTGGGAGGATTTAAAGTTTGTATTAATGTTATAATTATAGCAATTGCTGTAGTCTCTTCACAGCAGCAGCAGCAGCAACAACAGCAACATTAGTAGCCGGCAATAGCAACACCAGCGTCATCTCCTCTGTGTCATATGTAGAGCGCATCCGAAAGATGTGCTGCATTTAAGTAGTTGCCAACAAAATAAAAATCAAATAAAAAGCAAAATATGTACATGAGATCATGAGACAAACTCACGGAGAAATTAAACTAAGATATGCAAGGGCACAGTGGCACGGAATTTCAAAGGGGAACACAATTACAACTATAAGAGTCTTCGAGAATGCTGAAAAACGAGAACGAGGTATAGTGGATGATCGCCGTATGCATATGATTCTCGAAAACTTTGAACATTTGGAAGGAAAATGAAATGGAAATTGTCTGTTGCAAAGTAAAACGTTGAAAAAACCACTAAACTAAGTTTCGCCAAATGGGCTACACAAGTTACAGACTTTCCGAACCTCAAATGGTTTACATTACACACCTAACAAATATCTGCCATGAATGTCTTGAAACAACATTCAAGACATTCAATTGGAAAGCAAATACTTCATGCTATGCTTGAAGCAAATACTTCATTCTAGGCTTGAAAAACAAATGATTGGGTGAAGTGATCATTCCCAGAGAAACAAATATCAGAACAAATGGATAACAAGACAATGAATGTTTTGAAACGACATTCAATTGAAAAGCGAATACTTCATACTGTGCTTGTAAAACAAATGATGGAGTGAAGTGATCTTTCAAAGAGAAATGTCGTAACAAATGAATTCCAAGACATATGAATACATCGTCACCTGAAATCCATAATGACCAAACATCAAAAAAAACCAAACCCAAAATCGTGTTTTTGATTGATTCTGGTGAAATGTACATGTATCTAAAAACCCAAAATCGTGTTTTTGATTGATTCTGGTGAAATGTACATTAGGGTGGAGTGAAAACATGCTTTTTTTTTAATTTGAAAAAGTTAACCTCGGAAAGAGATGTAGTCTGGGGTCCTAATGAGGGGAAAAATAAAGAAAAAAATTTTAAAAAATGTTTAGGGGTCGCGCCACTCCCACGACGTTTGGAAATTATCGCTATTTTGGCGTTGATTTTAGAAAAATCCTAAAAATTAACGACTTAACTTATTCGAAATTTAAAAGTTTGAGCTTGTTCAGTGCCCAAACAAAAGTATTTCAGGCAAATATGAGGTTAATCGACTATTATATGTAGCTTTGGTTGCGATTTCATTGTTCAGTCAATTTTCTGAAGAAGGGACGATTTGACTTATTTTACTTTTTGAAATTTTTGAACAATGAGAAATTTTTTTTTAAATTTTTGCATGCCCTTATTTCATTGTTTACGCTATTGCAAACATTTATTGACATAAAACTTTTTAGGATTTTTCTAAAATCAACGCCAAAATAGCGATAATTTCCAAATTTCGAGGGAGTGGCGCGACCCCTAAAAATTTTTTAAAATTTTTTTCTTTATTTTTCCCATCATTAGGACCCCAGACTACATCTCTTTCCGAGGTTAACTTTTTTTTTTTGAATTTCACTCCACCCTAATGTACATGTATCTAAAATAATGCTACACTTCAATATCGAACATTTGATAGCCGAATTCGAAAACTATGTAACAACAGCAGAGTTTAGATTTTACAACTTTGTTTCGATTCCCCTTTAAAGTTATATTGACAATATGCAGAGCAATACAAAACTTCAGCAGTATTTGGCTGACTTCACCACTGTACTCGGTGTCATTTCAAATGAAAGTGTATCTGTATCTGATTTTGCGGCCCAAGCGCACCGCTACCTACTTATTTTCCCTTAACATTCCATGAAGGAACAAACGGGAAACTGCTCTCGAATCAGTGAGCTGTGCGCGATATAATTGTGTATATTCACTGACCTAGTCGTTAAAGTCGGCTCTGTACGGCTATGTTTTTCTAGAGAACTTTTACTTGGCTTGGAGATTAATGGCTTACTCGCCAAGTTGCCAGCATTGATGTTTGATGGTCTTACCCGGATTTGAACCGGGGTTTACTTGTGTGATAGTCGACCACTCCACCTAACACACCACCGCAAAGTAATTTCTGACTACCTGTTTGTATGCTAGAACAATGAATACCCAGAGTACTCACTGTATTCATCACATTGTATTCACTTCATTTCAGATATCAAAAAAGTAAAAACGCAGTGTTTCTAAGAATTTTTGCCAGCATATGAAAACGCTGTAAGCCCTTTGCGTTTTGCAATTTTTTTTTATTTTCTGCATTAGCCTAGTGTCTTGATTTCAGAAACCGTGTACAGTATTTGCTAGTTTGGACATCGATCATTAATTGGCATTTGTTGTATTGGCCATTAGTGTAGTAAATTAGTGTAGACTGAAGCGAGTGCAGTACGGTGGCTGCCACATATATGAATGTCTTGATGTAGACGTTTGGTTCGCTACTAATGCTGGTAGTACAATCTACACCGTGTTACAAAAAATAGTTTTTTTTCTGTCCTATGCACCAAATGCACATTTTCGGAAAGAGGGGAAAAAATTAAAATACTCGTGTATCGGCGATTTCCTAAATTTTTCTTTTTTTAAATGGTTATCGTTTTTTTAAGGTTTAAGTTCAAAAAACATTTTTTTTTCGTTACGCTTAAGTAGTTTAAAAATTTGGAGTCTCTTCAAGTTATGCTAAGAAAAGTGAAAAAAATATTTTTTTTTTAAAAAATAATAAAAATTGTGGAAAATCTGAGAATTGATAAAAATTGTTTTTAAAAAATTTGATTTTCAGACTCGTGGAAATGTCTGTATCACGTCAAATTTTTTAAAAAATAGATTTTTATCAATTCTCAGATTTTCCTAAATTTTTTTTTTTTTAAATGGTTATCGTTTTTTTTAAGGTTTAAGTTCAAAAAACATTTTTTTTTTCGTAACGCTTAAGTAGTTTAAAAATTTGGAGTCTCTTCAAGTTATGCTAAGAAAAGTGAAAAAAATATTTTTTTTTTAAAAAATAATAAAAATTGTGGAAAATCTGAGAATTGATAAAAATTGTTTTTAAAAAATTTGACGTGATACAGGCATTTCCACGAGTCTGCCTGCCAAAAATCAACTCGATTGGATCACTGAAAAATGGTTAAAAATCGGTCGAAAGGCTTTCACACAGGCCACTAAGAGCTTCATACTTTAAACTTAAAAAAAAAATCACCTTTGCACAGCTGTAGCCGTTGGCTTCATTCGACCGACATGACACAATCGATCTATTTTGAAGTGAAAACTGAATTCATACCAAAGTTTGAAAGTAAATATTACTTACTAGTAAGTTGTAATGCGCCTATGGCGCCCGTTAATTTGCTTGAGAAAGTATTTGTTACTTAATTTTAAAAATTGTGTAAAAAATATTTTGAGGAAACTATTTTGTTAAAAAAAATTTCGAAAAAAAAATAAAATTGGGAAAAAAAAATTTGTGGAAAAAAAATTTTTGCTGAAAAAAAAAAAAAAATTTGTTGAAAAAAAAAATTTGTGGGAAAAAAAAATTTTGTTGAAAAAAAAAAATTTGGAAAAAAAATTTTTTTTTTAAAAAAAAAAAATTTCTAAAAAAAAAATTTGGGGAAAACACAATTTCTGTACAAAAAAAATATTATTTTTTTTATTATTATCTTAATATATATTTACCCTCGACACTGATTCACTGATACACTGATTCACTGACTCTGTCACGCAGTACGTAGGAATTTAAATAGGCATTCTATAATTCTATATAAATTCTATAAATAATAATAATAAAAAAAATAATATTTTTTTTTGTACAGAAATTGTGATTTCCCCAAATTTTTTTTTTACAAAAATCTTTTTTTTACAAAATTTTTTTTTCAACAAAAATTTTTTTTTTTTACAAAAATTTTTTTTTTACAAAATTTTTTTTTCCTAATTTTTTTTTTTTTTCAACAAAAAATTTTTTTTTTCCACAAAAATTTTTTTTTTCAACAAACATTTTTTTTTTCAACAACATTTTTTTTTCCACAAAAATTTTTTTTTTTCAACAAAATTTTTTTCCCATATTTCAACGGGCGCCATAGGCGCATTACAACTTACTAGTTATTTATAGAATGCCTATTTAAATTCCTACGTACTGCGTGACAGAGTCAGTGAATCAGTGTATCAGTGAATCAGTGTCGAGGGTAAATATATATTAAGATGTGTAGGGAGTTGATCCTGTTTGCTTGGAACATATTTTCTCGATTTAATAAAAAAACAAGAATATTCGATTCCTTCATTAATTGAATTCCCCCATTATTTACCCACTGTGCTGGCTCACAGAACAACACACCCCACCAAACACTTCTCTGCATCTCAAAGGAAAATTGTTTTTACTTGGCAAAGCGTTCATAAATTTAAGTGGAATATTTTCTACTCGCACATGTTTTTGTGTGTATTGTGTAACTGATACAGGGTGCTTGTTGGGAGGACAACAACAACAACAATGCCACAAAGGAACTACATAGTAACAAACAGATGTACAACAAACATTCCGGCAACTACTTGATCCCTTTTGGCATACAAAGGACCTCATGTAGAATATGATTGTTGTAATTGCTTAAGTACAATTTGCCAGCGAGCGAGCGAGCGAGCGAATAAAAACCTCTCAAATAAGTCTATTCAAATAATTGAGCATGTGCGTGCGTATGTGAGTACGTTGCATAGTTTGCGAAAGAGAAAACTTAGTGTGTTACAGCATTTCAAGTGTCAGACATTAGAGGGTGTGTGTGTGTGTGTGTGTGTGCGTGCTGCGTGGGTATCTGCCGGCTGAACGAGTGAGCGAATTGTTTTGTTAAGTTAAGCTAAATTGCTTTGTTGCTGCCTGGCTCGATTCACTTAAGTGGCGTGTTGTTAGTTGGCTTGTTGCTGTTGTTGTTGGCGCGTTCGTTTGTTTATTTGTTTGCCTCTGATTGTGCCACATAAACAGAACAAACAGCAGCAGCAGCAGCCACGGCAAGACAATCAGTCGTAGCTGGTGTCAGACAGCAGCAGCATCGGCAGTAACATCATCGACAACGACAAAAACAGCACCAGCTGGTGCTGTTAACCGATGAACAATAACAACAACCGACATCAAGCACATTTTGTGCCACATTCAGTGGAACTTGGCATGCCATGCCACATAAGGCTATGCCATGCCACGCCATGCAATGCAACTCTCATTTTTTTTTCTGTTTGTTTGTTTGTAATTTAATGTTCACTCCTTTCGGGTGTTTATGTCTGTGCCGGCTTGTGTCGCTGCTGGTGTGTGTTTGCCATATTGTGTACTATCAGCGTTGCCACTTTTCCGCTTTTGTACACTTCCGCTAATTCCCAGTAAAAAAGAAAATCTACCCCTCCCCCACCACCAACCCATCATACAGATTTTCCATCGCTCTGTTTACTTCCTTGAAAACTGACTGTTGCACACAAAGTGCAAATTCATTTCATTACTTTTGGCACACCGGCTTTCTCGTTGCTTCCCCGGATGTGGTGAACAACTGGTGCTGAGGGGTGTGGCACAAAAACGAAGCAGCAACAAATCTACGAATTTTGTGGCATTAGCAAAGTAACGAAGAACATGGCTTTAGTTTCAAAGAAAACGGAATAAAATCTAAGATGATCCTGAACAGTGTTAGAGAGATCCGTCTCATGAGCAACGACGGAATTTATTCTAGCCGCAATTATTTTCTGACTGAGTTCTTTGGCGATCAAAAAAAAAAAAAATATATGGTTGAATCGGGAAACACACTTTGCAAACCTCGGTTCTCAAAAAATAATTGAATTTCTGCCAAACTTGTAGTCCAATATTCCTAATATTTTTATATGAATTAAGTTGGTTATCCTTATCCAATTAAGGTGGTTATTTTTCATTAAAGAAAACAGTACATTTTTATTTTAATTTTGGGTCCAAGGGTAAACGTTTTTCTTGAGCAGAAAAATAAAAAGTGACACTATTGAAGTAAACGAGCGAGATGTCCCAGCTTTCCAAGTCGCGAACTCGGAAAGAGAAAATTAAGGAAAATTATGTGGTGAATTTTTCAAAATTTACTTTAACCACAGTGGACAAGTCGTTTTGGAGTAATGACAGACTATGTATGAAAAAAAAGATTACAATTACAATTTAAAGTAAATTTATATTCTTATGACTTTATAAATTCGGGTCCCGGATTTGGTCTCAACAAAATGGTCCTAAATTAAAACAAAAGATCCCCCAAAATTCATTTATTTTTATTTATTTATTTAATTACAGTTTTATATCAGTTAGTCGACTGCGAGATCATTGATTGAAATGTTTAAAAAGGTTTCAAGCGTTTAATTACAATACAAAGTCAATTTATATTCGAATTTCGGGTCCACCGAGGTGGAAATGGGCCTCATCAGTCAAGATGATTTTTCGATGGAATTCCAAAGACACGACATTGTTGATGATCGGCCGGCATGAGTTCTTGTGTTAACTGAACAAGAAATGGACAAACCTTGGTTTTCTTCATCACTTATGTATTGCGATCCGACAATTGCTTCACGACGACCCAAAATTTTATTTTTTATTTTATATTTTATATTTTATATTTTATATTTTATATTTTATATTTTGTATTTTGTATTTTGTATTTTGTATTTTGTATTTTCTATTTTCTATTTTCTATTTTCTATTTTCTATTTTCTATTTTCTATTTTCTATTTTCTATTTTCTATTTTGTATTTTGTATTTTGTATTTTCTTTTTTCTATTTTCTTTTTCTATTTTAAATTTTCTATTTTCTATTGTCTATTTTCTATTGTCTATTTTGTATTTTGTATTTTGTATTTTGTATTTTGTATTTTGTATTTTGTATTTTGTATTTTGTATTTTGTATTTTGTATTTTGTATTTTGTATTTTGTATTTTGTATTTTGTATTTTGTATTTTGTATTTTGTATTTTGTATTTTGTATTTTGTATTTTGTTTGTATTTTGTATTTTGTATTTTGTATTTTGTATTTTGTATTTTGTATTTTGTATTTTGTATTTTGTATTTTGTATTTTGTATTTGTATTTTGTATTTTTTTTATTTTGTATTTTTTATTATTTTGTATTTTGTATTTTGTATTTTGTATTTTGTATTTTGTATTTTGTATTTTGTATTTTTGTATTTTGTATTTTGTATTTTGTATTTTGTATTTTGTATTTTGTATTTTTGTATTTTGTATTTTGTATTTTGTATTTTGTATTTTGTATTTTGTATTTTGTATTTTGTATTTGTATTTTGTATTTTGTATTTTGTATTTTGTATTTTGTATTTTGTATTTTGTATTTTGTATTTTGTATTTTGTATTTTGTATTTTGTATTTTGTATTTTGTATTTTGTATTTGTATTTGTATTTTGTATTTTATTTTTTTTTTTTTTTTTTTATTTTATTTTATTTTATTTTATTTTATTTTATTTTATTTTATTTTATTTTATTTTATTTTATTTTATTATTTATTTTATTTTATTTTATTTTATTTTATTTTATTTTATTTATTTTATTTTATTTTATTTTATTTTATTTTATTTATTTTATTTTATTTTATTTTATTTTATTTACTTTTATTTTATTTTATTTTATTTTATTTTATTTTATTTATTTTATTTTATTTTATTTTATTTTATTTTATTTTATTTTATTTTATTTTATTTTATTTTATTTTATTTTATTTTATTTTATTTTATTTTATTTTATTTTATTTTATTTTATTTTATTTATTTTATTTTATTTTATTTTATTTTATTTTATTTTATTTTATTTATTTATTTTATTTTATTTTATTTTGTTTTGTTTTGTTTTGTTTTATTTTATTTTATTTTATTTTATTTTATTTTATTGTTTGTTTGTTCTCGTTTTCTTTTATTTTTTTAGAAATAAACAACTTAAATATAAATGAAAAATTGTTTTTGGTTTAAGTAAGGAATAAGGACAATTAGGTCTCTATATATGCAAGTGGATCATGATCGGCCCACCATGAATGGGAATCCCGGACGATTTCAGTGGGACGTGTGAAAGGTTGACATTTTTTGCGATTTAATACGGCTGTGATGTACCACAGCTCTTCCTCCAGTGATGTGGTATTTAGGGCCAGCAAATCTTTTGAATCACATGATCTGGTATACTTGGGAGGTATACTTCCCGTAGCTTAAAAAGAACCCCTTCGGATTCAGTTCCTCATTTAGGCAGAAATCTGGTTCCTATTGAACTTTCCACTAACAGCTTTCCACTAGCGAAGAATAGTCCGGCGATGGCCGCTTTAGCAGGGAACATTCGAATGTTGAGATCGTCTTTGAAGTGCACCTTGTCTTTCTGCTCGTTGTTCGTTTTATTCGCAAATGAAATATTGTGTGTGTTTTTCCTGTCGTTTGTCTAGCGTTGTCCGTTGTTTCTGTTTCGTTGCTTCTATTTCAGCAGAGCCTTTTAGACCAGAGCTGTCGTGGTAGTTGCTGGTGTTGGTGCTGTTACATTTAATAGCATTAAACTTAATGCATTTTTTGTGTATGGCAGAGTATTATTGCATCTTAGCTGCCTGCCCGCCCGCCCGCTCGACTGCCTGCTGGCTGGCTGGCAGTGCTGCGGCTGTTTCTGCTCCCGCTGATGTTGCATCCTTTGCCGTTCGTTAGTGCAGGCAACCTTCTGCTTCGCTTTGTTAGTTTGTACAGCATTTGTTTCTTTGGCCTTCGCCCAACAAAAAGAAAATGCAGGCGAAAAAATGAGCAAATATTTGTATAGGCAAAAAAAGCGCAGGGTGGCGTCGGACGGACGGACGGTTGAAGAGTGCGAGAATAAAAAAAAAATGGGAGAAAAAAACAACAAACTTTACAAAAAGGATTTTCCTTTCGTCAAGGCGTTAATTCACTTTGAACATTTTCGTTTATTTATTTCGCTACATTCTTATTTATATAAATTTATAACCTTCTTTTCCCTTTTGGCCGACTTCACCTACGTTCGGCTGGAAACCCTCGTTTCCACATATACGTTTTGATTTGGTTGCTGGGGTTTTTTTTTTCTGTCATAGTTTTCGTTTTGTTAGCTGTTATTTCCATTTTGTGGACACAGAGAGAAGGGAGGGCGACGTACAGAGTTGGGGATAAAACAAAGATAATCACATTTTTTGCCATAACAAATTTTTGTTGAGTTGATTTTATTTTTCGCATTTCCCTTTAGTCGTCCTGCGGTGTTGTTGTTGTATTCCATGTTGTAGCAACATTTTCTAAGTTGGTTGGTTGGCTGGCTGGCTGGCGCTTTATGTTGTTGCTCTGTTTTAGTTTGATTTCGATTCTGATTCTGATTCGGGGCCTGATTCTGCACTTTGGCTCTCTCTCTCTCTCTGTCTCTGTCTCCCTGATATTATTTGTTTTGTGCATAAATTTTATTTATTTTCAGTTTGTTTTTCCTGTACTTCGTTTGCCTTGCAGTTATACAAAGAAAAAATACAATTTTTTTTTTTATTATTTCCTTTTTGCCTTGTCAGTTCTCTGGTACTGGTGCCGGTTTTTTCCAACTCCTTTCCCGTCTATATGTCCTAAGGTCTTTGCTATCGTCCAACGAATACAACACAGAAGAGTGTGACACATGGACTGAGAAATAAATTTTAGCTGGTGCCCAAAATTATGGGATTTGAAATCAGGAAATCAAATAGAACAGCAGACCACGGCCCATTATTTATTGCAGACTGTGAAATAGCAAATACAAAATTGGAATGGAGGGCTGAGGCATGCCAACAACGTTTGCACGACATTTGAGTCCGCATTCCATTAATGAATGAATGGGAGACAGAACCCAAAATAAGGCGATTCAAAAGTACTTAAGCTCTGTCTAATTATTAATTTATTATTTATTAATTTATTAATTTATTAATTTATTAATTTATTAATTTATTAATTTATTAATTTATTAATTTATTAATTTATTAATTTATTAATTTATTAATTTATTAATTTATTAATTTATTAATTTATTAATTTATTAATTTATTAATTTATTAATTTATTAATTTATTAATTTATTAATTTATTAATTTATTAATTTATTAATTTATTAATTTATTAATTTATTAATTTATTAATTTATTAATTTATTAATTTATTAATTTATTAATTTATTAATTTATTAATTTATTAATTTATTAATTTATTAATTTATTAATTTATTAATTTATTAATTTATTAATTTATTAATTTATTAATTTATTAATTTATTAATTTATTAATTTATTAATTTATTAATTTATTAATTTATTAATTTATTAATTTATTAATTTATTAATTTATTAATTTATTAATTTATTAATTTATTAATTTATTAATTTATTAATTTATTAATTTATTAATTTATTAATTTATTAATTTATTAATTTATTAATTTATTAATTTATTAATTTATTAATTTATTAATTTATTAATTTATTAATTTATTAATTTATTAATTTATTAATTTATTAATTTATTAATTTATTAATTTATTAATTTATTAATTTATTAATTTATTAATTTATTAATTTATTAATTTATTAATTTATTAATTTATTAATTTATAATTTATTAATTTATTAATTTATTAATTTATTAATTTATTAATTTATTAATTTATTAATTTATTAATTTATTAATTTATTAATTTATTAATTTATTAATTTATTAATTTATTAATTTATTAATTTATTAATTTATTAATTTATTAATTTATTAATTTATTAATTTATTAATTTATTAATTTATTAATTTATTAATTTATTAATTTATTAATTTATTAATTTATTAATTTATTAATTTATTAATTTATTAATTTATTAATTTATTAATTTATTAATTTATTAATTTATTAATTTATTAATTTATTAATTTATTAATTTATTAATTTATTAATTTATTAATTTATTAATTTATTAATTTATTAATTTATTAATTTATTAATTTATTAATTTATTAATTTATTAATTTATTAATTTATTAATTTATTAATTTATTAATTTATTAATTATTAATTTATTAATTTATTAATTAATTTAATTTATTAATTTATTAATTTATTAATTTATTAATTTATTAATTTATTAATTTATTAATTTATTAATTTATTAATTTATTAATTTATTAATTTATTAATTTATTAATTTATTAATTTATTAATTTATTAATTTAATAATTTATTAATTTATTAATTTATTAATTTATTAATTTATTAATTTATTAATTTATTAATTTATTAATTTATTAATTTATTAATTTATTAATTTATTAATTTATTAATTTATTAATTTATTAATTTATTAATTTATTAATTTATTAATTTATTAATTTATTAATTTATTAATTTATTAATTTATTAATTTATTAATTTATTAATTTATTAATTTATTAATTTATTAATTTATTAATTTATTAATTTATTAATTTATTAATTTATTAATTTATTAATTTATTAATTTATTAATTTATTAATTTATTAATTTATTAATTTATTAATTTATTAATTTATTAATTTATTAATTTATTAATTTATTAATTTATTAATTTATTAATTTATTAATTTATTAATTTATTAATTTATTAATTTATTAATTTATTAATTTATTAATTTATTAATTTATTAATTTATTAATTTATTAATTTATTAATTTATTAATTTATTAATTTATTAATTTATTAATTTATTAATTTATTAATTTATTATTTATTAATTTATTAATTTATTAATTTATTAATTTATTAATTTATTAATTTTTTAATTTATTAATTTATTAATTTATTAATTTATTAATTTATTAATTTATTAATTTATTAATTTATTAATTTATTAATTTATTAATTTACTAATTTATTAATTTATTAATTTATTAATTTATTAATTTATTAATTTATTAATTTACTAATTTATTAATTTATTAATTTATTAATTTATTAATTTATTAATTTATTAATTTATTAATTTATTAATTTATTAATTATTAATTTAATTTATTAATTTATTAATTTATTAATTTATTAATTTATTAATTTATTAATTTATTAATTTATTAATTTATTAATTTATTAATTTATTAATTTATTAATTTATTAATTTATTAATTTATTAATTTATTAATTTATTAATTTATTAATTTATTAATTTATTAATTTATTAATTTATTAATTTATTAATTTATTAATTTATTAATTTATTAATTTATTAATTTATTAATTTATTAATTTATTAATTTATTAATTTATTAATTTATTAATTTATTAATTTATTAATTTATTAATTTATTAATTTATTAATTTATTAATTTATTAATTTATTAATTTATTAATTTATTAATTTATTAATTTATTAATTTATTAATTTATTAATTTATTAATTTATTAATTTATTAATTTATTAATTTATTAATTTATTAATTTATTAATTTATTAATTTATTAATTTATTAATTTATTAATTTATTAATTTATTAATTTATTAATTTATTAATTTATTAATTTATTAATTTATTAATTTATTAATTATTAATTTATTAATTTATTAATTTATTAATTTATTAATTTATTAATTTATTAATTTATTAATTTATTAATTTATTAATTTATTAATTTATTAATTTATTAATTTATTAATTTATTAATTTATTAATTTATTAATTTATTAATTTATTAATTTATTAATTTATTAATTTATTAATTTATTAATTTATTAATTTATTAATTTATTAATTTATTAATTTATTAATTTATTAATTTATTAATTTATTAATTTATTAATTTATTAATTTATTAATTTATTAATTTATTAATTTATTTATTTATTAATTTATTAATTTATTAATTTATTAATTTATTAATTTATTAATTTATTAATTTATTAATTTATTAATTTATTAATTTATTAATTTATTAATTTATTAATTTATTAATTTATTAATTTATTAATTTATTAATTTATTAATTTATTAATTTATTAATTTATTAATTTATTAATTTATTAATTTATTAATTTATTAATTTATTAATTTATTAATTTATTAATTTATTAATTTATTAATTTATTAATTTATTAATTTATTAATTTATTAATTTATTAATTTATTAATTTATTAATTTATTAATTTATTAATTTATTAATTTATTAATTTATTAATTTATTAATTTATTAATTTATTAATTTATTAATTTATTAATTTATTAATTTATTATGCAAATAACATTGGGGTCATTTTTCATTTCATTTCATAAAGAGCCGCAATTAACATGTGTGCAATGGCTTATGTGAAAACAAATACATACTTGCAATACATACTTGCAAAAATATATGTGCTTGAATGACATAATATGTTTGGGAGCTGCTCCAAAGCATGCAACCTATGTGTGGGACAACATGTTACAGTGGCCGTGTAATGAAAACCCCGTTTGAATTTTTTTTTTATAATTTGGAGATGATCTTTGGTCTGTTAATATTATCGTGTATGTAATGTAAATTCCTACATGAGTTACAGTTAAAATGAATCATTAATAAATGAGAAAATAAAGAAATTCACTTTACGGCACCCATGATTTTTGGTGAAAGATACTGGCAGAGTAGTTCCACCTTTTCTATTTCTATTCAAAAAAGAAAAAAAGTTATAAACACCAAACAAAATTGTAGTTTTGTATAGAAGTACACGGATCTAAAACACCAACACATACACAACTGTAGGCAAGTACTCGTCGATGTAAGGATGTGTGTGTACATATGTATATACATGTGTATAGAGTTTATAGTGTTCGTTCATAGTGATTTTTAATAGCATAGAAAAGTATAGAAAATAAAGTTCTATCTTGTTAGTATAAACCTTGAAACTTTTTGCATTCAGCTGCATTTTTCCAACCTGTTCGGAATTATATACCGATATTGCTGTTGTTGCTCTATAATACTTTGAACTTTTTTGTGTTATTCAGCACGAATGGCGTGTGTGTTTGTGCCTGTGTTGGTGAGTGTGAAAGATGTTATTATTTTACACAAATACACACACACACACACTCCAACCGAAACTGAATGGGAAATTTATCATTTGATACAGTCGTTATAGGGTCCTAAAACAAACAGGGGGACACACTGGGGGGAAATCGGAGCGATGTGATGTAGGATGTGAACAAGCGAACTAGTGACACTTTTCAGATAGACTCAAAGTTCTCGAGGTTACTCCGCTTCGCTAGTGTATGAGGTCTTTTTTTTGCTGTTGCTGTTGTTGTACGCTTCAACAGAAATGCAAAAAGTTTTGTTGAATTTCTGACATTTCATATGCCATGCACACCGATACACACTCACACAGGTCACACACAGACATACATTCAGTCAGAGGCGCGAAAAAGCTTTCAGTTCATTCGCACACTTGCAACTGACACATTACACACGGGCAATATGGTGCGAGCTCACGGACAGACGGCCACCAAGCCAGAAGTTCGTAGAGGAGGCGGCGGCGGCGGATTGGAAAAAAGAGTGGAGTGGACAAACAAGTTAATACAACGGGATGGATTTGAAATGATAAATTCCTGGAGTGGAGATGTTGAGCTGCCAAAATCGGATATGCACCATGTTGTATTAAATTAAATGCGAAGCCGTGCGGCGGCGGCGGTGGTGATGGTGCGGTTTTTTGGCTACTCCTGTTGGACCGGATGTGGTAGTTGGAGTTCTTTAATATTTCAATTAAATAGAAAACCAAGATGATGTGAACCGAAATAAATTTTTTGAGCAAGCAAAGGGGGTGGAATTTTCTAAAAAAAAAAAAAACGAAATCAATGTCACAGTAAATTGAGAGAGATTTTTCAAATAGAAAAATAATGTAGCAGAATCTATATTAAACGGATTTTTTTAAAGCTAAATTTTGTCACAGATTTTTTTTTAAAGAAAAATCGGGGAAGCTAACGAGTTTTCTAGAGAAAAATCGAGTCACAATGGTGTCACTGACTTTTCTTCAGAAAAATTGCGTTCCAGGGTTTTCTATTAAAAATCTAACGAAAAATGGTGTCACCGATTTTTTTTCCAAAAAAAAAATTGTATCACAGGTTTTTGAAAAGAAAAATTTTAAAAGATTGAGATTTTTTAGAATTTTTCTAAAAAAAAAATTTGATTTTTGTATAAAAAAATTGAGATTAAAATCTAAAAAAATTTAGATTTTTTTTTTTAAAAAAATTTAGTTTTTTTCTAAAAATTGAGATTTATTCTACTAAAAAATTGAGATTTATTAAAAAATATGAGATTTTTATTTTCTATAAGAACTGGGATTTTTTCTAAAAAAAATTGAGATTTTTTACTAAAAAAAATTGAGATTTTTTACTAAAAAAAATTGAGATTTTTTCTAATAAAAATTGAGATTTTTTCTAAATAAAATTGAGATAAAATTGATCACATATCTTTCTAAAGAAAAATTGAGCCACAGTGTTTTTCTAAAGAAAAATTAAGTCACCATTTTTTTTCTAAAAAAATCACAGACACAAAGGTTTTTTTTAAAATAATGAGATTTTTTCTAAAAAAAAAAATTGAGATTTTTTCGAAAAAAAATTTAGATTTTTGTATAAAAAAAATTGAGATTGTGGATTTCTTCTAAATATTGAGATTTATTCTAAAAAAAATTGAGATTTTTATTTTCTAAAAAAAAATTGAGATTTTTATTTTCTAAAAAAAAATTGAGATTTTTATTTTCTAAAAAAAATTGAGATTTTTATTTTCTAAAAAAAAATTGAGATTTTTATTTTCTAAAAAAAAATTGAGATTTTTATTTTCTAAAAAAAATTGAGATTTTTTCTAAAAAAAATTGAGATTTTTTCTAAAAAAAAATTGATCACATTTCTTTCTAAAGAAAAATTGAGCCACCGTTTTTTTCTAAAGAAAAATTAAGTCACAATTTTTTTTCTAAAGAAAAAATCACTGATTTTTCTAAAGAAACGGTTTTGTTTTAAAAAAATTTAGTTTTTTTTCTAAAAAAAAAAATTTAGTTTTTTTTCTAAAAAAAAAAATTAGTTTTTTTTCTAAAAAAAAAAAATGAGATTTTTTTTTAAGTCACAATTTTTTTTCTAAAGAAAAAATCACTGATTTTTCTAAAGAAACGGTTTTGTTTTTAAAAAATTTAGTTTTTTTCTAAAAAAAAAAATGAGATTTTTTTCTAAAAAAAAAATGAGATTTTTTCTAAAAAAAAAATTGAGTTACATTTTTTGGTAAAGAAAAAATTAGTCACCGTTTTTTTTCTAAAAAAAATTTAGATTTTTTGAAAAAAAAATTAAGAGTTTTTCTAATAAAAAAATTAGATTTTCCAACAAAAATTTGATTTTTCTTTAAAAAAAATTTAGATTTTTTTCTAAAAAAATTTAGATTTTTTCTAAAAAAAAATTTAGATCTAAAAAAATTTTGATTTTTTTCTAAAAAAAATTTTGATTTTTTTCTAAAAAAAACTAAGATTTGTTTATAAAAAATATTTAAGTCACCAATTTTTCTAATGAAAAATGATGTCACCGGTTCAGTTTTAGTTTTTTTTTTTGGAAAAAACACGTCTCAGTTAAAAAAAATCTGTCTCATTCTTTCTTTTAGACAAATCTGTCTCAGTTTACTGTGACAGGATTTTTCTTTTAAGAAAATGTTTCTTCTTATAGAAATATCAAGCTCATTTCATTGCGGCAGGTTTTTTCTTATAGCAAAATCTGTCTCACTTTACTGTGTCATGGTTTTCGTTCAGAAAAATCTGTCTCATTTTTGCAAAGATATGGTTGTGATATAGTTTTCTTTTTTTTTTTATACCAAAAGTTGATAACCAAAAGTTGTGATATTTCTGTCATAAGTTCGTGTACATTTTGTAAGAATGTGATGCCAGTTCGTATGTTGCATGCAACATAATACAAATAGTTACCAATTGAGTCTGGCTCTTTTAATAATCCTTAGAAAACTTTTGCACACTATGGCACAATTGTCCCTCGGTACAGAGTGGGAGGTGGGGAGGTGCTTGACACACTTAACATGAAAAAGTGAAACACTGTAGAGTTCGTCTCTTTTCTGTGAGTTTCAAAGATTGCACATATTAATCATACGCAACATGGCGCAAGGGTAAAATTAGTATTACTCATACGCCGTCATGGACAAGGCAACGTATACTAGTTTAAAGTATTGGTGGGAATTACGAATCTAGCAAACAATTATTTTTTTTTTGGAAATTAAATTTGCAATATAAAGAAATAAAATAAATTGTCCAGGAAATATACTCCTATAATAGGGTCGCGTGGGCTGCTTCAAGTTGCCCATGTGCGATTAATAAATCGTATTTAAAATGTTAGAAATTTAATAACATTTCGCCACCTCGTTAAACTTTTGAAAGGGGCACTGCGGTACTTGACACACACACACACATTCATTAAGCGGAGCAGGAGACTTGAAGTGGTCTTTGCGCTTTACAATAGAAGCTTATGATTTTCTTAGAGAAACCCCCCAAACAAAAACGAAAACACTACAACTCTTTTACAATTATAGCCATCGCCCATTATTCTTTTGCTTTGCAAGTTTTTCACAAACAGAAAATCAGAGTATTTTCAACGTTTTGGCGGATGTTTGAGCTGTTGGCATTTGAATCGTAACTTTGACCTTCTCGCCTGTCAAAGGAATCGGCGCAAAGCCAAAGGCTTTTTTGTTCCCCAAAAGGAGCAAACAACAAACACGGCGGAGGAAACTTCAGCCTTTGAGGTTGCAGTGGCTTCAAATGCTGCTAGTTTGACTAGGGGGCGGCCGAGGTGTAATAGACGGTGTGGGTGTGTGTGTGTGTGCGACTCTCACCAAATGCAACCAGGTTCATATCTTGGTAAGAACATATCAAACATTTTTCAGAGGTTATTAACTCCACTTAAAGTTGCTGGCACTTAACGAGTGAGAGGGAAGAAGGCATTGGCCGCCCTTCGCAAGCAGCTGCAATGGAAACATCAGGGTGATGGAAGGGGGTTTCTTCTCCACAGAAATCCGCAATTTTGCTTGCTTTGACAGAAAAAAAATGATTTTTCGAGGAAAATCGAGCTGCTGTAGGCTCAAACTAAGAAGCGATAAGAAAGCGGATGGTGAAATGGACCTTGTCAAATGAATGAGGCTAAATGATTGGGCAAAACACAAATCAGGCGGGTGCTTCAAATTACTGGGGAATAAATTCTTGAGGACTGAGCCCCCTGCATCTTTCTCAGTATTCGTCACCTCTTACTCCTCATCAGACTGCTGCTTTAAATGCGGGAGTCACGACTGACTCGCAATAAATGCCCATACATACAGTGGGCTCTTAGTATTCCTCATCTCTCTCTCTTTCACAGTTTCCCATCTCGTTCGGCCAGTTTGCATTTCCACTCCGCTGCACATACAATTCCCCTGTGACGGTTTAGTTTTGATTACAATTGAATTTGAAAAATCATAGCGAATATACCAAAATCTGTATCTGTGTGTGTGTCGTTATGTTCTTAATTGTTTTTCGTTTATTTATTTTTTACACAAATTAAAATAAATTGTTATTTATTTTATTAGGGGGGGGCGGGGGCGGGTGCCTGGGCAACGCCAGCAGGTATGAGCTGTGGTGTTGCGATCGGGTGGTGGGGGAGGGGCCTCAATGTACTAAATAGAAACAATATTGATTTAGAAAATGAAATACCAATCAAAATCACAAAGCAAGCAATTAAATTCATTGAAATACCAACAAATTTCATACGTTACCACCACAACGAGAAACCGGAGCTGGGAGGAAGCAGCACCCGGCAGCAGCAACACGACATACTTCACTTCACGTCATACCCTGGCAACACATATGGCCACAAGTGCTTTTGTCCTGACGATGCTGCTGTTGTTGTTGTTGTTCTAGGCATCATCTGACTGTTGGGTGGCGCAGGGGCTTCTCGCTGTAACAACGAATTCATTGTGTGTTCCAGTAAATAAAATGAAACAAATGAATTATACACTTCTCTAACCAGATTTTTTGAATATCTGTTTTTTTTGCCAACGATTTTTTTTCTTTCTTGATTCGATCGGGAATGTGCGTATTTCTTTTTTTTTTTTTTGCTGCCTTTGGTAGGTTTGTTTCTTTTGGTTTTTGTGAAACATCGGGAAAAAATGAACAACAACAAATGGAAAACAAGAATTACATTCAGTTATTTAATAAAATAAAGTACCACATATAAATTGTATATAAATTGGATAAAGGTCGTTCTATGGCAAAAACGGGGTCGGCTGATAATGGAAATTTTGCTGTTGATTTTTTTAAAAATATTATTCGGACTTCTACAAATAATTGATGAAGACTTTAGAAATTATGGGCCGAAAGTGATGGAGTGATTGATTGAAAACTATTATCCAATACTTCACTTAACTGAAAATATGGGAGAAAGGTCAAAATATCTAAAATCGATCTAAGAAATTATTTTTTTTGATGCAGAATTTTTTTTTGTAAATAACTCTTCGGCTTTTAGGAAGAAGCTTACAGGTCGGACTGGGTTGATCGATTTTTGAAACTAGTGTCACATCCATAGCTGTTCAATTTCGATTGTGATTTGTAATCAATTAGATTTTTAAAATAAAATAAAATAAAATAAAATAAAATAAAATAAAAATCTTGTGGAAAATTAAAGCTTCAAAAGTGAAATAAAATGAAATAAAATGAAATAAAATGAAATAAAATGAAATGAAATAAAATAAAATAAAAATCTTGTGGAAAATTAAAGCTTCAAAAGTGACAGCTACCGAAATAGCGGGTGATTCAAAATAACACCTCTTGTCGGATAACCCTGTATAACTCATAGCAAATAATGGTTGAATTTGATACTTTCAATGATCGGGATTACTTTCGATTACTATAAATAATCAAAAGTAATCTCTAAAACTAGTCGGATTATTTTCTGATTACTTTTGATTCTTTTTGATTAGTTATTAGTAATTGCAAGTAATCGTGATTACTGTTCGATTATTTGTAATTGTAATCAATTATAGGTCTTCAAAAACTGATTTAAACATTAATCTTTACTTAACAGCTATATAAGTTTGAATTGAAAAATTAAAAAAAAATCGACATATTGTTTTATGCGAAAACTATACATTTTTAGATTTATAGATGAAAAGATATGAAAGGAAGGGCGCCAGTGATCTTCAGACAGAGAATTCTCCATTCCTTTCAATTCTGTTAAACTGACTTTCACGTTTCCATTGAGATGAAAATGAGCTTCGTCTGAGAAAAATTTATTTTTTTTAATTTTTAAAATGAAACTTTGGACAATTTAGAACAAATATTAAAATCAGATCAATTCTCGATCAGTAGTGGTAGAACGAAGTAAAGGGCTTCGAAGACCCTCATAAAGATACTCCTCCATTCCTTCAAAGTCTGTTAAAGTTTTTCGATTGCTGTTCAAAGAAATAAATTAATTGATTACGTTGCTGGTGATCGTTTGAGTGACATTCCTGCACCGCCTCAACCTTGTACAGAGCAAAATACTTACTGCTTAATATTTTGAAAAAGTCAGACAAAAAGTCATTTTCTAAAAAAAAAGTTGCACAAAAAAGTTGTTTTGTCAAGAAACCAATTAAAAAAATGTATAAAAAATTAATATATCATTATTTGAAGAGTTATTACGTATAACGTTGTAACAGACATTTTTTCAACAACAATAATAATTTGAAAAAAATTAGCTTACAACGTAATTCGCGAGAACGCTTCATTTTGCGGTAGGAAGCAAAAAGAAATAAACGAAAGAAAAAAAATTGTTTAAACTGAACTCTTTCCAGTCCGATTTAGGGGTCAAGTAAAGATGTTTAGTGTGGAAAATTATTAAAAATAAAATTAATAAAAAATAAATTATAGTCGTTGGAACTTGAAAGTTTAAAAGAAAATCGAACTTTGGTAATAAAAAAAAAAACTATTAAAAAATTTTCAAATTTTCAAATTTTCAAATTTTCATTTTCTTAAATATATCGTTTTTGGCAAAAAAAAATAAAAATAAATAAATAAATATATCAGTTTTTGTCAACTCAAGACAGAAACTCCAACTTGCAACAATATTTCATTATCATTTTGGCCACAGCTCGTGCTCATTTGCTATGGAACGACCCCTATATATGGGGCATATGGTTGTTTCGCATACAAAACATATGCCATTACATATGTCCATATACACATATACATAGAAATACATACGTATGTGTATATAATATTGATACTAAAAAATGTTTGGCAATCGCTATGTGTTGTTGTTGTTGTTGCCCGTTGGTTTACAACACAACGATATCGCTGTATGTCGTCAACGGTATGACGATTTCGTTACAGACATATGTATTGCTACACATGTTGTTGGTGTTTGGGCTCTGCCACAAACTCGTTGTGTACGCGCTGTGGTGGCAGCGACTACAACATATTTCCCACCAACAACCTTCCTCCCCACCCCACCCACATCAACATGAAATGAAAAACTGATGTTGTTGGGTGAGTGTTTCTGAAAGAATTGAAACTGCAGAGAAGTACCAAAAAAATAAAAATAAATAAAAAAAAACAGGAACAAGTACACGAGCCGCCGTCAGAGAAAAATCCATTTCGAAATCAACTCACTTCACTACAACTCAACATATACATGACATTACAATCAGTGGACAGAGAAATAAAATTTTAAGTTTTTGTGTGTGTGTGTGTGCGTGTTTTTTTATAATTGTTTTACAGCAATTTGGGCAGACGACATGTGCAATTGGCCTCATTGTAGCGAACGATTTGTGCAAAACAATGCAGTGGTCACAGGCGGTGGACGTCACATCCGTACCTCCGTCCCTCCATTCTCTGCCACCGTTCTATTGAAGTCAGCAGAAAGGAATCCGTATGTGTACTGCAGTCATTGTATGAAAGATTTCGTACAAAAAAACTTCAGCTTTCGTCAAAGATATTTTTCATTTGAAATGTTCTTAATGGCTTCATTAATTAAGTACACAACTTGCGAAGCTGTAACAGCAAGAAGAAGGAGAGGTTGTTGGTGCAGGACTTTTTTTTTTTGTTTTTTTAGAGGAACTCCAATGTATTTTATTTTTGTGTGCGATTTGGAAACACATTTTTAGGGGAAGGACTTTGCTAGCAAATCAATCGGTTGGGGAAGAACTTCTCTAACAAATCAATGGACTCATTTATATGGGACAACAGACTTTATCATGGGAAGAAATATTTCCATAACATGGAGAGCGTGCCATATTTATGGATTTTTTTTTTTAATTTTTATTTTTTAGAAAATATTATATTATATTTTTTTAAAATTAATTTCCACCAAATAATTGTTCCGAAATTGTAATTGAAACGGCAAAAGCAAATTATTTGGAAGGAGATGGATAAACTTTAGCTTTCTCAAAATACAGCGTTACCCATTTTTTTAAAATGCAATATGAACAAGAAAATCTAGCAAAAAATTCCAAAAAAAAAATCTCATTTAAAAATCGAAAAATTATAAAAATAGTCAATATTTCAAAAATAGTCAAATTATAAAAATAGTCAATTGTGAAGAGAATGGAGCGGTTACAGATATTGTAAGGCCTGTGCATCAACGTTTCGCTGAAAATATCTAAAAAAAAAAGGATTTTCCAACAGGAGCTGTTATTTTGAATAACCCGGTATTTCGGTAGCTGTCACTTTTGAAGCTTGACATTTGACGCATTGAAATTATTAAAATTCATCACTACAAAAATGGTGAAAATCCTGCAGTCACAGTTCGCAAAACTACAGCTTTTTTGGGTCGTCATGCAACACCGTGTCTGACCGCAATACAGAAATTGGTGGGCAAATTCGAGCTGTTGGGACAAGTTCGCGATGTGAAGAATAAAACCCGTGCACGTCGCTCAAGAACAACGGAGAATGTTGCTGCCGTAGCCCAACGACTTGAAGAAACCCAAGGTTTGTCCATTCCTCGTCGTTCTTTGGAATTTGGAGCATTTCACAAACGTCATTACACCGTATTTTGCATAAAGACTTGGGTCTTAAGGCTTATAAAGTTCGGTTAACACAAGAACTCAAGCCGGCCGGCCGATCATCAACAACGTTGTGTCTTTGCTGATTGGGTCCTTGAAATGCATGAAAATGATTCGGAATTCCATCCGGAAAATCAACTTGACTGATGAGGCCCATTTTCACCTCGGTGGCTACGTCAACAAGCAAAATTGTCGCTTCTCGGGCTCGGAAAACCCAAGAGTTATTGTTGAACATTTTTCATTTGAAATGATGACTCAACGACTTTGAAAATGCTTTTTATTCATCGACTTGTATTTCAACGATAAACTTAGAAAAATCGAATTTTTCGCAAAAAACCCGGCACCTTTTCTAAAAATCTCCAAAAAAAATTCTCAAAAAGCCATTAAAATCAGATTGAGGCAAAAAAAATATTATTTTTTGACACACTAGTGCACAATGGTCCAGAATCCAATTCCTTCGCCCAAAGGTCTGTAACTTTTCATTCATAACACTTTTTTGAGGTCTGTAAAAAATTGATTGTGGACAGGAACTGAGAGATTATTTTAAGGTACTTTTTTACTTGTATAAAATTTAAATAGAATTAAATGAATTATTAAAAAAAAAAATTAAAAAAAGGTATTGCCAATGAAAACGAAACTATTTTTGAAATATTTTCACAGTTGGTCAAATATTGTTTTCTATATTCTTTGGTTTATTTTTTGCACATAACATTTTTTTTAGATTAAAAATTTCCACATTTTACAGGTTTAAAAATTTGGGAAACAAAAATAATTAAAAAAAATTCTGAAAAATCAGGTTGAGCCAAAAAAAAAATATTTTTTTTTGCACACCCTAGCACAGTGATCCAGCATCGAATTCCTTCGGCCAAAAGTCTGTAACTTCGGATCCAGTACACATTTTTGAGGTCTGCAAAATATTGATTGTAGACAGAGAGTAAGCGATTATTTTAAGGCACCAACATTGAAAAACCGGCAATTGAAACTAATTTAAAAATATTTCGAAAGTTGACTACTTTTTTTCGATTGTAGGTAGGTCAAATATTTTTTTTTTATTTTTTTGGTTACACAATAAACCGGCAATAGAAACTAATTTAGAAACATTTTCAAATTTTTAAGAAATTTCAGTTATTGCACATAAAATTTTTTTTAGATTAAAAATTTCCACCTTTTACAGTTTTTAAAACTTGAGAAAAAAGATAAATAAATAAACAAGTTCTCAAAAACCAGGTTGAGCGAAAAAAATATTTTTTTTTTTGCAGACCCTAGTGCACAGTGTTGCAGCATCGAATTCCTTCGGCCAAAGGTCTGTAACTTCTGATCCAGTACACATTTTTGAGGTCTGCAAAATATTTATTGTAGACAAGGAGTAAGCGATTATTTTAAGGCACCAACATTGAAAAACCGGCAATTGAAACTAATTTAGAAAATTTTCCAAAGTTGACTACTTTTTGCATTTTTCGATTGTAGGGAGGTCAAATATTTATTTTTTATTTTTTTTGGTTACACATTTTTAAGTAATTGCATAACATTTTTTGTATTGTTTGTTCAGATTAAAAATTTTCACCTTTTACAGATTTTGAAAAAAATATGACGAATTTGATTTTTCGACTTTGCTGACTACTTTTTGTATTTTTCGATTGTCCAAATATTTTTTTTTTATATTCTTTGTTTTTAGGTTACACATTTTGATGTAATTGTACTTAAAAAAAAAATTTTTTTTTCACATTAAAAATGTTTAACTTTTACAGATTTTGAAATTTGAAAAAAGATGTCGAATCTGATTTTTCGACATTGTTGACTTCTTTTTGTAGTTTTCGTTCTTTGGTCCCCATATATTTTTTGTTTTTAGGTTACGCATTTTGATGTAATTGCACATAAAAACAATATTTTTTTTTAGATTACACATTTTCAACTTTTACAGATTTGGAAATTTGAAGAAAATGCCCAATCTGTTTTTACTACTTTGTCGAACTGCGTCTCATACATTTGAACTGCTATTGTACTCAATTTTTCTTTTATTATAAAAACAACATCAAATTATTTTAATATTTTTCTCATGCCCCCTCAAATTTATGACCGTGCAAAGGGCGCTGTAGAGAAGATTTTCTCCGAGCCTTTAAAAATTAATTAATAATTAACAAATGTACTCAAACTAAACGCACTTTAAGGGGATTCCTTTAAAAAAAAAGAATACATTTGCTGGTCTCTGTTTTATTTTCGACGATTTCACATAAATTATTCACGTGCAATTTTTCCTGTTTTTGATTGCGGCCAATTGAATACATTTTAAATTAGAATCGATTTCCCTTCATTCCTATTTTCCAGCTGCAGGTCATGAATAATTGTTTTGCCGGAAAACAATAAAAACCCTGCCACTTAATAATATTGGACGACCATTTACAGGAGAATGACAGACTGCCATTCTCATGTTCGGTAATGGTTGAGAAAAGAAAAAAATCGTCCCGGAAACTTCAAGTTCATTTATAAGAAATACATCAAAGAAAATTGGCCATGGCTCGTATATGTAGTCATTTTACAGAGAGACAGAGGGAGAGAGAGGGAGAGAGAGAGAGAGAGAGATGGAGAGGGAGAGAAAAAAAGAACATTTTTGTAAATGATTGCCGCCAACTCTAAGAAAAATCACATGCATTTAACACATCAGCTGTGGTCCGAATCCGCATATAAAAGTAACACAGTCATGCCGTACTGGCTCAAGCAGTGGAGTGGGATTGCATCATAAGGGGGGGGGGGGGGGGGGGGCACTTAATGCCCGTGAAAGGAGTGAGGCAGAAAAACATCATCATCCAATGCCACATGTGCAATCATATGGCAGACACCCACACACACACACACAGAGCCATGAGCTAATACCCATGCATGGATAGATGTTTCTAACACTCACCAACAAAAGCAAGGCTTTTGGAAGACCCTCGAAAGAGGACTTCGCCCAAAGCTATCTGAGACTATTTGAAGGAATTTGGAAGATTAAAAGGCAAGGCCTGTGAAAGGTCTTCCAAAGGCGTAAGCGCCGAAAAGAAAAAAATACTGGAGACGTTTTTTTTGGGTGGTCCAGCAAAAAGCGAGTGTGGTGCCTACGATACAATTGAATTTGCTATATCTTTGTAAATATGCATTTTTAGTTGTTAATATTTTGCCATTAAGAGCATTGGACAATTTTCTATCGAATATCATGTAAAAGCGAGTTCCGCCAAAAATGGCGCTTACGTCATTTTCGCGGTAGAGGCTCGATATGATTTAACGGGAGAAACAATTTTAATAAATACAGATTTCCAAAATTTAACTAAAAAATATGAGGGGTTAGACTTTTTGAAAAAGTCATTCAAAGGACAGCCTGTCCAGGGTGAGTCACAGGCAGTCAATGTGAAACATTTTGAAAAATTGAGTATTTTAAAAAAAATCTTAAAAAATATACATTTCCAAAACTAATGAACCGATGAAAGTATGCGAAACGATAGCTGTAAAAATATGAGAAAAAAAAGACGATCTGTAATTCTTAACAGGTCATTCAAAGGACATGCTGTGCCAACACAGGGTGAGTCACAGGCGGTCAAAGTTAAATTTTTTTTAAAAATATATATTTTCAAAAGTAATCAACCGATGAAAGTATGGGAACCGATAGCTGTAAAACTATGAAGGGTTTTGTAAAGGATGAGCTGGACTTTTCGAAAAAATCATTCAAAGGTCATTCTGTGCCAAAACAGGGTGTTATCACAGTTAAACATTTTTAAAAAATTAGGTATTTTAAAAAATATATATATCGAAATCTAATGAACCAATAAAAGTAATAAGTATGGACGAGTTTGTAAATGACGTGGTAGTCTTTCCAAAATGTCAGTTGTTGACAACACGCGATCTCTAACCGTGCAAATCATTATGAGTTTCTATGTTAGGTTAGATTAGATTATGTAGAAGTGGCTGCTTTATTAAACACACTTAGTCCATGTGGGACCAACCATGCGAAAGGGTGTCTCAGTAAGACCCAATAAATGCGACGAGGTTTATCTTCGTTATTCCTTTAAACTGAAGTTAAACTTAAAATTCATTTTTCCAGTCAATGTTTAAACGTAGTTCAATCGTTCGATATTGGACGTTTAAAGCACAGTTTAATAGTCATATGATTGTGTCATCACTCAACCAAAGAAGAGGAAGAATCAAAATTCTTTTCACTCACCAAATTCCACCAATAAAATAAATTACATAAATAAAGCTGCATGTAATTTTGTTGTTGCTGGAAATGGTTTCCGTCCACCTCCAGTTCCACACGTGCCGAGTTTTTTTAATGCTCATATATTTAAGGTCTGAAAACTTGTGAGACCAAAATCCTCCACATATGGTTTCTGATAAAAGTGTGAGTTTTGCCACATCAACAGCTGATAAATGTGAATTACTTTGACTGACCACTCAAAAACTTATTTGAACTCTGGTTTATTGGAATAGCCGTGGTTTAACTAAGATCTGATTTATTGGCCCTAAGAGTGCGTTTTTTCAATCTAATGTATTTTTTTTTGACCCAGTGGCAACTCAGATATTTGGAAGCGCTTGACGCCTGACGTTTGAGGTTATACTCAATATTGTGCGATTAGTTACGACGGTAGACGACGTTGACAAAACAAAACCAAAACAGCTGATCGAAGAGCATTTGTACAAAATACAATTTGTCTTCGTTTATAAGTATATTACTCATAACTTTAAGATTTAATTAACAACTTATAAACAATTTCCGCTCGCAAAATGTCGAAGTGAAAGCAATAACAATAAACAGCTGATCGGTCTTGACCGTTGATTCTGCAACCTGCAGAAGTCTACCGTCGTCTACCGTCAATTTTAGTTGCCTCTGTCTAACACATGCAAAATGCAACCCCAACTCAAACAGCTGATCGTCTACCGTCAACTGTCAAGACTAATTGGGCCTTTACAAAAGAAAGATGGGTTACAATTTATTGTTTGTGCCCAATTAGCGGGAGATATTATCAGATATTTCGGTTCTATTTGATTCGATTACTTCCCATCAAGGCATCCTGAGGTGAGCAGGAAACCTCCGAAATCGCAGGAAACCTTCCACAAACAGAGAGCCGGGCATGAGGATATGAGCTCATCCACACTAACGTCCTCCTCCTCACCATCTCATCACCACCACAGCTTTTAGAGTGGTCATGAGCCGCGTCTTCCGCCGTTACATTCATTTCTCTTAAGCGGTGGTCGTCTCATATAAGTTTGTTGTCTTTGCATTAAAAACGTGTTTCTCATAAATGATTTTTCAATAAAGCGGATTTTCGTTTAAGCGAAAATCATGCAGAAGAATCTCTGCTAATATTTATTTTCAATTAAACGCTTATCGGAATACGACTGTAGATGATTTCTCTAAGGGCAGCAAGCGTTTATTACGATATCTGTGTTTTATTATATTTACACGGAGGAAAACCACGGCCTCTGTAACATATATGTGTTTGGAGCAATGCCCAAACATATATATGTTTGCATGTAATCATGTGTTTAATTACATTTATTCGGAGGAAAATAACGGCCTCTGTAACATATTTTGCAGGCAACATATATATGTTTGGAGCATGTCCCAAACATATATGTGTTTGCATGCAATTATTTATTACGATATCTGTGTTTAATTACATTTACTCGGAGGAAAATAACGGCATCTGTAACATATTTTGCAGGCAACATATATTTGTTTGGGAGCATGTCCCAAACATATATATGTTTGCATGCAAGCATTTTTTTGACACATTTGTTTCTGCGCGTAGGGTTTCACCTGCGTGTTATCGGGAAACCCCATTGACCCCGGCTTATGAAGGCAATTGTAATTGGTATGAATACCGGTGGAGATCAGCTGACAAGTGTTGATTGAATTGAATAATTTTCATAATAACAAATTCCGAAGGATCGAAAAACTTTGACCAGTTTCAACAAGAGTTATTTCAATAGACTTTACAGGGAAACGATGTTGTTTAAGACCAGACGTTTCTAAAGGGTGAACGTCTGGTCTGTACCCACATCGACTCCCTGTAAAGTCTGCTAAAATAACTCTTGTTGAAGCTATTCAAAGGTTTTCGCTTTGAATAGTGTATTAATGTATTTTGAATATGAAAAGACGACCCTGAATAAGTTGTGTCCCTATAAGGCCTGGCCTAATTTTGCCATGCGGAATATAAACATAGAAGAACGTACAGACAGACAGCGACCACCAACATCGACACAAATGCCGTTCCCACCTTTTGCCAATACAATAAACCACATGTACTCGAAAAACCTACACACACACACACATATGGGAAGAGAGGGAGACCCATTACAAAAAAAAAAACACATTCCTGCAACATTTGTATTAAACCATAAAACTAAGCCAATATTGTTGTGCACAACAACCACACCAGACCAGGCCAGACCCGCTCGTTCTCCTCCGCTACGAACCGAACCGTATCGAATCGACCCGACCCGACTCGACCGCCCCACCACAAAAACAATCACACACTGTTGTTTTCCATATATTCAACCAATAACAATCGAGGCTTATTTGGTGGCTCTTGTTGCCGTTTTATTTTTTGAACAACAGCAGGAAAAAAAAACACTGAAATCGTGGTGAAAAATATATAACGAATTGAATTGAAATGGCAATGCATTAAATCACACATACACACACACACACACATGCGAATAAACGAGAAACAAAAAACCCCCCCTCCAATATATCGAAATCAAATAAATTGATTGATTTATCCAACAAACAAAACCAAAAGGAATAAATTTAAAAAAAAAAATCGTTCACCAAAGAAGAGAAATAAGAAGGACCCCCTTAAAAAAAATATGTATCATATGTTGGCAATATGACGCCGTGTGGGGGGAAGGGGCCCAGTGGGCGAGTGGTTGCAAAAGTTTAGTTAAAATTCCTAACACCTGCCTTTCAAGATGAGGCGGCTCACGAATTTCTCCGCAGGACTTGCGGAGGCGTATAGTAATATTTTGGATCGATTTATAATTGTAATTGATTGCGGTGGATTCGGTTACTCAATAACACTTGTCATTACTTTCACCGGCCGGACGGCATATGGCGGGTTTATGCTGCACGATTTTGGAAAAACACTGTCAAGTGCCAGACTAGTTCCTTTCGCCACCAGGCTATTTTTGATTCTCTCTCAGAGTGATTCACAACAGCCTCTAAAGTTCCAGAGATCAGTTAGAGTCTAATCGCTTATGGTTTTTTTTCTTGTTGTCTAGCAGTTAAGTGAAAGGCTTTAGTTTTACAACTAGACTTTCTTTAAATCGAATGACAACTTAAAATTAGAATTTCTTGCTATGGAGCATTTAAGTGAAAATCTTGTCTAGTATCCAGTGGAATAGAGACGGGATTACAATAAATGGAAATGAAACGTGAACAATTCTCATGTACAACTAAATATAAGTAGGCCGATTAATATGCACCGGAAATTCATATATATTATTATAAAGGGTAAAAGTAAGTAAAAGTAATCCTCCTATCAGAAAATGCTATAAATTTTGCGATTGGTCCCTAATGTCAGTGGCAACTCTGTAAAAAAAAAATTAAAAGACCAAATTAAAATAATCCACAAGAAGAATCAAAGTTTTTCATTTTTTTTTTAAATTACAGCCAAAAAACATTTGAAGTTTACTTTTGCGCCACCTGTTATTATATTATTAACTATTTCTGCAACAGTGTCAATATGTTGATATTGATGTCGTCGGTCTGCAGCAAAAACATCTCCAGTCACATAAATGTATTTCTGACTTATTGAAGATTTAACATGAATGGGTGTGAGTATTTTGGACATAAATTGAATTGTGTTAATGCTGTAACTACACAACTACTTTCAATTGACCTGGGTTTTTTTTTTATATAGGACATAGACTATAACTTTTGGGATATTTTTGCATCATAAATATGCGGGGGGTGAATAAAATAATTTTACCCAAACAAATGAAAAAAAACAACAAATTAGTTTTTCTATAATTCTTAAAATTCGGGGTTTTATTGAAAACCTACCTTCGGGTTATTATTCGGGTTTTTGATTTTTTATTCTTTTTGTGCCTGAAGTTGGCTTTTCTCGTGTCCTTGTGGTTCTTTTTTTCTTCGTTATAAATTCAGTGTTGTATTTCATGTATATTCACAATAATATTAAAACTAAGCTTACAACTAGGGTGCCCAGCGTAGACACATCACTAAGACCATTTCTCAAAAAAGTGGACATGAGATCTTTTTGCAGCACCTTGACGATGCTTCCAAACCTGGCGTTGCACTGTGCACATCAATGGACGGTGGACGCCCTTGTACTCGGGCTTTACGGCAAACGCAATGGGCTAGGGATTTTGGCAGATGCGGTTGCATTTTACAATTTTCAGATTTTTTTCTTCAAAAAAAAATAAAAAAAAATTGTAAAAACATTTTATTTTTATAAAGTTCTACTGAAATTGTTTTATAACAGCGAAAGTGTCCTTCAGATTTAAAGGCATCGAAGGCATAGTTAAAATTTAATTTTACGGTACAATTTTTTAAAATATAGGGTTATCCATTTTGTGGTTTCAAAAGTATAGGGCTGGAATTCGACATCTGTCAAACTAAGTTGTTAAACCAATTTGTTTTCTTTTCAGTTGGAAGTCTGACATTGACGAACATGGATCGCTTAACTATCACACAACCTTCTACAAAAATGGTGATTCTGGCACAGCCACATATCGTGCTTAAAGAGCAGATTATGGTTGACTCATAATTACAGATATTGTAAGGCCTGTGCATCAACGTTTCGCTCGTCCCACTGACGAAAAAAAAAAAGAAAAAAAAAAAAAAAAAAAAAAAGTGTTGCCAAATATTGTCGACCATTTTTGAACTCAGGCGAACAACACAGTACATCAGAATTTTTTAGCAATTATTCTTAAAAATTATTCTTTTGACGAATAAAAAAAAAACACTTAAAATGTGGTACCACTGGCAAGTTCACCGATGCTCAATGGTTGGATGACTGGGATGAGATCGTGGTGTTGTGGATCTCTAATGTTCCAAACCTAAGGATTCAATCTCCTATGGACCGCTCATGTAGCCTGCACAATGTGAAGGCCTGCATTCGAGAAAAATCGTTTGCAAAAAAGTCCATCCGCCTGTCACTTGCAATCAATCAAGTTTGGTCAGATTGAATGTTGCCGGACTGAGAAAACGCGGTAAAATTGCAGCCGTGGCTGATACGAATAAACTGCAAGTCAACTTATTCCCACAAACAGGATACCATTAAGTAGTAGACCATAGGATGTTTGTCCTAGACTGTCTTATAACCCAAATTACAGGAGGAGCTCTATCCGAGTTAGAGTTACCGGCTCTTAACCGGATACTGGCCTGATCAAGTGAAACTGGACCGATGGAGAGTCTCGCGAAGTCTTCGGTTAACCACACAAATCACACGGAGAGCTCTGCTCGAAGCGCAGTTGCGATTTTATCAGAGTTATAGCCGGAACAACCACAAACAGGCAATTCAGAAAGGAAAATGTTTTCAAAAAAAAGCTATAACAAAATTAAAAAATTCGTGAGGCTATCGAGGCCATTTTGCGATTTGGTTATGGAATGATTTCATGAAAAGGATATGGTCCTGTAAGCGTGGTCGTGTTGGCCATTTGGCTGATGCCGTTTTTCATTATTAACGGCCTAGCTTCCTCTTTATAATGAAATAAACAGCCGATTATTTATCGCAAAAAATTCAATTTTTCTTTGAATACCAAAAGAACACCTCTTGTCGGAGAACCCTGTATTTGCAAGGTTTACTTAAGAGAATGCCACTGCTTGGCAAAGTTTTTTTTTTTAAATCTGAAATTAAATTAATCATGGCAATAGACCCGAATAAAGCTAAACTCACACGAAACAATCCGTATGTGAGTAGAAATTTAAAATCTTCATAAATTTTGAAAAAATACGTTGAAAATAGTTGGCAAACTTATTATACCGCCTTGCTTTTCATACAGCGATTGCCAAACAAAAAAACATATTTTACACAAAAATTTTCTTTTTTCAGTTTCTGACGAAAAAGCAGCGCTTCTCTGTGCAAGCGGTGGGTGAGGTCGGGGGCGGGGGTTTTGCACTGCTGTACAGATTGAGTCATACGTTACACGTTGACATAAATGAGTCACAATCATACAACATTTTTCACATAAATGTTCAGTTTTTTGTTTGCATTCCTTCCATGGGGACCCACCAAGATCCTTCAAACTTAGCCATGACAAAAAAAAAAAAAATGAAAAAAAAAAGATTGAAATAAATGGCTAAGGAGAGGGCGGGCTGTGTTGGGGTTCTTTTCTTTTTTTTTTTTTGTTTGGGTGAAAACTAGAAAACGATTTACAACTGTTTTAAGCGAATAAAAGAACAGGAAATTTGTTACTTTTTTTCCATGGCGTTTGTGTTGGGGAATTTTTTGTGGCTGAGTCAAAAATAAATAAAAAAAAAAAAGGGAAGAACAAAGTAAAGGAGTCCTGCCACCACAGCTTATGGGCTTGCTGAGGGGATGGAGGGAGGGAGGGCTGAGAAGTTGTACGAATCACGTACTAACAATTTTTCGACAATAAATGTTTTTTTCTCTCTCTCGTTGGCAATTCGTTCGTTCATGATTTCTTTCTTTCTTGCTGCTGCGTTGCCTTGCTCCATTACATCAGCATACGATGACGCTGACGATGATGATTTATTCTCTAAATGAGAAGTGTTCACAGGGAACGGGTCGGCGCAGACCGGCAATGGTGTGAATGTGACTTATTTTGAACGTTGTTTTTGTCTCGTTGGATATGTGTATTATAAGGCAGAGTTCTTGACTTACCTAGTGATGTGCTTGTGGAGAGGGGGCGTGGTGGTTGGTTTCTTTTCTTTCTTGTTTTTTTTTTATTTTTATTTGGTGTTGCAGTCGCAAGTTGTTGGCTCCTTGGGTATTTTGTGTTGGCAGTAATAAATCAATTTTACGCACCACCTGAAAACGAAGAACAAATTAAAGTCATTAAATCAAAAACCAAATCAACATCACAGCAGCAGCAGCACAACAATAGCAACATTTGTAGCATAAACATTAACAATAACAACAACAACAACAATGCGGACAACATCATCTTATTGTTGTACAGGATAATACCCTCTCTCTGGTCTCTTGAAACTTTCAGCTCAACAACAATAGACCTGAATAAAGCCGAACCCCAACACACAGCGATTGCGAGTGAGAGCAGGAGAGGGGGAGAACCAGGAGAAAAAAAGAAGAAGAAACGAACGCCAAACAATTCAAACATTATAATGAATTCTTTGGCACCGCCGCCATCAAGCCCACCCACCCCTTCACCACGCCAAGTATTGTTCGCTTCAACTGGCTTGTGGGCAGGTGGAAGTGGAGATGGAGGCGGAGGCGGCTGGAACGTGCGATATTACAAGGAAGCTCTACAATGTGATGGGTTTGTTGGTCCACACAGCATTTGATTGGTGTGTTTGGAGGTGAGATTTACCCACTTAAACTTTAAGTACTTTGTATTCAAAGTTGATGATTGCAGAGGAATTCTGAAGCGTTAGTCCAAAAGTGACCGGTCGCTGTAGCCTGCAAAGTTATTTATGTGTGCGGAAAGTTCATCAAGTGAACGGTATCGAGTTCGGTTTAAAGATTTCCCTTAACTTAATTGAGATAGTGGGTATTTAAACTAATGTGGTGATTGCTCGGCCGAAGCATCGACAAAGGAATGAAATAACGCGGACAATTTTTGATTTTTGTTTTTCTAAATTCCACTTAAATATTTCGAGGCCTTACCGCAAAGAAGACGTAAGACTCGCTTTTTATACAATTCAATAATCCCAAAATGTTTAAAATTCCATATTTTTATTTACAAAGTCATGGCAAATTTAATTGTATTGTAAGCACCACACGCCCTTTTTAGTTGATCTCACAAAAAAAATGAAATTTTTCCTAGACTCGCTTTTTTTTATAAAATTTCATAATCCCAAAATGTTCACAAATTTTATTTACAAAGTTATGGCAAATTCAATTGTATTGTAAGCACCACACGCCCTTTTTACTTGATCTCACAAAGAAATCATATCCTTTCGAGCCCTTATCGCGAAAAAGACGTAAGTGAAATTTTTTCCTAGACTCGCTTTTTTTTATAAAATTCGATAATTCCAAAATTTTCAAAATTTTATTTACAAAGTTATGGCAAATTCAAGTGTATTTTAAGCACCACACGCCCTTTTTACTTGATCTCACAAAAAAATTACATTTTTCCCTAGACTCTTTTTTTTCATAAAATTTGATAATCCCAAAATTTTCAAAATGTTGTTTACAAAGTTATGGTAAATTCAATATTGTAAGAACCACACAAAAATATCTTCTCCTGTACAATTTTCTTTTTGGCGCTGGTTATATTTATTCGGCTCGAACGGGCCAAAATGATTAAATTAATCCGGTTCGAAGGACCAAAACGGATAAGATTAGTTCCGCGAGTAAAAAACCGACTCTCTCAGGTGAGTTCTTATTTTATACTTTTCTAAATTCAAAGACCAACTCTTCCGTTTTCGTTTAATACAAAATTTATTGGTCCACACTGAAGAACCCGATTTCGAAACCGGCTAAGACCATCAAACATTTCTCAGCGGCAGTTTCCACCAAATCCTGTAAAAAAAATACAGGGAAAGCAAAGCGATAGCAGAAGAATTGAAGGGAACTCAGCCTGCCTTAAATATGCCTGCCAAACGTTTACGTTTTTGGAGAATGATTTGGAGTGACACACAATCCTCAGTAGAAATAGGAAACAACCACTTCAGGTGGTCTCAGACAGGGTGACAGCTTATCGGGCAATTTCCTGCAAAATGCTGATGGAAGAAACAGAAGTTAATAAAAATCAGGCCCAGTGAAGAACGAGGAGGATGTGCTCGCCTATGCGGACGCGACCTAGCCATTGTTGGAAAGTTACAATCACATTTAACAGTTGCTTTTTCAAGAGTCCAGAAGTAATCGGCTTAGATGGTTCTGATGGTGGACGATGATGAGACAAAGCTTATGATTGCAACTGCTAGTTGAAAATGTGCGACGGCTGAAAGATTTTGTCTACCTCGGCTGCGTCATCTATAGAAAGAAATGGCAAATGCTAACAATTCAATTCAAAGAACAGATCTCCCACTCGACAACCTAAGCAAGGGAAAAGTTTATGCATGTGTTTGTTTTGGCTTTACTGCCATACAGAAAATTTATATTAAAAATGTATCCGTCAGTAAGACAATATCTATAGAAAATGTATCCATCCGACAAAATATATCCAATTCGATCCTCCATTACGACCCACTGTGCAACATATTGCCATCACCTAATCAAAGTTCTGAAAACGTAAAAAAAATATTTTCCATAAAAAATCATGGTGTATGGACTGGTCAAATTGATGTACAATGTTCATCCAATTGATGTACAATGTTCATCAAATTGATGTACTATGTTCATCAAATTGATGTACAATGTTCATCAAATCGATGTACAATGTTCATCAAATTGATGTACAACGTTGATCAAATTGATGTATAATGTTCATCAAATTGATGTACGATGTTCATCAAATTGATGTACAATGTTCATCAAATTGATGTACAATGTTCATCAAATTGATGTACAATGTTCATCAAATCGATGTACAATGTTCATCAAATCGATGTACAATGTTCATCAAATTGATGTACAATGTTCATCAAATTGATGTACAATGTTCATCAAATTGATGTACAATGTGCATCAAATTCATGTACAATGTTCATCCAATTGATGTATAATGTTCATCAAATTGATGTACAATGTTCATCAAATTGATGTACAATGTTCATCAAATTAATGTAGAATGTTCATCAAATTGATGTACAATGTTCATCAAATTGATGTACAATGTTCATCCAATTCATGTACAGTGTTCATCAAATTGATGTACAGTGTTCATCAAATTCATGTACAATGTTCATCCAATTGATGTACAATGTTCATCGAATTGATGTACAATGTTCATCAAATCGATGTACAATGTTCATCAAATTGATGTACAATGTTTATCAAATTTATGTACAATGTTCATCAAATTGATGTACAATGTTCATCAAATTGATGTACAATGTTAATCAAATTCATGTACAATGTTCATCAAATCGATGTACAATGTTCATCAAATTCATGTACAATGTTCATCCAATTGATGTACAATGTTCATCAAATCGATGTACAATGTTCATCCAATTGATGTACCAACGTCTTGTCCGGTCCATCGCCCTTCCTGGATGGCGTTGATGCTAACTCGTTATTTTTGTAACAGTCTCCGCATATTATCACATTTGGTAGCGAGGGGTCTGTATTTAATTTTTCTTAATGTAGAGTTATAACTCTACAACATTTTTGTGTTTGTGTGTCGCTGCAATTGTGGCCTCGTAAAGTCTGAAGATTTTCCCAACAAGTTTAAAAAGTATATTCTTAACAATATGCTTACTCTCCATTATGGCAAGTTTGTTCAGACTCTGGCCAACAGAGACTACAACCTCTGGCTGCTGCTGCTCTCGAACTGCTAGAACAAATTGTTGTTCCACTAAATACGTATAGCAGTGTCTTCTCTAAGACAACTTTCTTCTCGACTTTTATTTTCTAGTTTGTTGTTTTGTTGTATTTTGGCAATAATTTGTTGTTATATCTCGTTATGTATTATTTCGCCCGAAAGAACAAAATTACATGGCACATGGAAAACTTCTTCGTCGTCGGCAGTTTCTTACACAACGTCCGCAGTTCACGTCTTCCACTTCTTTGACACTTTGTTGTTATTTGTACAATAGTTGTTGTGAAGTTTTACTTTATGGTTGTTATTCGTGTTCAACCCACTCGTGAAAGAATGGATGGAACAAGTAAGGGAACACCTAGGAACAGAGACGCTGGCTACAAAGCACGACAAAACTTCCGAGTTTATTTATTTGTTTGTTGTTGTTGCTGTTGTTGTTGGGGGTTTTCTCCATCTTCTTCGTCTACTTATTGTTATACAAATGTTACCCAAACACAAAAATTTGAAGGTGTGGAACACACGGAGTTGTTGGCGCTACGCCGTTGATTGTGTTCCACGACGATTCTCAGAGGCATTAAAGGCCAATATTTGTAATACACTTTTTCCAATTCCTATCACCTCTGGCTGGCCCTAACCTTCTGTGCGAAATGCAAAGGACGGCAGAGGAAAGGACCATTGGTTGGCTGGTTGCAAGTTTGAGTGGATGACTGGGAGGGGGAAAGTACGTGTGCGTCTGGATTGTGTTTGGTTGTGTCTCGTACGTAGTTGGTGTGCGTGTGTATGTGTCCGACTGTTGGTTGTGTGTGTGTAAAACAAGATTAAATTAAAGTTGTTGCATTTGTGTTTGTGTGTGTGTCTAAAGAAAATATAAATTTTCCTATTCATGTCCTTTTTATTTTATTTCGTAGTTATCGTATGCTGCTCACACACTGAAGAAAAAAACAGAAACAACTTAGGAATTTGTTCATATATATTTTTTTTTTGATGATGATGACGTTTGATAATAAAAAATAAACCCGATCCCATGAATTAGGCTGGACTCGGGCCATGTAAAATTAATGTCGAAAAATCGGGAGAGGCCTTCATGTAGGTGGGTGATGTTTGGCCTGGGAACAACTCGAAGTCATTGACACCAGCGACCGTAAATCTCGTGCGAGACCACTCTCATGGAATCGGTGCTAGTCTTGGTTGGTACGAACATTTTGGAGAATCCCAAAGAGCTTCGTCATCAGGTGCTGCTAGTCATGATCGGTACAGAAGTCTGTTTCTGTTAGTCGGTTTTAAGATCATTTCTTAGTTCAATATTTTTTTTGAAAAATATTAATTTATATCTTTTTTTTGAAACGGTGTTTATTTTGATGACAGACATCATATGAGACATTTCCTAGTGTGACCTATCGACAACCCGAATTTTCTTGGTATAATAAACTTCGAAATTCGTTTATTTGCAAATATTCTACGAAAACTATTCAGAAAATGTGCGAAATACTTTTTTTCCTGTGCATTTTTCTTTCAGTTTTGTGATGCGTTTGTTCACGTGTCTGTACACGATGTCTGTATCGTACGTGAGCGGGTGTGAGTGAACGTGAACGTACGTACGTCTGTGTCAACGACGTGTGTGTTAGCAAAAGGTGTTCGTGCCACTGTTTTTGTCCGATTGAAACACGAAATAGCGCTCACACGTCGTTTAACCAGTCCATACACCATGATTTTTTATGGAAAATATTTTTTTTTTTCCCGTTTTCAGAACTTTGATTAGGTGGTGGCAATATGTTGCACAGTGGGTCGTAATGGAGGATCGAATGGGATACATTTTGTTGGATGGATACATTTTCTATAGATATTTTCTTACTGACGGATACATTTTTACTAGAAATTTTCTGTATGACGAAGAAAATTTGTATTGAAATTTTCTGTATGATGAAGAAATTTTCTACAGAAATTTTCTGTATGACGAAGAAATTTTCTATGGACAATTTTCTGTATGACGAAGAAATTTTCTATAGAAAATTTTCTGTATGACGAAGAATTTTTCTATAGAAATTTTCAATCTGACGAAGAAATTTTCTATCTGACGAAGAAATTTTCTATCTGACGAAGAAATTTTCTATCTGACGAAGAAATTTTCTATAGAAATTTTCAATCTGACGAAGAAATTTTCTATAGAAATTTTCAATCTGACGAAGAAATTTTCTATAGAAATTTTCAATCTGACGAAGAAATTTTCTATAGAAATTTTCAATCTGACGAAGAAATTTTCTATAGAAATTTTCAATCTGACGAAGAAATTTTCTATAGAAATTTTCAATCTGACGAAGAAATTTTCTATAGAAATTTTCAATTTGACGAAGAAATTTTCTATAGAAATTTTCAATCTGACGAAGAAATTTTCTATAGAAATTTTCAATCTGACGAAGAAATTTTCTATAGAAATTTTCAATCTGACGAAGAAATTTTCTATAGAAATTTTCAATCTGACGAAGAAATTTTCTATAGAAATTTTCAATCTGAAATTTTCTGTATGACGAAGAAATTTTTTATTTGACGAAGAAATTTTCTATTTGACGAAGAAAGAATAAGACATTTTTGGGTCTGACGAAGAAATTTTCTACAGAAATTTTCAATCTGACGAAGAAATTTTCTATAGAAATTTTCAATCTGACGAAGAAATTTTCTATAGAAAGTTTTAGTTACTGATGAAGAAATTTTCTATGGAAATTTTCAAACTGACGAAGAAATTTTCAATCTGACGAAGAAATTTTCTATAGAAATTTTTCGGTCTGATGAAGAAATTTTCTATTTGACGAAAAAATTTTCTTTCTGATTTGTTGCCTGTCTTTAGGGACACTATTTGTTTCCCACTGTGCCTTCCGGTTTCTTCAGACAAAATTTATTTGATTTTTTTCTTCGTCAACACTTAATGTTCATGGCTGCCTCTTTAGTTGGGCAAATGGTGTTGGTGTGGGCACCCAAAGAATGTGGGGTTAGTGGATTCTTCACGACTGCTGGGTTTTTTTTTGGTTTGTGTTGCTTTGGTTTCCATCTGCAACAATTTACAGAAGTTTAGACCATAAAACCAAACCTTAAGGTGCGACCCCTTTCGAACGTGCAAATACGTGAGTATGAGAATCTCATTGTGAGACTGTGTGTGAATGTGAACGTGAGGTTCTTTAAGATTTTGATTTTTCCACATATCCACACATGTACATGCACACACACACACAGAGCCACAAACACATCTATGGAATTGATTACAATAACAATTATTTGCGCCTTTGACTTTGTATATGCGGTTGAGTGATTTTATGGGGAACTCTTCACACCGCTCTCTGTCTGTCTTTCTGCCAAGTACACGAAATTTCGAAATTTCTGTTTCCGTACACTAGGCACATTTGAACATGCACTCACACACAAACACATGGACGTGTTAATGTGTATGTATGTATGTGCGTGTGTGTGTGTCTGTGCATGCGTTGGTTAGGTCGTTATGTCGGTATGTCTAAAGTGTGTTTGTGTATTAGACAATTGGTTTTTGTTATTGTTAGATTTTCATACACTCACGGGAGAGTGTATGAGTCTGTGTGCGCCAAAATGTCTTTGTTGTCGTGTTGTTGTACGTGTGTGCATACTTAGTTATTGTATTAAAAGGTAAAATGTGTAAATAACATCCCATTACAGGGTTAGTAAAACAATCACATTATTACGGCATAAAATTTGTACACATTGAAAAATTAAACACAGCAAAAATTCCCATGAAATTCGTCGCTACGCTCGCTCCGTCTTTTTCGTTCTGCCTCTGCTTCTACTTTTTTTTTTCATCTTCTTCATCGTCATCGTCTCCTTTGTGGGTAATTGTTTAACAACAACAATAGCAACAACAGCAGCGCACAGAATTGCACACACACATACATAAAAACAAATTTAACGGTTTTGCCAGTACAGACTCAGGCCTGATTTTCTTGATTTTTCTGAAGGAAAGGCAAAAAAAAAGGAAAGGTAAAAATAACCCAAAATCCCACAGGAACCTGAAAAATGACATATTAACAAAGAGGGAAAATAATAACAAACGTTTTTTTTTTTGTTTTGTTTATCTTGGCAAACCGTTCCGGAATAAACTGGGGAAACTTTAAAGAATTTAATATTAAAATAAATTTACATTTGGGAAGAAAGAAAAAGAAGAACAAATAAAAACGTGGTTAATTTTGGTCTATCCGGTGATTCTGTGAAATTCTCCAAACTGTGATTGCATTCCACAGAGTTTTTTTTTGGTTGGGCGCGCAACTAAATCTTAGCTTAACATTCCGGTGAAAATGTTAGCGAGAAAATCTGCAAGTCCCGGTTAACAGACAGAAATTTTTTCCGTCAAAAAGAATGTTTCTATAGAATATTTCTCTGTGAGATAGAAACTTTCTTCGTCAGATAGAAAATTTCTATAGAAAATTTCTTCGTCAAATAGAAAATTTCTATAGAAAATTTCTTCGTCAGATAGAAAATTTCTATAGAAAATTTCTATAGAAAATTTCTTCGTCAGATAGAAAATTTCTATAGAAAATTTCTTCGTCAGATAGAAAATTTCTATAGAAAATTTCTTCGTCAGATAGAAAATTTCTATAGAAAATTTCTTCGTCAGATAGAAAATTTCTATAGAAAATTTCTTCGTCAGATAGAAAATTTCTATAGAAAATTTCTTCGTCAGATAGACAATTTCTATAGAAAATTTCTTCGTCAGATAGAAAATTTCTATAGAAAATTTCTTCGTCAGATAGAAAATTTCTTCGTCAGATAGAAAATTTCTATAGAAAATTTCTTCGTCAGATAGAAAATTTCTATAGAAAATTTCTTCGTCAGATAGAAAATTTCTATAGAAAATTTCTTCGTCAGATAGAAAATTTCTATAGAAAATTTCTTCGTCAGATAGAAAATTTCTATAGAAAATTTCTTCGTCAGATAGAAAATTTCTATAGAAAATTTCTTCGTCAGATAGAAAATTTCTATAGAAAATTTCTTCGTCAGATAGAAAATTTCTATAGAAAATTTCTTCGTCAGATAGAAAATTTCTATAGAAAATTTCTTCGTCAGATAGACAATTTCTATAGAAAATTTCTTCGTCAGATAGAAAATTTCTATAGAAAATTTCTTCGTCAGATAGAAAATTTCTTAGTCAGTAACTGAAAATTTCTATAGAAAATTTCTTCGTCAGTAACTGAAAATTTCTATAGAAAATTTCTTCGTCAGATAGAAAATTTCTATTGAAAATTTCTTCGTCAGATTGAAAATTTCTATAGAAAAGTTCTTCGTCAAATAGAAAATTTCTATAGAAAATTTCTTCGTCAGATAGAAAATTTCTATAGAAAATTTCTTCGTCAGATAGAAAATTTCTATAGAAAATTTCTTCGTCAGATAGAAAATTTCCATAGAAAATTTCATCGTCAGATAGAAAATTTCTTCGTCAGATAGAAAATTTCTTCGTCAGATAGAAAATTTCTATAGAAAATTTCTTCGTCAGATAGAAAATTTCTATAGAAAATTTCTTCGTCAGATAGAAAATTTCTTCGTCAGTAACTGAAAATTTCTATAGAAAATTTCTTCGTCAGTAACTGAAAATTTCTATAGAAAATTTCTTCGTCAGATAGAAAATATTTTATAGAAAATTTCTTCATCAGTAACTGAAAATTTCTATAGAAAATTTCTTCGTCATAGAGAAAATTTCTATAGAAAATTTCTTCGTCAGTAACTGAAAATTTCTATAGAAAATTTCTTCATCAGTAACTGAAACTTTCTATAGAAAATTTCTTCGTCAGTAACTGAAACTTTCTATAGAAAATTTCTTCATCAGTAACTGAAACTTTCTATAGAAAATTTCTTCATTAGTAATTGAAACTTTCTATAGAAAATTTCTTCGTCATAGAGAAAATTTCTATAGAAAATTTCTTCGTCAGTAACTGAAAATCTCTAGAGAAAATTTCTTCGTCAGTAACTGAAAATTTCTATAGAAAATTTCTTCATCAGTAACTGAAACTTTCTATAGAAAATTTCTTCGTCAGTAACTGAAACTTTCTATAGAAAATTTCTTCATCAGTAACTGAAACTTTCTATAGAAAATTTCTTCATCAGTAACTGAAACTTTCTATAGAAAATTTCTTCATTAGTAATTGAAACTTTCTATAGAAAATTTCTTCGTCAGAAACTGAAAATTTCTATGGAAAATTTCTTCGTCAGATAGAAAATTTCTTCGTCAGTAATTGAAAATTTATTCGTCAGATAGAAAATTTCTATAGAAAATTTCTTCGTCATATAGAACATTTTTTTCTATAGAAAATTTCTTCGTCATATAGAAAAATTTTTTTCTATAGAAAATTTCTTCGTCAGATAGAAAAATTCTGTAGAAAATTTCTTCGTCATACAGAAAATGTCTATAGAAAATTTCTTCATCAGTAACCGAAAATTTCTATAGAAAATGTCTTCGACAGATATTTTCTCCATCTCCATAGCCAAGACTCAAATTTTCTTTAAGAAAATGTGTGTGTTTGTCTCGGCTAAGCCAAGACACCGATTAAGCAAATGAGCAGGAGGCAATTTATCGTAAATGCCTTCGTACAGACGGCATTCGCATATGCGAATTGAATGGCCTTGAAGCTATTACCAAATAAACATTTAATTTTGGCCCTGTCTTCTTCTTCCCATTCTTCTATTTTCCTCTGATTTTTAGTTTGTCGTTTTTTTTTTCGTTAATCTTTTTTTACATCTCACTTCTGTGGACTTTAAACAATTGTTTATATTGTGACAATGGTTGTCGGTTGGGTTTGTTGGTTGTTGTTGTTATTATTAACAACAATAAGAACAACATTCAGCCACACAATAAGAACAATGGCCTGAACCACAACAGCGGCAATGCCAGCAACAGTAATGGCATCAACGAGGCCTCTTGTGCTCCGTTATGGCCACTTAAGTCATAACAATGTCTTAAATAGTTCTAAAGATTTTAATCTGTTGTCCCCCCTGGCAAGGCAACATCAGTGTTATTTAATTAAACAAAAAACTAAAAAAAAAAGAAAAACCAACACATCAAGACAATGTCGACGACAGCGACTACGGCGACGAAGACGACGACGATGATGATGGGCATGTGGATGACAATTAAGGCGTGAATAAAGATTGACAGAAGGAAGAGTTAAGAGCCGTACATGAATTGAGCTTTAGGAAGTCTTGTGTACACTGCTCTGGCATCGGATAAAGGTTTTTCGTTACATTTCCATGCCATCAGGTTTAGTTGAGGGTTTTGTTGTCAGACACCAAGTTCTCTGAAAAGAAGAACCAGGAGTACCAGAATATACGCAAGACTCCCTGCAGGGGATACAACCATTTCTTTTTCTACTCTTAAACGTTGTTATTGTTTCTGTGAAAGTTTCGCTAAGCGTTTCGTCTCACTTCTCTTTTGCTCTCTTTCCGGTTTTGTGTGCGTGTGTGTGTGTGCATTTTCTGGTCCTCGCCTCGAAAAGTGCAAAATATTTGAAAATAGTTTTTTGCTTGTTCTCACAAAAAAAGACAACGTGTAGACAGACAAAAAAAAAACGATGAACAAATTTTTCTTTTGAAGAAAGGATAATAATATTACTTTCTTGTCTCAAGGGTTTCCGTTTCGCTTCTTTGTTGTTATTAACAAGAACAGCAACAACAACAACGACAACAATATTACAATAGTCGAAGAAATGACAACAACAATGCATGTGTGGCAGAAATTTCTCACCGTTTTTTGTTTTGTTTGTCTGTGTGCTCGCTTCTCTGTAGACTCCCGTTTCGGGAAACTTTCGGAAAATAACGCAATCCTTTTCCTTTATTCCATTTACGTCTGTTTTTTTTTTTTCTTTCAAAGATCGCATCATATGTGGGTGTACGCTCGAGGAAAGTGGTGTGTTCTGTGAAAGGAATGCATTCAATATAATTTGTAAATTCAGGTGAAAAAGTTCGATTTTCCCATTTTATGCTGTTTCCCTTGGAGGAGGCCGTTGTCAGGGTTGTCGCAGTCACATGACTGAAATCTAATTCTATAATTAGTGAAATGATTGAATAATCCAATTCGATATCAAACGAAATGATTTTTTGTATATTGTGTTTAATTTTTTTTTTAATTTTATTTGGACCTCTAATCCTGTCCCACAAAATAAGGAAATAAGGCTCCAAAGCTGTAGAATTTGAAGTATGAAAAATTACACACAAAAAATGCGCCAAAATAATTTAGCATAACTTCTAATAAAATTGAATTTGAGATATTTTTCCGTTATGGAAAACGGCCTCAAAATAAAAAAAAAATAAAATTTCTCAAAGATTTAAAAAATTTGGAGAAATTTTTATTAGTGAAAACTGGCCCCAATCTTTGCTAAAGAATAATGGAACCAAATTGTATTAATGAAAAATGTCTCCAATTTGTATTAATTAACAAATTGCACCAATGAAATTTAGCCCCAATTCAAAACGAAAAAATGTCCGAAATAAAAACCAAAAAGGCAAAAAATATCGCAAAGATTTCCAAAAAAATGTTAATGTTAATTTGTTAATGAAAAATATTCGCAATTTTTCTAAATGAAAAATGGACCCAATTTTTGTTTTAACGAAAAATTACCCCAATTTGTATTTCTGAATAATGGCCCCAAACGAGAATAGGGTAAAGGTCCACATTTGTAATGGACAAAGTATTTTAATTTTCGTAAATGTTGCGTTCATTTCTCATTTTCAGTTTGGGGTCATTTTTCCATTGGGGTACTTTTTCAGGCAGCGGCAACTGATGGCCAAACCACGGAACAATAGAAAGGCGACTCACTATAGACAGACGATTGCAGCGTTGCCGTCAATAGAAATAATAGGGCCAGCATTGAATTCGGATAAGCGCACACCTTTTAATGGAAAATAAATATTCGTAACGATTGTTCTGGATGATTTTCCATGCACTTTACTACTTCGCTTAAACGATAATCCGCTTTATTGATAAATCGTTTATGTGAAACACATTTTTAATGCAAAGACACCAAACTTATATGAGACGAACACCGCTTAAGGGAAACATGAAGAATGTAATGGAGACAAACAATAATGTTGTGCCGGACAAAACAACTGATCTTAAACAAATTATGTGTCAACCAACCCAATGCAAATATGTGACAATTTTCATCCAAGCTCATTAATATTGCCTTTAAAGGTACTTTAATAGTTGTGCCACAAGATTCTATCTTCGTTTCATAGAGCAATTTCAAAAGTACATACCCGGTGTGTCTAAATGAAAGAAGGTTCAACTACCTGAAGCGTTCCCGCATGAGTGAAAAAAGTTGGTGATTTCTTCATTTCCACTTAAGCGAATTCGACTGTGTATATAAGGGTCTAAGTATCTTCTCTTTAAGTCCGTTAGGAAACTGAAAATCAGCTGTGTTACATGCTTACTAGTTTTTTTTTGTTGTAATTAATTACAACGCAAAGGAATTTTGTTGGATCGAAGGGTAAACCGGGTGACACAGACCATTTGGCTAGATTTTTGCAGCAACAGACCAAAGACTCTGGTGAGAATCGAACCCCCAGGCACGCTACCCACTCACCTAGTACTGTATTTCTTTTAGTACTGTGAGTGGAAATGGAAGTGGAACTATCACAGTTATTGAAATCCTAACAAGTCAATTAATGTTTTGACTTTGTTGGTTTTAAGCCGAATTAAAATTTTTTGCTAAGAAAAATCCAAAGCAAGAAAATTATTATTTTTAAATGAAATTTGTTAAGGGAAACATTATAAAAAAAATTTATAAAAAAAATGTACAAAAATTAAAATTAAAATTAATAAAATTATTTGGCTTGTTGTACTCATGTACTCATTAATTTAACAGCCGGTCTGTGACAATCAATCAGCTCATTCCAGGATAAAACCGACTCCACCATAATGTTCTGGACCAACGCAAACATTTAAAGGATCGATCACCAATGATACGTGTTAGATTGTCTTCCAAGGCTGCAATCGAGTTTGGCTTAGCCTCACAAAAATTACTCGAGTGGGGTCAAATTGCCCGTGCGAGGTGCCAAAACGTGGGATTAATTGCTCAACAAAGTGGCCAGCATGAAGTGTGGCACCGTCCCGCTGACATCATATGTCAATCAAGTACAATTCTTCCATTGTGGGCAGAATAAAGGAAGTGGCGAAAAGGGCAAAATCCTGTGATCACTTTTTTTCCCTAAAAATTCACTATTTGTTGGGAAAAATTACAAATATCTCCTAAACTAAGTCTCCTAGAGCGAAAAGGGCAAAATCCTGTGATCACTTTTTTTCCATGCAAAATTCATTATTTGTTGGGAATGGCATTCGGCTCCATTGACTTTAACACATGTCATGAAACAAGCGTCAACCTCAAAAAAAAAAAACTAACAGACTAAAAGAAAAAAAATCCAAAAAATCACCCTATGCTAAATGATAGAACCAATCGACATGTGGTAGTTTATCCCCCTCCCCTCCCCTCCCAACCCTAACAAAAAAAAGGATAACGCATCAAATTACATCGTACTCGTAGGCAGGAAAATTATCGTATGTGTAGTCGACATGACGCAGTGTTAGTGTGACCCGTTTTTGTGCCCACCTTGCCAGGGAATTATTGACTGAGTGAGTCGCCACTACATTCACCACCTGTTGGCCTTCAAGTCATTACAATTTGTCAACTCAACTCATTCAAATGCAATTAACTGCGTTAAGCTTATCACATAAGCTGGCGGCGAATTGATTAAAACCTCCCAACTATTTTTCTTTGGGTGTGTCACAGTTGTATTTTTTTTTTTGGATATCCTTGTGTTTTTTCTTGGTTAGTTTTTTTCTTATTCTCCTGTCAGTGTGTGTGTGTGTGTTTGTGTGGGTGTCGCTCTTCGAAACTCTTTATGGCGTACTATTATTGTTGGGTTCTTACTTTTGGTTTTCTTTACCAAAAAGTTATTTATTTCACTGTGAGGACAATAACTTGAACAGAAAATAAAAAAAAGAACTAACATCAGCATCATACGAACCCAGGCCAGGAGGGATAAGATAGAGGGTTTGGGGGCGAAGAAATTGGAAAGTAGACAAAGGAAAACACAAGGAGTTATTATATTTTCAGTTTGGAGTGTTCTTTTCTTGCCGCTGCCGCTCTCAAGGAGTCAACACTTTTGAGGATTAATGTGTTGTTTTAAGTTGAAATAATGTCTATTCCTTTTCATTTTTTTTTGTTTGTTTTGATATTTATGAGATGTATAAAATGTTGTCGTTGTTGTTGTTGCTTTTTATGTGAGTGTCCGTGTGTGCGGGGGAATCCCTTCGGGAAGTGTCACAAACCATTTATCTTTGGGCAATGCCGTAGGTGGACGAGGAGAAGGACACAGATGTTTTCATTGACCATTGCGAAATGATGTCGACGGCATGTGTTTAGATTTAGATTTAGAACAACTCGAACCCAAAAAAGACCACCGCAAAAAAGACCTAAGCGCCAAAAAGCTAAATTTTACAGCAGAGGGTGGTTTTGTGTGGTCAAGCATAAAGCCGATTTTTTAATTGTAATTAATTTAGTGTTCTATAGCATCGCATAATATTTTGGAATAAAGAGCGTTGGTCAATTTTCTATAGAATTTCATTAAAAAACGAGTTTCGAAAAAATGAGTCTTAAGACTTTTTTGCGGTAAGGGTGCGATATGTCACAGTTAGGTACACACTCTCTTAGGAATCAATTTTGAAAACAGGGGCGTGTCCCCGCCCGCACATGTCATGTAGTACAACTATCATTTCACTGACGCTGATGTGGCCAAATTCGGTTGATATTCAATTGGATATCACTGTGCGGTCAAGCATAGAGGCTCGAGGTGCTTACGATGGAATTTGCCATATCTTTGTAAATATAATTTTTTAAATCTTCTTAACACATTGAGTGCCGAGCGATTTTGAAGAAAGTCGTCTTCGCAGGCCAATCGTGTTTTTTGTTAGAATTTGGTACGTATGACGTGGCACCCAGGACGTTTAAGGTGTCGTACATAAATGTACGACGTGGCACTCAATGTGTTAATATATATTTACCCTCGACACTGATTCACTGATACACTGATTCACTGACTCTGTCACGCAGTACGTAGGAATTTAAATAGGCATTCTATAATTCTATAATAAATAATAAAAAAAATAATATTTTTTTTTGTACAGAAATTGTGTTTTCCCCAAATTTTTTTTTCCAAAATTTTTTTTTTTACAACATTTTTTACAGAATTTTTTTTTCAACAAAAATTTTTTTTTTTTAGAAATTTTTTTTTTTTTTTCAAGAAAATTTTTTTTTTTTTCAAAAAAATTTTTTTTTTCCACAAAATTTTTTTTCCATATTTCAACGGGCGCCATAGGCGCATTACAACTTACTAGTTTTTAATATTTTTTAATTGAGAGCATTACACAATTTTCTTTCTCAATCAAAAAAAAAAAACGTCACTAAAAAGTGAGTATGGAAAAAATGGCGCTTAAGTCCTTTGTCCCGATAAGGGTTCGATAAAATGTCTGGCCGGCAAACTCTCTACAATCCAAATACGCGACTACAAAAAAAAAACTAAAACTGGAAATTCAACGTCTTGGAGATCCTGATAATAGGAGGGCTCCGACAACAGTTGACCTAAAAAATAAATTGTACTTCAAATATTTGCTAAAGATGGCCGACAGCTAACGCATCATTTGCTAGACGAAAAATCATTTTCAAATAATCTAAAAGTAATCAGGATTAGTTGCGATTACTTTAGACAATCAGAAAGTAATCAGAAAACAATCCAACTACTGTCAGAGATTACTTTTGATTCTTTCTGATTATTTATAGTAATCGGAGGTAATCCTGATTAATGTCATTAAAAAATATGTTCATTCCGATTTTTGTCCACATAAAATTTAACCTGTATGTGGTTTGATTTAAATTCTTCTTTGCCAGTATCTATTGTATAGGGGTTTCCAACAAGAGGTGTTATTTTGGTATTCAAAGAAAAATGAAATATTTTCGAGATAAATGATCGAATGTTTATTTCATAATAAAGAGGCAGCTTAGTCGTTCATACGAGGTGTGTGCCTATTCAGATGACTTGTTCATCCTCGTCAAAGGGCAGTCTTGTGCTGGTCTAGGGATTAGGAAGCGTTGGTCATGCTCAAATTTTATATTTTTATAAAAAAAATTTCGATATTTTTTATAAAAAAAATTTTCGATATTTTTTATAAAAAAAATTTCGATATTTTTTATAAAAAAAATTTCGATATTTTTTAAAAAAAAAATTTCGATATTTTTTATAAAAAAAATTTCGATATTATTTATAAAAAAAATTTCAATATTTTTTATAAAAAAAATTTCTATATTTTTTATAAAAAAATTTCTATATTTTTTATAAAAAAAATTTCGATATTTTTTATAAAAAAATTTCGATATTTTTTATTAAAAAAATTTCGATATTTTTTATTAAAAAAATTTCGATATTTTTTATAAAAAAAATTTTCAATGTTTTTTATAAAAAAGTTGCTGCAACCAAATTGTTTGCAGTAGAAACAAAATGTTCACATCGTAATTAAGATAACAGAACACATTTTATAATTTAAAAAAAGTGGAGTGGAATATCTTTTAAAATGTATGAGATAAAGTTCAACAAATTCGAGAAATCAAATTACATTTTTTCAAATTTGAAAATGGTGAAAATTTTTAATATGAAAAAAAACGAAATTTTTGAATGCACAAAATAAGCAATTTCGTCGAAGTTTGGCAAAAAAAAAAATCTAACAAAAATTTAAAAAATCGAAAAATACCAAACTTTGGAAATATTTCAAAAATATATATGTGTCTACGATTTCGAATGTTAGTAACTCAAAAAAATTGCTCACTCCTTGCGTGCAAGCAATTTTTTACAGAATCCAAAAATGTTTACTAGATCAAAAGTTACAGACTATTCGAATCGGGATTCTGGATCACGGTGAGTCGTTATCAAGCTAAATTTGTTTCTTTGTTTGTTTTGTTTCTGTTTACTTTGCTTAACTGCATGTTATTTGAAACTAGCGGTATTTGTCAGCTGGGCCAAGTGATTCGGCAACTGACAACTCACCCAAAGTAACGGCTAAGAGTGACATGTCACACAGGTTTGGTCACGTGTCCATCATACTGTAACCTCCTCTGAGAGTACTCGCCTCATGGCTCACTCAATTCCTGCTTCCCCATTGCGAATAGAACTTGACCTACTTTATTTCCCCCGTTCTGCTCACACATATTCTCCCTGGGGTTTGACACTATTCTAATCTTTCTCAATATGTGTTATTATCATCATCAATTATTTATAGTCCATTAAAAAACCACAAATTATTAAAGTATACCTTAAGGGTGATGTGATGTTAGATATTACAACTACTGTCGTGTATTAGGCGGTTTGTTTTGCATTTTAGTGGAAACTCATACAAATTTGACTCATTTGAATTATGCTACCCCTACTTGGCAGTGTTGTTGTTGCTTTTGAAGCGTCTCCCCAGACATTTGCCATCATTTGTCGTCCCCTTTCGAGAAAACACTTTATGCACGACTTGTTTGGATTATGAGGGAAATTATATTAATTACGTACATGCCATTCCTTTCAATTTGTGCAAATTTAATATGTATGGCATACTTTTTGGATTATTGTAATCATTAAAATTAATGCATAGTTTTAGGCCTTCATTCAATTAAATTCTAAAGACTGAAAATGAAATCCATCCATCTCATACCGGTGCAGGCGCTGCCACCGCCAACCACGCGCGTCGTCGTCAGTGCCATAACAATTTATAATTTAATTTCCATTTGAAACGAGAAATCACTATTAATCTGAAATACAATGATAATAAATCCATTTAAAAGCAGCAGCAGCAGCGGCAAACAAACGGACGAACTTAAGAATGTGCCAAACAGCAAACAGACGTACAATCGTGAACACGGACATGAACAAATACCAAGGCAATAACAATAACAATAATAGGCTCAAAAAGTCGAATAACAATTATTTTATTATACACCGCCACTAAGCGAAAAGCAAGAGCCTTGCCCTGAGCCCCCCCCCCCCCCCCCCCTACCAGCACCACACACACTCATGCCCAACGGAAATGTTACAAAGTCACAAGAAGCAACACCAGCAGCAGTCAGCAGCACCAGCATCGTCATCATCATCATCATCATTAGTATTGGCAATATGGCCCTTAATGCACAGTGGTTAAAGAAATGTACAAATAGTCAAGTAATTAGCTTCATATGTTTGGAGAGCTTTAAATATCAGTACATACAATGATATAATAGTTTGATTACATCCAAACATATATATGTTTGGGTGTAAACATATATATGATTACATCCAAACATATATATGTTTGGAAAAATATTGTGCCAAATACCTTGGCTTAATATTGGACAAGCAGCTGAATTTCACGCTCAACACCCTAGATGGGGCGAAAAACATGGAAGTTGTCTTCAGAAGTTCACATACTATTGGATACCAGACAAGTTCCAACGAATGGCTAACATCGTGGGTGCGCTCGGCAACACCCCATTCGATGATATTTTGTTATAACTAGTAGGCAGCCTATCGGCAGACTGCATTAATAAGACTACGACATTTGTCGCAGTGCTTATGGCCAGATTTAGTCATTCGGAGCCGACTTTAAAAAATGAGGTCCCGGTCAGTGAGTAAAAAAACTATATCGCAGACAGCTCACTAATTGACGAGAAGTTCTCCGTCGGTTCCTTCGTGGAATGTTAAGGGAAATAAGTAAGTAAGGTTATGGCCAGCATCCGTGTAATCCTTAACATGGTGCCCGGGATATCAGTCTGGCTGAATCACTCTTCTTCAAGCAGTACCAGCCCATACTTCCCAAACTACGGCCCTCCAAAGCTTGGACATATAGTTTTTTCGCCTCAGAATACGAACATTTGTAAATACAAATCTGAGCTATGTTGCTAAACTGCAATTGTTCCAAAATGAATGAAAAAAATATTACTTTCATTCTTCTCAATTTGCCACAATTTCCTATTGAAAATCACTGTGACGCCACTGTGATACGAATGTCGTCTTGTGCGGCTGCCACAACACAAGTAACCAACATTCGGGGCGAAATGTCAGTGGCAAACATTCCTTCAATTCGTCGTTTTTAACCATAGCGAACATTATTAAAGCAACTTAATGAAGATATCCGATTTTATTGGCAACAAACAAACGGCTAACAACCGGCAACAGCCATCGAGCCATTGAACAATGAACATCTCGCCTCGTCTATATGGCAACTTAACAAATGATTTCATTATTTTCCGAACAGTAACAGTTACCCACCTCCAATCCCTGAATACTTGAGCACCCCCCCCGGCCAAAAGAGGAAAAGACACAATTAGTTTTTGCGTCGGCGGTGGAAAAGCCATAATTACCATCTCCTCCTTCCTCCCCTTTTGAGATGCTTGAGCTTCCACCGCCACATTCTGTACTCTCGCCATTCATTATGCGGCCCGTCTGCCCTCCTCCTCCACGCCACTCTGTGCAAATAGTAGTGAAAGGCAAATAGTAACAGAAATGTAATGTAGAATATAATAAAAATAAAGATGTTTGAACTTTAACAAGTAATTTGAGACGGCAGAGATGTTTGGCTGGATGGCAGGACATGACTCGCTGTGGGTGGCTGGTGAAGGCGTAGAGGTGGTTGAGCGGAACTTCATTCATTGTTTTGTTCGCAACCAAAGGAATTCCAAATGGTAGAAGGGGTAATTTGAAAGTATGTATTGAAATTTGAAAATAATAAATAACTTAATTTGCCTGGTTAGATGTGGTGGTGTTGGCTTCGTTGGGGGAGACGGGGGAGTTAGGCCAGTTGTAAGATAATCAAGTTTTGGACACACAGATTTATGGTAATATATATATATGTACAATCATATACATACAATCGTATATCTGATTATATAAAAGATTACATCCAATAAAATACATGTTTGCATACCATAATATATATGATTAGGAGCAATCATATACAAGTTTGAATGCAATCATATATATGATTACATCCAAACATATATATGATTGGGTCTTATCATAAAAATTATTACATACATTCATATACATGTTTGTACACAATCATATACATGTTTGTACACAATCATATACATGTTTGAATACAATCATATATATGATTACATCCAAACATGTATTAGATAAGGTCTAATCATATATATGATTCCGACCGAACATAAACATGATTGGGTCTAATCACATATATGATTACATACAATCATATACTTGTTTGTATACAATCATATACAGTGAAAGCTCTGGTGGGCGGACACCGACGGTCGCAGTGGCTTTGTCCGTCCACGGGAGATGTCCGCCCAGCGGAGATTAATTTGCTTTCAAAACAACGCATGGGACCGCGAAATATGTCCGTCTACGGGATCAAGGGAGCTGTCCGCGAGTAGTGCTTTTACTGTATATTTCATTTGCATCCAAACATTTATATGATTGGGTCTAATAATATATATGATTACATCCAAACATACATAGGTTTGGGTACATTTATGCTCCAAACATATATATAACAGGTGGCGCAAAAGTAAACTTCCGATGTTTTTTTTGGCTGTAATTAAAAAAAAATGAAAAACTTGTTCTTGTTTTTTTATTTGGTCTTTTAATTCTTTTTTTACATCAAGTCGAGAATATGATGTCATGTAAATGGCCGCCGCCAGAGTTGCCACTGACATTAGGGGCCAATCGCAAAATGTATAGCATTTTCTGATAGGAGGATTACTTTTGCGCCACCCTTTATATATATAAAGGGTGTTTTTTATTGAGGTATAGAACTTCGAATTGAAATAAAACACAAGAAAATCGGTTTAATGTCCATCAATTTGGCTTTATTGGAAGGATAATTTTATGCCATTAATGTTTAAATATGATTTCGGGCATGTGGCCGCCTCGGCTGGCTCGAATAAAGCCAATTCTACAGGTCCAATTTTCAACCACTTGTTGGAACCACAACTCATCCACATTCATGCCATCCAATTCGGGAACAAAATAGTCGGTTATCATGGCTCTATACCGGTCTCCATTAACGGTAACTGACTCTCCAGCATTATTTCGGAAGAAGTATGGCCCAATGACTCCACCAGCCCATAGAGCACACCAAACAGTCAGTTTTTGTGGATGTAATGGCATAAAATGGACGGAGCTTGCGGTGAACTTCGCGAACTGAACCATTACTTTCGAAATAAATTTGCACGATTTGCAAGCGTTGTTCTTTTGTCAACCTGTTCATGATGAAATGGCAAACCAAACTAAATATTAATCACTTGACAGCTGACAAAATGGCCGCCAGTTAAAAAAGTGATGAAGTTCTATACCCCAATAAAAAACACCCTTTACCTTGGCTTAATATTGAACAAGCAACCGAGTTTCACGCTGAACACCCTAAATGGGGCGAAAAACATGAAAGTTGTCGTCGGGTAGAAGGCTCTTCAGAAGTTCACATACTATTGGATACCAGACAAGGTCCAACGAATGGCCAACATCGTGGGTGCGCCCGGCAACACCCCATTCGATGATATTTTGTTATAACTAGTAGGCACACTATCGGCAGACTGCATTAATAAGACTGAGACATTTGTCTAAGACATTTGCCGACTTTAAAAATGAAGGTCCCGGTCAGTGAGTAAACAAACTATATCGCAGACAGCTCACTGATTCAAGAGAAGTTCTCCGTCGGTTTCTTCATGGAATGTGAAGAGAAATAAGTAAGTAAGGTTATGGCCAGCATATCAGATATCAGCTAGACTACACTCTGGCTGAAGCACTCTTCTTCAAGCAGTACCAGCCCATACTTCCCAAACTACGGCCCTCCAAAGCTTGGACATATAGTTTTTTCGCCTCAGAATACGAACATTTGTAAATACAAATCTGAGCAATGTTGCTAAACTGCAGTTGTTCCAAAATGAAGCTAAAAATTATTCCTTTCATTCTTCTCAATTTGCCACAATTTCCTATTGCAAATCACTGTGACGCCACTGTGATAAGAATGTCGACTTGTGCGGCTGCCACAACACAAGTAACCAACATTCAGGGCGAAATGTCAGTGGCAAACATTCCTTCAATTCGTCGTTTTTAACCATAGCGAACATTATTAAAGCAACTTAATGAAGATATCCGATTTTATTGGCAACAAACAAACGGCTAACAACCGGCAACAGCCATCGAGCCATTGAACAATGAACATCTCGCCTCGTCTATATGGCAACTTAACAAATGATTTCATTATTTTCCGAACAGTAACAGTTACCCACCTCCAATCCCTGAATACTTGAGCACCCCCCCCGGCCAAAAGAGGAAAAGACACAATTAGTTTTTGCGTCGGCGGTGGAAAAGCCATAATTACCATCTCCTCCCTCCTCCCCTTTTGAGATGCTTGAGCCACATTCTGTACTCTCGCCATTCATTATGCGGCCCGTCTGCCCTCCTCCTCCACGCCACTCTGTGCAAATAGTAGTGAAAAGCAAATAGTAACAGAAATGTAATGTAGAATATAATAAAAATAAAGATGTTTGAACTTTAACAAGTAATTTGAGACGGCAGAGATGTTTGGCTGGATGGCAGGACCTCACTCGTTGTGGGTGGCTGGGGAAGGCGTAGAGGTGGTTGAGCGGAACTTCATTCATTGTTTTGTTCGCAACCAAAGGAATTCCAAATGGTAGAAGGGGTAATTTGAAAGTATGTATTGAAATTTGAAAATAATAAATAACATAATTTTCCTGGTTAGATGTGGTGGTGTTGGCTTCGTTGGGGGAGACGGGGGAGTTAGGCCAGTTGTAAGATAATCAAGTTTTGGACATACAGATTTATGGTAATATATATATATGTACAATCATATACATACAATCGTATATCTGATTATATAAAAGATTACATCCAATAAAACACATGTTTGCATACCATAATATATATGATTAGGAGCAATCATATACAAGTTTGAATACAATCATATATGTGATAACATCCAAACATATATATGATTGGGTCTTATCATAAAAATTATTACATACAATCATGTACATGTTTGTACACAATCATATACATTTTATACACAATCATATACATGATTAGGTGCAATCATATACAAGTTTGAATACAATCATATACATGATTACATCCAAACATATAATAAAGGGTGTTTTTTTATTGGGGTATAGAACTTTAAGTTGGCATCACTTTTTTAACTGGCGGCCATTTGTCAGCTGTCAAGTGATTAATATTTAGTTTGGTTTGCCATTTCATCATGAACAGGTTGACAAAAGAACAACGCTTGCAAATCGTGCAAATTTATTTCGAAAGTAATGGTTCAGTTCGCGAAGTTCACCGCAAGCTCCGTCCATTTTATGCCATTACATCCACAAAAACTGACTGTTTGGTGTGCTCTATGGGCTGGTGAAGTCATTGGGCCATACTTCTTCCGAAATAATGCTGGAGAGTCAGTTACCGTTAATGGAGACCGGTATAGAGCCATGATAACCGACTATTTTGTTCCCGAATTGGATGGCATGAATGTGGATGAGTTGTGGTTCCAACAAGTGGTTGAAAATTGGACCTGTAGAATTGGCTTTATTCGAGCCAGCCGCGGTGGCCACATGCCCGAAATCATATTGCAACATTAATGGCATAAAATTATCCTTCCAATAAAGCCAAATTGATGGACATTAAAATGATTTTCTTGTGTTTTATTTCAATTCGAAGTTCTATACCTCAATAAAAAACACCCTTTATATATATATATATGTAGCCAGCAAAAGATGTTTGGTAAAATATGTTACAGAGGCCGGTTTTTTTTCTCGATTTCGAGTTAAGCAGTTGTTCATATTCTTGTATACGAATTAAGCAACTTTCTTTTTCAATTTATTAAATCTTTCAGTATGGAAATAACGTGTAGCAACTGATTGTTGTCTGTTCTGGCGAACCTAACTTCGGGCTTCAAATGTTAGACTCATTCACCTTACCTAAGTCAAGGCAGGTATGACGGAACAAAGCTTTCGCATTTAGTTGGTGTTTTGAATTCTGTTGGGGCTTCAAAATTGAGTCTGTGCTTCAGAATTCAGTGGGTGCATCGAATTGCCACAGAAATTCTATTAAGGAGACAAACTTCAGGTCAAATGTGTTCACTTAATGAGTTGTGTGGTTACTGGTGGATTGCAGTGCAAAAGGAAGACCGAAATGAAGTTTCTGAATCCCTCTTGAATATCTCCCACTAGACATTGAAGGTGGACCACAGGATATGTCTGGCTCTCTTTATGAGCCACCATCAGTTTGGCTTAGGGCATTCATAGAATATTTGTTATGAACACCGAGGGAAGGTCTGTCTAACTTAAAAGGTCATATTCATATAACATTAAAAAAAATCAAATAAAATTAGGACCCATAAAATATACTTCCTTCCCAAAATTTGTTGGTCGATGTTTCATATTTACTTTGGTTGATTTCTCATGAATTTTTGGGCTAAATTTCTTTTTTAGTTTTGGTGATTTTTATTTTTGATAATTTTACAAGGTTTTTTTGTGGGCGGTTTTGTGTGCCACCGGTCTCACTAAGTAAATATTTACCCTCGACACTGATTCACTGATACACTGATTCACTGACTCTGTCACGCAGTACGTAGGAATTTAAATAGGCATTCTATAATAATTCTATAAATAATAAAAATAAAAATAATAATATTTTTTTTTTGTACAGAAATTGTGTTTTCTCCAAATTTTTTTTTTTACAAAATTTTTTTTTCAACAAAAATTTTTATTTTACAAAAATTATTGTTTTTACAAAAATTTTTGTTTTTACAAAATTTTTTTTCCAAATTTTTTTGTTTTCAACAAAATTTTTTTTTTCCACAAATTTTTTTTTTACAAAATTTTTTTTTCCACAAAATTTTTTTTTTCAAAAAAAAAAATTTTTTTCCCACAAAAATTTTTTTTTCAACAAAAATTTTTATTTTACAAAAATTTTTGTTTTTACAAAATTTTTTTTCCAAATTTTTTTGTTTTCAAAAAAAAATTTTTTCCCCAAATTTTTTTTCCAATTTTATTTTTTTTTTAAATTTTTTTTTACAAAATAGTTTTCTCAAAATATTTTTTACAAAATTTTTAAAATTAAGTAACAAATACTTTCTCAAGCAAATTAACGGGCGCCATAGGCGCATTACAACTTACTAGTTCTATAATAATTCTATAAATAATAATATTTTTTTTTTTGTACAGAAATTGTGTTTTCCCCAAATTTTTTTTTCCAAAATTTTTTTTTCCAAAAATTTTTTTTCCAAAATTTTTTTTTCTACAAAATTTTTTTTTTCAACAAATTTTTTTTTTCAACGAATTTTTTTTTTTCCACAAAATTTTTTTTTCAACTAAAATTTTTTTTTTCAAGAAAACATTTTTTTTTCAACGAATTTTTTTTTTTCCCACAAAATTTTTTTTTTTCAAATACAATTTTTTTTTCACAAAAATTTTTTTTTCAACAAAAATTTTTTTTCAATAAAATTTTTTTTCCACAAATATTTTTTTTCAAATTTTTTTTTTTCGAAATTTTTTTTACAAAACAGTTTTCTCAAAATATTTTTTACAAAATTTTTAAGTAACAAATACTTTCTCAAGAAAATTAACGGGCGCCATAGGCGCATTACAACTTACTAGTGGGTTTATATCCAGCAACGATCACTAATTTGTTCGAAGATTTCCCTTCCGTTCCTCGAATATTAAGGAAATACGACAGATTTCTAAATGTATGTCACACCTTTCCCGTAGCAAACACTGTACTCAAAATGAGGTGTATCAAAATTAAAGTGTATCACCTTTGTATTGTAGTCCTGAATGAGTCTCCAGCTAAAGCACAACCGAAGCGCTTAGCTCGGCCTAAGCCAACCTTTACATGTCAAACTCTAACAATCTGCAGCAATCCTGATGATTTTAGAAAATGGTCGGTTTAAGTGAAATGAATCTACCTACAATCTCTCACCCCCCTCCCAAAGACGGAATCAAAGCCATCTGAGTTTTCGTTGTATTGGGAAAAAAAAATAAATGTTAAAGACCCTTCTCGGCAAAAGACGTAGGGAAAACTGTGAACTCATTTTGTTCCGGCGTGTTTTGTGCTGTGCAGTTTCCGTTGTCAGTAAGTCAGAAAAGCACAATTTGATTGCAATCCACCCCGTTCTGTATTTTCGGTTCCCCGGCGCCCACCTACAGTTGACTCCTTCGAAACAAAACGAAGAAACAACACGAAGAAAAAAATCATAAAAAGGAACAATTTCCCAGCCTTGTTAAAATTCTTATTATTCCGCTTCTATGACTGGAGAGAAGCAAAACAAAAAAAAAACAACAAAAAAGGCACATCTGAGTCTGATTTCGTGGTACAACTGGCAGCCAGCATGATGAGACAAAAACACCGAGAAGCAACACCAGCAGAAAATGAAACACACCGGGGGGGGGGGGTGGGGTTGAAGGTGGTGAAGAGCAGGAAGCCACCAAATAAAAAGAATGGAAATATTCACTTTTACACCAGTCAACAAAGAAACAAAATAATCACACAAAATAAAGATATCGGGCGAAGAAGGCAAAGGGGGGCGGCGGCGGACGCACACAAACTCAGCCGTTGAGACCAACACACAATTACAGATAGACAGACAGACATTCATTCGTAGCAAAATACCAAACCATCATTTGAAACAATAACCGTAGCAGCGGCAAAAGGAGCAGCAGCAGCAGCATAAAAACGGGGGAAATCTTATGACTTCGACTTTTTAGCCTTCGCCTGTCTGACTGACTGTCTCCATGTGACTTGGTAAATGTAGCTGCGTGTGTTTGTGCGGTGTTTGTCTGTGTATTCCTACCACCGCCAGCCTGCCTACTGCCATGAGTTTTAGTCCTGTTCTTCTTCATTTCTAACATTCCAACAATGCCATCACACATCGTCAGCGCAGCGTTAGCGAGGCCCGTATGATAATGTGTTGTGCAGCCAACACTAATTGGCAGGTAGGCCGCCCCCCAATGTAAATCTTAAATATTCCCTGTGTCAACAAACACCATATGTTATTGATGGATGGATGGATGAATGGATGAGTCTGGGGCTGTGATGCTGCGGTGCCACGAACGTTACGTTCGGGCTAAATTAATCCAATTAAAATGTAACCACCACTTGAGAGCACCGGTGTTGGTGGCAGGCGGGCAGGCAATTACAGCACGATAAAATCAATTAACAAAGTGTCAGTTTCGGCGAAGGCTTATGTAGACGCCCCCATAAAGTTCTAGCTGAGTTTGCTGTAATAACTTACATTGTTGGCAATCAATCCAATATTGTCGGGCAGAATGTCAATGTTGTCTGGCGTGTAATTCTCAGCAAATAAGGGGCTGTTTCTGTTTCGGATCAAGCCCAGTTGGTGGGTTCGTCAGAAATAGTCACATGTTGGTGATTTACTGATAAGTAAATCAATCAAAATTAAAGTGAAATTTACTCAACAATAGTGGATTTTAAGAGAAACGTGATAGTTGCTGAGTGCAACCTAGTTTCATATACTGATCGGAACAGCAACTATTTTCCAGCGGGCTGTTTCCACCTCGTACATTTTGACATCCCTTCGTGGTACTAATGATGATATCTAAGCCCTCTTATGGGCAGAACCCCCTGTTCGGAGACGGTTGAAACAGTAGGTTCTCGTCGTCAGTCGTACCCTCACTGATTTGAGAAGAGTTCCTCGTCTGTTCATTCGTGCCACTTTAAATATTCGTGTTCCAACAATGGACAAATATGATCGGGCAATCTCAATTAAATCGATCATTTGCCATGTTGTCGGACCAATAGCAGTGGAAGATTAGTCGCCACACAAATTAATCTCTCAATTTTCGTAGGGCTCATAATCAAAAAGCCAATGTTTGTCATACCAACTAAAGCTCTGTTAAATTTGTCACTTGGTCACAACAGTTTTGGTGGGAATAATGTTAAATCAACGCAATGGCTCACTATATGCGGTTTGATCTGAAATGACAAAATAGTTTTTAATTCCACGTATTATCTCGCTCTCTTTCACTGAGGTTCTCGTTTGGTTGTTGTTTTTAGAAACATGTTATTTCGCTCTATTTTTGTAACACACAATCTCGTTCACAATGTGTCGCTCACTCTCATTCTCGCTCGCTCTCTTTCTCTCTCTTGTTTTTTTACGAAGCGTGTTATCTTGAAAGCTCTACTGTCTCGCTCTCCTCCTTTCCCTATATTGTGTTCTTTATCTCTGTCATCAGCGTTGCCGTTGATGATACTAAAGTATCAAAATGATACTTTTTTTGGGTCTTGCCACTTTTTTGATACTTTTTGTTTTTGATACTAAATTTGATACTTTTTGTTTTTAGATCCCTCTATGATCAAATCAAATGTTGGTATAGATTATTTCGATTTAATATCTGAATTTAATTATAAAATTGAAAATGCAGATGAATTTGTGAGCGAATATCAATCTTTGGAGTCTTTAACAAAAGAAAAAACATGGCAGCGCCTTTTCCAAATTAGGGATGCTGAGGAGTTTTGGGGGAAAGTATGAAAAATTAAAAATTCCTACAACGAGCCCTTGTTCCCTACATTAAATAAATTTGTGTCATATATTTTTAAACTGCCACACAGCAGTGCTTGCGCTGAGCGTATTTTTTCAAAACTTTCTCTTATGAAAAATATGCTAACAAATAGACTCAAAGTTCAGACCTGTAATGAGAGACTATCAGCTCTTAATTTGGTAGATACTGATTTAGAAGATTGGAAGCCAAACCCGGAATTAATTGACAAATTCCGAAAAAAAATTATTCATTACTTCATTCACTTTCTCTCTCGTTGTCTTTATCCGTTGTCTTTATCCGGATGCATAAAATAATTGGTAGTTCCTTTTTTTTGAAACGTGTAACCTTGACAGCTCTAATGTAGTAAGTAACACTCTCGTGCGTTCTCCCTCGTTCTTCCTTGTGTTCCCTTCCTCATTCTCCATCGCTATCGTTCTCTATTTCATTCTCCATCGCTATCGTTCTCTATCTCCATCTCTCTCGTTCTCTATCTCTATACCTCTCGTTCTCTATCTCTATACCTCTCGTTCTCTATCTCTCTCATTCTCCAACTCTCTCTCGTTCTCCAACTCTCACTCGTTCTCTATCATTGTATTTATCTCTCGTCCTATTTATATCGTTCTATGTACCTCGATTTCACGTTCGCGTTCTCCATCTGTACTTTTCTATCTCTCTCATTCTCTTTATCTCGAAGCAAGAAATAGTTGATAGTTGTTGTGAAACGTGTTATTTTTACAGATAAAAGTCACACCATTGTTTTCTGTATATCGCTCTCTCTGTCTCCCTCTCGCGTTCTCCCACTCTCGTTCTCCTCATCTCATTCTCTCCATCGAGTTTGCTCTATTTCATTCATTCTCGCTCTCAATTTCTCTTGATCATTCTCTTTCACTCTTGTTCTCCTTACTCTCTCGTTCTCTATATATCAGTCCATCTTAGTCCTCCTATAAGAGAATCCTCTAAGAGGATTCTCTTTCCCTATTGTTATCTATCTAATTATTAAGTGTTATTTGGACAGCTCTCACGTTCTCTCTTTCTCATTATTGCTCTCTATATTTGTCGTTGTCTATATCTCTCTCTCTCTCTTTATCTATATATATCGTTCTGTATCTCTTTTGTTTTCTTTATCTGTCGTACTCTCTATCTCGCACTCTCTCATTCTAGTTATCTCGCACTCTCTCGTTCTAGTTATCTCGCACTCTCACGTTCTCGTTATCTCGCACTCTCTCATTCTATTTATCTCGCACTCTCACGTTCTATTTATCTCGCACTCTGTCGTTCTATTTATCTCGCACTCTCTCATTCTATTTATCTCGCACTCTCTCGTTCTATTTATCTCGCACTCTATCATTCTATTTATCTCGCACTCTTTCGTTCTAGTTATCTCGCACTCTCACGTTCTATTTATCTCGCACTCTGTCGTTCTATTTATATCGCACTCTCTCATTCTAGTTATCTCGCACTCTCACGTTCTCGTTATCTCGCACTCACTCATTCTATTTATCTCGCACTCTCACGTTCTATTTATCTCGCACTCTGTCGTTCTATTTATCTCGCACTCTTTCGTTCTAGTTATCTCGCACTCTCACGTTCTATTTATCTCGCACTCTGTCGTTCTATTTATCTCGCACTCTCTCGTTCTAGTTATCTCGCACTCTCTCGTTCTAGTTATCTCGCACTATATCGTTCTATTTATCTCGCACTCTCTCATTCTATTTATCTCGCACTCTCTCGTTCTAGTTATCTCGCACTCTATCATTCTATTTATCTCGCACTCTCACGTTCTAGTTATCTCGCACTCTCACGTTCTGTTTATCTAGCTATCTCATTGTTGCCCAATATCTGTCTCGTTCTTGTCCTATATCTGTATCGCTCTCTCTCGTTGTCTCTGTCTCTATCTCTCGTTCTCTATCTCATACCCTTTATTTCGAAGCAAAACACAGTTGGTAATTTTTGTTTGAAATGTGTTATTTGGACCGCTCAATTTTTCAACTCACACTCTCGTTCTCTCTATCTCGTTTTTCCCTCTCACGTTCTCTTCATCTCAATCTCTCTCTAGCGTTTTCTTCCACTCCCACTCTCATTCGCACTCTCTATCATTTACGTTCTCTTTCTGACTAACGTTCTTTTTCCTTCTCGTTGTGTTTATCTCATTCTCTATGTATTCCGCATCAACCACAGGTTCAGTTCTGCGCAAATGATGTCATGATTCATCTCAGGCAGTTGTACTTGTAAACCGACGTCCTGCCGAGTCTAGCGACAATGAGATGCCTTCTTTTCTCCGAATTCCGCTACAACTGCGCATCGCCTCTTCGTAACGTGTTTTCGACATTACCGAATCCGAACCTGCAGCAAGTATCAAACGTTTCCATCAGCAAGCCCTGACTTGTAAACGCAGCCAATATTCAGAGACAGTTCATGATGAATCTCTTACGGGTGATTAGCGTTTGTACAGCCAAGTGTCACGCTGCGGTCGGTCCAACGCCGGAAGTTAAGACAAGGTCACGATTCAATTTTAATCCCCCGCGAGGACTATGATCCTTAGCCGTCGTGTCAAGAATTTTAGCTTACCTCAAGTAATTTGAAATACCTCTAAATTCCATGTGCTGAAACAGGAAAATCCTTTTGTTATCCTTGCAGAAGATCGGGTAGACCATGGAAGCGACTTAACACTACCACAGCCAAAAATAAAACCCAAATTAAATCTTTCCGGATGATTTTGTAAAAAATGGTATGTGTGTTAAAGCCACAATCAATAAACAACGGACTAAGAAGTTGATGTTATACGGAACCCAACATCGAGATGATGTCCTGCCAAAATGTCAGCTCTTGGTCACAGTTCGATGTCGGTGATAATCGTAAAGAATAAATTAAATATCCAACTTATCATACTCATACCAGGCACGACAAAACAACAGCAACAACGGCGGAAACAACAAAATATCAGCAGTTGGTGCGGCTGCGGCTGCGGCGAACAGCAACAAACTTTGAAACTGTGCCTGTGCCTGTGGTAGCAGAATTATAATGATGTTGTCTAATATTGCTTTTTTCCTTCGTTTCCTTTATCTTCTTAAATATTCCCTGCGGTCATAGTAAAATTTCAAGATTTTTCGCCATTTCATTGTATTCATTTTCACAATACCAATACACCCTCACACGCACACACACACGCACACAGTGAAAATATCCTTGAAGGTGGTTGATAGGCCGAAGAACGTAAGAACAACAGGATACATACGTTTCATAGTTGGCTTTGTTGTTGTACACGAGACGGTGGAATTAGAAGCTTAAATTGGAGGTAGTTGATGTTGTGATGCAGCAATAGTACGAACTAGAGATAATTGTTGTTGGTGGATGGGTATGTGTGTGTGTGTGTCTTTGTGTGCGTGTTGGTGGGAGGTCCTTGGCAGCCACCACTCATTATGATTAGCATCAAAATGAAAAACCACAGAATTAATTAAAATTAATGATTTGAAAACCAAATTAGTGGCACATTAATTAAAAAAAAAACAACAACAACAACCTGGCATACCTTTACGCAACAATGCCAATAACAACGATTACAACGGCGACAACAACAGCGACAGCAATGGCAATATGAACAGCAACAACAATGGCATTTTGAGGGAATTTGACAGTGCTCCTTGCCTTGGAGTCGCGCATCGTAAAACATCAATTCCTAATAAAAAAAACACAAAAAAAGGTATGAACGTCTACAGGAGCGATCCATGTCGGCGTGGCATAATGAAAAGGAAATCTTATAAAAAGCTTAATTTATATTAAAAGTTTAAGCCTTTTTCTCGCCCAACGCCCAACCGGCTGGCAGCCAGTCAGCAACGCCAACTCCTTCCGCCCAAGTCACGGCCATAAAACATGAACAGTTTCACCTTTAGCAGAGCGTAAAATATCAAATATCTTTTAATATGCCCAGACATCCAACCATCTCACCACCACATTCGAAAGGAAACCGCAAAGACGGTTTAGGCATTCTCCCGAAATTAAGGTCAAATTCCAAGAACTCGGGATAAAGCGATAGGCGGATATCGGGATTGGTAAGTGTTGCTGGATGGAATCTACACGACAAGTGTACATTTATCCTTATTAGATTAAGTCAAACATAATGAAGGCATGTGATTCGAGACGGGGATACATGATGGAAACTCTTAAGGACTATGAGAGTGAGCTTTTTAAAGATCCCATTAGGGACAAGTGCGACTTAAGATGGTTGAAATGGTCAGTCAAGGAATTATCGTAGATCGTGGGACTTTTGGAGTAAAGAGTGAAGTTGGTTAAGAAAATAAATCTAGTAAAGACCCCAAGAGCCTAGAGCCCGAAGGGAAGGTTAGAGTTAGGAAAGAGTGTAAAGCAAAGCTAAAGGGAAATCTGCAGATTGCAATAAATGCTGAACATTTAAAATAGGAAAAAAAAAATAAGAAATCGAAAGACATGTTGAAAACTGAACAAAGAAATCTTGAACATTTGAAATAGAAAAAAATAATTATTGAACACTTTAAATCTCAGCTTAGGAAAAAATCTTCTAAGGAAAACATGTGAAAGAAATATTACAGGATGTCGATGAAGGAATAGAAAAATCATCTCAACTCTTTGAAATACTCGAAAAAAGAGAAGAGAGTCTTTGATTTTAGAATATATAAAAAAATCATAAGAACAGCTGAACTGAACAAAAAACTGAAGAATGCCAGAAATGAAGAATTCCCCAAAAAAAAAAAAAATGAAAAATCCCCCCAAAAAGACCCCCAAACAATTTATGAAAAATTATCCATCGCAAAATACGCCAAATATTTTTTTATTTATTTATTTATTATTAATTACAATACAAAGTAAATTTATATATTTTAATTTTTGGGTCCAAGAGTAAACCGGGTGACACAGACCATATGTTTAGATTTTTGCAGATACAGACCAAAGCCTCTGGTGGGAATCGAACCCAACACCCCCACGCTGATAGGCAAGCACGCTACCAACTCGCCTACCGCGGCGCTTATATATATACAAAAATTTTGCTGAGAAAAAAAATTTTATTGAAAAAAGTTTTGGTAAAAAAAAAATTTGGGGAAAACACAATGTCTGTTGTTGAAAAAAAAAATTTGGAAAAAAAAATTTTGTAAAAAAAAAAAATTTTTTGTAAAAAAAAAAATTTTGTTGAAAAAAAAATTTTGTAAAAAAAACTTTTGGTAAAAAAAAAATTTGGGGAAAACACAATGTCTGTACAAAAACAAAAAAAATAATATTTTTTTTATTATTATTATTTATAGAAAATTATAGAATGCCTATTTAAATTCAGAGTCAGGGAATCAGTGTCGAGGGTAAATATATATTAAGATGTATACGCCAAATATTTTAAAAATTTAAAAAAAAAAACCAACATTATTAAAAACTATGACTGACTTCATTTTTAGAAATATTAAAAAAAAAAAACGAAAAATTCTTCAAAAATAAAAAAGAAAAATTTTTCATTGCACCAAAAAAAAAAATTAAATGTTACCCAAAAATTATGAAAAACTACCCAATTGTTGACATTTGTTTTGAATTTCTGAATGTCACAACTGGCAGGAAACACATTTGCTGGAAAATTGTTCCACATACGAACAGTTCGGCTGAAGAACGAATTTTCTCTATAGTGAGTCGTCCGGTCAACAGGCCATTTGACAATGAACGGATGAGTGTCTCTGGATAGCCGTGTATTCCGACTAAATGTTCTAACTTCAGGGACCAGACGACGGAGACAATATAGTTGGATACCCTACTATCTCCAATCATCACCACCGCTCTCCTCTGTACACGGTCCAAAAGCTGCAAAGATGTCTTTGGAGCTCCTGCCCATATATGTGAGTTCTAGTCCATTTTAGGCCGAATGTAGGTGGTGTAAATATTTACTAGATCAGAGGGGGTGAAGTATATCTTGCACCGCTTCGAAAAGCCTAAACACTTGAATGCTTCTTTCGACACTTCGAATATATGGCTAGCCCAGCGAGCATCACCCTGTATCTACATGCCCAGAACATCAAGAGTATCTGATGCGTCAATATCCCCACCCACCCATAGATATTGACGACGCTGCTGGATCAGTGGAACGTTTGTGTGACAACAAACAGCACTGGGTCTTTTGTGCATTAAAATCTAATCTGTTCATTTGGCCCCACTCACAAATCGTCTCCAAATCGCGGTTAAGTGAGTTATTTATCGTTCGCCTTTTGTCCTCTATCTCCGAGGGACACTTTAAACAGTCTACCAGGACTAGGGAAGTGGGTACTCCAAAGTCCTTTAAAATATGGATCAAGTCAACAATCGTTAGACCGAGTAAATGCCTCTCCAAGTGACCGAGCAAGCAGAAATCATTAAAACCTTTAGACTAAATATAAGTTGACAATGACAAAGAAACCCCCGTCTAAAGAAGTTCCTTTAAAGCCACTTAACGTTTCACCCCAACGATAAATCAATTGATTTCCAAGAAGACTTCAGTTTTCGAGCTGAAATTTTTCGAAAAAAAAATACCATAACGACACTAACACTAACTAACACTCATCGTGACAGACGAAAAGAACACACCCGTTTACTTGACACTGCAACAAAGTGAAAAGTACATGTGTGAGTAAGCGATGATTTTAAAATGTCATCTAGTTTTGGGCATAATTTCGCTACGCTTAGTCCTGATTAAGTTGTTCATAGTATTAGACCCCCTCCGCCCACGCCTTGCAATTGTCACCAAGACTTTAGAGTAAATACCTTGCAAATCTCTTGAGAGCCCTGCAACTTATCACCCCAGCCCACGCATAGCAGCGTTGTCCTCATCATCGTTCGCCATATCCATTAAACTTAATTTATAGACGTGATAGTGCAAAAACAGTGTTCATTTCCACACACACACGCACACGCACACATTGTCGTGTCTTGCTTAAAGTGAAATTTTTGCGGTTACCCCCCCTGCCCACACCCACTGCATTCTAGACCAGGCACTGTAACAAAAGAGTACGATGCCAGGACGAACACCGTCTGCTAAGTAGTAAAAGAAAGTAAGAGTGTCGCCCTGCAATGCGATAGTTTGCCTTGGAAAAATAGCTTTTCTTCTATTTCCTATTTTAAGGAAATTTTCTCTCTAGATTTTGGGTAATAGTTTTTTGCCTTTGGTGCCCGGGTGTTCATTGTTTTGGTATTTCGCAGCAGACAATGGTTGGGCAAATCCCAAACGACAAGAAAATGTTGGTTTTACGGATTTGGGTAATATTTTCAATCTTTTTTCTTTTAGATTCTTTAAAGTTTGTCTCCATCATCGTCATCGTCATATTTTGCAGTTTGCCGTTTTTCTGTGTTGATGTGTCATAAAGGACATGGGAAAAGGTTTTCGCTGTGACGATACGATATTGCACAGTGGCTCGCAGCCAACGTCCCTTTTCGGGCTGGAGTTAACATTCGTTGTTTCTGGAAGTTCTACTTGTTTCTATCCAGTTATTGCCAAAGCTACAAAACTTTTCATTTCTTACCTTATGTATCTAGAACTATTGAAATTTCCAAAGTATTCGATGGATTTACCTAAAACGAAAAGAAAATAATAGAATCATATTAAATAAAAAGGTGAAATATATAAATAAATATTATTAGTGTTTTATTCGAAAGAGCTTAAATTCCCAGTTCCGTTTATGGAACCCGATTGCTGGTGTGGCTGGCTTTGCATTAGCGTATCCTGTCAACTCAGTTTCCAAGATCGCCAATATAAATTTCCCCTTAAAGAGGGATACAGCTCCATACTGAACCGAAGGTCTGCCCCGTTATCTGGGTATACCCAACAGTCATGACGAGACATCCCGAGGAGCATAATTTGCTAGACAAAAACTGGAATAAATTTGATTTCAACAGAGCTTTATAAATTTTTAAAAATATTTATTAATTTAATATATTAAACGCATCATAAGTGGGCGAGTAGTCGTTTCAAATTGGCGGATATTTCTTCACAGATCGGAATTTTCGTATTTTGGTTAAATTTGGGCCCGAAACCATAGCCACGCTAGACTCAGAACTGTGGGATATAAAACTTAAAAAAATGTCCTCTCGTTTCCAGTTGTATTTAAAATTTGACCAAATTGTAGGCACGTGCCACAGAGCTCTAGGGAATTATTCAGGGATTGCAAAAATTACTCTCTGTCGTAAAGATGACTCATGCTCATTTTATCGTTTCCTTTGTTTTCAGTGTTGCCAGATAATCTCTTGGAACTGAGTAGCAATTTTTTGAATGGAATTTTCCATTGCAAATGGAATTTCGTGTGTGGAATCGGTAAAATGCGGCAGTGGTGTCGACTATCCCACAACAAATGCCAGTTCGCATCCCAGTCAGAACATTCAAAAGAGAAGCGGCCTTAAAAAATTACGGCCAGTTTCAGTGTCAGAGGGAGTAGAAGAAGAGAGCTCTTGAATAAATGTAAAACTTGAATTTAGAATTTTTAACACCGTGTTACAAAAAATAGATTTTTTTCTGTCCTATGAACCAAATTTACTTTTTCGGAAAGGGGATAAAAAATAAAAATACACGTGTATCGGCGATTTTCATGTACACGTCAGAATTTTCTTTTTTAAGTTTGAAGTATGAAGCTCGTAGTGGCCTGTGTGAAAGCCTTTGGACCGATTTTTAACCCTTTTTCAGTGATCCAATCGAGCTAATTTTTTGCAGGCAGACTCGTGGAAATGTCTGTATCATGTCAAATTTTTTAAAAAAATAGATTTTTATCAATTCTCAGTTTTTCCTAAATTTTTTTTTTAATGGTTATCGTTTTTTTTAAGGTTTCAGTTCAAAAACATTTTTTTTTTCGTAACGCTTAAGTAGTTTAAAAATTTGGAGTCTCTTCAAGTTATGCTAAGAAAAGTGAAAAAAATATTTTTTTTTCAAAAATAATAAAAATTGGGGAAAATCTGAGAATTGATAAAAATCTATTTTTAAAAAATTTGACGTGATACATACATTTCGACGAGTCTGCTTGCAAAAAATCAGCTCGATTGGATCACTGAAAAAGGGTTAAAAATCGGTCCAAAGGCTTTCACACAGGCCACCAGAGGTTCATACTACAATCTTAAAAAAAAAATTCTGACGTGTACATGAAAATCGCCGATACACGTGTATTTTTATTTTTTATCACCTTTCCGAAAAAGTAAATTTGGTTCATAGGACAGAATGTGTGTAAGACGGTGTAATGAGATGAGTTGTAAAACTTCTTGTACGAAAAAAAAAACAGTAAGTCCCGGTCAGTGATTATAGAAAATTATATCGAATAACCACAGAATAGGAAGATGATCCCCGTTTGTCCCTTCATCGAATTTTAAGAGAAATAAGGAAGTAGAAGGGACGGCCGTGGTGTGGTAGGTAGTGTGTGCGACTATCACACAGAAGAACCCGAGTTCGAAACCGGGTAAGACCATCAGACATTTTTCAGCGGCTATTTCCACCTCGTAAATGTTGGCGAGTTTACGAGTAAGAGGAGTAATCTCTAAGCGATGTAAAACTTCTCTAGAAAAGCATTAGCAGTTCGGAGCCGGCTTTAAACAGTAGGTCCCGGGCAGTGAGTATACAAATTATATCGTACACAGCTCACTGATTCGAGAGAAGTTCCCCGTCTGTTCCTTCATGAAATGTTAAGGGAAGTAAGTAAGTGAGTAGAATTACCGAAAATTTCACAGTAGGCTTTTTTCTTTAAGCTTTTAGCTTTAGCTTTAGCTTTAGCTTTAGCTTTAGCTTTAGCTTTAGCTTTAGCTTTAGCTTTAGCTTTAGCTTTAGCTTTAGCTTTAGCTTTAGCTTTAGCTTTAGCTTTAGCTTTAGCTTTAGCTTTAGCTTTAGCTTTAGCTTTAGCTTTAGCTTTAGCTTTAGCTTTAGCTTTAGCTTTAGCTTTAGCTTTAGCTTTAGCTTTAGCTTTAGCTTTAGCTTTAGCTTTAGCTTTAGCTTTAGCTAAATTAAAATTTATACTTTCAAAACTATAGCCATGGAAAATGTTTCGCTTTTAACAACTAATGACAGTCATTGGTTATGGTGGCTTTTGTTTTCTTTGTTAAGCTTTGGCTGAAGCAGCCAACATTTTTAAGTTTATGTTGCATAACAGCAGAGGCTAAAAAAATTTTTTTTGAATTTTGGCAGTTTTGCTATAGCTGCAAAAAAAATCTTTGGTTTTTTTTCACAACTAAATAACAACATCAATAGAAAACAATTTCTAAGACCTTAGCCAAATGGCAGCCAAAGTAAAATGTTTATTTACTCTCTCATTCTCTTTTTTTCTTTCGATCTGTAATTTACAGCAACCGAGTATGGGCAACACAAATTGATTACAATGAAATAAAAACAAATCATTCATGCAGCCAACGATTTCTTTTGGCTGCCACATTGTACAGCCGTTGAATTCTATTAGCTGCGGCTTTGTTCAGCTTTAGCTTTTTTGCATAGCAGCACGTTGCCAAACAGCCAACTTCAGCTGATCACTGCCGTTTGTGTTTCTTCAGACTTTTAGCTTTCCCAAATTGTTTTGGCTGCCCGTAAATTTGGTATATTAAAGCTGCGTCCTTTTTGTGTTAGGTTTTTATGTTTCACCTAATTTTAGCTCTTCCTCTTTTGACTGCTTTTTTTTTAAGCTAAATAAATATATTATTTTCGGGCTTTAGCTAAAACGGAGTTAGCTATGGAAAGATGAGGTTTTTCTAGCAACAAATTTGAATTTCTGCAAAAAATAGTTGAAGAAATCCCATCGAACCCACCGTATTCCTCTGATGTGGCTGCAGTTGACTTTATCTCTTTCGAAGAGTAAAATTACACCTTCGTCCATTTTCGGTCTATGGAAGACACAAGGGGAGAATTGCGGCTGGAACTCAAGTTCATTCCAGGAAATTATTGGATTTTTTGACGAGAATGGATTTATTGTTAGCAAATGCAATAATATCGGAAAAGGTTTTCTTTGAATTATTTTTTTTTTTTATTTTCTAATTTTATTTTTGCGAAATTATTAAGAATGTAAACTATTTCTTTCTTACTGAAAGTCGTTTTTGAAACAAATTGTCAAAACACATAACTCATTTAAGTACAAACAAATTTAAAATAAATATTTAAAAATTTATTTACAATAAATAATTGAGATCATTTTACTCCGGTGGACAAATTGAAAAAAATGTTTTTATTGTTGAAGTGTTGAGAAAATAAACTGGCATCAGCATCAACTCAACAACACAACAAAACAATATGTTTTCGCCCATCAAAATTACTACCACTTGTATGCGGTTTGTTGCCACTGTGCGACGAAGTCGAAAAAAAAACGCAATATTTGTGGGTTTCCATGTGTTTTAAAGAAAACGAGCACAGGAATAGAGTAATAGGATTCCTGCCATTCTCTATTGACAGTGTTCGTATAAATACGAGGGGAGGCAACGAAAAAGGTGTGTGGGTGGTGTGTCTGTGTATGTGAGTGCTTGTGGGGGGGTGGGTGTTGATGTGTTGGAAAGAACAACAACAACAAAAAACCCCGAAACCTCCGACTGGAGAGCGAGGTAAAATTCAGCCATGGAAATTTACCAACAAAAGAATGCTAAAGAATTTTAAGTGTTAAAGATTCCATGCACAGATTTCTCGCATTTTTCCCTTTAACTTGTTTTGGCCACCAAATGAACAGCATAATCATTATCTGCGGGTGTAGCTGGAGCAGCATACGAAGGCGAAAACGAATTACAACAGCCACAGCAACAACAATGATAAGGTAAAACAATCTTTAAAAAATATTTAAATTATATACCTGGGCATACACACACTCTCTCACACACACCCAGACACCCAGGCACTGCCTTACTCTTGCCTGCAAAGTTTACGGGGTGTGTGTGTGGCGGCATTCGGTTCATGTGATATTTGATACGTTTTATTGTGGTGGGTGTGGGTGGATGGACGTGCGGGTGTGTTTATAGTGAACCGAAACAAGTTCGAGTATGCGAACGCCCGAAACTCTGACAATATTTTGTGTTACCTTTACGAGGTGAAAGGTGGAATTACCCACAAAGAATTTGAGCTTTAACTTGAGACAAAATAATTGATTACAATCTGAACTTTTTACGGGCAAAACTATTGCTCACACAGATAATTTGTCTGTTGTCTAAAATTGCCCCACAAATTGAAAATTTCATTGTTGCACTAAACAAACAGAGTTGACAGGCGGTTAAACTTGGTAATATAAATTCAGTATTGATTTGTTTATGGAAACAGTTTCTGGTCTGGACTGAGCCATAAACGGAATAAGTGTTAACTTTGTCCCAAACTCAGGCTGTACTGAATAAAAGTTTTCAGAGATTCTTTTGAAATGGATGAAATCTGCAAAAGTATTAGGAAAATGAAATTGCTGCTCAAAAATGTTGGATGGTGTTACTTAGCCACGAACCGGGGGTATTTTGAGTAGTAATGACGCCAGATCCAGATCACCGAAGGATTGATTGATAAAATATTTTGGCTAGATTTGGCTAGATTATTGCAGCCACAGACCAAGACCATAGTATTTCATAAAGTGATTAATTTCAATAGATTTTCATCAAATTAAACATGAGTTATGGTGCCTACCAGAAGGAGCCTTCGCTAATTTGGTAATAAATAGGAAAATGCTCAATCGATTTTTATGATCTATACCTCATTCTAATTGTAACATATGGGGGCTTTAAAATAAACTACTGAAAATTTCAACATTTTGAAATTTTCGATTTATTACGAATATTTTTCCGGAAAAAATTCACAAAGAAAAGTTGTTCACTTAAATAAGTTTATAACTCTGAAACTGTAATTCAAATTAAAAGTTACCAAAGAAAAAGATTAAAAATTAATTATTAAAGATTTTTTTAAAATTTATGTCAACCAAATCGAACAAAATGTTTTTGAGTTATGACAATTTGTTTTAACAAAAATGCATTTTTTTTTTTTTTTTCTTAAAAAATGTATAAGGTTCCCTTTCGACCTTTTTTCTACTCAGGGGACCACAGTACCAAAGAAAAAGACTAAAAATAAATTAGTGGTGGATTTTTTAAAATTTATTTCAACCAAATCGAACAAGTCGTTTTTGAGTTATGACAATTTGTCCCAAAAAAAATCATTCTTAATTGTTTTTTTTTGTAACTTAATAAATGTATAAGGTTCCCTTTCGACCTTTTTTCTACTCAGGGGACCACAGTACCAAAGAAAAAGACTAAAAATAAATTAGTGGTGGATTTTTTAAAATTTATTTCAACCAAATCGAACAAGTCGTTTTTGAGTTATGACAATTTGTCCCAAAAAATTCACTTTTAATTATTTTTGTTTAACTTAATAAATGTATAAGGTGGCCTTTCTAAGATTTTTGTACTCAGGGGACCACAGTACCAAAGAAAAAGACTAAAATTAAATTAGTCGTGGATTTCTTAAAATTTATGTCAACCAAATCGAACAAGTCGTTTTTGAGTAATGACAATTTGTCCCAAAAAATTAATTTTTTTTTAACTTAATAAATGTATAAGGTGGCCTTTCTACATTTTTTTGTACTCAGGGGACCACAGTACCAAAGAAAAAGACAAAAAAAAATAGTGGTGGATTTTTTAAAATTTATTTCAACCAAATCGAACAAGTCGTTTTTGAGTTATGACAATTTGTCCCAAAAAATTAATTTATTTTTAACTTAATAAATGTATAAGGTGGCCTTTCTACCATTTTTGTACTCAGGGGACCACAGACCAAAGAAAAAGACTAAAAATAAATTAGTGGTGAATTTTTTAAAATTTATTTCAACCAAATCGAACAAGTCGTTTTTGAGTAATGACAATTTGTTTTAACAAAAATTTATTCTTATTTTTTTTTTCTTTAAAAATGTATAAGGTTCCCTTTCGACCATTTTTGTACTCAGGGGACCACAGTACCAAAGAAAAAGACTAAAAATAAATTAGTGGTGAATTTTTTAAAATTTATTTCAACCATATTTCGTTTTTGAGTTATGACAATTTGTCCCAAAAAAAATCATTCTTGATTGTTTTTTTTTAAACTTAATAAATATATAAGGTGGCCTTTCTACCATTTTCGTACTGAGGGGACCACAGTATTAAAGAAAAAGACTAAAAATAAATTAGTGGTGAATTTTTTAAAATTTATTTCAACCATTTCAACCATATTTCGTTTTTGAGTTATGACAATTTGTCCCAAAAAAAATCATTCTTAATTGTTTTTTTTTAAACTTAATAAATGTATAAGGTGGCCTTTCTACCATTTTTTTACTCAGGGGACCACAGTACCAAAGAAAAATAATAAAAATAAATTAGTGGTGAATTTTTTAAAATTTATTTCAACCAAATCGAACAAGTCGTTTTTGAGTTATGAAAATTTTTCCCAAAAAAAAAAAAAAAATCATTTTCAATTTTTTTTCTACCATTTTTGTACTCAGGGGCCTACAGTACATCAGAATTGCATGCCATGATTTATAACAAAAAAAAATATTTTTTGTAGCCCAGTGTAGTTTTAATCTCATCTTTGAGTCAATTGGCTTGACCAGTAACGACACAGTTGGTTTCTGGAATTTCACCTAGTCAATCAAATTTTACATCATTTTATTTGTTCTTTTTTTTATTGTTTCAACTCTTACAAGTTCGCGTTGTTTTAAAACCGAAATTTTAATTGTAATTAACGACCATGGCAGCTATTTTTTTCTTCTTTTTCGTGAGGCCCCCTAATGAATATGCATATCTAATTAAAACTCGGCTCTTCTTCTTCGTCATAAATGTAACAATAGCCGTTAAGATTGCAGCCTTTCATTCTTCACGTTTGTAGTTGTAGCTGAAGTAATGTGAGTGCATGAACACAACTAACACTGGCGCACACACACGCAGGAAACACATACATACGTAAATACAGACATACATTCGCATAGGAGCTCACGGACACATACGGACAAGTAAAAAACAATAAACAAAGTTTTATACTGTAATTTATGTGATAAATAAGTTGTTTGCCACAATAAATATTCCATAATATAACAACAACGTGCCAGCCAGCCAGCAGCAACATGCCCAACAACAATAGTAACACAAAGCACATTAAAAGAAGAACATTCTTGAAGACAGCGAGAGAGAAAGATGGGGTGAGAGAGCGCGAGTGAAGAGAAAGCACAGAACCGGCATGAATGAAATGAGTAGAACAGTACGTTGTCGGGGAAATTGTCCTTAGATCCTAAATACATTCTGCCATGGCTTCTGAGAGTAAGAATTCCAAATCGGACAATTATGCCCATGTTGCTTCTCTAAAAGTCTGTCCAAAGGTCTCGACCGCAAGATGTATTCTAATCCCGGAGCCGGAGTTCACAATTTTGAACGAGCCCTAAGCGCCAAAAGGAACATTTTCCAGGGAGTGTTTTTTGTGTGATCAAGCAAAGGGGCGTTAGCACCACACGATACAATTGAACTTACTATATCTTTTTAAATATATTTTTTTTATTTTAATAATTTTCAGATTATGATCGTTGGGCAATTTTCTATAGAATCTCATTAAAAAATTAATTTCGAAAAAAATGGGAGAGAGGAGAGAGTTTTTTTGTTGTGCCTAAGCAAAAGGGCATGTGGTGCTAACGATAGAATTGAATTTGCCATATCTTTGTCAATAGACATTTTTAATTGAAATTATGTTTGCATGCAATAATATGTATGTTTACATACAATCACACATATGTTTGCATGCAATCACATGTATGTTTACATACAATCATACATATGTTTGCATCTTCTTCTTGATATATAAAAATCACGTGTCACGATTTCAATCAAATTTTGTGGGTTTTTTGCGTTCAGACAATTTTTCAGGAGAGGGTTTTTTTTGTTGTACCTAAGAATTGAACTTACTATATATTTGTAAATATAAATTTTTAATTAAAATTGTGATTGCATGCAATCATATGTAAAAATGAAATAAAATTTTTTTTATCAAAAAAGTCTTCACCTCGAGCGGGAAGTCATTACAATTTCTAAACTCACTATTGAATTTCTAAATTAAAAAAGATCGATACGAAACACTGAAAAAAAAAGTTTTTTAATCTTAATATATAGTTACCCTCGACACTGAATCACTGACAAATTTTTTTTTCCAAAATTTTTTTTTTACAAATTTTTTTTTTTACAAAAAATTTTTTTTTACAAAATTTTTTTTTCAACAAAATTTTTTTTTTTACAAAATTTTTTTCAACAAAATTTTTTTTTTCAACAAAATTTTTTTTCCACAAAAATTTTTTTTTTCAACAAAAATTTTTTTTTTCAACAAAATTTTTTTTTTTCAACAAGAATTTTTTTTAACAAAATTTTTTTTTTAACAAAAATTTTTTTTTCCATATTTCAACGGGCGCCATAGGCGCATTACAACTTACTAGTTTTATATATTTTTGGATTATGAGCGTTGGACAATTTTCTATAGAATTTCATTAAAAAGTGAGTTTCGGGGAAAAAAAAATTGCGCAATCCTGGCTGCGACATCATGTAATTGATGTTTTAAATAACGGGTTTTTATGTTTTTTATACCGACACAAAAGATGGCTCACCCTGTATTTACTTACATCAGTTGGCTGTGCTTGATCCACAAGATGTTCATGTCTCTTTTCACCTTTTTTCTTACCATAGAGTCTCTGCAGTCGCTGTCTGGGCCTTTATGCGCCTTTCAGCCGCGTACATTTGGTTTGATTCGATAAAGCTTTGTTCTCTGAGGGTCTTTCCTGTATCCTTTTAGACGTTATCTCAATCATCCTATTATAAATATGAACTGTTGCTGATCAATTTCACTAGGATTCTCTGTGAAATGCCTTTCTGCCTCGAACATATGGATCTTTTTTGAGGGTCTTTCCTGGATCCTTTCGACGTTATCTCAATCATCCTATTATAAATATGAACTGTTGCTGATCAATTTCATTAGGATTCAACCTTAACCAGCTCTGTGAAAAGATGTTCAAAAATGGCTCGGTTTTCCAAACTGCATTGACTACCAGAACATGGACGGACGGAAGAACCTACGGACATCGCCATACAAAAATATGGGATATAAAATCCCTTCACTCACTTCTTACAGGAAATCGTTTTTACAAAAGTACTTCTCCTATGCATTTGCGTACCATTAAAAAAAGGGTCAATTTCTTCGCTGAGATGTTCGCACCGAGTAGGGTGTGAACAAGTGTATGAGTGTGTGTGTGTGTGCGTCTGTGTAGTGGTTTAAAAAGAAATGAACATTAAGCAAACTTTACTCTTTTGTTTACGTATTTGGTTGTAGTTACTTTTGAAAGTGTTGTTGTTGTTGCTGTTTCTTGCCCAAGTTATTACTTGCATTGTTGTTGTCACTGCTGTTGTTGTTATTGTTGTTATAAATGAGCTATAAAATAACATGTAATGAATTGAAATCCTTGAGGCCAGATGCCCAATTACACCGGATAAGTAATGACCAGACACCTGTATAAAATTATGTTCTCCTGCTATTTCACCTCGGCGAGTATCGTGTATCGTTCTCCTTTTACTTCTCCCTTGCCAGTATTTTCATCAACTTTGGCACTTTTTCGGAATACCAATAAAGGTGTTTTATTTAATTTCCAGAGAATGTTAAAAGAAATTTTCACAGAATTCAATTCTGGTGTTGTTTCTGCGATGAATTTTATTGTTGACCTTCTTATCTAGTCTCTATAAAGCTGATGCAGATCTCTGTGTGATTTCAAGGTAATATTCTTTGAAATGAGAATGTTGAAAGAATTTTTCTCAAACCTTTTGTCTATTTACGCCCTTTATAGGATACAATTCTGTTGTTGTTTCTGGTAGGCATTTTATTTGTTATCTAGTCTCTATGAACCTGATACAGATGCCTGTATGATTTCTAAAAAAATATTGTTTGGAACAAGGCAATTATATAATTGCCTAATAAATAATAGAAATGGAAATAAAAACAATATCGTTGGAGATCTAGAATTGACCACATGTGACAATGAAGCCTCTGACAAACTTTCTACCAAAAATCCCACCAGTAAAAAAAGTCTCCCGCAAAACTCGAATCTCCGTTAACTAACAACTTAGCAGAACATCAAACAGTTTCTAAAAGGCGGATGTATTTCATGTCTTTGAACTACCAGGACTTTGAACTACGTAATCCTCCTTCTTGTATTGCAATTCAAAGTACGATTGCGGCTATGAAAAATAATGAATCAACGGGATCTCATACAATTCTCGCTTAACTATTTTAATACGGCAGAATATAAAGTAAATGCATTCTAAAATACACGAAATGTGGCTCTGCAATACAATAGGCGTGTTTGATTGGTTGTTTATTAAAAAAAAAAACAATCATATGATATATGGTAGATTGCCAAACATATTTTGAGTACATTTGTTCGCTGTGTACAATTTAAAAAAATTGAGTTAAGTAGTTTTGTGATTGAGACTCGGTTTACGTTGTCTTTCAATTGTGAACCTAATTGTGCACTAAGTTGACACTTATCTTCAAAAGTAGCAATTTCCTTGAATATATTTCCCATCAATAAATTTAGAAATTTAATAAAAAGTTCCCTTAACATTCCATGAAGAAACATGGTACGAATTTGCTACTTTTAGAGATAAGCACCAACTTAGTAGTAAAAGTAGTTTATTTGTCAAAAACTAAATTAATTGAAAAATACAGGAAACCGAATTTCAATCGCAAAATTATTTCACACAATTTATTAAATTCTAAACGGAGAAATTATTTCTTAAAATATCATACATGTGTTTGCATGTAATCATTTATGTGTTTACGTACAGCTACCAAAATACCGGGTGATTCAAAATAACACCACTTATTGGAAAACCTTTATAAAAATCACGTGCCTACACGCTAATCTCCGAAGTCATATATATATTGACATGTAATTATATAAATATTTATTTCAAGACAAATATCATACTCCCTCTTTTCTTCTTCCGATAAGCTAATTTTGTATTGCTAACATAGTGCATATCACTTATAGGTGACATCGCCTGAGTGTTAATCAAATAAAAATGGTTATTTTTCGCTTTTGTTTAAAAAAAAATAATAAAAAATATTTAAAAAAAAAAAAAATATTTATTTATTTATAAAAATATTTATATATTTATTTATTTTTAATATTTGTTTTCAATGAATAAGTAAAAAAAATTAAATTTTTAAAATTATTAAATTACATTTTTTATAAAATATTTTTTATTTTTTTACAAAAATATTTTTTATGTTTTTTTAATTTTTATTTTATTTAAAAAATTATATTTTTCATTTTTTTTAAAAAAATATTTTTCATTTTTTTAAAAAAATATTTTTCATTTTTTTAAAAAAATATTTTTCATTTTTTAAAAAAATATTTTTCATTTTTTAAAAAAATATTTTTCATTTTTTTAAAAAAATATTTTTCATTTTTTTAAAAAAATATTTTTCATTTTTTTTACAAATTAATTTTAATTAATGCCATAGAGCACTACTCCCTCTTTTCATCTTCCGATAAGCTCCGATATAGGTGGCATCCCTGAGTGTTGATCAAATAAAAATGGTTATTTTTCGCTTGTTTTTTTTCAGGATTTTATTTACTGCTGTTTTACATTTGTTTTCGCACTGAATTTTAGGGGCATCCTCTGAGTGTTTCCAAATAAAAATAGGGCATTTTTCGTTTGGCTTTTTTATAGGTTTCAATTTCTTTATTTAAATGTTGGGGAGTTTTTACTTTTTTGTACTTTATTTATAGTTTAGTGTTAAGAAGGTATTTAAGTGTTCCGAATTTAAATGAAATTTTGTGAAAAACCGCTTGCTTCAGTAGAAAAGCAGTTCAATAAATGTTCGCCTAGTACAGAACGTCAGACCATTATCGTTCCGAAAAAGAGCCTGAACGACAAGGATCTCTTTATATGTCAGATTCCAGTTCTGCTGAATTAACAGACACAAATAAAGCAGATTCTGTTGACGACTGTTATACGGCAACACCTTCTTCATGTCGACACCATCCACCAACAAACAATTTGACCGAACTCTGAACACCTTCTCTCTCTCTCTCCGTCCTGACGAAAGATTTACACAACAATAACATCGGCAATAAAAGCAAACAAAAGCCATAACAATAAAAACACAACAACAAACCCGTAGAAAACATTGAACGAAGAAACAGATAAAAGTTTTCTTTAATTTTTACACAATTTTTCACTAAAGAAATCTTCATTCACTCACGCAACTGGCCAACACCACCAGCAAGCGCCAAACCGAGGGGTTTGTCTAGCAGACTAAGAGAGCGAAACAGTGTGCGCGTGTGTGTGTGTGATCCCACTGATATATTAAAAATTAAACACAAAAAATTGTATATTTTTATAAAAAAAAAAATATCAAAACTTTTATATACAATATTTTTTTGTATAAATTTTTTATATTGCATGCAAAAAACAAAATAGAAGAGAAAACAGAAACAAAATAAAACACTTCGCTGAAAAGCATAGTTTTACTTTTAACGTTAAGTAATTTTTTCCCCATCAGTTCCTTGTTTTTCTCTGTTTTTTTTGATAGCGTTGAGCTGTTGGTTGAGGCCCTGGCGTATGGTTGGCATTCTAGTTGTTGTTCTCTACGCAGTTGTTTCTTCTTTATGAGGAGTGAAAGAAAAATTATTTAATAAAAAGCAGTTAACCGCGAGCAAAAAAAAAACACCGACAAGAAGAAGGGCAAAATACAACTTGATATGAAAAAAAAAATGTGAAAAATCATACTTTGAAAAAAGTTTTTGCAAAATATATTCCCCACACCCCTCCCGACCACCCTCAAGCAGGCCAGCGGAAAGAGTCGTAGCCAAGAGGAACACCAGGAAATTTGAGTTATGGCAAAGGGAGGGCGGTTTGAATGGTTGGCTGTGTGCAACAAATTACATTTCATTAAATATTTATAAGATTTGTTTACATATTTGAAATTTTTTTTTTATTTAACTCGTTGTTTTGTTTTGTCCCCCATCCGCCCCATCACCATTCCACACAAACTTTGAGAGGGAAAAAGTCTTTTTGCCTGGGTGGCAAAAGGACAACAGAGTGGTGCGTTGAAGGCTGAGTGACATGAATTCTTCTACACGTTTACATTTTTCACACATCGTTGAGTTTTATTTTGGATGTTTGAACAACAACAATAACAATAAAGTGTCATACCGATACAAACACACCCAAAAGCTGCACACACACACACAGCCACAGAAAAGGGAAACGGAAGAGCTGAGATATTTTATTAACTGATACTTCCCCGTTGATGACGAACAGTGGAATGACACAGGCAAAAAGAAAGTTTACAACGGACTTGGAAAGTTTCACACAGTTAGGCGAATATTACACAACAAACCCTGGTTCGTATCCCACAGCATTTAAAATAGGTTTCAGCGATCGTTTGTCATCTCATAAATAGCGGCGAATTTAGAAGAGAGTACTTCTAAAACGTCTCTGGAAAAATGCGGAGCCACTAAGTTCTACAAAAATAAATCGGTCACAGCTCAACCTCTACTCCCACATGGAATGTTAAGGGAAATCCATACGAAAGCAACTCGACGTTTCTTTAGTTGTTTAATATTCACATGAAGAACTCACTCTCACCCTGTACATAAAGTGGGTAGTACAAATAAAAGTTTATTTTTTTAATTATTTATGAAACACCCTATCGATGATGCGGCTGACTGGGTGGTCTATCAACCCAATTGGGAACGCTGTCTGTTTCTATCCATCGAGTGGTTTGCTCGATATTCGCCTTAAGGGACAGAATCATTTCCTTGTGCTACCCGACAACAAAAATATAAAATTAATGCCAAAAAAAAAATGTGGTGTTGTTGTTCCAATTAAATTGTTTGGGTTCAAATTTAATTTCAAATTGGTCTGAATTTAGTGGGGTCTAATTTCAATCCACCGGGCGCCAAAAAACATTTTAGAGCCCATTTTAATTATACACTTTTCTCAGTTTGGCGGTTTACATATCCCGGGGCTCATTTTCATTACGCAATGGGACCCCAAATTTGTGAACCTACTTATATTAACTTTTGTTCCTAATCCATCTACAGCAAGAATTTCATACGATTTCAGTACAATTTGGTATAAGGAGCTTCACAGGGACTGTTGGACATGGTCAGGACCAATCCATACACGCTGTCTAACCGATGTCGGCTCCAATCAAATTACGAGCGGAATTATTAACTATATATAACACCAAGCAACAAATATTTTTTTATGAATAACCACTATTATGATGTATTGAGAACAAAATGGTACATTTTTTGCGGTTTTTTAAATTTTATTGAAATAAATTAGAAAAAATTACAAAAAGTTTATTTTTAATATAAGTATTTTTAAAAAAACATTTTTTTCTTTTTTTATACATTTTTTTTTTAAAAAACATTTTTTATTTTTCTTACAAAATTTTTTTTTTAAATTTTTATTTTATTTAAAACAATTATATTTTTCATTTTTGTTAAAAAAATATTTTTAATTTTCACAAAATTTTTACATTTTTTTTACAAAAATATTTTTTATTTTTTTTTAGTTAATTTAAAAAAAATATTTTTTATTTTTTTTTTAATTAATTTAAAAAAAATATTTTTATTTTTTTTTTTTTAAAAAATATTATTCTTTTTTTTTAAAAAAAATATTATTCTTTTTTTTTTAAAAAAATATTATTCTTTTTTCTAAAAAAATATTATTCTTTTTTTTAAAAAAAAATATTTTTTATTATTTTTATAATTTTTTTTAAAAAATATTTTTTATTTGTTTTGTAAGTTTATTTTTAATATTTGTTTTCGATGAATAATTATTTAAAAGAAAAATTTATTTTATTTTATTTAAAAAAAATATATTTTTAATTTTTGTTAAAAAAATATTTTTAATTTTTTTTTTGAAAAAATATTTTTAATTTTTTTTTTGAAAAAATATTTTTAATTTTTTTTTTTAAAAAATATTTTTAATTTTTTTTACAAAAATATTTTTCATTTTTTTTACAGAAATATTTTACATTTTTTTAAATTAATTTAAAACAAAAAATATATTTTTAATATTTTTTTTTTTTATAAAATATTTTGTATTTGTTTTGAAAAAAATAGTTTTTAATTCTTTTTAAAAAATTATTTAATTTTTTTAAAAAATTATTTTTTAATTTTTTTAAAAAATTATTTTTTATTTTTTTTAGAAAATTATTTTTTATTTTTTTTTAAAAAAATATTTTTTAATTTTTTTAAAAAATTATTTTTTTTAATTTTTTTTTTAAAAAATATATATTTTTCTTTTGGAAAAATATTTTTTTTTTAAATATTTTTTATTTTGTATAAAAAAAAATATGTTTTATTTTACCTCTAAAAAAATATTTTTTATTTTACCTCTAAAAAAATATTTTTTATTTTTTCTAAATAATTTTGCTAAAAAAATATTTTTTATTTTTTCTAAATAATGTTTCTTGCTGCTACAATTGTTCTAGCTCGAAAACGACTAGTCCGATTTGGTTGAAATAAATTTTAAAAAATTAATCACTAATAAATTTTTAGTCTTTCTTTTCTATGAATAATTATTTTTAAATAAATATTTTTGTTTTACCCAAGTTTTTTAGAAAAACTTGTCATTACTCTGAAACGAACTGTCCGATTTGTTTGAAAATTTTTTTAAAAAATTAATCACTAATTTATTTTAAATCCTTTTCTTTTCTATAAATAGATATTTTTCAAATTCTTTTGTTTTAACTGCAAAGTTTTGAGACAAAATTGTTCATAACTCGAAAAGGATTTATTCGACTTAGTTGAAATAACTGCTAAAAAATCGAATCGTTAATTTATTTTAAATATTTCTTTCCTATGAATAGGTATTCTATAACTTTTTTTAAATGAAATTTTTCTGTGACAAGTACTGTCATATCTCAGAATTTATTTTCTATTAATATCTAGTTCTGTGACAAAAATTGTCATATTTTTGTGACAACAAATTAAATTTTTTTGACAGCTAAAAATTAATTTTCGAATAGGTAATTTTTAAAAATGTTTTTTTTAAAAATATTTTTTTAATTTTTTGGCATTTTTTTATAAATATTTTTTTTTAAATATGTTTAAAATTTTTTTTATAAATATTTTTTAAATTTTTTTTTAAATTTTTTTTATAAATATTTTTTATTTTTTTTTTAAAAATGTTTTTTTTATTTGTGACTAATGTTATTATAACTCGAAAACAACTCGTCCGATTTCTTTGAACTAATTTTTTAAAAAAAAAATGTATATTATTAAAATGTATTATTATTAAAAAGTGTATTTTCGCAATTTTTTATGTTAATGATTAGATATTTTTGTCTAAAATTAAATTATTTTTGTTTTAAATGCCTATTTTTGTTTCTTTCCTATGAATAGGTATTCTATAATTTTTTTTAAATGAAATTTTTCTGTGACAAATATTGTCATATCCTAGAATTTATTTTCTATTAATATCTAGTTCTGTGACAAAAATTGTCATATTTTTGTGACAACAAATTAAATTTTTTTCACAGTTAAAAAATATTTTTTAAATTTTTTTTAAATATTTGTTTATTTTTTTTTTAAAAATTTTTTTTTTTTTTATTTTTTTTAAAAGGAGTTTTTGTTTGTGACTAAAGTTTTTATAAACAACAAAAACAACTTGTCCGATTTCTTTGAAATAATTTTAAAAAAAAAATTATACCTAATTTATTAATTTTTTTTTTTACAAAATGTTTTTTTTTTCGCAATTTTTTATGTTAATGATTAGATATTTTTGTCTAAAATTAAATTATTTTTGTTTTAAATGCAATTGAAACATGCCCGATTTCATCGAAATAATTAAAAAGAAAAATTTATCACTAATTAGGACTCTGGTGGGAATCGAACCCACAACCCCCACGCTTATAGGCAATCACGCTACCAACTCGCCTATCGGGGCGTTTGTTTAATTTGTTTATAACTCTAAAACTGTTATTCATATTTAAAGGCACAATATTGAAAAAGAACCTTTTTGCCATTGTCGATTTTTGTGAATGTATTTCGATTTAATTTGTTTACAACTCATATTCAAAGTCGTAGAAAGGGAAGATTAAAAACTAGTTAGTGATACATTTTTTACAATTTATTTCATCAAAATCGGAGTAGTTTTTTTTTTCAAAACCCTCTGAAATGTATTCACATAAAATGTAGACAGAAAAAATAAAATAAAATATTGTCGACATTAGAGTTGTTGACTTCAGATTTTCCTAGATATTCCCTAATGAAGTTTTGACCACTTGAATATTTCAATAACCTACCGGACATCTGGCACAAGCCCTGCCAAGCAAAACAATCAATACCCGCCACTGAGAAATCAATGACTACTTTTTTATGGTGGCCCTTAAAAGGGATCGTAATTATTTTGCTTGCATAAAATACATGAAGACGCCACATTACGTCGGGTAATTTGGGATTCGTTCCCAATCAACCACAGTTTCATTAGGGCATAATTTTATTCACTGCTCTTCTAGATGATCCATTCGTTCATTCCCTCTACTCGATGGCAATGAATGTGTACAGTACACATATACGTGAGTGGGTGTGTGTGAGTGACACCGGATAAGTATATGTATGCGTGTCTGTGTCAGTGTGTTGATGAGGTTTGTTCATTTTATCGTTGTCGGCAGTGGGGTTGGGGTTGGGTTTTCGCTTGGTGTTGGGTTAAGAAGTGTGATTATATCTGTAAGACACTTGTGTTATTTTTTTCTGTCTTCAAGGGGGTGGGGGGTGGCCGTGTTGGGGTGCGGGCCGGGTGATGCCGTTGAATAAGAGTAAGCAAATTATTTGGCTTATACAAAAATGCTTTGGTATTTTGTTCTGTTCCATGAGCCATCAGTACCGTCTTACTCCCCCCCCCTCCCATAAGCATCGGCGCATCAACGTTTATTTGTCTGGGGGTTTTCTCTAATGATTTCCAAAAACCTCATCGTCATCAGCTACCCACTCAAGGCATTGAGCATTTCGGTAGCAGCATGATCATCATCATCATCGTCATCATCATAATAATAATCAAAATGTTATGAACATTTGGTCGGGTGACGGAAGGCAAACGGAAAGAGCCAAACGTTGAGCATTTGCTAGTGTTAAGGCGTGTTAACTTTGCAAGATATTTCACTGTCAATAAAAATTTTCTACTTCGATAATTTTCCAAATCTGAATTTTAAATTTTTCCCTCTTTGGCCTCATCTTTGCCGTTTCTTCTACTATTCTATTTTTTTTTTTATCGTTCTGATGCCCAACCTTATACCCTTCCCCGTGCTGGTGTCACCAGTGGTGGCATTTTACATTCCTACAACGCACTCGACAGATGGAGGGAGGGATGGAGCGAGGTACTGGCGGATGGACGGACTGGCAGATGGAGTTCATTTTCTTTTGGCTTTCATTTCATTGCTGTCGTCGTTTTTTTGACAATTCATTTCACGCTTTCGCGCCATACACATAAAAAATATAGCAAAATTCTAATAGTATTTCGTATACGTTTTCGCGTTTCCCCCTCCTTTCCCTTCCCCGGCCCTTGATATTCGTTTGTGACATGAAAAACAGAATTTGTTTTCAGATTTGCTTTTTTTTATGTACATCTTTTCTTCGTACTTTACATGTTTTTTTCTTTTTTTTTTTTGTTGGCTCAGTTTGATGAACAGTGATACAATTAATAAAAGGAAGGCTGAAAGTAGCGCCGCGCAAGTAATAAGAAGCAGAAAAAAAGATGGCTCTCTGTGCATTGATAAAAATAGGAAAAAGTTTGACATGATTTGTCATGAATTTGAAATTTTAATTCAATTTGTCGTTTGTAGACAATGATGATGATGATGACGACGATGCTTTATTGGGTGAATCTGAAAGGGTTTTGTGCGATTGAAAGATGGAATTTCTAATAGAGGGGAGGGCGGAGGTTGGAGGCTGGAGGAGTGAGCCGTTATCAGCTCAGCGTGACATAAATACGAGCACCTCACCGCCACGTTATGCAGATATCTTGTCAAGGAATATCTTCTGCAAATGATGGATATGTTAAACGATTGAAAATGAAGCCACTTTACTGCAACTGACAAGTGAATGTAAAATGAAAATAATTGTGTTTTTTTTTTTAAAGAAAGAAAGGGCGAATTTTTCTTGTTTTGGTTATGTGGTTTTTTTTCTAGAAAAATGTGATTGAGGTATATTTGTGTCTGCCATCCCCATCCCTGAACAGCCACCCCTATCGAACAACCGCGAGATCCCTCTAGTGGTTTCTCGGCGGATTCACATGTTCATGTGACTGTGACAGCTCTTTTCCGCTGAAAACCTGGACAGAATGTCAGTGAAACGCAATGAATTGCTGTACGCTCCAACTTCATTCCAAAGTCAATGCTGTGTAGACCAAACAGTGAGCAGAAGTTTTGGTTAAAATGAGGCTGAAGACAAGTTTGTAAGACCGGCAGCCATAGAAATTTGTCAGCTGTAGCCGTGTGTGTGCAACTCAGTCCAGAAACATCGATCTCGTAAAATCTGAATTTCACGTTTCTGCCCGGTGCAAATTTTTGCATAAATGTCTAACATCAGTTTGTGTTTTAGTCTAAGTAATTTTCCAACAACTCTGTTAATTCCTAAAGGATTGGGAGAAACGAGAACGCCTGTTAGTCCCTAGTGGACATGCTTCTTAACGCATTTTCTACCATCGTTGCGTTTTCGCAACATCAACTTTGGGTGTATGTGCCCAGTAGGGTGGAGTGAAAACATTTTTTTAATTTGAAAAAGTTAACCTCGGAAAGAGATGTAGTCTGGGGTCCTAATGAGGGGAAAAATAAAGAAAAAAAATTTAAAACATTTTTAGGGGTCGCGCCACTCCCTTGAAATTTGGAAATTATCGCTATTTTGGCGTTGATTTTAGAAAAATCCTAAAAATTAACGACTTAACTTATTCGAAATTTAAAAGTTTGAGCGTGTTCAGTGCCCAAAAAAAAGTATTTGAGGCAAATATGAGGATAATCGACTAATATTTGTAGCTTTGGTGGCGATTTCATTGTTCAGTCAATTTTCTGAAGAAGGGACGATTTGACTTATTTTACTTTTTGAAATTTTTGAACAATGAGAAAATTTTTTTTAAATTTTTTCATGACCTTATTTCATTGTTTACGCTATTGCAAACATTTATTGACATAAAACTTTTTAGGATTTTTCTAAAATCAACGCCAAAATAGCGATAATTTCCAAATTTAGAGGGAGTGGCGCGACCCCTAAAATTTTTTTAAAAATGTTTTCTTTATTTTTCCCCTCATTAGGACCCCAGACTACATCTCTTTCCGAGGTTAACTTTTTTTTTTTTGAATTTCACTCCACCCTAGTGCCCAGATCTTAAACCAACGGATAGGTATTTTTTCTTTTCTTCTATAGGTAGTTTAGGGCTTTGCCTTTAAGACATTGAAGCAAAATTATTCAATATTTGTTTGCATGTGATGGGCCTTTCAGAAATGATCCACAAAAATGCCTCTGCAAGAAAAATTTCTATGGCAGATATTTTTTTTTTTTAATCGAATTTGCTTGTAAAAACGTTTGGAAAAACATTATAAAAAAAATCGTAATTCAAAAAGTCGTTAACATGATTCTGAAAATAACTGTTGTAAAAACGCAACGGTGGCTAATTGCACACAAATCACTTTCAGTGTTTAGTTGTTTCTTTTTGGTTTTGATTTCAGATTCGTGTATTGAATAACAACTGTTTGTATGTAGATTTTTATGTGAATTTCTGAAAATGTCTATTAGAAAGTGTTTAACTCTGAGAGAAATCGAAAATTTGTCATCTGAATATAACGATGGTGAACAAACAGAGCGAGATAAGGCGATTGTTTTCAATGAAAATACTCTGCCACCTAATGAGGATAACGTTACTGATGAAGAAGTTATCAATGATGATGAAGTTCCACTTAATATGGAAATTTGTGCTAAAATTGAAGTTCAATTTGATGGGTAAATGATTTTCCTGCACCGAAAACCGCTGTTAAAAACGAACAATTTATATCCTTGAACAAAATTTTGGTGTTCCAAAATGATTTGCATCTTATTGGCCAACGTTGCGTTTTCGCAACAGTCCGCCACGGACTCCAACATATGTGACCAATTTTTTTTTTGAATTTTTTTTTATGATCAGAAAGTTAACAATGTAGACCATTTAAAAATTCAGAAAGATATCTCAACGATTTCGGTTAGTGGTGGAGAATGGGTTAAATAAATTCACATATTTTGTAAAAAAGGCGAAAAAATTACAAAAATTATGTATTTGATGGCCAAATACACATGAAATGAAAGCATATATCTGTTGATAGGTCTAAGTCTCTACTTTTTAAAACCGGTTAGAAACTAAAAACCGATCATTTATCTCAAAAAATATAATTTTTCTTTGAATACCAAAATAACACCTCTTGTTGGGAAAACCCTGTATTTAAGGTTGCGATGTGTGGTCATTTTCATCAACATCGGAGAGGTTCTCTTTCCAAGAAGTCTAGTTTTTGGGTTGATTTTATTTGGAATTGCAAACCATCCCCTAAAAGTATGCCACAATCTAGTTATCGAACGTAAAACTAAATCCATTTAATTACTTTCAATAATCTCAGTTTGAACTGAATTTATTTTCAATTTTCCGAGAAAGGAAAAAAACCCGTCGTCATTCATAGCAGACATTTGGAACACTTTTGTACGATTTCAATCCATTTAATAGAATTTCCATCATCCCTTACAATGCCACCTACCCATATTGCCCTTTGTATCGTCTATTTGTCGCAGCTATTAAAATCAATTCGCTATCAAATTATTTTATAATTCCTAATCCACAAAACAAAATTGCTCCCTTACTAAAAAAAAAAAAAAACCATCATTTGTTTCGCCATCTTCTCGAGTTTTGTATTTCTTTCTTTGATTTGGAGAATTTGCGGTTCAAAGTCATCAGCCGTAGAATATTTGCCCTGCATTAGCGTTTAATTTTATGTTATGCGTAGATATTCGTCGCCGTCAATAGAAATTGGTTTATCTTGCAAATGGTTTTTAAATATTGCCAGCAAATCTTAAAAGAAAGAAAACACAAAACCAAATGAAGGACAGTGAAAACAGCGACACAGCAGACGAAGCTGTGTGGGAATGCCAGCCGACCTGGAGGGTGGAGCCATTTTTGTTTGTTTTTTTTCAAAGATTTCCTTTTCTACGTCTGTTATCAATCAATAGATCTAGAAATGATGATTGTTCGCTTTTTTTCCTTTGGCTTCCAGTTCTTTTTGCTTCTTATCATTAAAAATCATTTTGCCGCTGATTGTTTTTCATTTCGTTCATTTTGTTGAATTTTCATTGGAATTTATTTGATGCTCTGTGTGCGTACACCGAAGTCGAACAAAAACGAGAAGAAGAAAAAAAGACTGAAATCAAAAACCTAAAGGTATTATTTCAAAGTTAATTATGCATACAATTCGTTGGGGTATTGAGTATTTCCGACGCGTTTGTTTGGTTGATTTCCCTTTTCGCTGGGTTGGCTGTCCGGTGAGCAACTGCGGTTTAAGGTATACATTTGGGCGTGTTTGCGCCAGCAGAGGCACATTTAATATTTTCGTGTTTTATTTTTTTTTTTTTTTTTTGTTGTTGCTTCTATGAACTTAGATATTATTTGCGGTTGCGGTAGATAGCAAACAATATTTTTAGTAACTTTTAAATCCCATGGAATAGTGTACAGCACCCTATCGAAGGACTACCAATGCCACACATAGAGGAGAGTTCTGAAAGGACCAAATTCATAGGTGGTAAAATTTTGAACAAGTGGTCATCAGCTTCGACATGGAGAAGTGTTTGGTAAACGGGTGTGGCGTTTGTTTGAGGCAATATTTTCGTTACACCAGAGAGAGAGAGAGAGAGAGAGAGAGAGGGAGGGAGAGAGAGAGAAAAAGGTGTTCGAAATAGCAATAGCAATAGCAATAGTAATAGTAATAGCAATAGCAATAGCAATAGCAATAGCAATAGCAATAGCAAATTTTTAAACTACTTAAGCGCTACGAAAAAAAAAGTTTTTTTAACTGAAACCTTATAAATGAGAATTGATAAAAAAATATTTTTAAAAAAAGTTGTCGTGGTACAGACATTTCCACGAGTCTGCCTGCAAAAAAAGCTCGATTGGATCACTGAAAAAGGGTTAAAAATCGGTCCAAAGGATTTCACACAGGCCACTACGAGCTTCAAACTTAAAAAAAAAAATTCTGACGTGTACATGAAAATCGCCGATACACATGTATTAGGGTGGAGTGAAATTCAAAAAAAAAAGTTAACCTCGGAAAGAGATGTAGTCTGGGGTCCAAATGAGGGGAAAAATAAAGAAAAAAATTTTAAAAAAATTTTAGGGGTCGCGCCACTCCCTCGGAATTTGGAAATTATCTCTATTTTTAGAAAAATCCTAAAAAGTTTTATGTCAATAAATGTTTGCAATAGCGTAAACAATGAAATAAGGGCATGAAAAAATTTAAAAAAAATTTTCTCATTGTTCAAAAATTTCAAAAAGTAAAATAAGTCAAATCGTCCCTTCTTCAGAAAATTGACTGAACAATGAAATCGCCACCAAAGCTACAAATATTAGCCGATTATCCTCATATTTGCCTCAAATACTTTTGTTTGGGCACTGAACAAGCTCAAACTTTTCAATTTCGAATAAGTTAAGTCGTTAATTTTTAGGATTTTTCTAAAATCAACGCCAAAATAGCGATAATTTCCAAATTTCGAGGGAGTGGCGCGACCCCTAAAAATTTTTTAAATTTTTTTTCTTTATTTTTCCCCTCATTAGGACCCCAGACTACATCTCTTTCCGAGGTTACCTTTTTCAAATTAAAAAAAAAGCATGTTTTCACTCCACCCTAATACACAAGTAGCCAAACGTTCTGAGAAAGTCGCCGCCAAAGTTGAGCCAGGAAATGTTGTCGAAAATGGGGGAAAAAAGCGGAGTAATTGGACAAGAGTCGAAAAGAAGCTAAACAAGAAAAGTAAAGCCAAAGAGAAATCAATGAAAAGGAGATCAAACCCCAGGAATCCTGACACGCTTGTCAATGGGTGAAATCTGTGTTTTCACGAATATACGCTTGTTTAGATTTTAGGGGACTTTGATTTATTGATGTCAAAGCGCTTTCCATTAAAGTCAACTGTTTTTAATTAAAATGTTTCGTTACTCTGTTTTTTTATTTTGTTAATAAAAACTTCAGTACATACATTAACAGAAGCAGCAATTTTTCAAAATGATTTGATTTAATTTTTCTGAGAAGTTTACCATTACAACTTATGTTGTTATATGGGAAAATCACAGAAATATCATACGCCAGAATCCTAAAAAAAAACAATGATATTCGATTTGTGGAACATAATTTCCTGCAAGTGGCTGGCTTTGCAGTACCGCATCCAGATAAATTTTTTTCAGACCATGTGAACGGATTTCTGAGAGAAAATCCTCCTTTGGTCCTTTATGGAATGTTAAGGGAAATAAGTAAGTATTTATCTTATCTTTAGACTTATTTGAAATTGAAAGGGTGGCTGGAACTAATTTCCTATCTGAAGTGAAATTTAATTTCCAGACTGCAGTCGCCGTCCATGGTGAAGGGCACCGTGGGCTGCCACACTTGCGGTATCAAAATCCCCACCCCCCGGCTAATGGAGTTTTTCCTTGCGGTGAAAGGTAAATTATGTGTTCCGCCTGAATGCCTTAAACTATGCCCCTCAATTATTATGTTTACCTACTGCCATTTTACAAATTGCTCTTGCACCCGCCCCATCAGAAATATTTTTTGGTCTGCCAATAAATCCTAAAAGTATACACCATATATATGTAATTTATCAAAAGTACAGGCTAAAGTATGCGTGCACCACACGGGCAAATGGACCGGTCCGGTGAAAGAAAAACACGTGCAAAAGTATGCGACGAATTTTAATTTATCGAACAAACCCAAAAAGTAGGCACTATTTATATATTTTTTTTCTTTCGGTGATTTATATCGATATTCCAAAAAAGCTTTATGTAATTTAATGATTTCGTTTCATTCTATTTTCCAGCATGACATTATGGTTTTTTCTTCGTCTTGGTTGTTTTGTTTTCTTGGCGCTGAACAACAAATGGCAGGACGGGGCCAACGAAGAGGTGTTGGAGTGGGTAAAAAGAAAACAAAACAAAAAAAAATAATTTAGAAAAATGGAATTGAAACCAAAAAAAAAAAAGAAAAGGTAAAGTGAATGGAATTCTTTAAAAAGTTGAAAAATAAATTCTTTGGATTTTGTTATGGTTGTTGTTGTTGTTGTTTGATGCTGCTGTTGATGTTATTGCTGTTGTTGTTGTTGCTGTTGGAAAACTAAACGTGTAAACGTTCAACTACAATAATTCATTTACAGTTAAGTAACTTTGTTTTCGGAAAAATATCTAGCTCGGTACGTATGTCCAACAACTTTGTCCTTCAATGACTTAACCCTCCCCCGAAAATAAAAATATCCCCGACATAAGGATTTTTCCTCCTCCCCATGTTTTTTTTTTATTTTATTATTGTTCTAAATGATATTTTCTTTACCCTCCCCCCCCCCTCACTTTCCTTACAGGTGCTCTCGTCTCACTGATGGCAAGTGATGGCCCCCCTTCATTGCCTTTCTCTCTCTGCTTTTAAGGGGGCAATAAAAACAAACCTGAAATATATTTTTTTTTGTTAAGGCAACAAAAACTTTCTCCTGGCCATACATTTGTTGTCCAGTTTTTCTTTTCCGGGCATTGTTATTGTGCTGGTGATACTTTTCATTTTCCACCCCCTCCCCCCCCTCGCTGGACTAAGATTAATAACATCTTTTACCTGTTTTGTTTGTATGCTCAACAATTTAGCTGTCTTGAGAAGCGGCAACGGGCGGGCGAAGCGATTGCAGAGGCGGGGTCCCGGGTAATAACATAATATTTGAATATTTGTCTACTTTAGTTTTATTGTTTTCAGCACACCCATCCATTTGAGTTACATATCTCCTAGGGGAAAAATACAATAGACCTAAATAGGACCAGGATTTGTCTATAGGAAAAAAATGCGTTTACCCCGTTTTGATTAGATGGCGAGGGGATTGGTTGAGAAGTTTGGAAGCAAATTTTGAAATCACAAAGGCTCTTTGGAAAATGTCCCAAACAAATTCAGGTTAGCCTTTTTGGGCCGTTTGTCAGCTGCTTTTGGGAATTTCTCATTTGGAGCCGATCTCTCAGAGCTTATAATCCTTATGATAAACTGGGTTTCGTGATCCAACCTTCTGAAAGAACCCCACTTGATGGCAATCACAAATGAAAAACCGAAAAAGCTTCTTCTTCACATGCCCACAAAAGGTGTTAACCTTTTTCCTCCACTTTTGTGTGCACTGGCCATGTAAATTATATAGCTGCCTTTTATAAATCATTTAGATAGATTATTATGTAAAAATTGGTTGAGCATAAAACAAAACCGTGAACGCGTTTCCTATGAATTCAAATGAACATTTCCTTCCAAAAACCACAGCGAGAGGAAAACAAACAGAAACATTTCTGAAACTAACAGAAATTTGTGGTCAAAACGCTCCCCCTCCCCGCACCCCTGGGTAATAGAAATACATATGTATTTGGTAGGGAAAAATCCACCAACATTCCTTGCCAGCTAAAAGAGTATAACTAATTTAAAATCTCATCCCGTGAAACAATAGCATTTAAAATTAAATTCAGGGATATTTTCAAAAATAAAACATTTAATTTTTACACTGGGCAGCAAAATGGTCAAAACTCTGTTCTTCAATTGAAAAGTTTTTTTTTAAATTTTTTGCTTACTGCTTTTTTAATTCTAGATTTATTTACATTTCTTTGCAAAAATGGAAATGTTCAAAAAAGGCTTCAACCATTTTTTTTTAAATTCAATTTGTTGATGCCTAAATTGTCATAACTTAAAAACAAATTGCGCGATTTGGTTGAAACAACTTTTAAAAAATTTACCACTAAATTATATTCAATCTTCATCTTTAGTGCTTTTGAACCTGTGAAAAAGATTTTTTTTATTAATTTTACAAAAATCTTTTTTTACATAATTTGTCAGAACTTGAAAACGAATTGTTCGATTTGGTTGAAATAAATTTTAAAAAACTGACTACTTATTATATTTCATCTTTTAGAGCTTTTGAATCTGAGAATTTTTTTTTTATTATATTTTTTATAAAAATCAATCCTTTCACATAAATTGGAAGCGAATAGTCCGATTTGTTTGAAAACATTTGTAAAGAATCTGAGAAGAAAATTCAAGAATCATTCTTTTGACGTAAATTGTCGTAACTTCGGAACGAATCGTGCGATTTGGTTGAAATATATTTAAAAAAAAATTTACCACTAAAATATATTTTCTTTTGTATCTCAGAAAAAGAATTTTTTTTTTTGACATAAGTTGTCATATCTTAAAAACGAATTGTCCAATTTGGTTGAAATAAATTTTAAAAAATTTACCGCCATATTATAGCACATTTAACTAAATTGTTTTTGTTGAAAATTATTCATAAAAATATCGAAAATGTGAAAAAGTGTCCATTTTCTCAATTTTCTTACAAATAAAATAACAATGTTCCGTTTAGGATTTATGAACAAAGTAAATCCGAAAAACTTTTTTTTGTACAAAAAATTGCTTAAAATTTTTTTTTCGTGTTAAGTTGCTCATCATAAAGGAATGTTGGAGATTAAAATACGTTACAGATCATTAAAATCGATGGAGTGTTTTTGATTTCATTCCCGGGGAACGCAACACATAAGTAATCACGTAGTTCGCTTACTCTAAAACAAATAGTAATAAAAAAAATGATCATAACAAAAACCAAAAACTCATAATTTTTTTTTTGTTTTAGCAACACAACTTATGCAGCACAATCGATAGCTAATACAGCCCCAGAGTATGCAACTATATTTGGTATGAGTTAGTTTTTTGTATTAATGGTAGACAAAACGATTTCATGAAATAACAATTAAGTGAAAACTTAATGCAATTTGAATATTTTGTGGTGGATATAAACAAATTAACGGAGTTTATGACGACTAGGAATAAATAATTGTACATCACTCATGTTTCGGAAGTCAGACCGGGTGGTACGAAAATATTAATTACACTATGCAACGAAAAAAAATAATTATGTACAAATTACAAAGTTTTTTTTTGTGAGGCAAAAATTTCGTAAAATCATCAAAAACAAATTATGCATAATTTAAAAACAAAAGATATGCATAATTTAAAAAAAAATTTGGATAATATTTTTTGAAAAAATATAATAATTGTATAATTGTTTTTAAAAAAAAAAATATGGATAATTTTAAAGAAGCAAAAAAATTAAAACAAAAACATGAATAATTTTTGAAAAAAAAATGTGGATAATTTTTGAAAAAAAAAATGTTTTGGATAATTTGTTTTAAAAAAAAATATGGATAATTCTTTTAAAAAAAAATTATGGATAATTTAAAAAAAAATTCCGTATAATAAAAAAAAAAATTATTTTTAAAAAAAAAAATTTATAATTTTTTTAAAAACAATTTAAAAAAAAAGAAATTAAAAAAAAATTATGGACATTTTTTTGATATAGTTTGATATAATTTTTACAAAATTTGGATATTTTTGAAAAAAAAAAATTAAAACAAAAATATGGATAATTCTTGAAAAAAAATATGGATAATTTTTGAAAAAAAAAATGTTTTTTTGAATTTGGATAAAAAATTTGGATAATTTTTTTTAAAAAAAAATATGGATAATTCTTTTAAAAAAATATGGATAATTTTTGAAGAAAAAAAAAATAATAATTTAAAAAAAAAATTGTGGAAAATTACTTAAAAAAAGAAAATATAGAAAAAAAATGATCGAAATTTTTTTAATATATGTATAATATTTTTTTTTTTTTTTTGATAATATTTTTTGAAAAAAATGTGATTAATTCTTTAAAAAAAAAATATGGATAATTTTAAAGAAAAAAAAATATGTATAATTTTTGAAAAAAATAATATGAATAATTTTTGAAAAAAAATATGGATAATTTTCAAAAAAAAAACTTTTTTTAAAAAAAATATGGATAATTCTTTTTAAAAAAAATTATGGATGATTTAAAAAAAATTATGTATAATTTTTTAAAAAAAAAATAATTTTTTAAAAAGAGAAATGGTTATTTAAAAAATAATGGATAATTTTTTTTAAAAAAATTTTGGACAATTTTTAAAAAAAAAAAAAAATATTGAACAAATTTATGGAAATTTTTTTATATATGTATAATTTTTAAAAATTGAAAAAAAATTGGATAATATTTTTTGAAAAAAAATTACGGATAATTCTTTTAAAAAAAAAATTAAAATAAAAATATGGATAATTTTTAAAAAACAAATCGTTGGAAAAAAAATAATGGAAATTTTTTTTTATATATGGAATTTTAAAAGACAAATATTTGAATAATTTTTTTAAAAAAAAAAATATGCGTAATTGTTTTCAAAAAAAAAATTATGGATAAATTCAGAAAAAAAAATATGGGCACAAAAAAAATTCATAAAAATTGGAAATAAATTCCAAACTGTTTGTTATATTTTATTTTCGAACATCTAGCATGTGGAGGGTTATTGTGTGATGAGGGTTAAATAACACAATACATATTTGAAGAAAATCTATGGATAAATGTAGAAGTTACGGTGCTATTTGTAGAAGTACCAATGCCAAATAATCAAAATAATAAAAGAACATGCGACGAAAAGGGCAATCATTAAGAAAAAAAGTCTTAACCCTTCTGTATGTGAAAATTGTATAAACATCGCTTAGATAAAATAGTTGTGGCACAGTGTCATTAAAATATTTTGTCAGTTCATATTTTGTCAATGTAGACAACAATTTGATTATGAGCATCAATGTGAATTAAAATATGTGCTATTATATTTATTAATTATGCAAATTTTATTAAATTTTTACAAAGGAAAATAAAAAGAATGCCCAGCCAGACATTTTGATAACTAACCTGTTGATGGCCTAGCGGCGCACAGTGGTCAATCGAATCGAATTCCATTGACCAAAAGACAATAACTTTTAAACTAGTAAAGATTTTTGGTTCTGTAAAAATTAGTTTTTATTTTTATTGTATTATAATTCAAAATCCTGCAGTTGGATCATTTCTATATTTTTTTTTTGAACTGGGTGTTGCAACACAAGTTATTTTGGTATTCAAAGATAACTGACCTTATTGGCGATAAATGATCGGATGTTTATTTCATAATAAAGAGGAAGGTATGCCGATGATAATGAAAAACATCATCAGCCAAATGGCAACCACTTTCCATGAAATTTTCCATAACCAAATCGCAAAGTGGCTGCCCTATGTCCTCGATAGCCTCACGAATTCTATCTTTGAGGTCTTGAATCGACGATGGGCTGTTGGCGTAGAGTTTATGTTTCATGTGGCCCCAAATGAAGAAGTCGCCAGGTGTTAAATCACAATATCTCGGGATCACCTCTTCGAGAGATAACACGGTCCGGAGACTTTTCCTGTAAAAGAGCAATGGTTTCGTTGCTTGTGTGGTTAACTGAACTTTATAAGCCTTGAGACCGAAGTCTTTATGCAAAATACGGTGTAATGACGTTTGTGGAGTGGCCAATTCCAAAGAACGACGAGAAATGGAGAAACCTGGGTTTTCTTCAACACTTTTGGGCTACATCAGCAACATGCTCAGTTGATCTTGAGCGACGTGCAAGGATTTTATCCTTCACATCACTAACTTGTCCCAACAGCTCGAATGTTTCCACCAATTTCGTATTGCGTTCGGACAAGGTGCTTAACGACGACCCAAAAATGCTTTAGTAAGTGCCAATTCTTCCACTGTGCATTGGTAATGTTAAATTTAATTTATTACATTTCATTTTTAAATACTCGTTGTTTTCTTCTCCTGTTCTCTTATAAAAATAAAATGGCTCAATAAAAATAATTGTAAAATAATTTGAATTTCAAAGCAAAGCAAAACCAGAACTCAATTCGACCTGCTGTTTATGTAGTGCCGTACCCTGCACTAAATGCGTGACATTTTTCAAATTGTAAAGCATACATTCAGGCGACGATAGAGAATTTGTCGCAGAAATATTTCCGATTGATATTCCAATGAATATTTGTTGTGCGGAGTGTACAAATATTTCCATTAACAATTAACTCTGATGATTGTTGTTGATGTTGCCCAACTAGAAGTATTTTTATTTTCTGGTCGAGCAAAGGTGGTGATGGTGTATAGCCTACGCTCGTTTATGGATCGCGGAGTAGTAGGTTAGTTTCAGGGCTTGAACTACTTTTTTTATAACGATCGAAACAGAATCACTTCAAACGCTATTGTGTAGACTAAAGTGGTTGGATTTTTTGTCAAGACGCAGGGGTTCCGAGATTAGCGAGGTTCCCCAGATTAGGCTACTCCCTAGAGTAGGGTTCAAGTGTAAGTGCTTTTCGTTTTTGTTCAACTATTTGTCTTTGGAAATTCCATGACATGGTTGTAATTTCCATAATAAACCTACACAACTGTTGCCTATGTCGGTGCTGCACTTACTTACTCTGTTATCGCTGCATACTTTTGGGCGGGTTTATTATTGATTATTACAAATGTTCTAAATACGCTTCAGTTGGATGGTGGTGTTATATAAACACATACACATGTGATGGCAATAGTAATTATTAGTTAATTTAAAAGTCGACTGAATTATTTATGAAGAATGTAATGCAATAAGGTTTGCGATTGCCTACATGTTGTACAGATTCAGTGTTGCCAACACTTTTCAGCAGAAAATTGAATTTTCCATGTCCATGGGAAAATCATCCATTGCTTGAGGAGGGTGAGGAAATTCCCGGTGAATATTTGTTTGATTGTCAGCAAATCGCATTGGCGGGAATTCCGGGAAATCGAAAGAATTACAAAAATGTAGTATGTGACATGGAATAAATTTAAATAAATATTAAAATAGTTTGTCAAATCCAGCCTTGATTTTGTTAACACGTAAGGAAACAACAGAGGCACAATGAATTATTCAAAAAGTGCGCAGGACTTTGAATTCTTGTACATAGCGGATGTGCGGCTGTTGAGCTAAAATTGCCCTGGTCTGACTGCAAATTCCGTAAGAATCTTTGTTTGAAACACCCACAAATATGTGAATTAATAAGTCTGCTATCTTTTGTGGATATGGGTAACTGATAACGTTTGCCGTACTCGATCATTCTCTCAAAAACATATCTTAGAACACTACGCACGGTTGGGAGAGAACAAATCTATTGTTGGCGACAACTTTCAGTATTGCTGCTTTAACCGACAGTGTAAATGAAGATCGGGATATATCCATTAGTCGCAAGATGCAAGGAACTTACGTACCATACAAAATACAGCTGGTACAGGAGCTGGGAGACTCAACACCACGTCATCTGCGCCCTTAGAGAAGCTGGAAGACGATCAGCCCTTTTTCTTATCGGAAAACTGTCTTCAGTGACGAGACTCACTTTTGGCTAAATGAGTCCGAAGAGCAGCCAGAAGCTGCCATGCAATGGACCGACAAAATAATTTTTTTTTATGCAACAGTTTTGTCAAATCTAAGGAAATAATGTTTATGGAAACTTTTTTTAAAAAAAAATTTCCTTTAAAATTTCCGTTCTTTTCGGTTGTACTTTTATTATTCTGACTATAATAGATTACGAATGTTTTTTTCTTTCTACATTTCTTTCATATTTCAATTTTCGTCGATTGTACTTTATTATTTCGATTATAATTAATTTTGATTTATTATTCTGACTATAATAGATTACGAATGTTTTTTTTCTTTCTACATTTCTTTCATATTTCAATTTTCGTCGGTTGTACTTTATTATTTCGATTATAATTAATTTTGATAATAGTTTCATTAAAAAAATTTCATTAAAATTTCTATTTTCATCGGATGTACTTTTATTATTTTCACTATAATTTTGGATCGAGACGTCCAAACTCCGACTCTATTCACTTAATTCAAGGTAATTTTGAGGGCTAAATAAATTTTATAATTTTATTTTATATAAATAAAAAAAAAATAATGGCTCAACAATAAAAACAAAAAAAAAAAATAAAAAAAATATAAAAAAAATTGAAAACTAAAAATAAAAAATAAAAAATAAAAAAATATAAACAAAAAAAAAATAAAATAAGAAATTGAAAACTAAAAATAAAAAACAAAAAAAAAATACAATAAAAAAATAAAAAGTAAAAAATAAATAAAAAAACAAAAAAGTAAATAAAACCCAAAAAATGAATAAGAAACAAAAAAAAATACGAAATACAAAATACAAATAAAAGATACAAAAAAAAAATAAAAAAAATTGTTTGGTGGCTCAAAAAAAATCATAAAAAATTAAAAATTAAACAATTAAAATCTAAACATTCGTGTTATTTTCTTTTCGAATAGAAGAGGATTTATCTTTATTATTTTCTTTATAGATGGACACTAGGGTGGAGTGAAAACATGCTTTTTTCTTAATTTGAAAAAGTTAACCTCGGAAAGAGATGTAGTCTGGGGTCCTAATGAGGGGAAAAATAAAGAAAAAAATTTTAAAAAAATTTTAGGGGTCGCGCCACTCCCTCGAAATTTGGAAATTATCGCTATTTTGGCGTTGATTTTAGAAAAATCCTAAAAATTAACGACTTAACTTATTCGAAATTTAAAAGTTTGAGCTTGTTCAGTGCCCAAACAAAAGTATTTGAGGCAAATATGAGGATAATCGACTAATATTTGTAGCTTTGGTGGCGATTTCATTGTTCAGTCAATTTTCTGAAGAAGGGACGATTTGACTTATTTTACTTTTTGAAATTTTTGAACAATGAGAAAATTTTTTTTAAATTTTTTCATGCCCTTATTTCATTGTTTACGCTATTGCAAACATTTATTGACATAAAACTTTTTAGGATTTTTCTAAAATCAACGCCAAAATAGCGATAATTTCCAAATTTCGAGGGAGTGGCGCGACCCCTAAAAATTTTTTAAAATTTTTTTCTTTATTTTTCCCCTCATTAGGACCCCAGACTACATCTCTTTCCGAGGTTAACTTTTTTTTTTTGAATTTCACTCCACCCTAATGGACACATCCCATCAAATAAGACAATACACCAAATTAAAGGTAGTTATATAAGCTAGAAATATGATTAAAAAGTGGGCGAAAAATTAAAAAAAACATATTTTTTTGGTTGAAAAACCATATTTTTTTTTTGTTGAAAAATAAAAATCATTTTTTTGTGGCTCAAAAAAATCATAACAAATTCCAAAAAAGAAAAACTAAACTATTCGTATTATTTTATTTTCGAATAACTAGCACCCCATTGAAAAAACGAGACATATTTCAAGGATATCTATCGAAACATGTAGATATTATGGTCGTTTTAATAAAAGTAGCGCAGCGACAAAAAATTTGAAATTTCCACAAAAAAAATTATGGCTCACAAAAAAATCGTAAAAAGTTATAAAGAAATATTTTTAATTTGGTTTCAAATAGCCATAAACAAATTGAAGAAAATGTGCCATCTTGCAACAAATGTGGAAATTATGGTCGTTTTTGTAAAAGTACCTGCCACAGCAAAAAAAAAAAATTTTTTTTTGAAAACGGCTCACAAAAAAATCTTCTTTTTGATGTCTCACAAAACAATCCAAAAAAAATTAAAAAAAATCTTTTTTAATTACTTTGGAATAATCCGCACCCCATTGAAATTATGGTCGTTTTAGTAAAAGTAGCGCAACAACAAAAAATTTGAAATTTCCAAAAAAAAAAATTTTTTTTTGTGGCTCACAAAAAAAATCGTAAAAAGTTAAAACCTATTGAAGAAAATGTTCCATCTTGCAAGGATTTCTATAAATAAATGTGGAAATTATGGTCGTTTTTGTAAAAGTACCTGCCACAGCAAACAAAAAAATATTTTTTTTAAAAAAAAAATAATTTTTTGACGGTTCACAAAAAAATTCAAAAAACATTAAAAAAATCTTTTTTAATTACTTTCAAATAGCCAGAGCCCTATTGAAGAAAACGAGACTTATTTCAAGGACGTCCTTGCAAAAGTACCACGAAGTTGCAAATTCGTAAAAAATGATTAAAGAAATCTACTTTACTAGAAAAATATGGCAACAAGGAAAGCTCGAGAAGAGATTTAGTGCTACAAGTCCTTCATAGAAGAAAATACTGTACACTGTCAACCGAAAAAAATGTTATTACCGTCCAAAAATGTAGCGGGTTTTTTCTTGCCAAATTTCCTGTTTGGATTAAGGATGTAGTAGAACTCGCAATTACCTACAGTTGGTTATGTGTTATGTACTTGCCGCTTTTCTAGGAGCTTGGAAAACACTCGTAAAGGTCGCTTTTCATTTCAAAACAAACCCACTGTTTTTCTTACAACATTCGCGGGGTTCTAGTGGTCCAGATTGTAGTGTGATTTAAGTTTTTTTTTGTCGCTATTGCTTCGTTTCAGCCAAAATTCATTTAAAAGTAATTACACTATGCAGCAAAAACAACTGTCTTTGTAATGAGTAACCACAGGAAGGGGCCTTCACATAACACTGTGCGACAGCCACAATCGGTTTGGGATGAAACCACCGGGGAAAGTTATATCGGTCAAAAAAAGGTCATACGTGTCCCAGCGTTTCGTTGGGTCTCATCTAGGAATCGAGATATATCGATTTGAAGTTAGTAAGTATCGTTTAGGGGAATTTGTCACGTTTTTGGCTCTTTTGTTTGACATAACTTGAGAACCACTCGTCCGATTTAGCTGAAATAAATTTTAAAAATCGTAAATGGAATCGTATGTTTACTTTACCGTTTTGGATTTTTTATGAATTAAAAAAAAAAAATTTTAATTTTTAGGCAAAAATAATTTTTTTTTTTCATACATTTATTTATAATTGCGAAACTGTTGCTTAAGTAGGAAAACGGTTTAAGAACAGATTAGAGGAATTGTAATTCTTAATTTTTCTAAATTTGTTTCAGCTAAATCGGACGAGTGGTTCTCGAGTTATGTCAAACAAAAGAGCCTAAAACGTGACAAATTCCCCTATACGATACTTACTAACTTCAAATCGATATATCTCGATTCCTAGATGAGACCCAGCGAAACGCTGGAACACGTATGACTTTTTTTTTACCAATATAACTTTCCCCGGTGGTTTCATTCCAAACCGATCACTGACCCTTACCATTTGTCGCAGAGTGTAATTATTGGTTAAATCGAAAATACTCCATCGATTTTAATAATCTAGAACTCACTGTAATTGTAAGAGATGCGGCTTTATAATAAACTATTGAAAATGTAATTTTCAATTTTTTTTTTGATTTTCTTCAAAACGAAACACAATGAAATAAATTTTAAAAAAAATTTCACGAAATTACTTTTAATCTGTGTTATATGAAGAAATGTAACTCCAATTTTTTTTTTCGTAAATTAAAATTTTTATGATTTACTTAAAAAAAAGAAAATTAGGAAAAAAAAAATAAAATAAATTTTCAACAATTTTCCAGTCGATTTTTTTTTGTAAATTATTTTCAATTTTTTATCATTTTCTATTTTTTTATTAATTTGTTTAAAAAAAATTAAACAAAAATATGTTCATTAAAAACTATGAAATTCCCAATCAGAGGAAAAGGCTCTCAAGGCTTAACAATAATTATGAGGCATTTTTTTTTAAAAATTTAAAATTTTTTAGTACAAATTTTATGATTTTTTTAAAAGAATTACGAAAAAAGAAAATTTTACGAATTAAATTTATTTATAATTCCGTAATTTTCAATCAGATTAGAAACATCTAAAACACAGAAGGAACATATTTTTGTATTTTTTTTTTTAAAAAACGGGTTGGTCGTTTTTGACTTATTTTTAAAAAAACAAATTTTACTTTTATCTGGATTTTTGGTTGCAATTCGGACCCAAGGCAGATCAAATGTCATTGAGAGCACGTGTTATTTGAAAATAAAATTTATTTAAAAAAAATCAAATTTGGGACATAAATTGTTAAAACTCATGAACAACTAGTCCGAAATTTTAAAAAAAAATTATTTTCGCCTTTAGTGTCTTTTAATATGAATAAATGAATTTAAGTCGAAAAAAATTTTTTTCCTACATTTTTTTTCCAAAAAATACTTTTATATTCTTTTTGTGACCCAAGGCAAAAGTTCATGTTTTCTACAACACATGAATACGCAATTAAATTCATTCAACTATCCACAAATCGAGAGCATTTCGTTCGGCACGTTATAAGAAAATCCAGAGCTTTGAGGCTTCCAAATGCTCCTAGCATACCAAGAAATTACAAATAATTCTCATAATGTTTTTATTTTTCGTTCTTAGTTTCTCATTGCATACTTTTGGGGGGGGTAAACACAATTTTCTAGTTTTTATTAAATGGAAAATGGAATTTGCCCTATACATATGGATGATAGTGTATAATTCCCGCATGGCCATAATTAATATATATTTTTTTTTCTTCTTGGCTCATATTTAATTTCCGTGCAACATGTCTGCCAATTCTTTGCCACCAAGTGTACACAATGTATTTAAAAATCTCCGAAGCATATTTAAGTATTTGCGCGGTGAAATGTCATTCAATGTGACGACGACATTAACTGTGTTTTACAAACGTTAATTAAAAAATAAAATGCTTTCCCGAAAGAGTGTGCTGGAGTAGCGAGAGGGAGAGAGAGGGAGAGATCCCTTTGCCACATCAAATAATTCGTTTGAAAACATAAACCCTCTAATGATGCTAAAGATGTTTTCTAGGAAACCCCTCAAAACTGCATGGCTATGCGTTAAAATCACAAATGAGTTCTCCCCCAAAGTAGGCAACACTTTGTCGACTGCAAATCGTTCGCTTGTACGGCTTACGTGCAAGTGTGCTTGCCGTTTGTGCCACACAACAAATAATAACTAATGTTGCATTAGGCAACGGCACAGCAGTTATTACTAAGTTTGTTGATTACAATTTCGCAACATATTAGAGTATCTCAACAACTGACAGTCGGAGATTTGCAACTGGCATTCTTCGTTTCCAAGTGTTGCACGGCAGTGGCGACTGTTGCCCCAGCGTGCAATTCAATGAATTTACTTTGGCAGCCTGATTAGATTGCTAACCACAAATTCGGACAATTTCATCACATCCCTAAATCGCCCTGTGGTTTAAGATAGCACAATGCCAACCCCGCTGGAAGGATAGCGGAGCGGGGGTCGTCAACAACATGTTTATCTATGGCAGGCTCATAATTACATCTGCTAAAGTATTCTCTGTGTATGGTGTGTTGCATGTGTTGGCAGCAGGTGGGGCGAATCCGAATAGATAGATCTGTGAAACCACGAAACGCTGGCAATTTCAGAGCTGAACACAAATACAAATTGGAGAAAATCACTTCAGAAAAGAGATTCCATGCAGAAGCCACAAAGGCAACTCTGACAATTCTAGTCAGGTGCTCAGATTTCAATTCCGTAAGATTCCGCAATTTGGGACTAAGCGGCCTCTTTCAAAATCCTCTCAACTCAGCCTCCCCATTGCCAGTTTGTTAAATTGAGTCCTTTCCTTTACTGCCAATGCGTTCCAAACTTTATATACGTTACACCGCTGCCGAACGTAATTATGTTTCACTGATTAAATGTCCGCTTCTTTTTTGTGTTTAGTTCTCCGTTTGGTCTGCCATTTGAAAAAGGTCATACCTTCTCTAAGGTCTATGGTCGGATTTTACAAAAAAAAAAACCTCAGCAGCTTCAGCTGCTGCAACAATAAGAACCGCAACATAATGTATATTATGTGGCCTTTATTTTTTTTTCTGTTGATTCAACATGCAGAGTTAATGCTCTTTTCACATGACTGTGATCCAGTTTCTTTTCGTTCGTTGCCTATCGTCGTCGTTTTTTCTAGGGGGATTTACAAATGTTGTTACAGCGTTTTCTACTATTCTTTTTTTTTCTACTATTCGTTTTTGTTCGCTAAACAGATGAGAAATGTCTAATGACGCTAACGACATCATACTTTATCGAAAATCCTAAAAGTATGCAACATGTATGTTGAACATGCAAGCCTAAATGTAGGCAATGCCATGTTTGCTCTTCCCTTCAAACAAAACGAATCACACGTTTTATCTTAACGCCCCGAACCGAAACGAACCGCGCCACAACAACCAGCAGCAGCAGCAGCAGACAAAAAAAGTGGAAAGGAAAGACATCAATATGGATTTTAAAGAACATCAGCCATAAAGTATGCAATGGCTTTGTGATTGCTACAAAAACTCCGCAAAATATGCCTGCAAATGGGGTGGCTGGGAGAACATTTTAGAAATGCGAAAACATATGTTTCGGTTGCCACAGCAAATGACTTGCCATTGGAAATACATGCAGTTGGTGGAAGGCAGTGCATTGATTTGAATACCTGAGTAGATGCATCACTAAATGTGAACTGAAAAGAGATGCAAGTGGTGGTGCAGGCGAATTGGAAATATTGTACTACAGATACGGCTAATGCGTCTCTCGGAAAATATAACTATTTTGGGATTTATAATCGTGACAATTGATAGTCGGCTTTTGGAAAATATTTCTGCGGCACAACTAGAGCAAAAACTTTTCAATTCAGGGGTGTCTTCAATGGGAAATATACAATTTAATACACTTCCACATGGGAGGGTGAATACAAATATGAAATTATATTTCATTTATAATAATTCACAATACCACCCAGTCAGCACGATACTCGTCTAGATCAAATGGTGGTGGGGGGGTCTAAAACAACATCTCAAAAGAGTTAAATTTTTTGAAATATTTCTAAAGCTTTATTATTTATGAGTCGTCGGCATAGACGTCTTAAACGTCTTGGACAAAATCACGCCCATAGCCAAGGGTGTGGAAATAAATTACAAATTTCCTCACGAATCGAAATACACTTTAAGATGTTACGGATCCTATGGTTTCGAAAAACGGTTTGCAAAATTCTTTAAAAATTAGTGGCGAAATCACGTCTTTTAATGTTTTGGCCAAATTTTAATTATAATTCACCCCTGATATTTAAAAGTTAAGATTTGACAATTTAACAATTGGACAATTCGACAGTTTCACAGTTGACAAATTAACATTTGTCAGTTGGCCAATTTGACTGTTGGACATTTGAGATTTAACAGTTTCATATTTGACTGTTTAACAATTTAACATTTGGCATTTGACAGTGGGACATTAGGGATTTGACGGTGTGTCATTTGAGTTTTGACAGTTGAAATTTGGATAATGTGACAGTTTCACTTTGGAGATTTAACCTTTTGACGGTTTGACAACTTATCAGTTTCACATCAGACAATATGAGATTTGACAGTTTGCCATATGACCACTTCACATTTGAAGTGTGACTGTCTGACAACGTGAAAGTTTTACATTTCACAAGTTGATATTTGAGATTTGACAGTTTGACATATGGCCACTTGACATTTGACATATGTATGTCAAAGTTGAAAGTTTGACAATGTGACAGTTTCACATTTCACACATGACCATTTGACATTAGAAATTTGATTGTTGGACAATATGAGTGTTTCACAGTTGTCAATTTTACGGTTGAGAATTGACAGTTTGACATCTGGCCACTTGACATATGCCAAAGTTGAAAGTTTGTCAATGTGACAGTTTCACATTTGAGAGTTGTCTAACTGAAGGTTTTGTAATTTAACAGTTTCACATTTGGCAGTTTGACATATAGCCACTTGACATTTGACAGGTTGAGATTTGACAGTTTTACATATGACCACTTGACATTTGAAGTGTGACTGTTTGACAATTTTAATGTTTCAAATTTGTCAAACTGAAATTTGACAGTTTGACATATGGTCACTTGACATTAGAAATTTGACTGTTTGACAACATGAGTGTTTCACAGTTGACAAGTTGACATTTAAGATTTGACAGTTTGACATATGGTCACTTGACATATGTCAACGTTAAAAGTTTGGCAATGTGGCAGTTTCACATTTGACAATTTGACGGTTTAACGTTTGCAGCTTTGACATATGGTCAATTGACATTTGACAGGTTGAGATTTGACAGTTTGACAATTTTATGGTTGAGATTTGACAGATGACCACTTGACATTATAAATTTATAAGTTTCACATTTGACTCTTTGACAATTTTTAATTTTCACATTTGACAAACTGAGATTTGACAGTTTGACACATGACCACTTGACATTAGAAATTTTACTGTTTGACAACATGAGTATTTCACAGTGGAGATTTGACAGTTTTAGATATGATAGTTTGACAATTTGATGGATGAGATTTGACAGATGACCACATGACATTAGAAATTTATAAGTTTCACATTTGACAAACTGACATTTGAGATTTGACAGTTTAACAGTTTTAAATTTGTCATTTCAGGTTTGATAATTTAAAATTTCACATTTGACAAATTGAGATTTAAAATTTGGCGGTTTGGCATTTGACAAAATGACATTTGAGATTTGACAGTTTGACATATAGCTACTTGACGTTTGACAGTTTGACATATGACCACATGGCATTTGAGGGTTTGACAATTTGACTTTGTGATCATTTGAGATATTGATATTTGACAGTTTGAATTTGAATGTTTGACAATTCGATATATGACAGTTGGACATTTGACATATTGTCATTTGAGATTTGACAACTTAACAGTTTGACATATGACAACATGACATTTGACAGATTAATGTTTGGCAATTTGACAGTTTGGGATTTGACATATGTTTTACAGTTAAAATTGGACATTTGCCTATTTGTCAAATGGAATTTGACAGTTTAAAATTTTACATATGACCACACGATATTTGACAGTTGGACATGTGATATTTGACAGTTCGATAATTTGACTGCTCGACAATTGGAGTGTTTAACAATTTGACATTTGGCGGTCTCACAATTTGACACTTTCACATTTTTATATTTGCCGAGTTAAACCCCAGATATCTGTTGGAAGGAATTAAGCTGACTTCACTCCCAAAGGTCACGGATTTGTTATTGCCACCGATTCTAGGTCATTATGATGACGTTGCCTTTCGGGTTGCTGTTTAAACCAGAGTTCCACTTATAAAATCGTTTACTTTGTTTATCACAGCAATTTCCTCGAACAGAATCCCGTTTAAACGTTTTGATCTTCTTTATGGCGAAGTAAGCACTGCCCCAACTGATCTTTAAAATCTGATTATAGCATTTTGTTCATTCACTTGAAACAATCTACACCTCTTTTTTTCTATCGTTTCGTTGGAATTCTTTGCGATTTGATTTTCGAATATTTTTTTTTTGCCCCCCGATTGTTTGTTTGTTCAAGTGCTTAAATCCTCTTCAACGCCAGAGCAAAACGAGAAATCGAATCGAATCGAATCGTCGACATTAGGAAGAGGTAGGAACAAGAGTAAGACAATTGCAATGATTTCATTTGTGGCAAAAGTGGGAAAACTGCAACAACATGATAAAAATTCATTCATACACCGATGAAGAGCAAAGGGAAACAAAACAGGGACATGTCTATGGAAGACAGCGTTTCCCCTGCCTCCTGTAACCACTCTAAGCACAACACAGACTCCGTCGTGTGTGATAGTGACTCTAACGAGATATTGCAGAAAAACTAAAAACCAGCGAATGCGGGAAAATAAAACACTCACTCGACGCTCGCTCACACACAAACACACACGTACACACATGCAAACGTACCTACAGATGAAGAGCAAAGGAGCTTAAAATGTTTTTGTTGCTTTTATCAATCGTCAGACGTTTTTGTAGTATGTTTTCCAAAAAAAAAAAACGCAAAAAGTGAAACTAACAATATGCATTTGCTAGCTCAGAATGTATCACACTCCGGGGAAATGAGGAGAAAATGGAATGGAAATTTTTATAGAAAACAGTGTACACACACACACACACCCTACTTCAATAGCAAAGTATTGTTTTCGCAAAAGACACATACAGACAAAAAAAAAAAAAAACAACAACCAACAGATACCCAAGGCTGGTGTGCTGGGTCGGGCGAAGGGGTGACAAAATCCTTTTTAGCAGAAAAATCTAGAGACAAAAGTGCATTCGGGTTACAAACACGTACATACGTAGACATGTACTTTCGTTGGTAATTGTGAGTCAAGAATAAATACACATAGAATGAATGTATGGCACGGCAACAGCAATGAAGAAACGATCGAACAAACAAACCAAACAACCAACCCAACCAAAGAAACGAAGAAAAATGCAAAAAGTTACAAAAATATCAAACACCTTGTTCCGTTTCCGTATCCTCTTTGTTGCTGCTTATGGGTATTTTCTGTGATTCAACCAAGGAATATGAGCACTCACACTAACACACACACACACCGAAACACTCATGCATACAGACATGTGTAGTTATGCGTTTGTGTGTGAGTCAGTGTCGGCAACTTCTTGAGCCAAACTTTAGCGTATATCTGTGTGTTTGTCGGTTATAAACAAACGATGGAAAATTATTTATTTTATTGTCAGCATCTCGGAGATACACATACGTGGGGAGACATATCGAACGTGTTCTAATGTGTTCTGAAAATAGCGGCAGTCGCCCCTCCACTACTCTCTTTCTAGACTCCGAGCTCTTGGGATGGGTCCCGAAGTCGTAGTTTGGCTTCATTTTTGTTGGTGGCTGAAGGAGTTATCAACTAAAGTGAATCCTTGGGATTTTTATTTCGATGGTGAAGGTAATTTTGGGTAAAGAGGCACCTGGAAAAGTCCTTGTTCATTCAATAGATATTTTAACGCTATCTCTTCGTCAAGTATCCTGGTCCCCGATGCTACAACATTTAGCTGGAATACGTGGCTAACCAGAGACTCTTAACCGTTTATTGTGTATTATGACCGGTTGCCTCACTATAGCAACAAAATAGTACTTCAGCCGAACTGTTCGTATGTGGAATAATCTTTCAGCCGGTGTTTTTCCTGCCGTCTATGTCATTCTGAAATTCAAGACAAACTTCAACAACCACTGCTGCCACATTCCTCCCTCTAATAGCCGCATTTCCTGGCTATGAAAAATGCCCATAGAAAAAAATTATGAATGCCCCAAATGAAGAATTCCCCAAAAGAAATGACAAATTTCCCTTAACAGACCAATATGAAAATTCCCCAAAAATTCTGAAAAATACCCAAAACAATTTATGAAAAATTACCCAATACAAAATTCCCCGAATATTATAATATTCCCCAAAATAATTGAAAAATCCCCGCCTAAAGCCCAATATGAAAATTTCCCCAAAAATTCTAAAAAATCCCCTAACAATTTATGAAAAATTACCCAATGCAAAATTCGCCAAAATCTTCCCGAAAAATTATGAAAAACTCCCCAATTTTTCTTGCGGAATTTTTCTTAACCCTTCGTCAGGCACATATTTTGAACCCTTAGTTCTGGCACATGGTGTCTGGCCAGACCCCTATACATTTACATGCATTTGTGTGGAAATAAGGGCTGTTTGCCGTTAAATTGTTTACTAAGATAGGAAAATATTTGTTATATTTTGTGTTTCTATTTCTTTTTACTATGTTATTAGCTACCTGAGGAAGAAAAAATAGACCTGAAAAAATCTTTGGAATGAAAAGGGCAACAATTTTTTTGTTCTATATATATTTCTCTTTATTATTATTATTTATGAAGAATACATTGAATTTTTTTATTCAGAATTTTGCGGAAGGCAACAAAAACATAAAAATTCTCCTTTTGAATGTTGCTGACAAACAGGATTGTTGCATTTGCAGCAAAAAAAAGCGTGTCTTACGGCGTATTGTGTCACCTTGCTGCAGGCAAATTCTGCAATCTTTTTTTTGGCAGCTAATGTGTCTGGACCACTGCGTGAAGCCACATTAAGGTTTGCTATATTGAGAGGTCTCCCAAAGTACGCTTCAAATGCTGTACGAGTTGTTGGTTGAGCCACAATGTGCGGATTATTGGTGCGATTTTCAACGTTTATTTGGCTTTTTGTCCTGTTCCAAGAACGTTTTTTTCAATTATTAATTTATACATCGAAAGCCAACAATATTTTGGGAGATTACCTGAAATTACAGCCATGTACCTAAAATAGAAGTATGCCAAATTGAAGCATGAAAATGAAATATGTCTGGCCAGAACCATGTGCCAGTTCGAGGGTTAACGAAATTTTTGTATGAGATTTTTTGTGGAATTTTTTTTTGGGCGCATTTCATTAAAAAAGAACCTGTGGTGGCCCCGGAATTTGTTGCTGATAAACAATCAACTTCAAGAAGACGACCTTGCCTACATTTGGCCACATTTCGTCTATGCCAAGCGTTTTTAGAACCGACTCAAGGATGTTCCCATACAAATTGCGGAAAATCCTTGAGCCTGAAACCCAAGAGTGCTTACGTTCTGCTGCTACTCTATGACATCGCAGTGGAGGACTTCGAGGAGGTCGAAAATTATCAATACCGACGTCATGAGAAATTTATCAAAAGCGACGAGATCAGAACCTATGTGTGCAGTGAGAGCTCCAATCTCCCCCAACAAAAAATAAACAATAAGAAATAAGAATAAGAAAGAATTTTCCAAAATAATTGGGAAAACTTCCCAAAAGGCCAACATGAAAATCTGAAAATTCCCACAAATAATTTATGAAAAAATTCCCCAATGAAAAATCGGAGATAATGCTTCCAATTGGTTACCCCATTAAAAACAGTGCACTATGGCCATCAGCTGATTTAGGAGATGTCACGAACAATTGTTGACTTAAATGGATCCAACAGGACTGTACATCTCAAACGACAATTGACATTTCGCAGTTGACAGGCCACCAATTACATTTGTTCTGACGTAGATGCAACCTTAACTGTTCAGAGGTTATCAAGGCATTGGTAAAAAATGAAACTTAACTTAATTTCGTTTAAGTGCCACAAACTTGCAGTTATGCATCATTAACTACCACCATTTGGCAGATAACCGCTAGCAGATCGCTCAAGCAGAACCTCTTTAATTTTATTTTTTTTTATTTTTAAAAGGAGAGCAAGACAATGGAGTTTTAAGAGAGAAAAAGCATTGCTGTGTTTTCTAGTGTTTAGATTTTCGCGTGATTGCTAAGGTTGCAACGGTTTCCAATGAAAAGAGAGTGATTTTTTTAAGGTTGTCTGAAGTCACGGCGTAATGTGCAGTATTTTTTTTAATATTTCTATTTGATATTTCTATGTAGTTATCTTGTTAGCAATTTTTTTCAATTTTTTATTTTCAACACATTTGTTTATTTTTTTGGTTAAAAAAAATCAATTCCCGTAGTTTTTCCGTGTTTTTTCCAAAAAGGATCCATTTCTCCCAGCCTCAGCTATCCCTGGATCACTCTCGTTGACTTTTTGTAGGCCATGTGTCATTTGGTTAAACATTTACTAAAGCAGCTACTTTATCGTGTCCCTACTGCGAAAAAGACGTAAACGCCAAAAAGAAAATTTTTCAAAAAAGGTTTTTTTTTTGTCTGTTCCAATACACCAATCTGAACCAAAGCTACATGAGAATTAGGAGTGAAAGGTACAACAAGGGAGAAGTCTATTTGTGGATCTCCGACTTTTCATTATAAGTCGAATGGATCCAAACGCTCAAGCCAAAAAGGCGTTTGAAGACAACTACCAGAAAAGGTGCAGGCAGGGAAGACCGAGACTCCGGTGGAGGGACCAAGAGGAAGAAGACATGAAGATTCTTGGTATCAGGAACTAGAGAAGCCAAGCAGAAAACATTTTAAGACCAACAACAGGTTGTAGAGCCAACCTAATTAAGTAATACATCTTCTAAGAAGGTGGACATTTTCGAAATTATAAAAGGGCTGGCTGCTGGTTTAATTTTTTGGTACACTGGCGACTTGCGATCACGAGCGCTACACAGTTTTCAAATTCCGCTTGTAACAAAACCATTAAAAAAAAAACTGTGCAACTTTTACAGGAAATGCTGTTTCTTTTCTTTTTTTTTTGTTAAATTTTCCGCACAATTTTTGAATAATTTTCTGGCCAGCGGAAATTAACAAATACCTACAATACGTAAGCGTCAGTGTGCGATTTTAAAAATTTTGCAGAAAAAACCGGGCTGAGCCAATTGTTCTATGGCGACGACAACATTCTGACAATATTTATCACTTCCGCCAAACCCCTCCTAACTGCATATGGAGGAAGTGGTGCGCTTTGGTGAGAAAATCAACAATATTTGAAACAAAACAACAAAAATGGAAAACAAGGACAGGAACAACAAGAAACTGTTGTATACAACACAAAGATAATGGAAAATTGTGGTTTTTCTCCTCTTTTTCCTGCTTACGAATGTTATAAATTTCGCACACAACAAGAAGTAGTAGATAAAAACGCAAAGGACAACAACAACAAAAACAAAACAAACAAAAACCTACAACCAAAAGAGAGAGAGAGAGGGGGGGTTTTTCTGCCATCTATAAATCTTTAAGTAAATCTTAAAACAAAATCTATAACAACACAACTGAAACTGGTTGAAATATTCAACAAAAAAAAAACAAAAAATGCCTCAAGACACCCGGAAACTAAACCATCACGAAATGAAAGGAGGAGCCCAAGAAGCCAAGACAGAAAACAAACAGCAACAAAAAAAAAATATGATTAGTTTTATCGAAAAGTGGTCAAATGAATAATGCCGCCACAGGAAATACATGCACACATGTCCCAACATGGCTGTGGACACTTTTTCCATGTAACCACTATCGTGCCACGATGGACACGATGGGAAAATATGAACAGGGGGCAAGGGAAGCAGACGATGATTTAATAATCACCCAAATGAAGCATACTTTTGGGATTAAAATGAAACATACTTTAAGGAGTTTTTCCCCTCTTAACTCTCCCCATCCCGCAGCCGCTCTGTTGGTTTCTTCACATCTCTGTGAAAATGTGGTTAGATATAAGCCGTTTAAGAGCAGCAGCTTATCAGTCACAAAGCAGGATTTGCCTGGCAAAAACAGATGCTTTGAAATCTCACCAAGACTAAAGCACTGATAGACATTTTTATCGAGCATCCCAAAGTATGTCGATTTTATGCCACAAACAGAGTTCTGTGCAAGTGTCGCTGCTGTCGATTGCTGCACATGCATACAAGTACTTTGGGGAGTTATGCCCGTCTCTATGCCAAAGACGGCTCCGTTATGCTAGACATTATGTCGCCAGGAAATTAGAACGATTTGAATAGAATTGAATAATAATAAAAAAAAGTTACTATCCATAATGAGACCTACCTACCTACGTAGACATCTATGCTGTCTTATGTGTAAATGTTTTAAACTCTTGCAAATTCTCTCAGGTGCATTTAAATGAAAGGAAACATGTTCCTGTAATAGCAGAGACGGAATAGGCGGGGAACTTCTCTCAACTCTGTGGGATGTACTCGATATCATTTGAATCCCCACAGACCGGGCCTTGTTGGTTAGTGTCGGCTGCGAAGGGTTAATGGTCAGATGTTTTACATGACTTCGAGATTACTCTCTTGCTGCTACAGACCTTGCAATTAGCGAGGAAGCCGAAACAAGCCGCTTAAAATGGAAAATCATAAGGTAATGCTAGGTAGCCCCAACACTGAGTTTGTTGAACAGAAGTTTTGACCGACATGCAACACACACGGCACGATTGTGCAGCAACTTCGTACGACTGGCTTGTGGGTTGTCCAGTTTAAGCTTAGAGACTTCAGCATCACTGACCTTGATGTGTGCGTCTATTCAAAGATATTATTACAAGCTGACCAAATGTTTTTTTTTTAAGTAAACCGCGATGTGGAGCTTTTTATTCAAGTGAAGTTCATTTGCTTCCAAACAAAGTTTATTTGGCTGAAAACTTAAGTCATTTACTATTAAAATTACCTATTTAGACAAAAGCAATAGCGTGTTAGAGAAAGAAAAAAAAACACCCAATAAACTTATTCAATTCAACAAAGTAAATATTTGGGTGCAAAAAAGTCTTTATTTGCAGCTGTTCGCGTTTTTTTTTTTTGCCTCTAAGCCTTTAAGAGTGTAATAATAGCCGTGAGAATATAATAAAAGAATATAGAGATTCACAAATTAAAAAAAAAAATTACTTATACTTATAAGGGGCTTCTTTCCTGCCTTTCTTCCATTTGGTGCTGCTTTGTGAAGCACATTTCGAATCGTAGATGCACTTGCCTTTTTACCCAATTCATTTTCAGCTTTTGGAGCACTTAAAAAGGAATCAGCTTTAATTTTTCTTACAAGAAAACGTTCTTCTGCTTCAGAAAAGATTTTGTTGTGGGCTTGTTTTTGGTTTATTTTGCACCATTTTACAGTTTCTGAAGCGTTTGATAATGTCCTGTACAGTTGAAAGGCTAATGTTAATCATTTTTGAGATTTCGCGCACACTTTTGCCTTGTTCGGCATGATTAATAATATGTCCGTGAAGATAAATTTTAAAATTTAACTAGTCAAGACACAAACCGCCTTTTTAACAGAGCGGGTATAGGGAGTTAACAGAGCCATGTTAAGTGGTTAACAGTGAAAATGCTTATATATATTTACGATTTCTGACCGATCGGACGAAAAAAATAAAAAAAAAAAAAATAATTTAAATAAAACAAGAGCATCCAACAGGGTATGTTTTGGAGTTGACCCTAAAATGAGCATTACTAAGAACATTTGTAACTGGGCATAGAGTGACAAAAGAAGGCCCACTCTGGCTGACTGGAAATAGATGCTGGGTCCACAGTAGTACCATGGATAGCTCTTGTGATTCCAAATCGATCTGTATATCACACTTGTCCAAAAAGTGTTTCAGAACCGATTTATTCAGATTTTTAACTTAAATTTTAAATTTCATGTAAGGCCCACTGTGACGGACTGGAAATAGATGCTGGGTCCACAGTAGTACCATGGATAGCTCTTGTGATTCCAAATCGATTTGTATATCACACTTGTCCAAAAAGTGTTTCAGAACCGATTTATTCAGATTTTTAACTTAAATTTTAAATTTCATGTAAGGCCCACTGTGACGGACTGGAAATAGATGCTGGGTCCACAGTAGTACCATAGATAGCTCTTGTGATTCCAAATCGATCTGTATATCACACTTGTCCAAAAAGTGTTTCAGAACCGATTTATTCAGATTTTTAACTTAAATTTTAAATTTCATGTAAGGCCCACTGTGACGGACTGGAAATAGATGCTGGGTCCACAGTAGTACCATGGATAGCTCTTGTGATTCCAAATCGATCTGTATATCACACTTGTCCAAAAAGTGTTTCAGAACCGATTTATTCAGATTTTTAACTTAAATTTTAAATTTCATGTAAGGCCCACTGTGACGGACTGGAAATAGATGCTGGGTCCACAGTAGTACCATGGATAGCTCTTGTGATTCCAAATCGATCTGTATATCACACTTGTCCAAAAAGTGTTTCAGAACCGATTTATTCAGATTTTAGACTTAAATTTTAAATTTCATGTACGGCCCACTGTGACGGACTGGAAATAGATGCTGGGTCCACAGTAGTACCATGGATAGCTCTTGTGATTCCAAATCGATCTGTATATCACACTTGTCCAAAAAGTGTTTCAGAACCGATTTATTCAGATTTTAGACTTAAATTTTAAATTTCATGTAAGGCCCACTGTGACGGACTGGAAATAGATGCTGGGTCCACAGTAGTACCATAGATAGCTCTTGTGATTCCAAATCGATCTGTATATCACACTTGTCCAAAAAGTGTTTCAGAACCGATTTATTCAGATTTTTAACTTAAATTTTAAATTTCATGTAAGGCCCACTGTGACGGACTGGAAATAGATGCTGGGTCCACAGTAGTACCATGGATAGCTCTTGTGATTCCAAATCGATCTGTATATCACACTTGTCCAAAAAGTGTTTCAGAACCGATTTATTCGGATTTTTAACTTAAATTTTAAATTTCATGTAAGGCCCACTGTGACGGACTGGAAATAGATGCTGGGTCCACAGTAGTACCATGGATAGCTCTTGTGATTCCAAATCGATCTGTATATCACACTTGTCCAAAAAGTGTTTCAGAACCGATTTATTCAGATTTTTAACTTAAATTTTAAATTTCATGTAAGGCCCACTGTGACGGACTGGAAATAGATGCTGGGTCCACAGTAGTACCATGGATAGCTCTTGTGATTCCAAATCGATCTGTATATCACACTTGTCCAAAAAGTGTTTCAGAACCGATTTATTCAGATTTTTAACTTAAATTTTAAATTTCATGTAAGGCCCACTGTGACGGACTGGAAATAGATGCTGGGTCCACAGTAGTACCATGGATAGCTGTTGTGATTCCAAATCGATCTGTATATCACACTTGTCCAAAAAGTGTTTCAGAACCGATTTATTCAGATTTTTAACTTAAATTTTAAATTTCATGTAAGGCCCACTGTGACGGACTGGAAATAGATGCTGGGTCCACAGTAGTACCATGGATAGCTCTTGTGATTCCAAATCGATCTGTATATCACACTTGTCCAAAAAGTGTTTCAGAACCGATTTATTCAGATTTTAGACTTAAATTTTAATTTTTCTGTAAGGCCCACTGTGACGGACTGGAAATAGATGCTGGGTCCACAGTAGTACCATGGATAGCTCTTGTGATTCCAAATCGATCTGTATATCACACTTGTCCAAAAAGTGTTTCAGAACCGATTTATTCAGATTTTAGACTTAAATTTTAAATTTCATGTAAGGCCCACTGTGACGGACTGGAAATAGATGCTGGGTCCACAGTAGTACCATGGATAGCTCTTGTGATTCCAAATCGATCTGTATATCACACTTGTCCAAAAAGTGTTTCAGAACCGATTTATTCAGATTTTAGACTTAAATTTTAAATTTCATGTAAGGCCCACTGTGACGGACTGGAAATAGATGCTGGGTCCACAGTAGTACCATGGATAGCTCTTGTGATTCCAAATCGATCTGTATATCACACTTGTCCAAAAAGTGTTTCAGAACCGATTTATTCAGATTTTTTACTTAAATTTTAAATTTCATGTAAGGCCCACTGTGACGGACTGGAAATAGATGCTGGGTCCACAGTAGTACCATGGATAGCTCTTGTGATTCCAAATCGATCTGTATATCACACTTGTCCAAAAAGTGTTTCAGAACCGATTTATTCAGATTTTAGACTTAAATTTTAATTTTTCTGTAAGGCCCACTGTGACGGACTGGAAATAGATGCTGGGTCCACAGTAGTACCATGGATAGCTCTTGTGATTCCAAATCGATCTGTATATCACACTTGTCCAAAAAGTGTTTCAGAACCGATTTATTCAGATTTTAGACTTAAATTTTAAATTTCATGTACGGCCCACTGTGACGGACTGGAAATAGATGCTGGGTCCACAGTAGTACCATGGATAGCTCTTGTGATTCCAAATCGATCTGTATATCACACTTGTCCAAAAAGTGTTTCAGAACCGATTTATTCAGATTTTAGACTTAAATTTTAAATTTCATGTAAGGCCCACTGTGACGGACTGGAAATAGATGCTGGGTCCACAGTAGTACCATAGATAGCTCTTGTGATTCCAAATCGATCTGTATATTACACTTGTCCAAAAAGTGTTTCAGAACCGATTTATTCAGATTTTTAACTTAAATTTTAAATTTCATGTAAGGCCCACTGTGACGGACTGGAAATAGATGCTGGGTCCACAGCAGTACCATGGATAGCTCTTGTGATTCCAAATCGATCTGTATATCACACTTGTCCAAAAAGTGTTTCAGAACCGATTTATTCGGATTTTTAACTTAAATTTTAAATTTCATGTAAGGCCCACTGTGACGGACTGGAAATAGATGCTGGGTCCACAGTAGTACCATGGATAGCTCTTGTGATTCCAAATCGATCTGTATATCACACTTGTCCAAAAAGTGTTTCAGAACCGATTTATTCAGATTTTTAACTTAAATTTTAAATTTCATGTAAGGCCCACTGTGACGGACTGGAAATAGATGCTGGGTCCACAGTAGTACCATGGATAGCTCTTGTGATTCCAAATCGATCTGTATATCACACTTGTCCAAAAAGTGTTTCAGAACCGATTTATTCAGATTTTTAACTTAAATTTTAAATTTCATGTAAGGCCCACTGTGACGGACTGGAAATAGATGCTGGGTCCACAGTAGTACCATGGATAGCTCTTGTGATTCCAAATCGATCTGTATATCACACTTGTCCAAAAAGTGTTTCAGAACCGATTTATTCAGATTTTAGACTTAAATTTTAATTTTTCTGTAAGGCCCACTGTGACGGACTGGAAATAGATGCTGGGTCCACAGTAGTACCATGGATAGCTCTTGTGATTCCAAATCGATCTGTATATCACACTTGTCCAAAAAGTGTTTCAGAACCGATTTATTCAGATTTTAGACTTAAATTTTAAATTTCATGTAAGGCCCACTGTGACGGACTGGAAATAGATGCTGGGTCCACAGTAGTACCATGGATAGCTCTTGTGATTCCAAATCGATCTGTATATCACACTTGTCCAAAAAGTGTTTCAGAACCGATTTATTCAGATTTTTTACTTAAATTTTAATTTTTCTGTAAGGCCCACTGTGACGGACTGGAAATAGATGCTGGGTCCACAGTAGTACCATGGATAGCTCTTGTGATTCCAAATCGATCTGTATATCACACTTGTCCAAAAAGTGTTTCAGAACCGATTTATTCAGATTTTAGACTTAAATTTTAAATTTCATGTAAGGCCCACTGTGACGGACTGGAAATAGATGCTGGGTCCACAGTAGTACCATGGATAGCTCTTGTGATTCCAAATCGATCTGTATATCACACTTGTCCAAAAAGTGTTTCAGAACCGATTTATTCAGATTTTAGACTTAAATTTTAAATTTCATGTAAGGCCCACTGTGACGGACTGGAAATAGATGCTGGGTCCACAGTAGTACCATGGATAGCTCTTGTGATTCCAAATCGATCTGTATATCACACTTGTCCAAAAAGTGTTTCAGAACCGATTTATTCAGATTTTTTACTTAAATTTTAAATTTCATGTAAGGCCCACTGTGACGGACTGGAAATAGATGCTGGGTCCACAGTAGTACCATGGATAGCTCTTGTGATTCCAAATCGATCTGTATATCACACTTGTCCAAAATGTGTTTCAGAACCGATTTATTCAGATTTTTAACTTAAATTTTAAATTTCATGTAAGGCCCACTGTGACGGACTGGAAATAGATGCTGGGTCCACAGTAGTACCATGGATAGCTCTTGTGATTCCAAATCGATCTGTATATCACACTTGTCCAAAAAGTGTTTCAGAACCGATTTATTCAGATTTTTAACTTAAATTTTAAATTTCATGTAAGGCCCACTGTGACGGACTGGAAATAGATGCTGGGTCCACAGTAGTACCATGGATAGCTCTTGTGATTCCAAATCGATCTGTATATCACACTTGTCCAAAAAGTGTTTCAGAACCGATTTATTCAGATTTTAGACTTAAATTTTAAATTTCATGTAAGGCCCACTGTGACGGACTGGAAATAGATGCTGGGTCCACAGTAGTGTATATCACACTTGTCCAAAAAGTGTTTCAGAACCGATTTATTCAGATTTTTTACTTAAATTTTAAATTTCATGTAAGGCCCACTGTGACGGACTGGAAATAGATGCTGGGTCCACAGTAGTACCATGGATAGCTCTTGTGATTCCAAATCGATCTGTATATCACACTTGTCCAAAAAGTGTTTCAGAACCGATTTATTCAGATTTTTAACTTAAATTTTAAATTTCATGTAAGGCCCACTGTGACGGACTGGAAATAGATGCTGGGTCCACAGTAGTACCATGGATAGCTCTTGTGATTCCAAATCGATCTGTATATCACACTTGTCCAAAAAGTGTTTCAGAACCGATTTATTCAGATTTTTAACTTAAATTTTAAATTTCATGTAAGGCCCACTGAGACGGACTGGAAATAGATGCTGGGTCCACAGTAGTGTATATCACACTTGTCCAAAAAGTGTTTCAGAACCGATTTATTCAGATTTTTTACTTAAATTTTAAATTTCATGTAAGGCCCACTGTGACGGACTGGAAATAGATGCTGGGTCCACAGTAGTACCATGGATAGCTCTTGTGATTCCAAATCGATCTGTATATCACACTTGTCCAAAAAGTGTTTCAGAACCGATTTATTCAGATTTTAGACTTAAATTTTAAATTTCATGTAAGGCCCACTGTGACGGACTGGAAATAGATGCTGGGTCCACAGTAGTACCATGGATAGCTCTTGTGATTCCAAATCGATCTGTATATCACACTTGTCCAAAAAGTGTTTCAGAACCGATTTTTGGACAAGTGTGATATACAGATCGATTTGGAATCACAAGAGCTATCAATGGTACTACTGTGGACCCAGCATCTATTTCCAGTCCGTCACAGTGGGCCTTACATGAAATTTAAAATTTAAGTTAAAAATCTGAATAAATCGGTTCTGAAACACTTTTTGGACAAGTGTGATATACAGATCGATTTGGAATCACAACAGCTATCCATGGTACTACTGTGGACCCAGCATCTATTTCCAGTCCGTCTCAGTGGGCCTTACATGAAATTTAAAATTTAAGTTAAAAATCTGAATAAATCGGTTCTGAAACACTTTTTGGACAAGTGTGATATACAGATCGATTTGGAATCACAAGAGCTATCCATGGTACTACTGTGGACCCAGCATCTATTTCCAGTCCGTCACAGTGGGCCTTACATGAAATTTAAAATTTAAGTTAAAAATCTGAATAAATCGGTTCTGAAACACTTTTTGGACAAGTGTGATATACAGATCGATTTGGAATCACAAGAGCTATCTATGGTACTACTGTGGACCCAGCATCTATTTCCAGTCCGTCACAGTGGGCCTTACATGAAATTTAAAATTTAAGTTAAAAATCCGAATAAATCGGTTCTGAAACACTTTTTGGACAAGTGTGATATACAGATCGATTTGGAATCACAAGAGCTATCCATGGTACTACTGTGGACCCAGCATCTATTTCCAGTCCGTCACAGTGGGCCTTACATGAAATTTAAAATTTAAGTTAAAAATCTGAATAAATCGGTTCTGAAACACTTTTTGGACAAGTGTGATATACAGATCGATTTGGAATCACAAGAGCTATCTATGGTACTACTGTGGACCCAGCATCTATTTCCAGTCCGTCACAGTGGGCCTTACATGAAATTTAAAATTTAAGTCTAAAATCTGAATAAATCGGTTCTGAAACACTTTTTGGACAAGTGTGATATACAGATCGATTTGGAATCACAAGAGCTATCTATGGTACTACTGTGGACCCAGCATCTATTTCCAGTCCGTCACAGTGGGCCTTACATGAAATTTAAAATTTAAGTCTAAAATCTGAATAAATCGGTTCTGAAACACTTTTTGGACAAGTGTGATATACAGATCGATTTGGAATCACAAGAGCTATCTATGGTACTACTGTGGACCCAGCATCTATTTCCAGTCCGTCACAGTGGGCCTTACATGAAATTTAAAATTTAAGTTAAAAATCTGAATAAATCGGTTCTGAAACACTTTTTGGACAAGTGTGATATACAGATCGATTTGGAATCACAAGAGCTATCTATGGTACTACTGTGGACCCAGCATCTATTTCCAGTCCGTCACAGTGGGCCTTACATGAAATTTAAAATTTAAGTCTAAAATCTGAATAAATCGGTTCTGAAACACTTTTTGGACAAGTGTGATATACAGATCGATTTGGAATCACAAGAGCTATCCATGGTACTACTGTGGACCCAGCATCTATTTCCAGTCCGTCACAGTGGGCCTTACATGAAATTTAAAATTTAAGTCTAAAATCTGAATAAATCGGTTCTGAAACACTTTTTGGACAAGTGTGATATACAGATCGATTTGGAATCACAAGAGCTATCCATGGTACTACTGTGGACCCAGCATCTATTTCCAGTCCGTCACAGTGGGCCTTACATGAAATTTAAAATTTAAGTTAAAAATCTGAATAAATCGGTTCTGAAACACTTTTTGGACAAGTGTGATATACAGATCGATTTGGAATCACAAGAGCTATCTATGGTACTACTGTGGACCCAGCATCTATTTCCAGTCCGTCACAGTGGGCCTTACATGAAATTTAAAATTTAAGTTAAAAATCTGAATAAATCGGTTCTGAAACACTTTTTGGACAAGTGTGATATACAGATCGATTTGGAATCACAAGAGCTATCTATGGTACTACTGTGGACCCAGCATCTATTTCCAGTCCGTCACAGTGGGCCTTACATGAAATTTAAAATTTAAGTTAAAAATCTGAATAAATCGGTTCTGAAACACTTTTTGGACAAGTGTGATATACAGATCGATTTGGAATCACAAGAGCTATCTATGGTACTACTGTGGACCCAGCATCTATTTCCAGTCCGTCACAGTGGGCCTTACATGAAATTTAAAATTTAAGTTAAAAATCTGAATAAATCGGTTCTGAAACACTTTTTGGACAAGTGTGATATACAAATCGATTTGGAATCACAAGAGCTATCCATGGTACTACTGTGGACCCAGCATCTATTTCCAGTCCGTCACAGTGGGCCTTACATGAAATTTAAAATTTAAGTTAAAAATCTGAATAAATCGGTTCTGAAACACTTTTTGGACAAGTGTGATATACAGATCGATTTGGAATCACAAGAGCTATCCATGGTACTACTGTGGACCCAGCATCTATTTCCAGTCCGTCACAGTGGGCCTTACATGAAATTTAAAATTTAAGTTAAAAATCTGAATAAATCGGTTCTGAAACACTTTTTGGACAAGTGTGATATACAGATCGATTTGGAATCACAACAGCTATCCATGGTACTACTGTGGACCCAGCATCTATTTCCAGTCCGTCTCAGTGGGCCTTACATGAAATTTAAAATTTAAGTTAAAAATCTGAATAAATCGGTTCTGAAACACTTTTTGGACAAGTGTGATATACAGATCGATTTGGAATCACAAGAGCTATCCATGGTACTACTGTGGACCCAGCATCTATTTCCAGTCCGTCACAGTGGGCCTTACATGAAATTTAAAATTTAAGTTAAAAATCTGAATAAATCGGTTCTGAAACACTTTTTGGACAAGTGTGATATACAGATCGATTTGGAATCACAAGAGCTATCTATGGTACTACTGTGGACCCAGCATCTATTTCCAGTCCGTCACAGTGGGCCTTACATGAAATTTAAAATTTAAGTTAAAAATCCGAATAAATCGGTTCTGAAACACTTTTTGGACAAGTGTGATATACAGATCGATTTGGAATCACAAGAGCTATCCATGGTACTACTGTGGACCCAGCATCTATTTCCAGTCCGTCACAGTGGGCCTTACATGAAATTTAAAATTTAAGTTAAAAATCTGAATAAATCGGTTCTGAAACACTTTTTGGACAAGTGTGATATACAGATCGATTTGGAATCACAAGAGCTATCTATGGTACTACTGTGGACCCAGCATCTATTTCCAGTCCGTCACAGTGGGCCTTACATGAAATTTAAAATTTAAGTCTAAAATCTGAATAAATCGGTTCTGAAACACTTTTTGGACAAGTGTGATATACAGATCGATTTGGAATCACAAGAGCTATCTATGGTACTACTGTGGACCCAGCATCTATTTCCAGTCCGTCACAGTGGGCCTTACATGAAATTTAAAATTTAAGTCTAAAATCTGAATAAATCGGTTCTGAAACACTTTTTGGACAAGTGTGATATACAGATCGATTTGGAATCACAAGAGCTATCCATGGTACTACTGTGGACCCAGCATCTATTTCCAGTCCGTCACAGTGGGCCGTACATGAAATTTAAAATTTAAGTCTAAAATCTGAATAAATCGGTTCTGAAACACTTTTTGGACAAGTGTGATATACAGATCGATTTGGAATCACAAGAGCTATCCATGGTACTACTGTGGACCCAGCATCTATTTCCAGTCCGTCACAGTGGGCCTTACAGAAAAATTAAAATTTAAGTCTAAAATCTGAATAAATCGGTTCTGAAACACTTTTTGGACAAGTGTGATATACAGATCGATTTGGAATCACAAGAGCTATCCATGGTACTACTGTGGACCCAGCATCTATTTCCAGTCCGTCACAGTGGGCCTTACATGAAATTTAAAATTTAAGTAAAAAATCTGAATAAATCGGTTCTGAAACACTTTTTGGACAAGTGTGATATACAGATCGATTTGGAATCACAAGAGCTATCTATGGTACTACTGTGGACCCAGCATCTATTTCCAGTCCGTCACAGTGGGCCTTACATGAAATTTAAAATTTAAGTTAAAAATCTGAATAAATCGGTTCTGAAACACTTTTTGGACAAGTGTGATATACAGATCGATTTGGAATCACAAGAGCTATCCATGGTACTACTGTGGACCCAGCATCTATTTCCAGTCAGCCAGAGTGGGCCTTCTTTTGTCACTCTATGCCCAGTTACAAATGTTCTTAGTAATGCTCATTTTAGGGTCAACTCCAAAACATACCTTGTTGGATGCTCTTGTTTTATTTAAATTATTTTGTTTTTTTTTTATTTTTTTCGTCCGATCGGTCAGAAATCGTAAATATATATAAGCATTTTCACTGTTAACCACTTAACATGGCTCTGTTAACTCCCTATACCCGCTCTGTTAAAAAGGCGGTTTGTGTCTTGACTAGTTAAATTTTAAAATTTATCTTCACGGACATATTAATAATTAGTTTTCTGATTTCGATGATAGTTTGAACCTTTTGTCTAGAACCCATGATTTTATGTACGTGTAGTCTGCGCACTGAACACAAAATAGTAATGCGGGGATTTCCCCAGGTTGGTTGAGTGTGTGTAGTAATATTGGTTGCATAAATAATACAGCGTTGTAATTATTAGCATGGGTATTACCATCTGTTAGATTTTCCTCTATAATTTAATGTACAGTACATGACATCTAGATTTTTCCGTTGTTTTTTATAGTGCAAAATATACACATTTAAAAAATAAATTTTATGGTAAACAAATTGAAATATATTTTAATTTTTAAAGAATAAAAATATTTTTCCATGGTGTCCGAGTTTGGCTTGGAGTGACTGTACATACATACAAGTAAATTTTTTATATTTATAACCTCCAAACAAGTTCATAATTTGTTTGCTGAAATTGGTTAAAACGGCCATTTTTCCAGCGTGCACGACTTACACGATCGCCGGAAAACCATGAAATTGTAGTTTTGTAAGATTAAACGTTACCTAATCCAGGGAAAGAAACTGACCTGAGAGCCAATATCTATGTTTTTATTGTCCCTTTAAATACAAAGAACCACACGTTGTGTGGCACAAGTGAAGTGTTCTACTGGAAGATGTCAAGCGTCCGAAATCTAATCAACTGTACAGTGTCCTCCATTAGAACAAGTTCCAACAATGCCGATTCTGCCTTCTTGATTCTATAAAAAGAGCCAGTTACATCTCGCTCTGTCCTTCCAGCGAAGTCAATGTCGTCAGCATATGCGAGGAGAATGTGGCCCTTGGTTGTCAGAGTGCCAGTTTTATTAACTTCTGCACTTTCTAATATCTTCTCCATCAGGACATTGAAGAAGTTACACGATGAGTTGTCGCCCTGTCTGTGACCTCTTGCAGAAGTGCATGGCTCGGAGAGGTCACTTTCTATTTGTACTGAAGACCTAGTATCACTCAGTGTCATTCTACAAAGGCGTATAAGTTTTGCTGGTATTTTATACGCAGACATGGTGTCAAATAGTTTTTCTCTTATCGGAGTATCGAAAGCGGCTTAATAACCGATGGAAATATGGTATGTATCGATCTGTTTATTATGAGACTTTTCCAGGATTTGTGGTAGAGAAAAGATTTGCTCGATTGTTGATCTATTCGGCCTGAAGCCACACTGCTAGAATTGGCAAGATTTGGCTTTAATATTTTAAACAATATTCTTGAAAGTATCTTATATGCAATGGATAAGAGACTTATACCGCGGCGCAAACGATCTTGTCTCCTTTTTTATGAATCGGACATAGTACGCTGAGGTTAAAGAAGTAAGTAGGCGCACAGCCGCACAACTTGCATACAACTTGCAGTCGCTTAATCAACGACGAAACGCGTCTACCTATGGTTGTGTATAGTGTAATTTCGCTGACCCATCTCAATTTGACAACAAAATCCATTGATCACGTAGTTGGGTAACTGAATTGAATGTGATGAATTCTTTTGCATTTTACTTAGTTCCAATATTATTTGATAATGAGAATTTTTGCTGGCTTGATTGGCTTAGGTTACGTTACAATGGGGTCATCGCCAGATCATCTCCTTTGCCGATAAATAGAAATAAATTTGTTCAGGATCAGCAAAGAACATAGCCCTCTCTTGTCGAACTAAAATAACACTGTACATTACCCGTATAATACTTGTGATTCTTTATGGCGCCGAAACATGGGTACTTGCGAAAGCAGATGAAGCTGTGCTGGGTGTATTTTAGAGAAAAATCCTAAGCAAAATCTATGGCCCTATCTGCATTAACGAGGAGTATAGGCGTTGAACGATCCGTGAGCTGTATCCCGACACGAAAGTACAGCGATTGCGCTGGCTATGCCATGTCGGCCGAATGAATCCCAACGTTTGAGCCAAAAGGCGTTGGACGACAACTAGCACGGAAGGCGCAGACAGGGAAGATCGAAACTCCGGTGGAGGGAACGAGTGGAAGAAGACTTGAAGATGCTGGGTATCACGAACACGAAGAAGCCAAGCAGAAGACCGAAGTGCTTGGACATTAATTATTAATAATGTCAAGACCAACAACAGGTTGTAGAGCCAATCTAATGAGCCAATCTATGTAAGTAAGTAAGTGACCCGAAGTCACAAACTTTTGTAATTATTATATTTTTCTTAATCATTTAATGTCCAATGGCTCGAACTAGATGAGACTCAGAGCATTACCCTTAACCCTTACAACGAGTCGGATCATTCGATTTTTTACTCATTCGAAAAAAACACGTTTCAAGACTTTTCTCATATTTAATAGTCTCTCACATAAGCGGACACCTAAGGGACTGAGAATTGTGTCCACTTATGAGAGGTGTCCGCTTATGAGAGAATTATACAAGAGGACTGAAGCGGATTGGTACTGAAATAAATGTCCGTTTATGAGAGAGTACACTGCATCAATTATTGCCTTTTATAAACACTGTGCAACAATATCAATTTGAGGGGGGAAAAGAACTGTAAAAAACTGTTGTCCTATCCCATTTTTTTGTGCATCATAACCACCGTGCGACATTATCAAATTGTAAGCATTTTGTTGTTGGTCAATGTCACACCGTGTGTATTTGCTGTTCGCTTTTCTTCGGTTGTTTCCCCCCCCCCCCCCCCCCTGTTCTGTGCTCACTGTTTGTTTGCCCTGGCGCGCCAAAATTTAATTACCAAAATTTTAACGATTTGTTTGTCACATTATGTACAAATTTAAAACACACACACACACACGACATACCCAGTAAGAGGGAAAACCGAAAGAATGAAAGACATGCAGAAAAAAAACTCACCTGTTTTTCACGGGAACGGATGCGGATGATACAGACAACAACAGGACTAGGTGGGTGGGTGTGTGTGTTTGCTGTGATGCTACGACTGGAGATGGAATGTCTCTGTGAGAGGGTTCGGGGTATGGATTTAAATTCGGCTACCGAAATAATGAATATGTTGGGAGGTTATTTGAGTATTTTCCGAATCACAAATATCATTAGGCTCTGCTGTGATATGCATTCGTTAGCAACAGATATTCAGTTGTTTTATTCTTTTTTGAGACAGTCAAGGATGGATTTCGTTTTGAGGATTTTAAATATGAAAATTGAATTTTGTATGGCTCAGTGGGGATTGAACTCGGGTTTTTTCTTTCCTTTTTGGGTGGGTTTAAAAAGACAGCGCCTTTTTTGCGCTCTTTGGCAAAAATAATATAAATTTATTGTTGTTTTAACTGTGGGGTACATATAATGTTATATTTCACTGTCACTTTGTTGTTGTTGTCGCCGAACGTGATGTTGTAGTTTTCCAACGTTTTATTACGTTCACTTTAAAGTTTCCATATGGCGGCACAGCGATGTCTCTGTGCCCACTCTCTCTCACTCTCCACCAGCGAAACAAATTGCGAAAACTTTAATTTTACGTTACGATGGGAAAAGTAGACACGTACGTTTTTGGGGACAAGTCTGAAGCGCGTGAACTATCCGTGGCCCTGATCAGGCGACCTGTACCGTTTCGCGGAGACCATTTGACGAACGACAACGACGACGACTGTGTGCCCTACAAGTTTACAAGAGCGCGAACAATAGAAATCGTATTGGAATGCCAAATAACAACAACATGCAGAGGAACACGAACAAACAGAACCAAAAACTGCAAAAATCATACACAGGCGAGAGGAGAAAAACACGGCGCTACTTTGTGTCGAGAACGAATCACACAATGTTTGCCATAGTCCGTGCACTGGAGTACTCGTGCATCCTTTGTCACGACAACGTAAAGGATCTGTTGAAGCTGTGCTGGTGGGGGGGGTGAGGTTGATGTAGTGTAGTGGTTTTTGTTGTGCTTTTGCAGCGCGCGCGTTTTTTCTTTCTTTTTTTGGTTGTTTGTTCCTTTTTTTCCGTTTGAGACTCAAATCAAGTGTGCCTCACAAAAACAGCCACACACAGCCCAAGGGATTCACTCAGAGTTTAAAAAAACCCCCCCTACAGGATGGTCAGCACAATGGTCATCAGTGACACTAACGTTGGCGGCAGGGCATCAACATCATCATCATCATTATCATCGTGATAAGCATGGACCGCACTGGCTGTTGGCGGTTTTTCACAACAACAACAACAAGAAATCGCACACAATGTCACTAACGCAGTGCGTTGTCATGGCCAACCTTAATAAGCCACACAAATGGCCAAGAACCGACAAAACTACGATTTTTCTGTTCTTGTTTTTTTTTCTATTTTGACTTTCTTTTGTTTAGCTTAAATTCATGGTTTTGGCCACAAATCACAAATGCCTCACGTTATCCTTTGTTTTGCCTTCAACAACAACAATTCTGGCTCTTAGGTATTTCTTTTTGTTTTTTTAATATGAATTTCTTTTTATTCTTGTTCACACACAAGTGTTCACTTTCTACGTTTATCGCGCTATTCAAATATCCCGTTAAATTTCACAAAATATTATCGGAAACCGCAAAAAAAAAAAACATTTATACGTACTTTCATTCAAAAAAAAAATCAGTATGAATGTCTAGCGTTGAATGTTTGCAGGGCGACCGTATGCAAAGACGTCCTCTCAATAACTGAACTTTTTGTATGTGATGTGTGTTCACGAATGCTAAACGAATATTGAAATAAAATCCGACGATAAGGAGAAGAAACACCACAAACACAACAAATAACGAAATACTCGCACACACACACGCACACAACGGAGCAGCATCAGAGAGTCCCCCCCCCATTTCACTCACCTATTCCCTCCCACAACGAACAATAGCAGAGCTCCAACACACTTCCGTACACAAACATTTGTACGGAGGACTAAATGCGAGAGTAGCAATAACAATCTCACTGCTCTGCAGACAAAACATGTTGCGAAATATAGAAGCATCGCATCAGCATCATGCACAGCAACAACAATAATTACATTGGCGACAACAGCAACAACACGAACATTAACAGTATTTCTTATTCTCTGTGTTTTTGTGGAGTATGTGTGGCTGTGTTGTGTTGAGGCGCACACCACAAAGCACGAAGTTTAAACGAAGTTGTGCCAAAGAGGATGCTGCACAGTGTTGTCAATGCAGCGCTTTTTTAAGGCTATCCAACTTTGAGCGCTTGAAATGGAAATGGAAGATGTGGTTCGTTTTGTTGAAAATACATGAGTTTGTTTTACGGATTCCAACCTTCGATGTGGTAACACAGATTTATTTGATAACCGATTTAACATTTGATAGCTGATTTTTGTTTACACTCAGTTCTCTTTACGGAGTTTTAATGTGGATTTGATTTTATGCGGTTTGTGATTTGTCGTTTCGTAGTTGCTTCTTTATTAAATTTTTACATGAACCAGATACAGAAAAAGCCTTGGAAATTAATAAGGAGCTACATCGCATTATGTCTGGCTATCGTGAACAACAGAAACAGTTAAAAAAAAGTCAACAACGCCAAAAACAAAAATACCACATTTTTTCCAACAATGGGGATATTCCAAAATTATGAAAACGATTCTTCACCAGCTGAAAAACGGAGATGATCGTTTCTAAGTTGTGACAGTGATAATATTTAATTATTAGTTAAACGCATTTCAATTCAATATTGTCTATTTTCATTTTTACATTGATATGAAATATGTTTATTTTTCTTAATAAAATCCGCATAAACCGTGATTATACACTCCATCATAGGATGGAGTATATACTAAGTTTGTCATTCCGTTTGCAACACCTCGAAAGAGTGATCTGCGACCCTATAAAGTATATATATTATCGGTCAGTGTAACATTCTAAGACATTCTAGCGATGTCCGTCCGTCTGTTGTCTGTTGAAATCACGATAGAAATCGAACGACCAACGCTAAGAAGCTGAAATTTTGTAGGAAGATGTTTTTTGCCCATAAGCAGGTTAAGTTCGAGAATGGGCAATATCGGACCAAAGGGGAAAAAGTTCCCCTTTACGGGACTAAATATATCCAGGCCATAATCAAATTTTTCAAATATTTTTTTTCACTACATCTACACTAAGTTCATATAATTTATTGAAGGGGAAAAAAATCCCAAAAATGGACGTGCTCATGGGTTCCGTGGACCCTTGGGGCCCAAAAAAGGGCCCATGATAAACATGCGCATATGGGTATCGAAGTGCAACGAAATTTACTCACGAACCCAAATATGCCTTTATTTTCATGATTTGCCTAAATTTTTTGATCCGGTTTCTGGGACTGTCGGGTCACCAGCGGCCCAAAAACCGTCCCTTGACAAACATGGACATATGGGTATCGAAATGCAACGAAATTTTCTCGCGAACCCAAATATGCATTTATTTTCATGATTTGGATAAAATTTGTGATCGGGTTCCTGGGACTATCGGGTCACGAGCGGCCCAAAAACTCAGTTAGTTTTCTTATTTATTGACTTTTTAATGATCCATGATGGAGGGTATATAAGATTCGGCCCGGCCGAACTTACTATTTGTCCACTTGTTTTTACCATTATTTTGTATAAGAATCAGAGGTGTCCCTATTTTTTTCACACGATAAATTTGTATTTTATTTTTAAAACAATGAATTCATAACAATTATAACATATGGAAGGGTACAACAAGAGAAAAACGTTTTAATAGAGTTAAAAAACTAGATTAGGTGATGTAGCCGAGGTCTGCATTCAAAGTTGACTTGCTTTTAGCTAAATTAGCGTCTATTAAACCACTGTCCCCAATTTATTTATTTATTTATTTATTAATTACAATACAAAGTAAATTTATATTATAATTTTGGGTCCAAGGGTAAACCGGGTGACAAAGACCATTTGGCTTGATTTTTGCAGCGACAGACCAAAGCCTCTGGTGGGAATCGAACCCACAACCCCCACTCTGATAGGCAAGCACGCTACCAACTCGCCTACCGGGGCGCTTGCTGTCCCCAATTATTTTTCACAAAACTGTGTAGAAATGTCGTCAAGAAATCTTAACGATTTCTTATCTAATATTTCAAGGGAATTTTAAACTTTGTGTGTGCAGACATTTCCGCAGGAACTCTGTGAGATTTCGTTACGTGAATCTATCAAACACAAATATAACCGGGTTCTTCTGTCAATGTTTTTTTTTGTCTTTTTTTTATTTTGATAAATGTGAAAAGTGGGATCGGAGAATTCGTCAGTAAACAACTGCAGTGCGTGTTAACAGTTTCGTGTGCATAAACAATTGTAAGTTAATAAAAAAATATACACGATGTCGCAAAAAATAAATAAATATAGAAGTGAAATAACTTTAAAATAATTGGAACCCAATTGGATTTCTAGTAGTAACATATTATGAGTAACGATTGTGATTTATAACTGACCACTCATTAATGAAGAGATATAAACTCCATTGAAATATTTAGGTTAGGTTCGAGTGTCCGTCTTTATAATCCGATCCACTTAGACTCTGTAGCCTATTGTGATATCACGGAAACTAGCAAAAACAAACGTATACCTAGTATCCTCATTGAACCATCCTGAACGTTTCAAAAGGCTCTTCAGTCGATCAATATCAGGTCCCCGTTCGGAGCCGGCTTTTAACATTAGGAGGAGGTCAGTTATTATACCGTAAACAGCTCACTTATTAGAGAGTTCCTTCATGGAATGTTAAGGAAAATAAGTAATTAAGTAATACCGATGTTATGTATTAACACTTAGGACCACCCTACACCTGCAAACATGTTTGACCAACACAATGTTTGATATAAAAATATCAAATTAGTTTTGATATACGTCCAACTGACGCTCTCGAACATCAAACAGCACCTTAGACTATCAAATAAATTCGTCAAGCAGCAATGTTTGACCAACATGTATGCAGGTGTAGGGTGATGTTAACGCTCTCGCATTGTGTCTACATATTCATAACAGCGATTGTTTCAATGTATGGGCTGCCGGTTTCCACTTTTAATCGGATATTGTTGAAATGGCCCAACCGAAGCATTCAGTTTGTGGTTTGGCTTGTTTCGAAATAACTTTGGTCGTTTTTTTTTTGTTTTCTTTATTTTGGCATCATTGAAACTTGAGAAGTTAAGCTTTACTGTTGTTGTTCTACTCTCATCGCAGATGTGTTTGTTGTTGTTGATGGTATTACTGGCGGTGCTCCATACTTTTGCTTGGCTAAAGTTTTTCTCAATGCGTCGGATGTGCGTTCGGCTCAGTGTTGCCATAGCACACGTTTTGGTGTTTTTTTTCTGCTAAGGAACTCTGGGGGATTTTCGGTCAATATGCATTACTGTTTTTTTCTCTTAATAACATTGAGTTATTTTTGTGTAATTTCAGTGTTTACGTATAAACTGAAATTTGAAAGGTTTTCAAGGCAAATAATGTTTTTTCATAAAAAATACTGGTTATATCGTAGATAAACACTCATATGCCCTCGGTGGGAAATGTTCAGCAAACGACATGAGTCGTCAGTCCACTGTAAGGTCTTTGGCCCAGGGGAACATAACAGAACATAAACTCTAACTCAGTAATGGGTCTTTGGAGGAGCAGCTGCGCTCTCTGAAAAGCAATAAGATGAATTGTAAATAATATGTTAATCCAAAAAATTTTATAAATAATAAAAAAAAAAATAGAAAAACACACATATGCCCTCGGTGGGAAATGTTCAGCAAACGACATGAGTCGTCAGTCCACTGTAAGATCTTTGGCCCAGGGGATCACAACAGAAACTAACTAAACTCTGTAATGGGTCTTTGGAGGAGCAGCTGCGCTCTCTGAAAAGCAATAAGATGAATTGTAAATAATATGTTAATCAAAAAAAATTTAATAAATAATAAAAAAAAAATACTAAACATACTAAAATAATACTTTTGCAAAAGGCGAGCTACACAGTGTCTGGTTGGGACACCTTTTAAAGCCGCATTACTATTGTAAATCTCCTAATTGTTAGCTCGTCAATAATTTCGTAAGAATATGAAGAATATTTATGTTTTATAAATTTTGTAATCACCAGCAATTTTTTTCAATACAAACAAAACAAACTTTCAAGAAAAGAGATTCTTTCAACTCAGTACATGTCTGAAAAAATCAAAGGCAAAAAATCATCATGGTACCGGATGAACACATGATGGCGCCCAAAGCTTCGATTATGGAGGAGGAGATTTCCTTTTTGATTTTCTCATAACGGACTGTGTAGTGTGATTCAGAAGAATACATCTTGTTGACACCGACAATCCATGACACGCAGTATCGATATTGATGCCACGGTATACAAGGTAAATTGAAGAAACCCTTGACGTTCCCTATCGGTCTTCTCAATACAGAAGGCAACGGGCATATCTTATTAGAAAAAATCGCATATAAAAAAGTTCTTCAAAACACCATGTGTTTACTATCAATTAAACTGTAATTACTTGTAAGAAAAATTCGCATATAACAAAGAAATTTGTGGAATTCTTCGACTTTCTTATATTCGTTATCTGCTGTAGTACGATTGTCATTAATTTTCCTTATTTTGTTGATTTACCCCTTGTTTCAGCAGATATTCACGCTTTTTAACCCCTTTTAAGAATCTCACGGTGTTTGCTCTGGTCAACAACAACATGGCAACACTGTTTGTGTTGTGCTGTGAGTGAGAGTAGTAGCCGCCAGTGCATGTTCGTAACAGTGAGTAGGCGATGTGTGTCGGAATACTCTATGCTTGCTTGACTGTGTATGTGTGTGTTGGTATTGAGAAGTGCCTACGTGAATTGTTACAGCGCCAGACATAACTACGAGACCACCGCGCTATTTATAATGATGCTGATGTCGGCGCTGCTGGTGTTTCAACTTCGGCTGGATAAGCCATCATCGGTGGTGCTCTAACTTTTGTTTGGTGACGACCATCGTCACTGATGGTGCTCACCGTTGGATGGATTTTTTGGGCAATGTTTACTTTTCTCTTTTGGTTTTTTATTTTTGTTGGTTTCGCGGCCACACTTTTTGATGCCTTAACATTGTGTGTGTGTGTGTGAGTGTTTGTGTACAATTGTTGTGACTATAGGACTCGAGTGTCTATGGGTAACGGAAGTTGGAGCATCCGCATCACAGTTGAAATGCTCACCAATTCGCACTTTTACTTAGTTCGTTTGCCGTTGTTGTTGTTGGTAGGTCGTTCAATTATACTGATATACTCGGGTATACGGATAATAATAACAGCAACAACACTACCGAAACAAATGTATAACTTTATATAGGGTTGCCAGATTATATCCGAAAACTTTATATGCTTTTTTTTCAAGGGAAATACCTACATAAAGTGATATCGCTCGTTTACTTCAATAGTGTCACAATTCGAAATACACTTTTTAATTTTTTGCCTTAAATCTCTTTTTTGAGTTGACTTTTGTTCTGCGTTTACTAAAAAATGGAACGATACACGTTTCAACAACGCATTGAAATTATTAAAATTCACTACAAAAATGGGTGAAAATCTTGCAGTCACAGTTCGCTAAACTAAAGTATTTTGGGTCGTCGTGAAGCACTTTGTCGGACAGCAATACAGAAATTGGTGGAAAAATTCGAGCTGTTGGAACAAGATAGTGGTGTGAAGAATAAAACCCGTGCACGTGGCCCAAGAAGAAATGCCCAAAGTGTTGAAGAAAACCCAGGTAAGTCCATTCCTCATGAAAATGATCCGGAATTCCATAGAACAATCATGTTGAATGATGAGGCCCATTTCTACCTCGTTGGCTACGTCATCACGTAAAATTGTCGCATCTGGGGCTCGGAAAACCCAAGAATTATTTTTGAGAAGCCTCTCCATCCTCAACGTGTGAGTGTTTGGTGCGTTTGATGGTCCGGCGGGGTCATTGGACCTTACCTTTTCGAAAATGAGCTTGGATCAACAGTTAAGGTGAATGGATTGCGCTACGCGAGAGATGATTAATGATTGTTTATGGTCGGAGTTGGATGATATTGATCTGGACTACGTTTACTTTCAACAAGACGGCGCTACGTGCCATAAAAGCAACGAAACCATGGCTCTTTTACGGGAAAAGTTTTCGGACCGTGTTATCTCTCGAAGAGGTGATCACAATTGGCCACCGAGATCTTGTGATTTAACACCATGCGACTTCTTCCTTTTGGGTCGATTCAAGACCTAAAGTAATTCGTGAGGCTATCGAGGACATAGGGTCAGCAACGTTGCAATTTGGTTATGGACAATTTCATGAAAAGGATATGGTCCTGTAAGCGGGGTCTTGCTGGCCATTTGGCTGATGTTGTTTTTCATTGTTAACGGCATACCTTCCAATTTGTTATGAAGTAAACATCCGATCAGTTATCTCAAAAAATTTCATTTTCTTTCATTCATAACACCTTTTGTTGGAAAACCATGTACATTCATATGACAGTGGTCCAGTTTCTTCAGGAAACCTATGATTTCCCCCTCCCCCATATTTGCTCAATAAGACGCAATTGAACACTTTAAACGGCTCTCCTGAAAAAAATATATTCTGAGTTGTGACACTATTGAAACGATCTATATTGCAATGTTATGTCCACCTTAAAAAACTATATAGTCCAGTTTTTTAAGTTTGTATAAATTTGTTTTAAGGATTCTGGAAAGCGTAATCAAACATTTTTATAGAATTTTTCTATGATAGTCAACGCTAAAAACATTGGATGAAAGCTCGAATATGGTTAATTTTTAAGTAAACTCGGTCCACGTTTGAATTGAGTAGAGTATCAGAATTCTGCAGGATTTCAAAAATAAAAAATGCTCTATACGGGTTTTTATACATGGGGTCACATCCATCGATCTTAGGTGCCTCTTTTCTATAAAATTTATGTTAAATAAACGAACTATGTGAACTACACAGCGTTGACTTTGGAAACAAGTGTGCATTTTAATCTAAATTTGTTCAAGCGTATAGCGATTCATTTCCTTCCACGGATATACATAAGATTCTGTCAAGATTTTGATCGCGAATGAAAATACGAGATTAACAACATGGCCGTTTCGATTCGACCGTTTCCCAGCTACACCAACTATTTTTTTTAGTAAAACAACAGATAAAATCTGTGAGTTATTGAAGAGGAGTTCCTCTGCTTCTGTAAATATCCTCATACTATTAGGCGCCCTGGTAGGTAGTAGAGAATTGCGCCAGTCGATTTCTAGCCGGCTTCGGCAAGTCGCCGCCGATTTTTGCTAGCCGCCGGCGACAACATCCACGGCTTGAAATAAGCTGCCATACAATTTAAAAATTTAATATTTTGTTTGGTTATTTATGAAAAATAGAATTTTTTTTAAATGTTCTAGTTCGTAAGAATCTGAATCATGCAATTGGACATAAACCAATACCAGCAGTTATTCAAACAAAAAAAAGTGTATTTACAACAAAACAAAAATCGAAGTTGGCAATAAAACCGCAACATCTATGGCAATTGACATACTCAAAAAAAGAATTTATTGCCTAAATTAAATGTGTGTAGTCATTGTTATCAGAATATTCCGTGAATAGTGAAGGGCTAAGTATCTAGTGACTACTGAAATTTATTAAATACAAATTTTGTGTTACTCCTAATTCGCGAAGACAACGTCTACAGCAAATTTGGCAAACCATGTGCGATTCATACACAACAGCGAAACTACATCAAAATTTTGTGAAAGCGCCCACAAAAAAAAAACAAAGGGTACTCTCAGTGGAAAAAACGTGGATATGCGGGCAGACTCTTACAAAATGTTGAGCAATGTAAACATAAGAGCTCATTACAATGATAATTTCGAACCAATTTGCATGTCTTTGAAAACGGAACAGTTTCCACATCCTTATAATCAATTCACCATAGCCAAAAAAAAAAAAAGAATAACAGATTAACTATTTTGGATTAAACGGCAATGAAATCTCATTTGTTAGCGACGGACATTACTAAAGACATTGGTCAAATTAGCTAATATAGTTCTAAGCATTCCAGCAACAAGTGCATCTTCAGACGAGGCTTTTTCTAGTGCAGGAGCACTAATAACAGCAAAAAGGTCATCTTTGAATCCAAACACTGTAAACAGAAAATTATTCATAGACATAAAAAACTGGTGTTTTCTTTAAAGCCGCCGCTCATTTCTAGTTGAGCCACGGCTAATGAAAAAGTAGTCGGCTCCAGATGCCGCCGCCGACAAAAGTTACTCGGCGCAATTCTCTGGTTGGTAGCTTGCTACTCTATCAGCGTGGGGGTTCTGTCGCTGCAAAAATCTAGCCATATGGTCTTTGTCACCCGGTTAACCCTGGTACCCAAAACTAGAATTTGTATTGTAATTAAATAAAAAATAAAATAAATAAAATCCTCATACAATTTTATAATAACGGTCTCTGGTAACCCTATCCCACAAAATACTTCTTTTTGTGGCTCCATAACAAAACTTTCTCTTCTTAACTCTCATTCTCACGAATGCTACAACTCTCTCTCTCTCTCTATATGCTTCTCTGCAAATCTGTTTCTCACCGACCCGTGTGCTTACTCGTGTGTGTGTGCCTGTGTGAAGTACTCTCTGTGTGTGTATGTGTGCGCGCCTTAATTATGGTCAAAACACACACAAAAAATACCAACAACAACCACAACGGCTTCATCTCGAAGGGTGCACACATATAATTTCGATGTTTATGCGAGCGCATTTCTGGTAGGGTGTGCGTACGTATGTGTGTGTGTGTGTGTTCTTTCGTTAATACTGCCGAAAAAGTGTAATAACGAGATGAATGTACGACTATGAATGAATGGATGGATGGATTCTTGAGCGAGTACATTTTTTTCTTCGCCCTAGCGAAAACTTTACTTGAATGCAGAACCGAAGAGGGACCGAAAAGAGGCGGCAGAAAATGAAATGATACACTTAACTTTCTCTTTACTGCTTTAACATCACTAATGCCAACTCTTGCAATGGATAATGATGTTACTCCATACTATATTATGTTCGTTATAGTTGTTTGGAACTGGTACCGTTGCCATAGATGCTCCAGCCATCGTCGTCATCATCATCAAGCAGTGCAGGATTGTTTTGCAACAACCACAACAACAGCAGATTCTATGTGTTAATGCGGACATACGTACATATGTACATCGACAGAACAAGACGAAAATAGTGTTTACAAGGGGATTTGTTACAGAAACAACGAATGGTTGGCTGGCTGAATGACTGACTGAATGAACAACAGGAGCATCAACTGAGTAACAAGACGACTGAACGTGGTGGCTGCTGATGCCGAAGATTAAGAAATCAAGCAATGGATTATGAAAAATGTCTCATTGCAAATTCCTATTTTTGCCTTATTCATCTTTTTTGTTCATCTTCTTCTCTACAAGTTGTTGTTGTGGTTACATTTACCCCTTGCCCCTTGGTCAGATTACAGCAAGTAATTAATGTAGTCGTAGTAATGCAGTCCAATGGGAGAGGAGTCTCGCTAAAGAGGGCGACATTAACCACATACACTAATTAACGTCCTCTTAAAAAGGGAGAAGAATTTGGGTGAAATAAAGGGTTTGCCAACAAGAGGCCGTTAAGAATGAACATCAACATCAGCCAAATGGCCACCACGAAGACGCTTACAGGACCATATCCATTTCATGATATTTTCCATTGTAAAGTGGCTGCCCTATGTCCTCGATAGCCTCAGAAATTCTATCGTTGAGGTCTTGAATCGATGCTGGGCAGTTGGCGGAGACCTTATTTTTCATGTGGCCCCAAAGGAAGAAATCGCCAGGTGTTAAATCACAAGATCTCGGTGGCCAATTGTGATCACCTTTTCGAGAGATAACATGGTGCGAAAACTTTTCCCCTTAAAGAGAAATGGTTTCGTTGCTTGTGTGGCACGTAGCGCCGTCCTGTTGAAAGTAAACGTTGTCCTGATCCATATCATCCAACTCAGGCCATAAAAACTCATTAATCATCTCTAGATAGCGCAATCCATTCACCGTAACTGTTGATCCAAGCTCTTTTTCGAAAAAGGAAGGCCCATTGACCCCGTCGGATCAGGATGGAGAGGCTTCTCAAAAATAATTCTTGGGTTTTCCGAGCCCCAGATGCGACGTAGCCACCGAGGTGACAATGGGCTTCATCAGTCAAGATGATTTTCCGGATGGAATTCCGGATCATTTTCATGCATTTCAAGGACCCAATCAGCAAAGACACGACGTTGCTGATGATCGGTCGGCTTGAGTTGTTGTATTAACTGAACTCTATAAGCCTTAAGACCCAAGTCTTTATGCAAAATACGCTGTAATGACGTTTGTGGAATGCCCAACTCCAAAGAACGACGAGGAATGGACAAACTTGGGTTTTCGTCAACACTTTGGTCTACAGCAGCAAAATTCTCAGTTGACACATTAGTGGTTTTATTTTTCACATCACTAACTTGTCCCAATAGCTCGAATCAATCCACCAATTTCCCAAAAATACTTTAGTTTTGCGAACTGTTATTGCAAGATTTTCACCATTTTTGTAGTGAATTTCAATAATTTCAATTGTGTTGTTGATGTCTTTCGTAGCTTCGAAATCAGCTGGTTGTTGCTTAGAAAGCATGTGAACGTCGTTTGACATCGTGGCTTAGGCTGTTAGTTTCATGAAATTAAAAAGTATTTTGCAAATTGCTGATATTCCGATTCTTTATTCCTCGTAGATATCTCATCCTCGTAGTATACACCAACTGGATTTAAATAAATTAATAAAAAAAAATCAATTAGTTGCCCTAAGGGTCCTAATTCCAAATTGTCATTCCACTAATGTGTTAACGATATATTTTTTTAAAATAAAAAATACATTCTTATAAAGGATGTTTTTTATTGGGGTATAGAACTTTAAGTTGGCATCACTTTTTTAACTGGCGGCCATTTTGTCAGCTGTCAAGTGATTAATATTTAGTTTGGTTTGCCATTTCATCATGAACAGGTTGACAAAAGAACAACGCTTGCAAATCGTGCAAATTTATTTCGAAAGTAATGGTTCAGTTCGCGAAGTTCACCGCAAGCTCCGTCCATTTTATGCCATTACATCCACAAAAACTGACTGTTTGGTGTGCTCTATGGGCTGGTGGAGTCATTGGGCCATACTTCTTCCGAAATAATGCTGGAGAGTCAGTTACCGTTAATGGAGACCGGTATAGAGCCATGATAACCGACTATTTTGTTCCCGAATTGGATGGCATGAATGTGGATGAGTTGTGGTTCCAACAAGTGGTTGAAAATTGGACCTGTAGAATTGGCTTTATTCGAGCCAGCCGCGGCGGCCACATGCCCGAAATCATATTTAAACATTAATGGCATAAAATTATCCTTCCAATAAAGCCAAATTGATGGACATTAAAACGATTTTCTTGTGTTTTATTTCAATAAAAAACACCCTTTACTTCCAGCTTTTGTTCGAATTTCGAAAGTAAGAAGCTTTGTCTCCAATTCCTTCGCTTAGCCCTTTTTACGTCTAGAGAACAACAGACGTCACAGGGACCAACCCTTATCAACATCATAAAATATAATTTATAGTTTGCCCGATAATTATCTCGTTACTTTTGCCATTGAATGACAACAAATTAATGTACCCCTCCATGTAGTAAATCAATCCGTATCGCAGTGATAAAAACTTTCTCTAATTGGTCGATTATTAAAAGGTCATTTAATAAAAGTTTCAACCTCCCCATGCAATTGATTTCACTATTTAATTGGTTTGTAATCACTGTGGGTTTGATTTTTCAGTTTTTTTGTTCGGTTGTTGTGCGTTGTTTTCTCTCTTTTTTGTTTTGAGAATCCTCATAGTTTGTGGGGTAACCAAAAAAAACTCTTAATACATGAAAGCAAAGCCAGGAGGACATAAATGTATACGGGGGGAGTGCGCGCGCGCTTTTTGTCTGTCTTAAAAGATTATTTATGAACAAACAAAATGTATTATGAACCAACTAATTTGAGAGCATTTGATGGCAAAGAACTTTGGTATGCATGCATATGCACACCGGCACAAAGGGGGTCTGAGTACATTAATTGGGAAATGTTTCAATTGAATGTGTGTTATTCAAAGGCCCACGCACGCCTTTGTGTTTGCGTACGCACGCATTCAATGTTCACGGTTCACGATAATTGCGTTGTCTTTTGGATCGTATGATTATTAATAAATTTGCTATTTGATATTCCACATACGCCTACGTTGGTGTTTTCCAGAGAGACCCGCGAGACCGAATCGTATGCAAGGGCAATGTGTGTGCATGGCCAGGACTCTTGCTATTTTGGGGGAAAACGATACCCATCAATTTCTTTGAAACATTGCAAGCCATCAACGCATAAAACAGTAGGTTGTTATTATATTTTTAGTAGGCCACGAGGTCGTATTAAATGTGAAACAAATATGGATATTTCGCTTAAAGAGGAGCCGTAATATTTAAATATGTGTCAGGTTATTTGTAGGGAGTTCAAACATTTAAAAAAAAAAAATTCGGAAAATACCAAAAGTATTCAACTTTGAAAATACTTTGAAAATATAACCAATTATCCCTTTGTTAATGATTATACCGCTCACTCCTTGCCTACAATCAGTTTTTTTTACAGAACTTAAGAATATTTACTAGATCAAACGTTAGAGATTTTTGGCCGCTGGTAATGGATTCTGGACCACTGTGCCAAGCACTATAGAGAAAATTCGTTCCACAGTCGAACTGTTTGTATATGAAATAGTCTTCCAGCAAGTGTCTTTCCTGCAAGCTGTGACAGCATATGCGCTACATGGCCGTCCCCCCTTCGGTCACCTACCATACAAATGCACTATTCTGCCCACTTTAGAAATCGTGTGATAATATCAAGACTGTCAGCGCAATCTTGCCCAAGTTCTGTATTTATTAAAGATATAGCTAGGTAAAGTTTTGGATAAAAACTTGAATGTCTGGCCACACCCCCTCGGGTACCTACCATACAAATGTACCATTCCGCCCACTTTAGAAATCGTGTAATTATATCAAGTCGATCAGCGCAATCTTGCCCAAATTCTGTATTTAGTAAAGCTATAGCTAGATAAAGTTTTGAAGAAAAACTTGGAGATCTTGCCACATCCCCTCGGGTACCCACCACTCAACTGCACTATTCCGCCCACTTTAGAAATCGTGTAATAATATCAAGACTGTCAGCGCGATCTTGCCCAAGTTCTGTATTTATTAAATATATAGCTAGGTAAAGTTTTGAAGAAAAACTTGGATATCTAGCCACTCCCCTTCGGGTACCTACCATACAAATGCACTATTACGCCCACTTTAGAAATCGTGTAATAATATCATGACTGTCAGCGCGATCTCGCCCAAATTCTGTATTTATTAAAGCTATAACTAGATAAAGTTTTGAAGAAAAACTTGGAGATCTTGCCACACCCACTCGGGTACCTACCATACAAATGTACCATTCCGCCCACTTTAGAAATCGTGTAATAATATCATGACTGTCAGCGCAATCTTGCCCAAATTCTGTATTTATTAAAGCTATAACTAGATAAAGTTTTGAAGAAAAACTTGGAGATCTTGCCACACCCCCTCGGGCACCTCCCACACAAATATACCATTCCGCCCACTTTAGAAATCGTGTAATAATTTCAATATGTCCAACGCAATCTTGCCCTAATTGTGTTCATAGTTAAACCATTATCGGATAAAGTTTTGAAGAAAAACTTGGAGATCTAGCCACACCCCCTCGGGTACCCACCATACAAATGCACTATTACACCCACTTTAGAAATCGTATAGTAATATCAAGACTATCAGCGCAATCTTGCCCAAGTTCTGTATTTATTAAAGATATAGTTAGATAAAGTTTTGGACAACAACTTGGAGATCTGGCCACACCCCTTCGGGTACCTACCATACAAATGCACTATTACGCCCACTTTAGAAATCGTATAGTAATATCAAGAGTATCAGCGCAATCTTGCCCAAGTTCTGTATTTATTAAAGATATAGTTAGATACAGTTTTGGACAAAAACTTGGATATCTTGCCACCCCCCTTCTGGTACCTCCCATACAAATGTGCCATTCCGCCCACTTTAGAAATCGTGTAATAATTTCAAAACGACCAGCGAAATCTTACCCAAATTCTGTATTTAGATAAGCTATAGCAAGATAAAGTTTTGAAGAAAAAATTTTAAGTCTGGCCACGCCCCTTCTGGTACCTCCCATACAAATGTGCCACTCTGCCCACTTTGTAAAACGTGTAATACAATTTTGTTTTCTGTAAAACTCGGTATTTTGCAGCTGCTATTATGACCTTTCGCCAGATTGTTCATCTAATGGTGGTGGCCACGTCCACTTTTGACTTTCGGATACTTGAGAATATGAGTCCTGTATGTTTTTACCAAGGGTGAGTCGGTTTACCCGACTAAAACTTTCTCACTTGTTTTTTTCCCTAACTCATGATAACCCAGCAATAGATTAATGATATTTGTAGTCGTTTTACCTTGAAAAAAAGAACAATCCTTTTTGGTCATTTCCGTTGGGCATCACTTTATTATATGACAAATTTTAAAGATGTTGACACATTAATCAAAATCCGCCAACTCGTAGAATGTAATCAAACCCAACACCAAAAAAAAAAAAAACACTATATATTTTGTTATAAAGTTGAGTTCTGTGTGTTGGGCCTTCTTTGTAATTTGTCGCCATACATTTGTTGTTGTTTGTTTTGTTGACCAGCCGGTCAGCTTGTCGACATGTCAGTTTTCCCATTAATGTCTGGGCCGGCTCACATGTTCCGGCTGTCGTAAACAATGCAGTAAATAAACTTGTCTATCGCCTGGCCGCACACCTTACTTCTTTCACATACACACAGGCTGTGAAACTTACGCCCCCCCCATATACATTCAGAGAGCGTGAGAAAGAGAGAGGTGGATGGTGGTGTGAGAGATAAAAAGGACAATAAGCCAACACATGTTGAACATATTGACCTTACGCTATAACGGCTGTTAAAACAATTGAACCTGGTGCAAACCGTATGTGAACCTTGTGGCCATACCAAAATGAATACGAATGCCTCCCTCTCTCTCACTCACTCTCTCTCACTGCTGAATATTTAATATGCTTGCAATTTCCTATAGAAGCACAAGTAATTACAATTATCCCTAATGGAAATAATTAAAATCCGTTAAGGATATCGAACCAGAAATCCCTTTGAAGGTCATTATCCAAAAGATCAAGAATGTGTAAAAGTCTCAAAAATTATTCTCTACATTTTCCATTCGATTTGTTACCCTTAGGAATTTATGGCAGCCAACAATGAAGACGAACCCCCCTCCCCCACCTCCTCCACACTATTACCATTATTTTCAGCGAAAGAGATTTAACGAAATATTGAATCATGTTTCCAGGAAGGCTGCTGCTTACGCACACACTGACGTGTACACGTTTTAAATGGAACGTGGCCACTAACACCACCATCGCCACATTTCATCTGGAAATATGATTAATGACCTCGTGCTGTGTTTGTGTTTGTTTAGCGGTGATTCGACATTGGCCATACTGATTATCAATGTGGGAATAGTAAAATCAATAATTTAAGCGATTGCAATTTTCCCTAATGTCTTTGGCACAGAGTTGGACAACCCTAAAGGGGGGCCCACAAAAAAAAAACGTAGACTTGACCAATGACAACAGCTGATTTCTGGTTAAACCAAAGAAACTCAAGAGGTAGGCAATTTGGTAGCATACTTGCCTATCATCGTGAGGGTTGTGGTTTCGATTCCCACCAGAGACTTTGGTCTATCGCTGCAAAAGTCTAGCCATATGGTCTGTGTCGCCCGGTTTGCCCTTGGACCCATAATTAGAATATAAATTTACTTTGTATTGTAAGAAAGTAAAAACAGAGGTCTTCTCAGATTGCATTTTCTTTTGTTATTTCGTTCAATGCCAGATGCCACTTATGCAAACATACTACTCCGACTTCTTATCAATTTTTGAAACTCCTCTAATATCCTTTATGGATTACGAAGACGTAGTGAGTGACTTTCTGAACGACATTTGAAATTATTGCTGAACCCTTCACATTTTACATTAAGTCGCAGTCGCCTCGAGCGCAATGTGTTCAGTGGAGATGGACCTAATGAAATTTCATTAAGTTATGATACTCTCCGTAATGTGTCCTTGTAACTCCTTTTGATGGTCTGGCCAACTCTGTAGCTGATACACTGAAACTTCTTAGGAAACTCCAACATGTTGCTATTGTTGTTGTTATTGTTGTTGCACCGGCTGCTGTGCCTCAAGTTTTGCGGCAGCAATGAGTATGGGACAAATGATTTCTCTTGCATGCGACGGATGCACAGTGGTTAGGAATCCAAAAAGTTATTGGGGTCGTATTTTGGTAAACATTGATGAGTTGTTTAAAAAACCGATTGATTATTTTGAGAACCAAAAGATATTATTATGATGTCTTAATAGTGGATTGGCGGTACCTTTTTCCGATTGGCTTCAAAGTTTCCTATAAGTCAGCTAACGAAAGGAATTCTAACGTTTGCCTACACTATATTCCTTTACATTAGCAACAAAAAAAATCTTGTCAGGACAGTGTAATGTTATTTTTCGTGTACATTGTGGGCATACAGTTTTATACAGTTATATAATGTAAGGACAATTTTTTATTTAGGATTTCCGTTTTTGTCGGATGTACCTTTACTATTTTGACTATAACTTTGGACACCCTAATGGCTAACAGCCAATTGCAGAAAAAATTCTATATGTTAAGGATACCTGTGAATTTTTTTTCCAATAAAAAAACTATATGTTTCCCAAAAAAAAAAGTATATTTTTTGGCGCCAAAAAAAAAATCATTTTTTATTGGCTTAAAAAATTCATAAAAATTTAAAAAAAAAATATGAAATATTCGTTTTACTATTTTTTGAATAGATAGCATGGCAGTGAAAAAAATGATATTTTGTTGGCGCCAAAAAAAATCAATCATAAAAATTTACAAAAAAAATCTTATTTTTTTGGCAAAAAAAATGCATAAAAATGTAGTAAAAAAATCTTAAATATTCGTTTTATTATTTTTTGAATAGATAGCAATATCAGTAAAAAAATATTATTTTCTTTCGCCAAAAAAAAAACATTTTTTTTTAATGGCTAAAAAAAATCATAAAAAATTTAAAAAAATCCTTAACATTCGTTTTATTATTTTTTTAATAGATAGCATAGTAGTGAAAAAGCTGTTAGCTAATAAAAAATGATTTTGTTGGCGCCAAAAAAATCATAAAAATTTAAAAAAATCTTAAATATTCGTTTTATTATTTTTTGAATAGATAGCAATATCAGTAAAAAAAATATCATTTTTTTTTCCAAAAAAAAAACTATAAGGATATTTTCTTGGTGCCAAAAAAAAACATTTTTTAATGGCTACAAAAATCATAAAAATTTAAAAAAAATCTTAGATATTCGTTTTATTATTTTTTGAGTAGATAGCATAGCAGTGAAAAAAACATTTTTTTTTCAGAAAAAAAGGATATATTTTTCCAAAAAAACGATATTTTGTTGGCGCAAAAAAAATCATTTTTTATTGGCTAACAAAAAATCATAAAAATTTATAGATGGCATAGCAGTGAAAAAATAATATTTTTCTTTTCAAAAAAAAACAAGGATATATTTTTTCAAAAAAAAACGATATTTTGTTGGCGCCAAAAAAAAAACAATAATACAAATTGAAAAAAGTCTTATTTTTTGGCTTAAAAAATGCATAAAAATTTAAAAAAAAATCTCAAATATTCGTGTTATTATTTTTTGAATAGATAGCAAGATCAGTAAAAAATATAATTTAATTTTTCCAAAAAAAATTATATTTTTTCCCAAAAAAACATTTTTTAATGGTTAAAAAAAAAATCATAAAAAAAATAATAAAAATTAAAAAAAAAATTTTAAATATTCGTTTTATTTTTTTTCAAGTATCTGGCATCCTATTGAAGAAAACAAGCCACCTTTGCAGAAAATCTATGGATATATGTTGAAGTTAAGGGCATTTTTCTAGAAGTATCACAATTTCCTTTGGTACTTTCTTATATGGCGATATCAATGAAACTGGTGTGACAGTTGCAAACGGGTGAACGAACCTACATCTACCTTTGCCCTCAGGAAAACCATAAAATTTTCATATTCTATAGTTTCCGAATTCACAAAAGTGGGCGTGGCTATCACCATTAATCCATGCCAAGTTTCATGGCAATTGAAAACAACACTGTTTAAAAATTGTGGTACTTAAACCAAAAGCAGCATAATTTCTACATTTATCTAAGAATATCCTTCAAAAACGGTTTATTTTTCTTCCATAGAATGCCAGCTATTTGAAAATAAAAGCAAATGAATTGTTTAATATTTTTTTTTAATTTTTTATAGTCACACGTAAAATGGTACACCCGGCGAAAATCGAAATCTTTAAGAAAACATATTTTTTAAAAAAAACTGTGTCCTTAATTTATTTTTTTTCCATAACATCCCTTGGAAAATATATCTGTTGCATAGTGTTCATGGAGTAAAATTCCAGCCTCAGGCAATGTTGCTTGTCAGACCAACAAAAGCGGGCTTTGCATTGTGTTGTCACTGGAGATGATACACGAATCGAAAGGGGAGGTGAAATCGTGCGATCCACATGATCAAGTTGCAACAGCATCTGTCAAGGTGAATTGTCAAGGGAAAAAATTGTTTGGAGCAATGAAGCTCGGTAAAAACCTATTTAGAATCAGGTAATTGGGAAGTCCTAATTGGAAGTAAACCACAACACCATAAAATGACTCTAACATCCTTCCCTATAATCGGATTTCTAAAGAGATCAAAATGTTTTTCCTCTTTAAAAGTAACTGAATTTTTGGCCACTGAAAGTCGACTGTGAACCACAGTGCGACGGTGAGCAACTACAACTATTTCTTACTAGACTTAAACTTGAGACTCCATTACAGTAACATGGGCCAAATCGTAATATGAAGCTATCAGAGAAAAGGTGTCTAGTCCTAAACAATATCCTAGAATATTTTTTTGGAGTATTTGGAAGTACTGCCAATTACAAACTCAACTGTTGTACCCACATAGATTGAAAATATAGTACATACACAGCTGAAATTGTAAAAGTTAATTTCAAATATTAGCGGAGTTGACCGATAAACTTCAGAGAAAGCAGTTTGTGATTTCTACTGAATATGTAGATAAAATCAGTGTTTCAATAGCTGAGTCAATTCTAGCTAAAACCCGAAAATAACAGTTTGCTGCTGCTTAAAAAACAATCAACAGCTGAGTAGGCGGCAATATAATGATGAGTCCTTGTTGATCTACGGTGACGATAACCCTACTTTATTGGTTGCTGCCTGGGGCTGCACTTGCTGTAAAGTTAGAGATCGCGGGACAGTGAAAGAAAAGAAGAACCAGAGTGTAATAAGATAAACTGATATTAAAGTTATTTATTACTAAAAAGTTGCCAACACCGGCTGATGTGGTCTTTGAAATTATTCTCCGTTGTTGTTGTTTTTGCGCTGCTCAAATCGTTAAATGGACGTTCTTTTTTTTTTTTCTTTGTATAGTTTTGCCTTTTACGTTTTTTTAATATATTTTTTTTTTCTTTAAATTTCCTATTTTTTTTGGACATAAGTGTGATAACTTGAAAACGAATTGTCCGATTTCTTTAAAAAAAAATTTAAAAAAACGCATCTCTAAATTATTCTTGCATTTGAATAAAAAATATAGTTTCAGAATTATTAAGAAAATTTAAAAAAAAAATGTAAAAGATCTTTTTGAATCTTGAATTTTTTTTAAAGAAGTCAAGCATTTCCTTTCCAATTTATGATATTTTTTTCCGAAAAATTGCTTTAATATATAAAAATAGTTTTTTTTTAAAAAAAAAAATGCTACCCGTGAAAAAAGTATTTTCGGCCATTTTTGAACTCAGGGGCGACAGACCAAAGCCTCTCGTGGGAATCGAACTCACAACCCCCACCACGCTGATAGGCAAGCATATAACCAACTCGCTGACCGGGGCGCTTAATACTTGCAAAATATGTACTTGTTTTATCAAAATGTGTGTTCTCTTCGGACAATGTTCACTGCACTTGATCGCCATAATCGTCAAATTTTTTAAAAACAATTTTTATCAATTCTCAGATATTCCCCAATTTTTATTATTTTTGAAAAAAAATATTTTTTTCACTTTTCTTAGCATAACTTGAAGATATTCCAAATTTTTAAACTACTTAAGCGTTACGAAAAAAAAATGTTTTTTGACTGAAACATAAAAAAAAACGATAACTATTTAAAAAAAAAACAAGTGGACAAATAGTAAGTTCGGCCGGGCCGAATCTTATATACCCTCCATCATGGATCCTTAAAAAGTCAATAAATAAGAAAACTAACTGAGTTTTTGGGCCGCTCGTGACCCGATAGTCCCAGGAACCCGTTCACAAATTGTATCCAAATCATGAAAATAAATGCATATTTGGGTTCGCGAGAAAATTTCGTTGCATTTCGATACCCATATGTCCATGTTTGTCAAGGGACGGTTTTTGGGCCGCTGGTGACCCGATAGTCCCAGAAACCGGATCAAAAAATGTAGGCAAATCATGAAAATAAAGGCATATTTGGGTTCGTGAGTAAATTTCGTTGCACTTCGATACCCATATGCGCATGTTTATCATGGGCCCCAAGGGTCCACGGAACCCATGAGCACGCCCATTTTTGGGATTTTTTTCCCATCTATAAATTATATAAACTTAGAACTTAGATGTAGTGAAAAAAATATTTGAAAAATTTGATTATGGCCGGAATATATTTAGTCCCGTAAAGGGGAACTTTTTCCCCTTTGGTCCGATATGGCCCATTCTCGAACTTAACCTGCTTATGGGCAAAAAAACATCTTCCTGCAAAATTTCAGCTTTTTAGCGTTGGTCGTTCGCACTCTATCGTGATTTCAACAGACAACAGACGGACGGACGGACGGACAGACAGACGGACATCGCTAGAATGTCTTAGAATGTTACACTGACCAATAATATATATACTTTATAGGGTCGCAGATCACTCTTTCGAGGTGTTGCAAACGGAATGACAAACTTAGTATATACTCCATCCTATGATGGAGTGTATAAAAATTAGGGAAATCTGAAAATTGAAAAAATCTATTTTTTAAAAAATTGGACGTGATACAGACATTTCTACGAGTATGCCTGCAAAAAATAAGCTCGATTGGATCACTGAAAAAGGGTTAAAAATCCGTCGAAAGGCTTTCACACAGGCCACTACGAGCTTCATACTTCAAAGTTAAAAAAAAAAATTCTGACGTGTACATAAAATCGCCGATACACGTGTATTTTTATTTTTTATCCCCTTTCCGAAAAAGTAAATTTGGTTTATAGGACAGAATGTGTGTAACACGGTGTATTCTTGTTCTATGAATCATAATAGAATGAGTTCGAAATAGATTTAAAGAGAGTCAACTTTTATCCGGCCTTAGTTTTCTCTCTCCAAAATAGTTCTACGATTTTTTTTCGCTTACCTCACTTAAAATTTGACTAACTTTTCCTAATAAATATTTGACGAAACTTAAATACATCGACATTTTCAATGATTTCTTCTCCAATCATTGGTTTATTATGTGCAATAGTCTTGCGTAATTGCACGATAACTATTTAGTCTGAACAACGACAAGAAAACAATTCTTTTTTTAAATAAATCAATTATTTTATTCTTATTATATGAATTTTCGTACACGATTTTAAAACTATCCCATGTATACTTGTTTTAAGAATAACTAACAACGAATCATAATTCATATTAAGTATATTCGGCTTGAATGTAGAATGCAATTTTTCACTCTGTGTACTCGTAAAGCAGAGAAAGAACAGTCGGCGGCAGCTTTAATACTGCCGCATTAGTTTTTTACACGTTCATACAATTTTTAAAAACTATGTAACGTTTCGTTTTTAGTTCATGTAAAAATTCCCAGTAAATTGTACAAGGTGGCGCAAAAGTAAACATCCGATGTTCTTTTTTTATAATTAAAAAAAAATGAAAAACTTTGATTCTTCTTGTGGATTATTTTTATTTGGTCTTTAAATTTTTTTTACATCAAGTCGAGAATATTATGTCATGTAAATGGCCGCCGCCACAGTTGATTGTCACATTAGGGGCCAATCGCAAAATTTATAGCATTTTCTGATAGGAGGATTACTTCTGCGCCACCTGTTATATGTGACAGCTAAACGAGCAAAAACAGAATTACAAAACATATAATTTATATACATCAAATTAAAGCTGGAACATTTTTCTTTGGAAATGATGACTTAACGACTTCTAAAATGCTTTGTATTGACCAACTCGTGCTCGAAATATGAAAAACTCTGACAATCAGAATTTTTCAAAAAAACCTTTTCAAAAAAATTTAAAAAAAATTCTCAAAAATACTTTACACCCTAAGCTATCACAATATTTTTTGTGGACACCCTAATGCCCATTGTAAAATATCCTCTTCTAGGCTACTCTCGCTCCGATCGCTTCATATGCCAGTCTAGTTGACTACAATGATGACAACGAATAACAAGAAGATGAGAAAGACATGTAAAGTAGAGATTTTTGGTTTTGCTCTAACGAAGCTGGTGGACACAAGATGACGCTCGTATCCACAAACACACACACACACCCAACCACACATCCGTATGCCGACTTCCATCTACAGAACTCATACATTACAGTTGCCGGGGCATAACTCCATGTAACTGTATTGAGGTTGCAGCTGCTGTTCCCGACTATGTCGTTGCAACACACACACACACGCACACGCACACTTGCGGACTCACCAACTGTGTGCGTGTTGGTTGTGCCGGGGTCCCTGCAGTTACGAGGACTGCTGCTGTGCCATTTGTACGTCTGCCTTTGCCATGGGAAACTTTCGAGTTTTTCGCAAAGTTTATGTTGAGTTTAGTCGGTGTTGTTTATGTTTGGTATAGGTAACGCCATGATCCCCTCAGCACCGGCATCACTCTCATCATCTGCTACTGTTGTAATGGCCATAGTGTATGTGTGTGTGAGTTGGTGTTGGTGTCGGCCAGTAGTCAATGGCTGTATTTCTACATCGATGATAACAATTGAAATTCGCCGGAACAGATTCAATGCTGAAAGTTTTCCTGCATTACGACAATTTGTTTTTATTTTCTTATTTGTGAGTTGATCGATCGTTGAGAAGCTCTCTGTGTGTATGTGTGTGTGTGCGTGTGTTGATTGCAGGAATTATGCATTTCCGCTTTGAGGTTAGTGAAGTCATAACTTCCGTTTCCATCGATCACTTGAAACATTTAAAATTGTATTAAATTGAAAAAAAAAATGCTGAATTTATAAGAGGAATGGGAATTAAAAACAAAGTTGTGTTAAGCAGGCGAATATTTCGTCAGTCATCGAAAAAGTATGACCACACCTGACTGAACTGTTAACATACGAATGCGAAAGTCTATCATTGGATGGTTAAGGCCAAATCGTCCAGGATGTTCCAAATTTCCTCTATTTAGATAATGTGCGTTCACACACAATGTGAGAACCCAATTGAGACAGGATACAAGTGTTCAGAAGAGTTGATGATTTTTCTTTCGAGGTTAGTTTAAGTCAAGCTAGAGTGGAGGATGGTTTGTCTTGAAAAAAAAAATTTTTGTTCAAAAAAAAAAGTTTTGTTCAAAAAAAAAATTGTTCTTGAAAAAAAAAAATTTTGTTGAAAAAAAAAATTTTTGTGGAAAAAAAAAATTTGGAAAAAAAAAATTTTGGAAATAAAAAATTGTAAAAAAAAAATTTTGCAAAAAAAAAATTGGGGAAAACACAATTTCTGTACAAAAAAAAATATTATTTTTTTTAATTATTATTATTTATAGATTATAGAATTTATATAGAATTATAGAATGCCTATTTAAATTCCTACGTACTGCGTTACAGAGTCAGTGAATCAGTGTCGAGGGTAAATATATATTAAGACGTTTGTCTAAGGCAAGCTAGAGTGGAGTATGGTTAGCACCTTGGAGTAGTGAACACGAGGCCTTAACTACTGATTCGAAAAGCAATGCTTGACAACTAACCTCTTCAGCAACATATTTTAATACTCAATTCTTTGAGGACCATTCACCCCCCAACAAATTCCCCACTCCCACCTTGTTGGTGGCAAAAAAACCAAAAAAACTACAACTGACAGCAATGATATTAATTTCTTTGGATATCCAGTCAAAAGAAAACCCCGAATCTGATAATTTTGTGCACAAGATTCATTATGAGATTTAAACTTCCGCCAAAAATTTGCCCATCCACCCGGCCCCAGCCCGCACGTGTTTGCAACAAACGTAACGGCAGAATGCTATCAAATTTCACAGAATGCTCAAATCAAAATAACAAAAAAAATAAACCCACTGAAATTATGAAACCCTTTTCCATCATAATTTGTTGGATCTTAAGGAAGTCGTTCGTTCGTTCGAGGAATATCAACTTTTCAAAAAAGTTTATTTGAATTTTAGTTGTTGTTGTCGTTGTTCGTATGCTTTGCACTTTCTTTCTGCGTTCGGTGTTGCCCTCTTTAGTGTTTGCTGTTTTTTATTTAGTGGATTTCCTTTTCGTTTTTTTTTTTGCAGTGTTCCTTTTGTTGTCGTTGTTTGCCCGTTGTGTTGCTTTCCATATTTTCTTATATCGACCCTTAAATAATTCTTTTTCACTGATGTTGCCGACATCGTCGATGCTGCCGTTGTTGATGTTCATGATATTTTTCTTCTTTTAGTATTATGTTCATGAATGTATTTGAGATTTATTTTTATATATTGTATATTTTTACAAGTTCCATCGTCGACGTCGTCGTCGTCGCCGTCGTCGTCCTCGTCATCACGGCAGACGTCAGGGGCCTTATACCCACACCGCCAGTGTTTCAGTGTCCTGTAAGACTCTGAGCACGGCCACGACTTAGAATAAATGTCACATACTTGCAGCCATCTCTGTTATAGGAATACGGCACAGTGGTTCGAAGCTAACCCAAGAGAAAGTTACCTCTTCACTATGGTTGGATCAAGTTTAATAACTCCTTTCTAATTGATTTTGTTTGCCCCATTCTTCGCTTTACCCCACCCCGTTTGGATCGTAAATGTTGGGTAATGTTTACTAATTTTAATAATTATTACTTACATTTTTGTAGAGGTGCATTACTGATTAAAATATAATTAATTACAATTAGAAATAATCCAAAATTAATCAGGATTACTTGCGATTACTATAAATAATCAGAAAGAGTCCAAAGTATTCAGAAAATAATCCGACTACGTTCAGAGAGTACTTTTGATTCTTTCTGATTATTAATAGTAATCGGAAGTAATTAACGTCATTAAAACACAAAGCTGTTACGTAATGTTTACTAATCGTAATAATAATCCAAAAGTAATCAGAATTATTTCCGATTACTATAAATAATCAAATAGAATTAAAAGTAATCCGACTACTTTTCGGGATTACTTTTGATTCTTTTTTAATATTTATAGTAATCGAAAGTAATCCTGATAAATGTCATTAGAAAAAAAACAAAGCTGTTAAGTAATGTTTACTAATCGTTATAATTTCTAATTAACTTAAATTTTTGTAGAGTTGCAGTAACGATTATATTACGATTATATTCGGTTTTTCACGACTTACAATTGATTACAATTACAAATAATCCAAAAGTAATCAGGATTACTTGCGGTTACTATAAATAATCAGAAAGAGTCCAAAGTAATCAGAAAATAATCCGACAAGTTTCCAAGAGTACTTTTGATTCTTTTTGATTATTTATATAATCGGAAGTAATCCGGATCTATGTCATTAAAAAAACAAAGCTGTTAAGTAATGTTTACTTATCGTAATAATAATCCAAAAGTAATCAGGATTATTTGCGATTACTATAAATAATCAAAAAGAATTAAAAGTAATCCAATTACTTTTCGGGATTACTTTTGACTGTTTTTGATTATTTATAGTAATCGAAAGTAATCCTGATAAATGTCATTAGAAAAAAAACAAAGCTGTCTAGTAATGTTTACGAATCGTAATAATTTCTAATTAATTTAATTTTTGTAGAGTTGCAGTAATGATTATATTCATTTTTTCAAGACTTATAATTGATTACAATTACCAATAATCGAAAAGTAATCAGGATAACGTGCGATTACTATAAATAATCAGAATGATTTTGACTGTGGAGTCTCACAAATTGACCCGGAGTCAAGACTCGACTCCGACGCTGAGTTTTTTCAAAACATAGGGGTAATTAAAAAAATATCAATGTTTTCTAACCCGACCCCTTTAGATTTGCATGAACCGTAGTTTCTACTCATCGACACGAATTCTGCAGCACCTGGATTGTGTGAAAATTCCAAGATGGTTTTGTTTTATGCCTCGTTGATTTTGGTATTTTAGGGGGGGGTTTCTGACAAAAGGACCTGCAATAAAAATGCCATAACTTTTGATGGATTTTAAAAGTGCTGTCTACTATTTTAAAGCTTGTAAGATCAGCTTTAATTGTATTCATGTCGTTGTGACTCAGTGAGGCTTCAAACTACAAATTATCCTTTATCCTTGATTAACTGAAAATTAAGTCCATCTCTTTCTCTACAATATGGATAAATTTCAGAATGGAATCTCCATGGAAACATAAGATACGTAAAGTAAATGTAAAATCCTCCCAAAATTCTCAAAAATACCCCAAACAATTTATGAATCGCATTATACGAGTTGTTATAGATGGAGTCGCATCCAACGAGCTTAGGTTGACCGCAGAAGTGCCACAAGGCTCTGTCCTCTCTCCGTCTCTATTTCTTATTTCCATTGACGACCTGTTGGGTCAGACTGTGAATTTTTTTGTTTTTGGGACATGGACAATGAAAAATTCGCCAATTTTTTATTTTTGGGAAATTTTTCGATTTTTTTTTTGGACTATTTTTTTATACTGGAGTTTTTGGGGCTTTTTCCATAATATTTGGGGGGGGATTTTGCATTGGGTAATTTTTCATAAATTGTTTGGGAGATTTTTGGAGAAATTTTGGGCTTTTTGAAAGGATTTTTCATTTATTTTGGAGAATTCTTCATTTGGAACCTTCTGCTTCAGATAATCTGAAAACTGAATTCAACATTATCCCTTCAATTCTAGATGTGTCCACAAGAATCACAAATCGAGATCGCTGGCCCACTGTGCACAGCATAGACGTTGCAGTCACTCCCATACTCGACGTCGTAATCGTAGTCATCGTAATCAAATGTAATGTTGTTTTGTGACTATTTCCGTTTGTTTGTTTGTTTGTGCCGCGACGTTGGTGGCACGTTGGTGTGTGTTGGTGCTGACGCAGTCGTTGTTGTTGTTGCTGTTACTATTCCGGATTCTTGCCTGTTTTGCGATTCACTTTGTTTCTTTTTTTTGTATACGCCCGACATTTATGACCATTACAATACAATATCGAACCTTATGAGTACATTTTTATATTATTTTACGTTACGTTCCCATTTTCTGACCCTCCCTGGCAACCTCAGGTCTTTTGGACAACAAAACAATCCCCCCCTCCCATCCACACTCTACCCTTGAAGATCTTAATGTGCCTCAACATTTAAGTTGGCCTCAGTTGAGGATGAAAGTGTGACGGCGGATAAGGTGGTGTGGGAAGGCTAGCAAGAAGAGCCGTAGCAGCAGCAACAAAAAGTTGTTTCAATAAAATGTATGCGAATGTTATGCGAATTGAGATTTTAGCATAAGAAACGCATTTAAATTTGTTACACTCACGTTTTATGTTCAACTCAAATGCTGCCCCACAAAGAAACACACACACCCACACACACAAACACTCACATAGAGAGACACTCACACACAGACCCACTTACAGGACTTACGACAGTACACGCCGCACGGAGACGAAGGAAAGCTTCACTGCTGCAGGACATTCACAACCATCATAAATTGTCGTATTTCTCCGTACGTTTCGTTTGTGTTGGTTTTTGTTTTTGTAGCTTTTCTTTATCGTGCACATTATTTTGACTTTTTACCTCTGCTAAAGCATCCAAAAAAAAAAAAAAAAAAAAAAATGGGAGCACAGGAATAAAACAAAACAGCCCAAGAAGAAGCCGGAAAGACAACACAAATGATATAGACATTCCAGCTGGAAATCCATGGAAAATAAAATATACAGCACGATATCTTAAAGTAATAACAGCACCAACAACAAACAGGGAAACCAAATAAAAATGACAATGGACAAAAAGCGTCCAGTACAAGAATGTTAGGTGGCGTAGGCGAAGGCTAAGGACGAGTACTCATACACAGCCAAGGCTGAGTTTGAGACTTAGACTGAGCGACTGAGCACCCGCATAATCATGCATTTCATTCGCATTTACAGTGTAATAACAAGGAATACTCGACGGTCCCCCACTTGCTTTTCTTTAAATTCCCTTTTTTGTTGTATTTGTTTTTAAATCATCATCACAGACAGCGACAGTTTGAAAGCAGGGGTGACAATAATCGAATGACATAATGAAGAGCTGAGAGTTGGACAGTTTAAAAACAAAAGAACGAAACACCTCAAAAATCAAAGGCAGCTTTTAGTAATTTCATTATTTCGTTCGCTTTCCTGCAAGTGCATTTGAAACTACCAACGTACCAAAACAAGAAAAGGGATCATAAATGATGGTTTTCAATTCAAGTGTTATTTTTGAAAGCCAAAAATCTGCCGGGCTGATTCTCGGCCAGTTCTATTATTATTATTTTTTTGCAAATACCAAATAATTTTCATTTTCCTTAACATATCAAAATTAATATTTATCCTTGACAACATTTCGTCACATAGTTTTTGATAAAAAAAAAGGAGTCGCAGGCCCTTAAAAAACTAGCAAATAGACAGACTTGCCTGAGATTTCCTTAATAATAGAGGATACTTGTTCAACAATTACAACATATTTGTAATTTATAAATTATATAATTTATAAAAAAAAGAAAAGTGTTTGTAATGAATAACCACTAGAAAATGGTGATGTGCTGTGGTTCCCACATGGCACAATAATACATATTTTGAATCACCCGGTATTTCGGTAGCTGACACTTTTGAAGCTTTTATTCTTTGACAAGAAGAAACTACGTCATACACATGGAACGATACACGCTTCAATAACGCATTGAAATTATTAAAATTCACTACAAAAATGGTGAACATCTTGCGGTCACAGTTCGCGAAACTAAAGAGTTTCCGCACCGTGTTCTCTCTCGAAGTGGTGATCACAATTGGCCATCGAGATTTTGATAAACCACGTGAAAGATAAGGTCTACGCCAACAGCCCAGCGTCGATTCATGACCTCAAAGATATAATTCGTGAGGCTATCGAGGACATGGGGCAGCCACTTTGCGATTTGGTTATGGAATGATTTCATGAAAAGGATATGGTTCTGTAAGCGTGGCCATTTGGCGGATGTTGTTTATCATTATTAATGGCACACCTTCCTCTTTATTATGAAATAAACAGCCGATCATTTATCTCCAAAAATGTAATTTTTCTTTGAATAACAAAATAACACCTCTTGTTGGAGAACCCTTTAGAAAGCAGGCGCAATCCTGAATAGTTTGATTCTCAAATTCTGATTATGACACCATTTCTAGCGAACTAAAACTTAATTTTTAATAGTTTCGAGAGCACCAAAATTCTGTGATTCGCTTTAGGTTTTCTAAATGTTTTTATTTCAATATTTAATACGAAAATGCATTCGACAATGAGTCAATGAAATAAAATGAAAAAATTGTAAAAAAAATTTTTGCATGCCTCTGATGTTTTTGTCCCCGAGTAGAAATTTTTTTTCAGTTTTTTTTTTAAAAAACATCAACAACATTTTAACAATTTTTTTTTGTATTGTAACAAATTATTTTTTATTAGAAATGATAGAAATTGTTTTTCAACGCAAAGGTTGTTTTTAATATTTTCTTTTTTTTAAATTATTTTTTTTTAAAAAATCCTTTATGTAACAAATTTGTAAAAAAGTTTTTTTTCATTAATCTTTTATTAATTTTTTTTTTAAATATGTTTAAACATCTTTTTTATGTTTTGTAACAAATTCATGATTTTTTAAAGGGTTTTTAAATATTCTTTATTTAATTTTTTTTTTTAATATTTTTTTAAGCATCATTTTTTTGAATTATTTTTTTTTAATAAAAATCATTTTTTTTTGAATTATTTTTTTTTTGAAAATCATTTTTTTTTTTAAATTTTTTCAAATTAGGGTTTTGTAGCTAATTCATTTTTTAGATTTTTTTCAATATTCTTTTTTTAAAATTTTTTTTAAAAAAAAATTATTTTATTAAACATGGTGTTTTTGTTTTATAACAAATTTATTTTTTTAAATATTTTTTTTTTAAAAAATGATTTTTTTAAACATAATTTTTTCTTCAAAAATTTTCTTTTTTAAAATAATTTTTTTTTAAATTTTTTCAAATTTGTGTATTGTAGCAAATTCCTTTGTTTTTAAAAAAGGTTTTTTCAATATTTTTTTTTAAATTTTTTTTGACCATCATTTTTTGTAAAGAATTTTTTTTTTAAAAAAAATATTTTTTTAAATTAAAATCATTTTTTTTTGAATTATTTTTTTTAACAAAATATTTTTTTTACAATCTTTTCAAAATTTTGTTTTGTAACAATTTTTTTTTAAAAAGGTTTTTTTCATTATTTTTTTTTTTAAAAAAAATATTTTGTTTGTTTTTTAGATTTTTTTTTGTCAAGGGACCTTCACTGATTTTTGAATAAAAGCTGCCTATCTTCGTCGATGATCTCTATCTCATTTTGTGTATTTTTTAAACATAATATTTTTGTTTTGTAACAAATTTATTTTTTTTAATTTTTTTTTTAAACAACATTTTTTCCAGGAAATTTTCTTTTTTGAAAATATTTTTTTTTAAAAAAATCCTTTTTTTTTAATTTTTTCAAATTTGTATATTGTACCAAATTTCTTTGTTTTTAAAAAAGGTTTTTTTTAATTTTTTTTAACCATCATATTTTTTAAAGATTTTTTTTAATAAAAATCATTTTTTTTTGAATTATTTTTTTTAACAAAATCATTTTTTTACAATCGTTTCAAAATTTTGTTTTGCAACAATTTTTTTTAAAAAGGTTTTTTTTCATTATTTTTTTTAAAAATAATGTTTTTGTTTTTTAGAATTTTTTTTTTGTCAAGGGACCTTCACTTATTTGTGAATAAAAGCAGCCTATCTTCGTCGATGATCTCTATCTCATTTTGTGTATTTGTAAAAATTATATTATAATAAATTACAATACAATCTAATGAGAGAGCACTCATTTTAAGTTTACGATAAACAAGTGAAAATTCACTCTTGTTTTTTAATTCTAGATTTTTTATGGATTTCTGGAATTCTCCATCAAAAAAATTTCCAAAAAAATCGACTAAAATTCATTTATAACTTCGAAACTGTCTTGTTAGATTTCAATGCTCTGAAGCAGTGGTTCCCAACCCAAGTTGGTCGTGGTAACCCCAAATTTGTTGCCAATAATTGCGGAACGTTGAATATTTTTTAAATCACCACTTTTTCAAAATTAATTAGAATTAAAAAGAATAAAAGCTTCAAAAGTGACAGCTACCGAAATGACGGTTAATTCAAAATAACACCTCTTGTTGGAAAAGCCTTTGGTTGTGCCACAAGTTACTATCTTTTTTTCATAGAAAAATTTTAAGAAGAACCTACTCAGTTCGTTTAAATGAAAGAATCCGACGTCTTTTTTTTATTGAAAATCCCGCATAATTGAAAAGAATTTCATGGTTTTTTTCATTTCCCCTTAAACGAATTCGACTGCAATTCAAAACGACCACCTGGGACCAGTCTGGGCCGCTGGCTCGACTCCTCAGCCCTGAGTATGTCTACCCTTGTATTAGTTTTTCTCTTTCTGAATTATTCATACATTGATAGGCAATCATATTTTAGAAAGTTTTTTGAAGATTCAAGTTTGAAAAATGGAAGAGTGTCTGACCAGATCCGTATGTAAGTTCGAGGGTTAACTTAATGGTCATTGCGTTGTCCTTGATTTTTTTTTTTCGAAAAAAAGCTGCAGGAAATTAAATAGTTTTTAAATTTTTGAAAATTTTCCTATGTTTTTTTTTTATTAAAATTGCACTTTTTAAATAAATGCCTCCCTGTTCCACATCATCTTTGCCAGCCGTTCGTTACCCACATTTCCACACATACGTATGGACACTCCACACATCCTCCTCTAACGAGTTAACGTCCAAACGAGGTCACGGAACAGCAATTGCCAACGTTCGTTGTCTGATTCGAGGCCTCTCCTTTGTATCCCAATTTGAATGGCACTGATTTATGTGTGTATCAGTGTGTGTAGAGTCAGTCAAACTGATGGTCGTGCTGCTGCCGTGGTTAATAAAGAAATAACCGTTTACAGCGAAACTCCCGCCCTTTAGTGAGGATTCCAGTTTAAAGTACATAAACTAGACTAATTCCGTTGTAGAAACAACACAAACAATAAAACTCTTCCTTTCGGTTACTAAAAATGTTTAACAACGCCAATATTAACACCGAAACCTTTATTATCTGCAACACAAATCTTGTGTGTAGGCCGGTCGGTCGGTCGGCTGGTGGCTGGCTGGCTGGCTGGCAGGCAGGCGGGTGGTATCTTGGCAGGATTCCCAAAAATTAGTTTTATTTCGTTCAATTACTGGGACTGTCAGTGCACATTTAAATGTCCTGGTGTCGACTGTAAGCGGCAGGAGGCGTCACTCACTCCTTCGGAGAGATGCTTATCAGGTCTGACTAATTTCTGGCATGTTATCTCTTCATCTTGCCTTGCCTTTTCTTGCGTGTTGTCGTTGTGCTTTTTGCACCACGTTTTTCATTTCATTTTCGGTTTGTTGTTTTTTTTAGGGATTGCTTTGCCTTTGGTATTCCATTGAGGATGTACGCAATTTTAATTGAAAATAAAAATAAAAATGCACATAAAAAATAAAAGCAGAAACAGAAAATAAAACACAAATAAAAAAAGAACGAAATGAAATGCCATTTCCCACAGTCAGTCAGTTGATTGCTACAAGAGGCAGCAGGCACAAACATGCCACAATGGCAACATCACTTACAACAGACACATCGGACAGCTCTGACCTTTTTTCCACCATCCACTATCAGTGGACGGAGGGAGGGGGAGATGGTGGTTTGTCTTGAAGCTGGCAACATCTGGCAAGTGCCTTCTGACAACTGATCCTGTCCTCCAGCGTGTAGTCTTGAAACGTTTCAAACGCAAACTGGTCCTGTATCTCCGAAATTATTGTTTTGTCATAGTCCTGGGCAGGTTTGAAGTAACCTCTCAATCGGTTGTGGTGCCTAAACCACGTGTTCGAAAAGCATTAGAAAACCTTTGTTAAGAAAATGGTGTTTGTATTTTCGTGCATTTTTCTTAACAGAGGTTGTTTAATTTTTATGAATACAGGACTTTGGTTTTAAAAAAAAACTATTTTTTTTTTATTTCAATAAAAAAAGTAAGAAGTCGCTGGAACATAAACCGCACCAAACAGTCACACGTTGAGAATGGAGTGGCTTCTCAACAATAACTCTTGGGTTTTTCGAGCCCAGATTTTGCTAGCTGACGTAGCCACCGAGGTGGAAACGGGCCTCATCAATCAAGATGATCATCGGATCATTTTCATGCATTTCAAGGATTAAAATTAATTACTGAAATATTCTACCAAATCGTTGTTTACTCTTTTAAAAAGTTACTCAAAAAAAGCACTAAAAAAATGCCTCCCAAAAAAAAATGTCATAAAAAATTGGGGAATTTTTCTTTATGAAAAATTCCTGAAAAAATTGGGGAGTTTCTCATAATTTTTCATAATATTTTGGGGGATTTTGCATTGGCAAAATTTTCATAAATTGTTGGAATTTTTCGTATTGAGCATATAGGGAATTTTTCATTTATTTTGGGGAATTCGTCAGGGGCATTTTTCATAGAGCCAAAACATTCTGTACCTCGCAGCGTATGATTGAAATCAATTGCTGAAATATTCTACTAAATCGTTGCTTACTCTTTTAAAATTTAATAAAAAACGCGGATATATAAAAAATGCCTCTAAAAAAAACAATTATGGAATTATTCATTATTTTTAGGTAACATGTAATTTTTTGTTCATATGACAAATGTCCCCAAAAAATGGATAATGAGAAATTCGCCAATTTTTTATTTTTGGGATTTTTTTTTTTGGTATGGATTTTTCAGAATTTTACTGGGAAATGACCCAAAAAAATTAATAATGAGAAATTCGGCAATTTTTTATTTTTGGGATTTTTTTTGTGGGGATTTTTTTTTTTTTCAAATGGTAAATGTCCCAAAATGGATAATGATAAATTCGCCAATTTTTATTTTTGGGATTTTGTTGTTGTTTTTTTTTTGGGGATTTTTCAGAAAAAAATGGATAATGAGAAGTTCGTCAATTTTTTATTTTTGGGATTTTGTTGTTGGTTTTTTTTTTTTTGGGATTTTTCAGAATTTTACTGGGAAATGACCCAAAAAAATGGATAATGAGAAATTCGCCAATTTTTTATTTTTGGGATTTTGTTGTTGTTTTTTTTTTTGTGGAGATTTCTCAGAATTTTCGGGGTAATTTGGATATTCTCAATTTTTTTTGGGGGGGACTTTTTAATTTGGGTAATTTTTCATCGAGACACAAGCATTCCGTCCCTCGCTGCGTGTGATTAATATTAATTACTGAAATATTCTACTCGTCGTTCTAATCGTTGTTGGCTCTTTTAAAAACGTACTCAACAAAAAAAACGGCTCTATAAAAAATGACGAACAGAAAATCTTAAAAAAAACTGGGGAGATTTTCATAATTTCTAGGTAACAAGCGACAATGAGAAATTACCCAATTTATTTATTTTTGGCTAATTTTTGTTTTTGAAGTTTTCATAAATTATTTGGGGGATTTTTCAGAATTTTTTGCTGGAAATTTTCATATTGAGCATTTGGGGGGATTTTTCATTTATTTTGGGGAATTCGTCTTTTGGGCATTCTTAAATTGTTTTGTGGGGGGGGGGTGGATTTTTATTTTGGGGCATTTTTCATCGAGACACAAACATTCGGTCCATCGCTGCGTATGATTAATATTAATTACTGAAAAATTCTACTAAATCGTTGTTGGGTCTTTTAAAAATGTACTCAAAAAAAAAACGGCTCGATAAAAAATGACAAACAGAAAATCTCAAAAAAACTGGGGAGTTTTTCCATATGAAAAATGCCCCAAAAAATTGACAATGAGAAATTACCCAATTTTTTATTTTTGGCTAATTTTTGTTTTTGAAGTTTTCATAAATTGTTTGGGGGATTTTTCAGAATTTTTTGCTGGAAATAGGGGAATTTTTCATTATGACAAAAAATTTAGGAGTTTTTCCTATTTTCTGGGTAACATTTCATGTTTTCATATGAAAAATGCACCAAACAATGGGCAACGAGAAATTCAGGATTTTTTATTTTTTGTTTTTTTTTGGAGGGTATTTTCATAACAGAAGTCAATCATATATCGTATTTTTTTTATAATGTTGTTTTTTGGGGCAGTTTTTATAATATTTGAGGGGATTTTTCATAAATTGTTTGGGCGATTTTTCAGAATTGTTGGGGAAATTTTTTATATTGGGCTTTTAGGGGGATTTGTCTCATTTATTTTGGGGAATTCTTTATTTGGGTCATTCTTTATTTTTTTTTTTTTGGAAATTTTTCATAGAGCCCCATAACAATAGTCTGGTCCAGATCGCCTGCACACCAGACGCTCCCTCACTTAAGTTTACTTCTCAAACGCTTAGACATTATCAAGTTTCAATCAAAGGACATATCATGGGCCTGTTATCCTTTTCAATTGTGCGTGCTTACAATATTTCTCCAAAACGAAAAAAAACCCAAATATTTTAGCCTGAACACGATTCGCTGCATTCTGGCACATGTTTTCCAACCATACAAATATATATTTTTATTGCATGTCCTTTTTGTTGTTGGCTGAAATGGAAAAATACCAAACAGAAAAGGGCATAATGAAATGGCACACAGACACAGACGCCGCAGCAGCCGCGCCCTGCCATACATCTCGCAGGCCCTTAAGAGAGCCTTAAAGGCAGCATTGGCGCTGCCTTTATCCGTACACATGTATTTGACGTACATACATACATGTACACATGTATGTGTACGAGTGCTCGCCGGAGTGGATATAAAGCGGCAGACAGCCTTTTGGGCTCAACTACGACAACCGCCAGAGCTGGTGGGCTGCTGAGTGTTTAAGTGAATTTTTTGGTCATTTTTTTGAGATTAATAAAAAATGATCCGTTTTTTTTTGTTTTTGTTTGGCGGCTACTCGTCGCAACGAGCACTATTCAGTTACAACAAGCGAAAGGCAAACTGCAGGGGTTTCTCATGTTTTCTTTGTCTTTTTTTTATTTTATTCGTGTTGTTGGGCATTTAAGTCGCTCATTCATAATGTAATTGTTTAAATGTTGCTCAAAATAGTCATAAAATCATGGCGAAAGGCGTTGGTGCGATGTGTTGTTTGTTTCTCTGTTTTTATTGTGTTTTCCCATTTGCCTGGGCTGGATGGGGAAAAACGGCAAGAAATTGAAATTGTTTTTTTTTTTTTTGAGTCGTCCATTCATGTTTTTTGTTTTTATTTCGTTAAATAGCCAACACATTGTGTTCGATCATTAAACACAACACACACAAAAGTATGCGTCGTGTAATGGGTGATGGGCATGTACGTGACGTCTTACAGTGGGGTCTTATGGAAGTTTATCCATATTGATGTGACTATTTGCCACCGTATGCCTACGTGCCGAGATTTCCTAAATCTACACGCCGGAGGGGAGAGATTTCTACATTCACCAAACTAATTTACCAGTTGGACGGGTATTTTAGCTGCATAGTTACCCGTCTACCTGCCTGACCGTAGTGGCAGTGACTGGTGATGAGGTGTCATCCATAATGAAGTCAGTTGAAATGTTTTCCACGAGTAGACTTTTAAAGATTGAGAAATATCTTTAAGCCATTGCCATTGGAAATGTGTGGAATATAATTTTGATTTTGAATCCGTTCAACATATCGCGGAATGTAATTTTGGGATTTTTGTTTAGACCGAGCTGGTGGGGACAGTATTTGGACATTGGCCAAGGAAATACTCCCATGTTTCGTCCTCCTCTCCACATGCCCTACACACGCTGTTGTCTACACTGACAAATCAACTGTACATCACAGCAACGAACACGATTCTTCAACAGTTCTACATCTACATTGATGAAGAAGTTTCTGCCTGTGCTTGTTTTTACTTTACTGCTTTCATTTTTTGGGTGATTTGCGCTACCGACGAGTAATTCTCGTTTAAGCTATAAGAACTATTACTTATGTTATGCCCATAATTGTAATAGGATTCATTGAAGAAACAAGCTGGCTTCCGAAGTGGATTCGAATACCTTGGGCAATTTTAATTGCCGCAATTCTCAATTGAAAGGAAAGAGAGGTAAGCGGAATGGATAGGGAAAATACTTGATCGTACTGGCAATTTATTTGTGTGTTTTTCATATTTTGATATTTTGAAAGTCATTTCTAGTTGAAAAGGCAATAACGAAAACAAACATTGCCGGAAAAGAACTTCCTTGTGTGAACACAAGAGGCAAGTTCAAAAGGGAATCATAAAAATTGCCGCAAATACAATTGTCTAGTGTGAATCGGGACATAGAAAACACATACCATGAAACTATGTAAGGACAAAATAGAAAGGTTTTTATTTGCAAAATAGAAATGTTTTTATTTCCAAAATGGAAATGTTTTATTTTTTTCAGATTTCTTTTTCCAAATAGAAAGTTTTATTTCTTATAGAAATTATAATTGAAATTTTATTAAAATTATGTACAACAAAGTTCAATAAATTGATGTACAATGTTCAATAAATTGATGTACAACTTTCATTAAATTAATGTACAATGTTCATCAAATTGATGTACAACTTTCATTAAATTAATGTACAATGTTCATCAAATTGATGTACAATGTTTATCAATTTGATGTACAATGTTCATCAAATTGATGTACAATGTTCATCAAATTGATGTACAATGTTCGTCAAATTGATGTACAATGTTCATCAAATTGATGTACAGTGTTCATCAAATTGATGTACAATGTTCATTAAATTGATGTACAATGTTCATCAAATTGATGTACAATGTTCATCAAATTGATGTACAATGTTCATCAAATTGATGTACAATGTTCATCAAATTGATGTAAAATTTTCATCAAATTGATGTACAATGTTCATCAAATTGAAGTACAATGTTCATCAAATTGATGTACACTGTTCATTAAATTGATGTACAACTTTCATTAAATTAATGTACAATGTTCATCAAATTGATGTACAATGTTCATCAAATTGATGTAAAATTTTCATCAAATTGATGTACAATGTTCATCAAATTGATGTACAATTTTCATCAAATTGATGTACAATGTTCATCAAATTGATGTACAATGTTTATCAAATTGATGTACAATGTTCATCAAATTGATGTACAACTTTCATTAAATTAATGTACAATGTTCATCAAATTGATGTACAATGTTCATCAAATTGATGTAAAATTTTCATCAAATTGATGTACAATGTTCATCAAATTGATGTAAAATTTTCATCAAATTGATGTACAATGTTCATCAAATTGATGTACAATGTTTATCAAATTGATGTACAATGTTCATCAAATTGATGTACAACTTTCATTAAATTAATGTACAATGTTCATCAAATTGATGTACAATGTTCATCAAATTGATGTAAAATTTTCATCAAATTGATGTAAAATTTTCATCAAATTGATGTACAACTTTCATTAAATTGATGTACAATGTTCATCAAATTGATGTACAATGTTCATCAAATTGAGATACAATGTTCGTCAAATTGATGTGCAACTTTTATCAAATTGATGTACAATGTTCGTCAAACTGATGTACAATGTTCATCAAACTGATGTACAACTTGTATTAAATTAATGTACAATGCTTATCAATTCGATGTACAATGTTCGTCAAATTGATGTATAAGTTTCATCAAAGCGATGAAGGACATTTCTCACTCGGTGGGTGATGTTAATAAACAACATTGTCGTATTTGGGGTTCTGAGAATCCTCAAGTAATTGAAGAGAGGCCATTACAACCTTTTGGGCTCTTTGGTCAGAAGGTGTGATTGGACCTTACTTCTTCGAAAACGACGAGGGAACGACTGTCACCGTCAATTCGGAGCGTTATGATCGCATGATAACCGACGTTATTTTGCCTGCTATTGAAGAATACGACTTGGAGAATATGTGGTTTCAACACGATGGTGCCACACAACTCGAGCGAATAGGGCTTTTTTGCAAGAGACATTTTGTGGCCGCGTAATTTCTCGTCGTGGCGACATCAACTGGCCACCACGCATCATGCGATTTGACGCCATTATACTTTTTGTTTGTGGGGCTATGCGAAAGACCGTGTTTATGCCGATAAACCTTTAACTCTTGAGCACCAACATTCGTCAAGTTATGGCTGAGATACCGCCCAATTTGTGCCAAAAAGTCGTCCAAAATTACCTAAAGAGAATCAATCAGATTGCAACACTTGATGGCTTGGTGGTCATTTAAATGATGTCGTCTTTCACACATAATCTTCACTGCAGGGAAGATTCGTTCAACTGATGCTGAAGTTCCTGGCAAACATAAAATATATTCAACGATCGTGGCCATTTCTTTGAATTCGCAAGCGGCTTTATTGAGATAAATAAATAAATAAATAAATAAATATCTCCACCCACCGATCCACAATGGAAACATTGTCATCTCTCCATTGCATAATTTTATTACGAATGCTTATTTTTGAAGTAAATAAAAGTATTTTTATTATGTAACGAAAAACAGTGTATTGTGGGTGAAAAGCAGTCCGCTGTTTTTGATGTCGAAAAACAGTACAGATACGAACCTTAGTCATCCATCATCAGAGTTACTTTTGAAAGCAGTTGAACGCTGTAAAACAATTTTGAGAGTGTTTCGTTTAATTTCCTGTAACCGCCAACAACGTTGTTTGTTTCTAGCAAACCCTCGTACAGCCTTCATAGCTCCGCCGCAAACAAGCCAAGCCATCCCCCCCTCCGGCCACTCTCCACATAACACCGGCAGCAATTATCACCATAATCCATAACGTGGCAGCATTATCAAATCAAATGATAAAAGCCTTTGTCCGAATCTCAACCATGAGTGACCATTTGGCCGAAGGCTACTTATAACCCAACCCATGGTCGCCTATGAAGAGTCATTTTGTCTTCCACTTGAATTCATGTCGTGAAGTTATATTTGTTTGTTGGCTTTTGTGTTTTTTTGTTTCGGCTCAGAAATTAAAACGCCCGAAAGGAAACTTTTCACTAATTAGTGAAAATTATGTGGAAAATTGGTGAGCAGAGGAGCGCGCGCACTTCGCTGATTATGGTCAAACGCAAACAATTTATGGGCGAGCATATTTGAACTTCCGCAAAAGACCGTCACGCACAGGCAATTGGCTCTGTCTATGTGTGTGTATATTTGTCCTTGTGTCATATAGACTCCTTAATATATTTCCTTTACTTCCGCTACAAGCTTTTTACGCTTTATTATGAACACATGCACATATGTTCACACACACTCACACACACACACATGTATATGAACGTAGTCGGTTAGTATTTAGCACTGAACGCTTAAGCGAGTGGGCATGTGTGTGTGTGTGTGAGTATGTGGCTGCTCAAAATGTGTGAAGTAATGTACATCTGTATGCATGTATGTATCTTCTCATAAACCGTTAGTACATTTGACATAAGCAAAATTATTGTTATTGCCATTTATTGTGGCTTAAACGACAACCAACCAAATACGCATATGCATGTGTGTGTGTGTAGATATGGGGCAATATCTCTGATCTGTCCCAAACACAAAAAGGAAATGGTCCAATCTAAAAAAAATTTAAAAACAAAGTGATTTCTCAGAAAATATTTTTAGCCGTAGGAAATGCTAAAATGTCGCCACATTTCTTTGAATTTATAATTTCGTTCGTATTGCAAATAAGTCCACTTTTGTGGACTTCAGACGAAAGATGTCCGGTCTATAAACGAAGATCCTTAAAGAATCATGTCTAAAAAATTTAAAAACAAAATAATTTCTCAGAAAATATTTTTATTTATGGTTAGGCTTTCCAGCCACCATATTATTGAACAGGGATAGCCGTAGGATTTATCCTTCAGTCTAATTCAAGGTTGATTTTCAATGACAGTCGAATTGAGTGGTTGTGTACAATCTCTAGGCGTGCCGGTTGGACTGCTAAAATGTCACCACATTTGGGTAATCACTTCCAAATGTTCTCAATTTTCTTAGAATTTATAATTTCGTTCGTATTGCAAATAAGTCCACTTTTGTGGACTTCAGACGAAATATGTCCGGTCTATAGACGAAGATCCTTAAAGAAGTGGAAAGCAGATCACCGTTTTTTTTATCGACTAGGCAATGGATACGTGAATAAACAGATTTGTGGAAAACAGTCCGAAGAGCAGCCAGAAGCGGTTCAAGAGCTGGCAATGGACCCTGCACTACTTGTTGCGGTTAAAGTTAGACTTTTTCGATGTATACACAGAAAAAACATATTTTTGAAATGAATTACGAAGTTTGTATGGAATTCGTCAATTCAATTACTTTTTTAATTGATTTTCTTCCAATTTCAAAAGTTGTGAATTCAATTACTCAAATTTTAAATAAGTAATTGATTTTTTTTACTATTTTTTACATGGATTTCGCCAAAAATTTCTAAGTTCAATTACAACATTAATTGATTTCCAAGCTTAATTTCAATTACGACAGTAATTGAAAATTTTTGGCCCGTATTTTTTTCTGTGTAGTGAAAACTTTGTGCTAGCGCAAGCACCAGATTTAATACGATTTCATTTTTCGCAAAGTTATCGGCATTTTTTTTTTAAAAAAAAGTCTACAAAAAAATTTGATTTATTTCAAGAAAAATTGGGTTTAGAGAAAAAAATGTGAGTGAAGTGAATGTTGAGAATAGTCATATCCCACAAATTCACATGTCTACTCTTAAAAATATCTACGGTGTTGACGAATATCTGGCTTGGCTGAAATTTTTAAGCCGAACTGAGTTGGTAAATAACACCGGGTTACACACATTCTGTCCTATGAACCAAATTTACTTTTTCGGAAAGGGGATGAAAAATAAAAATACACGTGTATCGGCGATTTTCATGTACACGTCAGAATTTTTTTTTTTTTTTAATTTTGAAGTATAAAGCTCGTTGTGGCCTGTGTAAAAGCCTTTGGACCGATTTTTAACCCTTTTTCAGTGATCCAATCGAGCTGATTTTTGGCAGGCAGACTCGTGGAAATGTCTGTATCACGTCAAATTTTTTAAAAAATAGATTTTTATCAATTCTCAGATTTTCCCCAATTTTTATGATTTTTGAAAAAAAAACATTTTTTTCACTTTTCTTAGCTAACTTGAAGAGACTCCAAATTTTTTAAACTACTTAAGCGTTACGAAAAAAAAATGTTTTTTGAACTGAAACACTAAAAAAAACGATAACCATTTAAAAAAAAATGTAGGAAAATCTGAGAATTGATAAAAATTTATTTTTATTTTTTAAATTTCCACAAGTCCTCCCTTGGATGTTGAAGCTCTCCCGACCTTTAAGCTCTCCATTTTTTAAAAAAATAGATTTATATCAATTCTCAGATTTTCCTAAATTTTTTTTTTAAATGGTTATCGTTTTTTTTTAAGGTTTCAGTTCAAAGAACATTTTTTTTTCGTAACGCTTAAGTAGTTTAAAAATTTGGAGTCTCTTCAAGTTATGCTAAGAAAAGTGAAAAAAAATATTTTTTTTTTCAAAAATAATAAAAATTGGGGAAAATCTGAGAATTGATAAAAATCAATTTTTTAAAAAATTTGACGTGATACAGACATTTCCACGAGTCTGCCTGCAAAAAATCGATTGGATCACTGAAAAAGGGTTAAAAATCGGTCCAAAGGCTTTCACACAGGCCACTACGAGCTTCATACTTCAAACTAAAAAAAAAAAATTCTGACGTGTACATGAAAATCGCCGATACACGTGTATTTTTATTTTTTCCCCTCTTTCCGAATATGTGCATTTGGTTCATAGGACAGAAAAAAATCTATTTTTTGTAACACGGTGTAAGTAAAATCTGTGACAGCTTTGAAACGAGTATTACATTTGCTAACAGAGACTTTGTGACCTAGAGGTGGCAAATATACTACTCATCATGTGAATAGGTTTAGGTGGAATGTCCTCTAGATTATCATTGAAAGATTCTAAAACTATATGACCAACTTTGGCAACATAGAGCTCGGTGGATGACCGTGATATTACTCACTTATTTCCCTTAACATTCCATGAAGAAACAGACGGGCATTTAATACCGTGCGACTTCTGGTTTTGGGGCCACGCGAAAGATCTAGGTCTACGCCAACAGCCCAGCGTCGATTCAAGACCTCAACGATAGAATTCCTGAGGCTATCGAGGCCATGGGGCAGCAACTTTGCGATTTGGTTATGGAATGATTTCATAAAAAGGATATGGTCCTGTAAGCGTGGTCGTGTTGTCCATTTGGCTGATGATGTTTTTCATTATTAACGGCATACCTTCCTCTTTATTATGAAATAAACATGCGATCATTTATCTCAAAAAATTCAATTTCTCTTTGAATAGCAAAATAACACCCCTTGTTGGAGAACCCCCGTACAAAATACAAACTATTTTGTCTGCATCTTTCCTACGATCAGCTTGAAATGTTTTATAAACTGGTTGAGCAAAAGGATAAACTCCAAATTTGGTAGTAAATATTTGGTCCTTCCCTTTTTCAGTTGGCCACCACGAACTTGACATTTATTCGCTCCATTTCAATGGGAAGCCATATTTCGGCCCGTAATTTAGCCAGCTTTATGCCACAATTAAGAAGATTGGACAACTTCCGTTTCCGGCCTGGACAGTTGCCACTCTTCGGCGTATGTATACAATTATATATAACGTCTACATATGCGGATGTAAGTACGAGTGTGTGTGTGTGTATTTAATGTTAAATGAGCTAAAGTGTTGTGCATATGTATGTATGCACATATAATTGTGAGCAAACAGCCATGCCACACACACACACACACACTCCCACACCCACACATACGGTTTAATCTGTACATCTGTGTGAGTGTGTTTTGCCACCATCCGAGTGTGTTCGCACGAAAAATTGTCGCCTGTCCCCCCTACTGTCTCTCATACTTACACAAACAGACATGGGTACATACAGGTGGTGGGCGCGAAAAAATATTGTTGTGGTTGGAAAAAAAAATCACAGCGTTCTTCAAAGCTCCGCAAATAATTATTCGGACCTTGTCCGGAATGCTCGTAAAATTTGCCAAGCATCAGTGGATGACTGTGGCGGAGAATGAGTTCTGTTCGACCCAGTCTAATGTACATATACTTTACATGTATCGGTGAATGTACCCTCATGCTGGTGTAGAAGATGCTCTTGATGATGTGAACGTTACTGCTGTAGCATGCATGCACAAGTGTGTTAGTGCCAAATGCTGATGCTGATGCTCGTGATGGTGTGGGTGTGGGTGTGGGCTCATATATCATGATGTGTATGTTTATCTGTGTGTGCAAATGCGTTCGTGCGTTTATGTATTAATGGACCTTTTTTTACAGAGTACATCTGAATGTCGCCCACCCGCATAAGTGAGTGTATAAAGATATGTGTGTGTGTGTGTGTGTGCACTCGCGTATAATTTTTATATTATAGATCATATTATTAAAATGTTATTAAAATGGTTTTTTTTTTGGTCGAATAAAAAATTATAATCACCACACCCTTTGGTGTGGTTGTCGAGGGCAGAATTTGCCCCCGAACCGATCCCAGGCACAGATAGAAACACGTAGTGCTGTCAGGGGAGCAACGTTGGCTATTGGCAAAACGAGGGGTGTCTGTTCGCCATTTAGTCAAATGTAAATAATAATTAAGACAGTGTGTGTTTTTTCCCAGCTCTCAGCAACATATGTCTGCACTACATACACACATGCATGTATGTATGTCATAGCCGAGTTATAATTCCTGTGGCATTCCCATGTTTATTTTTAAGTGGGTGATGACGACAATGATGCTCATGTGCAGTATGATCAACATCATTATAGAATAATTACTATTAATCATACGCTTAGTTGGGATTTTTGTTTTTTTTATTTTGCTAGTATGATGACGGGCACAAATACAAACAATTACTGAAATGCGGTAGGCCAAGAATGTCTCATTAGCCAATATGGTGGATATAAAGAAATCTAGAAGATATGATAACTAAAAAAATAAAAAAAAAACATACAAATTTGTAAAAAGTTCTTCTTCGCAAGCATTTCTAAAATCTGCAAAAAAAAATGTTTTCTTTAAATTATTAATTTTGGAAGGAGACATCGTATCACACAACACAATTAGGGTTTCAAACTCGGGTATTCCCGGGAAATTTGGCAATTTTTTACTTCCCGATTCCCGAAATAATTGGACGGGAATAAAATACTATCCAAACAATCTACGTTTGTATGGCATTTTTACAATTTCCACTGTGTGTTGTTTGTGCGGGAAACATTCCTGAATTAGTTGATCTTATTTCTAATTATTTTTTTTCTAATTAAAGTTGAATTAAGCATTTCATGTTTTCGAAGTTGTTCACGTTTTGTTTAGAAAAAAAAACATTTTAAAGTTTTTTTTTTTTTGGAAAAATAGTATTTTTTCATTCATTCATTGCAAATCGAATCCCGAGAAGACATCAAAAAAAATCTCCATTCCCGGGAGTTGAAAAAGATCGGAAAATGAAGAACAATAAACATCACACCAATTTAAATGCAATTATATGGTTCATTTCATTATTTTTATATAAAAAATATTTTAGAATATATCGCTCATTTACTTAAATAGTGCCACAATTCAAAATTCGCTTTTTTGTTTTCTGCTCAAGAAAAATCGGTATTTCTGTTATTTCACTTGAGTTTTTTACTGTGTGTACTTTGTCAGGGCTCTAGTTTTTTCGGAAAACCTATACGTTTTTCCTTCTGTGTTTGAAAGTAAGATGCAATTGGAAAAGTTGGAAAATTATGAATTATGAAGAAGAAATAAAAAAAATAAAAAAAAAGTCAAACGGCTATACAGAAAAAAGTGGGCAAAAACTAAAAAAACAAAAAAAATAATTTTTGGTGACACAAAAAAATCATAAAAAGTCAAAAAACAAAAATAAATTTTTTTGGTGCCACAAAAAAATCTAAGCTATTATTTTGTTTTGTAAGAAAAAAAATCTAAAAGACTAATTTTTTGGAGCCACAAAAACAATCAAAAAAAAAAATCTATGATTTTTTTTTAAAAGAATGAAAAAAAAAATTTAAAGAATCCATTTTTAGTGACACATAAAGAAAATGTAAAAAAAAAACATTTTTTGGTTGCATAAAAATTTTTTTAAAATAATAATTTTTTGGGTGGCACTAGAAAAAATCGTAAAAAATAAAAAAAAATTTGGTGGCACAAAAAATAGCAGCTTTTATTTTATTTTAAATCTATGATTTTTTTAAAAGAATGAAAATCTATATATTTTAAATCTATGATTTTTTTGATAATTTAAAAAAAAAAAACATTTTTTTTATTGGCATAAAAAAATTTGAAAAGAATCATTTTTTGGGTGGCAAAGGAAAAAATCACAAAAAATATAAAAAAAATTTTGGTGGCACAAAAAATCTCAGCTTTTATTTTATTTTAAATCTATGATTTTTTTAAAAGAATGAAAAAACAATTAAAAGAATCTTTTTTTTTTGTGGCACAAAAAGAAAATGTAAAAAAACACATTTTTTTGGTGACATAAAATTTTTTTTAAAATAATATTTTTTTGGGTGGCACAAGAAAAAATACACATAAAAAATAAAAAAAAAATTGTTAGCACAACAAATCTCAGCTTATATTTTATTTTAAATCTATGATTTTTTTTAAAAAGAATTCACCAAAAATGTTAAGAGAATCTTAGTGGCTCAAAAAGAAAATATAAAAAAATAAATGTAAAGAAAAACATTTTTTTGCTGGCTAAAAAAAATTTGAAAAGAATCATTTTTTGGGTGGTACAAGAAAAAAATCGTAAAAAATAAAAAAAAAAATGGTGGCACAAAAAATCTTAAAAAATTGTAAAAGAATAATTTTTTGGTGGCATAAAATATTTTTTAAAAAATTTAAAAAAAAAAATGGTGGCACAAATATCCTTTTTTTAAAAGAATCAAAAAAAAAATTTAAAAGTATAGTTTTTCATTAATCATCTTTCGATAGCGCAATCCATTCACCGCAACTGTTGATCCAAACTCAGTTTCGAAAAAGTAAGGTCCAGTGACCTCGGCGGACCATCAACCGCACCAAATTGTCACACGTTGAGACGCCACTCAACAATAAGTCTTGGGCTTTTCGAGCCCAGATTTTGCTTGTTGACGTAGCCACCGAGGTGGAAAATGGGCCTCATCAGTCAAGATGATTTTTCGATGGAATTCCGGATCATTTTCATGCATTTCAAGGACCCAATCAGCAAAGACACGACGTTGTTAATGATCGGCTGGCTTGTGTTCTTGTGTTAACTGAACTCTATAAGCCTTAAGACCCAAGGCTTTGTGCAAAATACGCTGTAATGACGTTTGTGGAATGCCCCAAATTCCAAAGAACGACGAGGAATGGACAAACCTGGGTTTTCTTCAACACTTTGGGTTACAGCAGCAATATTCTCCGTTGTTCTTGAGCGATGTGCACGGATTTTATTCCTCACATCACTAACTTGTCCCAACTGCTCGAATTTTTCAAGCAATTTCTGTATTGCGGTCCGACAAGGTGGCACACGACGATCCAAAAATGCTTTAGTTTTGCCAACTGTGACTTCAAGATTTTCACCATTTTTGTAGTGATGAATTTTAATAATTTCACTGCGTTGTTGAAGCGTGTATCGTTCCATTTCCTAGAAATGGCATAGTTTTGTACTTGTAAAATGTCAAAGAATAAAAGCTTCAAAAGTGACAGCTATCGAAATACCGGGTGATTCAAAATAACTCCCTTGGTTGGAGAGCCCTGTACAACACAAAGATGATCGTTCAAGTAAACATCATGATTTTTGTATTCCATGAATATTCGTCTAAGATTGTGGTTACGCGGAAAAGATTTCCTCTTCTTTGTATTCTTCACCACTGACTATTGGATTTTCTTGCTTTTCAAAAAAATTTCAAACTGTTTGTTCTGAAAATCTGAAGGCAAAATTACAGGCTTTAGTTAACTATTTTGTTTAAAAAAAAAATACGATTTTCTGCTCCCGGTAGGTGAGTTGGTAGCGTCCTTGCCTATCAGCAGGTGGGTTGTGGATTCGATTCCCATTAGAGGCTGTAAAAATCTAGTCATATGATCTGTGTCACCCGGTTTACCCTTGAAACCAAAAATTAGAATTTTGAATTGTAATTAAATAAAAAAAATATGCGTATGAAGTCTCTAAAAATCGTCGGGGTATGTTGGAGTGTTTAAAAGAGGGATATGCCCCTTCTTGTTCTTGGACATCATAAAGTTGTTTTCCATTTGCTTCAAGACTTAAATATTCGAGTCTTTAAAAGGAGCGACCAGATTTCCTACAAAATTACAAACACCCCTTTCTGCCTTAGACCTCATACATTATTTTTCCGTCTGCTTAAAGACTAACCCCCATATTTATAAAAATTTAAAACAACTTTGTTAAGAAAAATGGTTGAAACTTGTTTTTCTATTTGCAAAAAGTTTTCTTGTCATTTTTGAGCCCTAGGGCTCCATAAACCACTATTGGGGCCCTGAGCGGACCTGCAGGTCCAAATCCATACATTTTGTTTTTGCATATTGAGAATCCTGGCGCAATTTCCATTCATTAGAGTACCCAAAATTACATGGAGAGACCAGGTTTACTATAAAATGTCTTTAGACCTCATGAATTATTTCAGCGTCTGCTGAAAGATTTAAATCAAATTGCAAACAAATTAATAAACTTGATTTGAATTTCGTCGAAAATTTAATAAAATAAAACTGTGAATACTTGACATGTTCTGATGTTTCCACCCACACCCCGCAATTATTCAATTATCCGGACACGTCCAGCAAAATGAAATGTATGACTTCCGAAAAATATTAAGCAATTAGACATGACTTCAAAAAAAAAAAAATAGAACAACAATACGAAACTCGCATAAAACAAAGTACAGGTGTGCTTACTATTCAATTTGTCAACAGCATCCATGGAAAATATCACAAGTTTCTTTTTTTTGCCCATAATGTCCTGTAGAGTTTGCGATAATCCACATCCACTCGAACGCCACGAAGTCAAGCGTCAGAAAACGTTCATAAGCAAACGTTATCGTAAACAAACGAAATCGAAGTCCCCGTCGTCGCCACTGTGAAATCTGCAATAGAGCTCCGCTCACCCTCCAACGCCAACGAAACTCCAAATTAAAACAATAAATGTCAAACACTTTTCAAAATCAAAGCAAAGAAGATATGAACGGTAAAACAAAGAAATGAAGAAAAACCATTTCGAATTGTGTTGCCCTTTTTTTTGCGCTGTGTTCTGTGTTCTGTGCACAGCGAAAGCGAAGGCAAGCCACAACAAACACAAAAAAGAGCACAAATACTTATCGCAATCGCATTACCAATAGAAGCGAAAACCGTAAGAGGATGAGGGAGCTGGAGAGAGTGGGCAAGAGCAAGGAAACAATACTTTTGCGCTGTCAATAAACTGAAATCAAAAGATTAATAAATCGATAGACTGCACCTGTGTCTGTGCAATCAAATTCTGTCGTGATTCATTTTTTTTTCGCCTTTTTCGTTTTTTTTCTTCTTCTTCCTCTTCTTGCTTTTTAGTTATTTTTCTTCTCTGATTTTCATCGATGGGTTTTGTCGTTATGCTTCTGTTTGTTTTGCACTCTAGACAGGAACGAGGGTTGAAGCTGCAGGCTACTCCAATACCAATAATTAATATTTAAAAAACAAACCCCCGAATTATTCCGATTATTCGTTTTTATTACTTACTAGCTTGATTAATCAATTAATCAATTAATCAATTAATCAATTAATCAATTAATCAATTAATCAATTAATCAATTAATCAATTAATCAATTAATCAATTAATCAATTAATCAATTAATCAATTAATCAATTAATCAATTAATCAATTAATCAATTAATCAATTAATCAATTAATCAATTAATCAATTAATCAATTAATCAATTAATCAATTAATCAATTAATCAATTAATCAATTAATCAATTAATCAATTAATCAATTAATCAATTAATCAATTAATCAATTAATCAATTAATCAATTAATCAATTAATCAATTAATCAATTAATCAATTAATCAATTAATCAATTAATCAATTAATCAATTAATCAATTAATCAATTAATCAATTAATCAATTAATCAATTAATCAATTAATCAATTAATCAATTAATCAATTAATCAATTAATCAATTAATCAATTAATCAATTAATCAATTAATCAATTAATCAATTAATCAATTAATCAATTAATCAATTAATCAATTAATCAATTAATCAATTAATCAATTAATCAATTAATCAATTAATCAATTAATCAATTAATCAATTAATCAATTAATCAATTAATCAATTAATCAATTAATTGTCCAATTATTGATTTTTTCAATTATTCCGAATATTCACTTCCGTTGTCTTTCATTTCATACTTTTGCCAAATACCTCGCACTTTTCATGAATATTTGTACATAATCGTGCTTCCATAAATGTGGAGTCAGATTATGTTCGTACACTTTGCTTCATTTTCCACTTTCTCGACAGAATTTCCCATTCTCTTCTTTTATTTTCCATTTTTTTTTTTTTTTGTTAATTTTCAATAATTTTTTTACGCTCTGCTTTTTTTGTTGATGATACAGAAAGTGAACTCAAAATTCAAGGGAAAAAAAATAATTTTCTTTTCACCATTTTTGTTGTTGTTGTCATTTCCGCTTTTTCAAACGTCGTCATTCCATTATTTGTTGGCATTCATTTCAAACGTTCCTTTTTTTTTATTCCGTTTGTATTGCAGTTATGTGCTCCAATGTTTGGAAAGAGTTTCAAAGGAAAACGAATATCACCGAAAATATGGGAAAAAAGTTGAAAAACATAAATCAGGAATAAAGTTTTCCCCTGTAATATTTTGTAATATTTCATGGATTCACTGTGGGGAACAGGAGCGTCTGTGAAGGTGCTAAAGAGCGTTGATGTGACTGAAATGGTCAAGATCAAATTACGATGTGAGTGGAGCTTTGTCATTTCTCTACGCCACGATAATATCTAAATTAGGTGGTTAGGACGTGTGCTCATGCTCCAACTGACACTCAGAACAATGGGACTGCAAAAGGGGAAATAACGCAAGTACGTCATTGCCATCAAACACAATTAAATAATGGATTTCAGTCATTCATCGTGCCGCAGAATAACGAAATTATGGCTGGGGCAAAACTTGACCACCATCACCACAATAGCTGAAAGTTTGTGACCTGGGCAAATTTAAATGCAATTTGAAAATTTACGAACAAAAAACAATTTTAAAATCAATTCCTGGTCAGTGACTTAAAGAAGAAACCTACAGAAATCAAATCATACACCCTGGGAAAGTTGAAGTTGGAAATCAGTTCGGACTAAGGAAATTTCATTGTGTTGGCAGAGTTGTTCTCGTTATCGAATTACTTAATTAACCGTAGTTGTTCCATGGACCATGTGACTGGACTAAGTATCAACACCTTTAATGAAAAATTGCTACGATTAGTTTTCCTACAAATTCGTTTAATTAGAAGAAATTACTGTAGTTTATTCAATTATTAGTTGATGCAAACGAGGAGAAAGAAACACTACTATCAGCTACGATATGTTTCGTACTCCAAAGGAACGCTCAGAAAAAATATGTTATTTAAAAAGAAAATATATCTGTAAAGCAAAAAAAGCAATGTTTTATTATCCTTCCGTGGATTCATTCGTCAGACATGTCCCAGCCAGCGAACAAAGCTCATATATTGCAAAAAAAAAACCACTTCAACAGTCTTGAGATTTTCAAAAAATCGTATCAACATTTAGTGATAAAAAACACTTTTATTTGATGAAATCGAAAATTGGAACACACACCTTTGGGCGAATAATTTAAAACACCCAAAACTGTTTCTCTAATTAATTTGCACAAAGTATTTGATAATATCAACATTGAACTGGGTCTTTCTAGTACGAGTCAGTAGAGTTTTTATTTCTTTTGACACGAATGAAATACAAAAAGGACAATTTACAAAAATTGATTAATTTTACTTCAGAAAACAGTCGTATTCAAATAATTAAAAATCACCTAGGGAAACGGTTCGTATGTGAACAACACATTTGACAATTTTTGTGGACCTCTGTGGTCGTTATAATGGCCCAAAAGAGGCTGGCATGGGGACGTTTATGGAAATGCGACAAAACATAAGAACACTAATGGAATTCAACATGTGTTAACTTGAACTCTCATATATTCCGCTGTGATTAGTTAATTGGATGGCGCACAGTGGTCCAGTATCCAATTCCATCGGCCAAATGTCTGTAACTTTTGATAAACTAAACAAAGTAAAAAATTTTTTGTAGGCAAGAAGTGAGTGATTATTTTATGTACTTAATATTAAAAATCGAACAATTGAATATATTTTTGAAATATTTCCAAACGTGACTACTTTATTTAGTCTTCGGCAAATTTTTTTTTTTACTTTTTTTAACACATTTTTACTTATTTGCATTTTAAAAAACTTAATTTTTTCAATTTACCATTTTTTTGACTTTTTCAGATTTTGAAATTCGAAAAAAATTTATTTTTTTTTAAATATTTCCAAACGTGACTACTTTTTTAGTCTTCAGCAAATTTTTTTTTTATTTTTTTTTACACATTTTCACGTATTTGTTCATATTACATTTTCAAAAACTTAATTTTTCCAATTTAACATTTTTTTTTTGACTTTTTCAGATTTTGAAATTCGAAAAAATTTAATTTTTTGAAATATTTCCAAACGTGACTACTTTTTTTAGACTTCAGCAAATTTTTTTTTATTTTTGTTACACATTTTTACGTATTTGTTCATATTGCATTTATTTTTTTTTTGACTTTTTCAGATTTTGAAATTTGAAAAAAATTTAATTTTTTGAAATATTTCCAAACTTGACCACTTTCCGCATTCTATGAGTTTGTTTGGCACAAGAAAATTTTTATATTTTTTGTCCTTAGTTTTATACGCATGTCTACATAATTGCCCATATTGCATTTTAAAAAAAATTATTTTTTTCAAATTAACATTTTTTTAAACTTTTTCAAAACATGGAATTTGAAAAAAAAAATAACTTTTCGAAATATTTCCAAATTTGACTAATTTTCGTATTCTTTGATTTGAGGTTGGGCAAGAATTTTTGTTCTTATGATTTGAGACAACAATTTCTACAAATTTAATTTTAGTTTTACATATTTTAATAAATTTTTTTTAAGTTTCTCAGATTTTGAAATTTGAAAAAAAAAATATTTTTTTCGAAATATTTCCAAATTTGACTAATTTTCGTATTCTTTGATTTTAGAGATGCAACAATTTTTAATATTTTTTGTAGTTAATTTTTACATATTTTGAATTAAATTTTTTTTTAACTTTTTCAGATTTTCAAAATATTAAAAATGATTATTTCATTTCCGTTATTTTCGTTTTCGGGTATGTTGAACGAATTTTTGTTTACAAAAATTGTAGAGGAGGACATTGGCAACATTTGGTTTCAACAGGACGGCGCTACGTGCCACACAGCCGCAGCTACACTCGATGTTTTGCGCTCTGTTTTTGAAGATCGCATTATCAGCCGCAGAGCTGATGTTGTCAGGCTACTGCATGGTCAGCCGAGGCAGCCATTTGAATGAAATTATTTTCCCTTAATAAACCGAAAGGATTTTACTTTCAAATAAAAAAAGAAATTTGAGAAAATATCCAGTAGTTTTTTTGATAGAATTTTCAAAAAACAACCTTGACTACTTTTCGTATTCCTTGATTTTAGATAGGTAATTTTTCATATTGCAATTTAAATTTTTTTTTTTTTTCAAATTTAAAATGTTCACATTTTTCCGATTTTGAAAATTGTAAACAATTTAATTTTTCGAAATATTTTCAGAACAATTTTTGTTTTTAGTTTTTTTTTTGTTAGCGGACACAATTGACAGTAATTTTGTTAACATCTTAATCGTTCTAGAAAATATGACGACTATTATCGCCATCCAAATCATAGATAGAAAGTTTTTGCCTGTGTCTACTCATCATCAGACCAATTGTCACCATTTAGCTTATTACCAAAATCCATTCAAACCCGAACCAAACTTCGTGGCAATAGAAAAAGATAAATAATATTTCATGGGTGATAAAGCGTCATTACCTGACCTTACACTCATCAGAATCTCATAAGGAAGAAGTCCTAATAGCAAACAAATATCATGTTTAGCCATCTGATGCATTTAACGTTTATCAGAGTGAGAGAGAGAGAGAGAGAGAGAGAGAGAGAGAGAGAGAGAGAGAGAGAGAGAGAGTGAGAGCAGTGTGATACTAATATGCCTGATAAACTGAATGCTTTCAACTGTACTCCACCGGCCATCGTTTCTGTTGCCAGGTATATGAGCTCTAATGAAACTTCATTTGTGACCATCTTCCATCGCTTCACTCGGGATGCCACAGAGCAGCCATGGACTAGTTCGAGGTACAGCAATTTAGTTGTGTTTTTTTGTTCCAGCTTGTGTGCAGCACTCATATGTGTCTGAGTACGTTGTTCCACTCCCTTTATTCATATCTGATGCAGTTGCCTGATTCCTTTTTTCGTTATCATTCTGCCAGCTTCATTTTGGTTTGTGTTGGATGGGGAGGGTGGTGTTTGGTTGTTCCTGAGCTCATCGCCGGCAAGTGTGCGGTGCTGCAGCTGCTGGTCTGGTCGGATAACAACTTTATGTTCATGTGATGAAGATGCGGATGATGGTTTGTATGGTTTACTGTTCACGGAAAGATTTCGCTTTTTATATATTCGCTTATATCAAGCATTCATACGGAGATATCGTATAGAAGTTATAGTGGTTTATTCATAAGTTGTTCAGAGTTTTTTCTTCTCTCTCGTTCTTTCTTTTCTTTACTTATCTGTTGCTTTGTTAATATGAGTATGTGGATAAATTATGAGTTTGATAAAAAGATTTTAATAATCATTGCTTTCTTGAGTCAATAAAAAAAAAATACTTAAATTGTGCTGCTGACAATGAGCGAATGTTGCCGGTGACAGTCCGGGAATGATTGGGTGGACCGGGTGGTTCATTAAAATGGCAAACAAATTAAAAGGATTTTTTTTCATTTCTAAAGTTTATACACAGCCGACTTTAATATTGTGGAGTGGAACGATTTTCTTTTTGTTGGCATTTTAATGAATTCACATCATTGAGAAGTCAATCAGCCAGGAGGGAGTCAGTGAATAACTGAATCAAATAGCGGCAGCGACCAAAGAGAACGGTTACCTTGGAAACCATGGACACAAAATGTGGGTGAGGAAGCCCAACTTGGTGTGCAATTGAGGAAGATGTAGACGATATCGTCCGAGGAATGTAGTATAAGATCGTATGCAGTGGCAAAACTCCATCTATGGCGCGTTACTTAGGCGAGATAGCAGAGAGGTCTAGACTAAATGTCATCGACTTGTTTTCATAATTACTCAGGGCATTCAGCCTATAAATGACATGCACTGTGACATGTGGAAATTAAGAGAGAAATAAAGAAAAAAAAAGGAAAAAGTGGTAAATTTTAAAAATAGTTGTCACTCTGTATTTTTTTTTTTGCTTTTTAAAAAAAATATTTTTTTTTCAGATTTTCAAATTTGATTTTTCGAATTTTAGTCGAACGAAGAGCTTTTGCACAAAAATTTTTTTTATAAGGATTATAGTAAAAAAAAATTGTGACTAAAGTTGTGAGGGTGAGAAATGGGGGGAAGGGTTTCCCTTAGAACACGAGCGTTACAAAAAAAAATATTTTACAAATTTACTACTTTTCGATTTGAGAGAAGTAGGGGGAATTTTGTATTTTTTGTTGTTGTACACATTTTGAGGCAGTTCTTCATATTGCATTTAAAAAAAAATATTTTTTTTTTCCGTAGACTAAATTTTGACCTTTTTCAAATTTTTGAAATTTGATTTTTCGAATTTTGGTCGAATTGACGAGCTGTTGCACTAAACTTTTTTTTGGCAAAACTTCAGTTTATGGGGGACAAGCCAACAAAATTAAAAGAAAAGAATGCAGTTCCTTTCGAAATGACCCCAAAATTACGAAAATGAAAATGAAACTGGGGACCATGTGGGGGGCGTGGCATCGATAAAATGACCCCGCCCACTTATTTCGACAATATTGTACTCAAATGAAAGGCATTGTTCTCACGAGTTCAAAAATATAGTTTATGGCGGCCCATGATGGGGGTGACGTCGACAAATCCAGCCGATAAAATAGTCATTTTTGGCAAAAATTCACTTTACCCAGAAATCGCAAAAATCGATATTAATTTTTTTTTTGGGACCACATTATTTTTGGCTCTTATGTCCACTTATATCGAGAATCGCGATTTTTTTTTTTTATTTTGTGTCATTTTCATGTTTTTTCCCGGATTTGTGGACGCCACGCCCATCATGGGCCGCCAAAAGTTACATTTTTTAACTCGTGAGAATAATTTCTTTCATTTGAGTACAATATTGTCCAAATAAGTGGGCGTTGTCATTTTTTCAATGCCACGCCCTCCACGCTCCTCAGACCCAAATTCCATTTTAAAAATTTCATTTTTTTTCTCCTACAGCGAATTCTTTTTCCGATATTGAAATTTGATTTTTCGATTTTTTTGAATTTTGCTTTACTAAAGTTTTGATGGTCACAAATAGGGGGTTTCCCCTTAAATTCGCTCATTTAGGAATATGTTGGTCACAGCACGGGCCAATGAACGCCGATTAGAATAACCTTTTATATTAGGAGAACGACAATTGGTTCACATTTTCTCCTGCGTATCTTATTAACAAAAGTTAATGAGAGAGAGAGAAAAACAAATTCGCTTTTTGACCTGTTGCACTTTATGTATCCTATCTTCGAAGTGTTTAATTCTGGGCGGGCACCTTTCCAATACGGTATTGGTTTCATGAATATCTCGTAATTGTAAAAAGTTGTGTCCGTCCAAAGTTAATTCGTTTTTCAAAGTGTTGGACCACAGATTTCTGTCTCTCTGCGCGCTTGCCTGTCTCTGTATATTTTAAATGAAATTCCTGGTCTCAAATAGGAATTGATCTTTAGGAAATTATGTGGGTGTTAGTATAGTATACTCAGACAATCTCTCTTTCTTACAAAGTCACCAGATAATTTAAGCCCCGGATTAGAAAACTAAGCCCTACAGTTCCTCCAGATTGCCTGAAAAATACTTCTGTACAATCGTCTCGGTTATCAGTTCGCATTTTCATTTTATTGGCTGAGGCAAATGGTAAAAATGACTGAAAACCATCATGAGAATTGTTTAATGTTTATAACCCCCCCCCCCCCCCCCAATTGCCGATATGTACTTCTGAAAGAAATGATTTTGTTTCGATTTTGTAAACTATCTTCATATCGACCAGGCAGAGATCAACAACATAAGGTATGGCTCTTCCCTACAAAGGATTATTCCAATTAAACAAACTATTTCGCCTTGCCAGTGAGTACGTTCAGGTGACAAATGTATCTGAATACAAAAAAAAAACACCTAATGTCTTCATTTTACCACAGAATCAACAAGACAAGTATTTAGCCCACCCATTTTGGTTGAAGTTCTTTATCCCGTAAATACTTCACTGAAAGACAATTATTCAACTGTTCAAATACCTAAACATGTTATTGGGAAATTTCTAATTTAAAAATCTTAAATTAAACAAAAAGTGCCCACAAGGAGCATTTAATTTACAATAAATCATTTGCCCCAACACCAGCACACCATCAACTGCAATTGCATTATATTACAGAAGAATACGGTCTATCAATTCTGACTGACATGCTAAGACTTTAGAAAGCATTAAATCATCATGAACATAATAACATCATGAGTAGTTAATAAAATATAAAAAAAACCATAAACAAATTGCAAATGTCATTCTCAACGACAGCCAGCCCCGAACAAAATCAATGTGCACAGAATTTATTTCGCAAAAATATTTTTTAAATGCAATAGAATTGTAAAAGTAGTAACATTTAAACAATATTGTTGTATTATCTTAATCAATGGGATTTTGTAAACATTTCAAATGAATTATAACAGTTCAATTTAATTGAATTGTCTGAGACCTCACAACACAACTATCTCGATGTCTCTGTCCAAACTACGGTTGGGGTCCGGCCGGCTCTCTGTGAAATATCGACTCGAACATACCTGGCGTCGAAGTGCAGCAATATTTGTTATCTGCTCCATATGATTGCTTTGTCTATTTGATAATGGCAAATACGGATGAATACAAGTACATACATATACACAATACATATGTATTTATATATGTGTGAGAGTGTGTATACGTATGCCTATGTGTATGTGTACAGATACAGATGTATAGATTGAAAGGTGCACAAGTTCATACCAACTGATCTACAGTGTCCGGCCATTGCAGTATGATCGCAACGATTCTGAAGAGTTGTGTGCTACTGTGTAATTTTACTACTTCGGAAATATTTTTCAAATATGAGAAGACCATTTTTTTTTTGTATGGAAGACATATGGGAAATTATTAGCTGATTTTCTAATAATGGAAAAGTCATAAGTTTCTTCAGTCAAAAAAAAAAAAAGGTTTCTTGCTTATACCACAAACGTGTACAATAAATGTCTTGAAACGACATTCAAGATCATCAGTCTTCACTACTGTACTCGGCGTCGGTTCAGACAATAACAAAAATTTGAGTGTGCTTGTTCGAAGAATCTGATTTTCTGCCAACCGCACTTTTGTTGACCAAATAATTTATGAAGGGTGTTATCAGTTTAGAACGTGTTGTATATGAAAATACCTTTTCTAACTGTTCTTATTTTTTAAAATTAATTTCTTATTTTTTTAAAAATAATTTCTTATTTTTTTAAAAAAAAATTATTATTTTTTTAAAAATAATTTATTATTTTTTAAAAATAATTGATCATTTTTTTAAAAATAATTTCTTATTTTTTTAAAAATAATTTCTTATTTTTTTAAAAATAATTTCTTATTTTTTTAAAAATAATTTCTTATTTTTTTAAAAATAATTTCTTAATTTTTTTAAAAATAATTTCTTATTTTTTTAAAAATAATTTCTTATTTTTTTTAAAAATAATTTCTTATTTTTTTTAAAAATAATTTCTTATTTTTTTAAAAATAATTTCTTATTTTTTTAAAAATAATTTCTTATTTCTTTAAAAATAATTTCTTATTTTTTTAAAAATAATTTCTTATTTTTTTAAAAATAATTTCTTATTTTTTTAAAAATAATTTCTTATTTTTTAAAAAATAATTTCTTATTTTTTTAAAAATAATTTCTTATTTTTTTTAAAAATAATTTCTTATTTTTTTAAAAATAATTTCTTATTTTTTTAAAAATAATTTCTTATTTCTTTAAAAATAATTTTTTATTTTTTAAAAATAATTTTTTTATTTTTGAAAAATAATTTCTTATTTTTTAAAAAATTATTTCTTATTTTTTAAAAAATTATTTCTTATTTCTTAAAAATAAATTATTATTTTTTAAAAATAATTTCTTATTTATTAAAAATAATTTATTATTTTTTAAAAAAAATTTCTTATTTTTTAAAAATAATTTCTTATTTTTTAAAAATAATTTCTTATTTTTTAAAAATAATTTCTTATTTTTTAAAAATAATTTCTTATTTTTTAAAAATAATTTCTTATTTTTAAAAAATAATTTCTTATTTTTAAAAAATAATTTCTTATTTTTTAAAAATAATTTCTTATTTTTTAAAAATAATTTCTAATTTTTTAAAAGAATTTCTTATTTTTTTAAAAATAATTTCTTATTGTTTTAAAAAATAATTTCTTATTTTTTGAAAATAATTTCTTATTTTTTAAAAATAATTTCTTATTTTTTTAAAAATAATTTCTTATTTTTTTAAAAAAAATTTATTATTTTTTTAAAAATAATTTATTATTTTTTTAAAAATAATTTATTATTTTTTAAAAATAATTGATAATTTTTTTAAAAATAATTTCTTATTTTTTAAAAATTATTTCTTATTTTTTTTAAATATAATTTCTTATTTTTTTTAAAAATAATTTCTTATTTTTTTTAAAAATAATTTCTTATTTTTTCCAAAAATAATTTCATATTTTCTTAATAATAATTTCTTATTTTTTTAAAAATAATTTCATATTTATCGTGCAACTTCAGCCAGACGGCAACTACCACGGAAACTCTAGACTGGGTAGACCTAGTGGAAGGACCATATGGAAGAAAACATGAAAAATCCTTCATACGACAAACTCGAGAGGGCACTCACAAGGCCAAAGTGTTTGGCAATTAAACAGGCCAAGGCCAACGTCAAGATGTATAGCTTCTTAAGGTAAGTAAATAATTTCGTAAGTTTATGAATCATTTCGTCGTCTTAATTACAATAACTTCTGGTAAAGGATGTACCTTGTATTTTAAATCATGTCGCAACTACAAAAGTTACAAAGTTTAAAAAAAATAGTCACAAATGTCACAGCCATCATGGATACACTCTAGCATACCCTGTGTTCGTACAGGGTGTCCCAGCACACAATATTCGCAAAGCCTGACTCGTCTTCTAAAATTTCCCTTGGCAAAATGCAGTTTAACAGTTTTTATTTTATTTACATTTTTTTTCCGCTTTTCAAGCGATGCCATCGCTCATAATCCTGTGTCCAAGTACTGTACATTCAGACACATCTGTCTGTTAATGTGTCTGTTCATATGTTGTTGATTAAGTTTATTATCCCAATCAAAAGAAATTGAAATTATTAGATTTATAACATAATAATCGGAACGGATGTACAAACAAAAGCAAACAGCATCAGCCAACAACAACAAAACCAGCAAAAAGAGCAGCAATACAACAACAAAAACAAAAAAAGAATATTTGAATTGAAAAGATAAACATTGTGCAACAAAAAATGGCAAATTTTTCACAATAAATCCTGGAGAGTGCAAAAATAACATGTGTGCCACACACTCCAATACACAAACACACACACAGGCACACTCTGGCAAACACACCAATCACAAGGTATGGAAGTGATGAATTGGATTGGCTGTGGTCGGGATGTGGGTCGTGGTGTTGTTAGATTCAATTAAAATTAAATAATCCTCATACGTTTAGGTGTTCAGTCAGAGTGGCCCTTCAGTTGTTGCCACCCCCGCCAGCTATTGTGAATATTAAAAACATGTACAAAGTTCGAGTTTTTGTGGAAATTTATCGCACACCCTACTAACCGCAGGCGATGTAATGATAGTTTTCAGGGGCGTTTTGTGGCATTGTCAGTTCGGGGCAAAATTTAGACAATTCGGTCCTCGAAAGAAGATTTTCTGTGGAATTTTTGAATGAACTGTCATTGAACTTTCCCAAAAAATGTAGTGGCTGCGTTGAGACCAAAAAACAAGACTTGATAAAACAAAAAAAAATCGGTAGAAGCTCCAATAAGATCTTATTATGATGATTGTGAACCAAATAACACAAGAGATGATTGAGAATCTCACATTTTTTTTTTTGGATTTTTGCACATTTTGGGAGCCGCAAAACCGGCCTAAAAACCGGCCCCTTATAAACATACATTTGGATATGTAAATGATGCAAATTTCCTCAAAAATTCAAAAAAAATCCAATTTAAGCACTTTTTTGCCTCAGATTCTTTGGCCGGAAAACCGGCCCATTTTTTTTTAAATTTGCTAACAATAAACTTTGTTTAAGATTTGAGCCATGGGCCTAAAAACCGGCCCCTTATAAACATACATTTGGGTATTTAAACGATGCAAATTTCGTCAAAAATTCAAAAAAAATCCAATTTAAGCACTTTTTTGCCACAGATTCTTTGGCCGGAAAACTGGCCCATTTTTTTTAAAAAAAAGGACAATTAAATTAAATTTTCTAAATTAAATTATACAAATACCATTAATTCTGTCACAAATTCAAGAATGCACATATTTTTATGCAAATTTATGCAAATTTTGGGTACAGACACAGGGGCCTAAAAACCGGCCCAATTTGAAAAATGGCTAAGGAAATTAAATTTGCTCCCTAATGCTAATATGCACTTCGTTTAAAGATTTTAATATATTTTGGGCCCGGAACTAGGGGCCGAAAAACCGGCCCTTTGTAAATTGTGTACATATGGAAAAAGAAATGAATTGAAACTTTCTAAGGAATCGAAATATGTGTTAATTTTTAACTTTTTTGTCATATTTTGAAAACGTACCAATGACCCGATAAATAGTTCTCTCCGTAAACATAAACCAAAGGGTATTAACAATTTTTTGACTAGACATATAACACAATATTCTGGGAAACCAAATGAAATTAAACTTTCTAGCGAATCATAACAAGCATTAATTTTGAATATTTTTGCCATATTTTGGAACCTTACAAATGACCCGGAAAATGGGCCGAAAAACCGGCCCTTTTGCAAAAATAGGATATCTGGGAAACCAAATGAAATTATACTTTCTAGCGAATCATAATAAGCATTAATTTTTAATATTTTGCCATATTCTGCAACCTTACAAATGACCCGAAAAATGGGCCGAAAACCCGGCCCTTTTGCAAAAATAGGACATCTGGGAAACCAAATGAAATTATACTTTCTAGCGAATCATAATAAGCATTAATTTTTAATATTTTGCCATATTCTGCAACCTTACAAATGACCCGAAAAATGGGCCGAAAAACCGGCCCTTTTGCAAAAATAGGACATCTGGGAAACCAAATGAAATTATACTTTCTAGCGAATCATAATAAGCATTAATTTTTAATATTTTGCCATATTCTGCAACCTTACAAATGACCCGAAAAATGGGCCGAAAAACCGGCTCTTTTGCAAAAATAGGACATCTGGGAAACTAAATGAAATTAAACTTTCTAGCGAATCATAATAAGCATGAGTTTTTAATATTTTGCCATTTTTTTGGAATCTTGCAAATGACCCGAAAAATGGTCCCCCCAATGAACACGAACACATTGGTGTCAAAATGGTATTAAACTTTCTTACATATTCACAAAATTTACTAATTTTTATGTTTTATACAAATTTAGCGTCCAGAAACAAGGGCCGAAAAACCGGCCCATTTTTTAAAAAGTGATATATGGGTGTTCGTTTGAAATAAAATTTTCTAACAAATCTCTATATGCACTTCTTTTTAAGATTGACCGTATTGCGGGCCCGGAACAATGGGCCGAAAACCCGGCCCTTACTAAACATGGACAATCCACAACTGGAGCGAATATAATATTCGGCCCAACTGAACTAAATAACGTTTTTAACCACATATTGTCCATATGTTTACTATGTCTTTCCTTTCGACGTTTAGTCCAGAGGGAACTGACTGTATTGATATGGTTATGGTAGGTAAGGATTCATGTTGGATATGCGAAACATTCCCCAGTGTAATCTGTAGATGTAATGATGGTATAGACTTGCCTTGGACTAATAGTACATTGTGTTGTCCTCTATGTTGTGTGTTGTGGGTTTTCAAACCCCATTGAGTCTTGTGAATGAAAATACAAACAAAGAAACAAAAAAACAATTTTTATTTTGTTATCAGTCAATTGGCAACGTGCGAGTTTGTGTCTCAATGTAACTGCCAGATTGCTGCCTGTGCGTTTGCCTGTATGTCTGTCCCTCCATCCCTCCGTCCCTCCGTCTATCTCTTTTTTGTTTTTTGTTAATGCCGTCGTTGTAGTTGTCGTTGTTGGTTTCGGTTTTGTCTGACATAAATACATGTCAAATTGTCAATTGTTTCCACCATGTTTTGTGTCATAAAAACACATTCTCAATTTGGTCGATTTTTTTTTTGTCCCAGAGTCCATCGGTTTTTATTCTGTGTTCTATTTCGTTTCTTTTTTTTTTTGCCACTTCCCCGCATTTTCATTGTCGATCGTTGTTGTTATTTAAAATGTCAACATTTAAATGACAATACGATGTATTGGTTTGGCCGAACAATTTAAATACTAAATATTACATCCATATCCACAATAGATACAAAAACCAAATGAAATTGGACATTTCATTCAGTCAGTCATTTATTGGTGTCGTAAAAGAGACTCAGTTCATTTGCACAGGCGAGGCAGGAGCAAGAAAAGGCTATGCAAGGGTAAAAAAAAGGGAGGAACATGGCTTAAATACAAGACATCCGTAGCTACAACTACAAAGTTTGGAAAATTGTATTGATTTTACTGACTATTTTTGAAGCTCAGTAAAATAACTAAAGTATTACTTAAATTTTGCCTTAATTTCAATTTCATTTAAAAATTGTGTCACGCATATGAAATGGCCAAAATACAATTCAAAATTTTTGGATTACTTTGATTTTAGTTTGAAAATATTGTCCAGCCAGTTGTTGACTCGGCAACACAGTGCTGCGTTGCCCTATTTGGATAGAGTGAGTGATGACAAAAATGACGCAACTCCAGCATTCAAACAATTAAGCTCGTAAAAGACCAATATTAGAGCAAACTATTTGTGTACTACAATTTAACATTTACCCAGTTTTTAGTTCCCTGCACATCACATCTATACGAATGAATTTGATTTTGTGTATTTGCCAACAACATCGCTCATACACCGAACAATAACAAGTTTGTGAATAAAATTTTGGTAAACATTTCTGGCATCAATGAAAGTTTCCGACCCAGAGAATTTTTATGAGTTTTAGAAATTTTGAAAACTTTCAAATCCATTCTTATTCAGTAACTTTTTAAATATTGTTGAAAGACTCTTACTGCCACAGACAATTTTTAAGAACAAAATTAAAATGTTCAATTTTAAAAAAATTTAAAAAGTTCAATGTTAACATTGACTAACTTTAACCCTTGGCTAGCAACTGACTTGACTTGAAATGTTTTTGATTGCCGGCGAAACAAAGCGCCGACGATGTGACGCTATACATTTGGTGCCGTCGCACATTTAAGTTTTTTCGTTGGAAACATCATATCTTTTGAACCGAATAAACTAATTGAATCATTTAATAATTTACGATAAATAATTTTTCAGCCTATGAAATGAGTCTTTGGAAATGGTGTTACGCCTTGCAGGTGCTAACTTATGGCTTATCCAAGTTATAATTTGTAAAAAAATCAATTTTATGGTAAACAAAAAAAAAATATTTTAACCGATTTTAGATTTTTTTTTAAATCCTTTTTTATATTTTAAAAAAATGATTACCCAACAAATTAAAAACAAATCATTTTTTTTTTGTAAAATTAGTTTTTAAATTTTCTCTAAAATTGTAATCACAATTTGTAGGAGAAGGTACATCCAAGTTTCGTGAGGGCTTATTCTGGTACCACCCCTAGAAATTTTGTATGATTTATTTGTGTGGGAGATTCTAGAAGGGGTATCCACTATATGCCCTTACAAAGAAAAACCTCCTTCGATTTTAATTTGTACCTGATTCTAACTCATTTTAATTGTAAGATATTTGGCTTTATGACAAACCACCGAAAACAGATCCTTTTTGTCGTTTTCGATTTTTTATGAATTTTTTTCAACAAGTAATATTATTGAAAAAAAATATTTTCGTTTTCAAAAGCCAAAGATTAAAACTCATTTAGTAAACATTATTATTTAATTACAATACAAAGTAAATTTATATTCTAATTTTGGTCCAAGGGTAAACCGAGTGGCTAGATTTTTGCAGCGACAGACCAAAGCCTCTGGTGGGAATCCAATCCACAACCCCCAAGCTGATAGGCAAGCCCGCTACCAAATCGCCTATCAAGGCGCTTGTTTTTGAAAAATTTATTTAAATTGAATAAGAAATTTTGAGTTATGGCTTCAAAAAAAAATGAATTTTTAAATATCAAAATTTAACTTTTAAAAGAAGTTTAAAAATTGAATTAAAAAAAATTAAAATTGATTTTAAAAAAGTAATTAAAATTTATTTTTTTTAAAAAAAAATCGTCGGTTATTTTTTGCAATTTTTATGAAATTGTCTTTTTAAATTATTTCAACTATATTAGATTTTTTAAGATATTTCTCAAAAAACTGAATTTTTAAATAAAATAATTAAAACTGATTTTCTTAAAAAAATAAAATTGAATTTTTAAAAAAAAAATTGTAAAAATTCGGTTATTTAAAATTTTTGATTTTCCTAAAAAGAAATAAAATTTAATTTTTTAAAAAAAAATTTTACAAATTCGATTTTTTAAAATTTTTGTGAAAACTTTTTTAAAATTTAAGAATTTTTGATTTGTAATTATCTTGGTTTAAAAAATTTAATTTTTAAAAAACTAAATTTGAATTTTTTTGAAAATTGACATTTTAAAAAATTTTAAATTGAATTTAAAAAAATTAAAAATAAAATTTAGTTTGAAAATATGTTCTCTTTTTTCGTTGTTTTTGTCTTGCTAAAATTTAAAATTAAATTTTCAAAATAAAATTTTAAAAAATAAATAAGATTTAATTTGAAAATACGTTCTCTTTTGTTGTTGTTTTTGTCTTGCTAAAATTTAAAATTGAATTTAAAAAAAAAATAAAATTCAAATTTAAAAAAAAAATAAAATTTAATTTGAAAATAGGGATTAAAATTGATTTTCTTTAACAAAAATTTGTCGCAATTTTGATTTGCAATTTTTATGAATTCTTTTTTTTAAATTATTTCAACTAAATTAGAATTTTTGACTAATGGCAATTTATGTCTCAAAAAATTTAATTTAGAAAATTTTTTTAACCTAATAAAAAAAAAACCTACTAAATTTTTTTTTCTTATTTTGTTAAAATTTTTTTTCGAATTTATTTCAACAAAATCGACAGTCTAGGTCTCAAAAAATGCATTTAAAAAAAATTGTCAGTAAAAATTTGTTAATGACTCATGGGTAAAAACATATGAAATCAACCGAAAATTTAACATTTCTGATCACATCATCTGCGAATTTGATAATATTGTTTATACATGATCTATGGAACAAAACAATAATACTTGCCAACTTTCAGACATATAGCCCTCGTACTTTCAGATTTCTGACCATTTCAATTTGAAAAAAATCAACAAAAATGCACTGAGGTAATTTAACATATTTGTAAATATCTCGAAAAGTATTTAATGTTTGTAAATAATCAAAGGCTCATTTTACAGATAAAAATATGAGCCATTAAAAACATTTTTTTAAAAAAAAAAATCGATCAAGGATAATGTAAATAAAAAAGGACTAAAATTTCAAAAGGATATATCTCGAAAAGCGATATTTTTAAAAATTAAAAAAAAATGTATATTAATCCTTTTTCTGTTTTCTACACGTCTGCAAACTCTTGGTCGTGGATCGTCATCATGGAATGAGTTATAATTAAATTCCCAAGAAAAAGTTATGATATTTCATAAAATCTTTAATTTTGAATGTATTTTTTAATATATGCAATATAAAATATATTAAGAAAGTAGTCTATGAGAATATTGTCAGTTTGGTAATGCTGCACTTTTCATTTAATTGTGAATTCTTCGGGTGCGGTATTTTAAAAACTGTTTCAACAAACTCTGTGACCGTGAAAACATGCCATTCAATTCAAGATTTTGCTGTAATTTTAATAAATCCGGACACACTACGCGCGATAAAAGTTTAATACGAGTTCAAGAATGGATGCTACGGTATATTACGGATAAAAACATCACGACCTCAAATAAAATTTGTGCGGCATGTAGAAAAAAGCTTTCCAATTTAAACAAATCTAGTTTAGACGAAGGTTCGGACATAAGCGGAAATTTGGATACTTTCGATGAAATTGCATCAGGCACGGAAGATGTTGCTATTTCCAAATTAAACGAATCTTTACCATATCTGGAACAAACTCCAATCAAAAAGAAAAAATTACATACATACGCTTTAAACAATTGCGTACTATTCCTGGGACGCAAAAACTGCATTCTTTTGTACCTGTGGGAAAAACTAACATTAAAGTAAAGCGTTACTCGGCAGATACCGATTTTGTAATTGAAAGTCTTTACAAATAAGTAAATATAATCTAGGTTTTTGATATTTTTTATTATTTACTAGTAGCTGAATGAATATAACTGTAATTCACTGGTATGATATGAAATATTATTTTAAAATACTAATTGAAATTGTTTAAAAAATACAAAAATTTATGAATACGTATACCTTTGCGAACTATTTTCTTAATAACTCATTCCATTATAAAGATCCACGGCTAAAAGTTGAAAGACGTGTGCAAAACAGAATAGGGAATAACATATATTTTTTTGAAATTTTTAAAAATATCGCTTTTTGAGATATATCCTTCGGCAATTTTAGTCCTTTTTTATCCACGATATCCTTGTCCGAAAATTATCTATTTAATATTTCTATTTAACGGTGCATAATTTTAGCTTCAAAATAAGCCTTTGATCATTTATGTACGTATAATACTTTCAGAGATATTAAAAATTGTGTTAAAGCATCTCAGTACATTTCTAATCATTTTTTTCAAATTAAAGTCGTCATAAAATTGAAAGTAGAAAAGCTAGGAGACTGAAAGTTGACAGAAGCTATTGTTATATTGAACACTCCCTTCGTACCAACTTTCAGCCAATTCGGAATTGGTGAGGGAAACTCATTGGTTGACTTCATATATTTTTACCCTCATGAAAATTAAATTTTAAAAATGAATGTTATAATTTAATTTAACAAAAATTTAATTAATATTTTATTTTCGTGAAATTTTTTTTTAAAATGTATTTCAACAACATCGACAGACTAGGCCTCAAAAAATAGTTTTCAAAAAAAGCCCTATACTTAAAAAAAATTTTCAACCATTTATTTATGCCTCATCAAAATTGAATTTTTTTATAAGAAAAATAACATCTATTTAAAAAAAAAAAAATTTTATAATTTCATTTGAAAAAAATTTAAAATTTAATTAACTTTTTAGGCCTCAAAAAATTGCTTTAAAAAAACCTATAAAAAAAAAATGATCAACAATTTATTTACGCCTCATAAAAATTTAATTATTTAAACATTTAAAAACATTTATTTAAAAAAAAAGTTTAATTTTTATTTTATTTATTACTTTATTTATTTATTTTAAAAAGGAGAAAAAAAATCGAATTCTTTTGGCAGTCGATGTATTTAATGAGAGTCGAATAAGTACACGATAACAAAAAAGGGAACTTTACTATTCAAAGGTTGTTACAGTAGAGATTGTACGATTAATAAGCAATGCGACTTGAAGTCTTTGTTGCATATTAAAGTCGTACGTTAGTACTAAAACTATTCAATGAAGGAAGAAGAACATATATTTTACAAATTCCTATTTTGTTACAATTTTTGTAGGCAATTTTGTAAAATGTATTTCAACAAAATCGACAATTTAGGACTCAAAAAATGTTTTTTTTTTAAAACTTTCCGTAGAAAAAAAATTATCAACCACAGTACATCAGAAGTGTGCAGTAGTTTTTTTTTATTAAATTGTTGTTGTTGTTGTTGCATCGTGTAATCAAGCAATTTGAGCTGCTCTGGTCTCAATTCAATTAATTTTCAAGTAATTCATAAACTAAAATTCAATTCATGCATTTTGTTAAATTATGAGACAAAATCAAATTACACATAATAATAAATAGACAAAATTAATCCCGTATGCAAATCAGTTGGAATATGTCAATTCAGACATTTAATATTAATTACATTAAAGACTTGAACCGAATTAAGCATTTTTTGGAATGATTGCAACATTGTACAGCCGTACGGATTGTCTATGCTGTAGCCGAGTAAATTGAGTCCTTGTTGGCCGGAAGTTTATCGATGTTGTGGTCTTTGCCATCACCTCTCATCTTTCCGAAATTTGCCAACCAAAATTAACATATACCATGACATCTTTTGAATATCTTTTATGATTCGTGTGGGAAGAACTAGAAAGAATGGCATCATAGACGGGCGCCTTGTGAACCACCATCTCTTTTCATTTATTCTTCTGTCGTTCGCTGTTATTCTATTTGTTTTTAGCATAAAAGAAAACTAATGAATGTAATTTAATTAAAAATTATAATATTATCAATTATCATCTTCTTATGTTCACTTTTATTGTTGTTTTTGTCTTGCGCTTTTTCACAGATGTGTTGCCAAACAGCGTCAACTGTTTTCGGCGGGGGCGCAGAATGAACAACGCAACAACAACAACAACGGCACCATGCAATAGCCGACATCAGATATGCCCACATGAACACCAACACGGTTGCACACAAAAACTCAATAACACTTCAGCAAAAAAAAGAAAATGAAAGCAAACAAAAAAAAAAAAGAAAACGCACCAACTAAACAAATGATTACAACAACAACCGTGTGCATATATGCGTGTGCGTGTGTGTGTGTCATGCGAAAAAGCGCCTGCATTCACGTGAATGTGGCAGAAGGAGAATGTGCCGGAGTATGTGAATATGCTGATGATGATAATGAAGCTGATGCTGCCAGCTGCTGTTGCTAATGTTGCCACATCTGCATGTGTGGGTGTAAGCAACAAACGAGGTCAGTATTATGATTTGGTCACATTGGAACTGAAATGTGCTGTACAGTATCCAAATTGATATCGCTGTGTTTTTATTTAAAAAAAAAAGTCCTGTGGAGAGCTTCAACATCCAAGGGAGGACTTGTGGAAATTAAAAAAATAAAAATAGATTTTTATCAATTCTCAGATTTTCCTACTTTTTTTTTAAGGTTTCAGTTCAAAAAACATTTTTTTTTTCGTAACGCTTAAGTAGTTTAAAAATTTCTCTTCAAGTTATGCTAAGAAAAGTGAAAAAAATATTTTTTTTTCAAAAATATTAAAAATTGGGGAAAATTTGAGAATTGATAAAAATCTATTTTTTAAAAAATTTGACGTGATACAGACATTTCCACGAGTCTGCCTGCCAAAAATCAGCTCGATTGGATCACTGAAAAAGGGTTAAAAATCGGTCGAAAGGCTTTCACACAGGCCACTACGAGCTTTATACTTCAAACTTAAAAAAAATATATTCTGACGTGTACATGAAAATCGCCGATACACGTGTATTTTTATTTTTTATCCCCTTTCCGAAAAAGTAAATTTGGTTCATAGGACAGAATGTGTGTAACACGGTGTAAGTCCTACAAGAACACGAGTCTAACACACAATGGCTGTCCCGTCCTCTCCCCATTATAATTATACTTGGGTAGAACTTGTTCAGTCCAACCGAAAAAGTAAGTTCAGCCTCCATGACAACACTTTCGAAAACGAAATAAGTCTGATTGATTTCGCCTGCACAAGAAATGTTTGTAAACAGCAATCAGGTGGAAGCATCGATAAATCCCATAAGACAAACCAGCTGTCACCTGATGGAATGATCCTTCATGGCTGACACTTCCAGTTCAGTCTCACACTCGAATCGCAGTGTCTTCAACATTAAAAAAATAAAGAAAAAATTTTCCCTAAAGTATCCGGCATCCTGGATTTCCGAATGTGGCCCTCGCATAATACTGTGCATATTGTTTTGAACTATTTCTGCGTCCATATGTTTGTGTAAATGTGTTGGTGTGCTCATGCATTTGTCTGCCGTGTAACGAGTTTGAATAAAACATGAAAAGATGAGTGGCACATACTAATGTTCGTTCATATCGTTATGCACTTTTAACAGGAAAGTCCTTTTTCGTAGCTGTTGCAAATTTTGCACACAAACACACGGGTACACCATTACATACCATCGCATTTATAAGCGCGCTGATATACACGCACACACATGTATGTGCGTGTCGACACAAAATTTGTATAGTAATTTTCTCTTGCGCGCGTATTTGTATGAGAATCGCTCTTGCTGCAGATGAGAGTATAAAGAACAAAACATTAAACACACATACAAACGCATGTTTAAATACAATCGCACATAATGAAATCAGCACCCAGCTCTACAACGACAACGGCTTCACAGTGGCTTCAATTAAGTGAATACTTCTTAACTAGACTGTTGGAAATATATTTCATTAATTTACAGCGGACATCCCCCCGAGTATTAGTGAAATAATATTTTGTTTGAATATTTTGTCCATTTTTTGCAATTTTCCTACAGTGGATTGTCTTGGGGGAAGCCGTGATATGTAAATTCTTCCACTACCTCGACTTCGACACTACCGATCGAAACTATGGGTCCATTCTTTTGTTCGGGATTTTCTCGGACAGTAGCTTCTACATGTTTTGTCTCTTCCTCGAAACAATTTATGAAAAATTATCCAATGCAAAAGCCCCCAAACATATTTTGAAAAATACTCAAAAAATGGTTGTATGAAAAATGACCAAAAAGAAAAAAGAATTCCCAAAAAAATCTAATACAAAATTGGGGAATTTTTATTGTCCCAATTGAAGAATTTTTAAAAAATAAATGAAAAATCCCCTCAAATCCCAAATATGAAAAACCCCCCAAAACAATTTATGAAAAATTACTCAATGCAAAAGCCACCAAATATATTTTGAAAAATACTCAAAAAAGCGGATGTATGAAAAATTACCAAAAAAAGAATTCCCAAAAAAAATCTAATACAAAATTGGGGAATTTTTATTGTCCCAATTGAAGATTTTTCAAAAATAAATGAAAAATCCCCCCAAAGCCCAATATGAAATTTTCCCCAAAAATTAGGAAAAAATACCCCAAAACAATTTATGGAAAATTACCCAATGCAAAAGCCCCCAAACATATTTTGAAAAGTACTCAAAAAAACCGGTTGTATGAAAAATGACCAATAAAAAGAAAATAATTCTCAAAAAAATCTAATACACAATTGGGGAATTTGTATTGTCCCAATTGAAGAAATTTTCAAAAATAAACGAAAAATCCCACCAAAGCCCAATATGAAATTTTCCCCAAAAATTATGAAAAATCCCCCAAAACAATTTATTTTAATTACCCAATGCAAAAGCCCCCAAACGTATTTTGAAAAATACCCAAAAAACGGTTGTATGAAAAATGACCAAAAAAAAAAAATAATTCTCAAAAAAATCTAATACAAAATTGGGGAATTTTTATTGTCCCAATTGAAGAATTTTTCAAAAATAAATGAAAAATCCTCCCAAAGCCCAATATGAAATTTTCCTCAAAAATTAGGAAAAATCCCGCAATTTATGAAAAATTACCCAATGCAAAAGCCCCCAAATATATTTTGAAAAATAATCAAAAAAAAACGGATGTATGAAAAATGACCAAAAAAAGAATTCCCAAAAAAAAACTAATACACAATTGGGGAATTTTTATTGTCCCAATTGAAGAATTTTTCAAAAATAAATGAAAAGTCCCCCCAAAGCCCTATATGATATTTTCCCCAAAAATTAGGAAAAATCCCCCAAAACAATTTATGAAAAATTACCCAATGCAAAAGCCCCCAAACGTATTTTGAAAAGTACTCAAAAAACCGGTTGTATGAAAAATTTCAAAAAAAAAAATAATTCCCAATAATTACAAAATTTAGGGAATTTTTAATTATGAACAATTCCCCAAAAAAATTGTGGGCCATTTGGGTCTTGCATCTCTGTTCATTTGATCCCACCGTCAAATCGTTAGCCTTTTGCTCGATCTCCTGAGGACTTGGCCCTTGATCAAATCCATATGAATGACAGAGGTTGCTGTCATCCACAAAAGAGTAGAATGGGGTCTCTGTCTGACACAACAGGTCGTCAGTGCAAATAATAAATAGAGAGGAAGAGAAGGAGCTATGGAAAGAGAAAATTTGTATGTCGTTCATTAAAAATATTTTTGATGAAATCATTCACATTCAACAAAATAATTTGTAGGTTGTTTATCAAAAATATTTTTGATGAAAAAATTCCCATATCTACAAAAAAAATTTTATTAATTAGATAACCAAAATACAAATCATAAAAAATATAAAAATTGTTGTCGATTCAATTTATCAAATTTCTTTCAACATTTGATAACATTTTTCGTAAATATACTAAAAATGTATCAAATATTAAAACGAAATTTGATAAATGGGATCACCAAATAAATTCATTAAAAATATCCATGTATTTGATGAATTGTTTTGTTGATACATTTCATCAAACTTCGTTTCAATATTTGACAATTTTTTTAGCATATTAACGAAAAGTTTCATTGAGAAGTGATGAAATTCTTGTACAAATATTTTCATTGACATTTTTTGGTTGTCTTTTTTTTTCTGTGTAGTCACATTGAGGGATTGATTTATTATTACTTCCACTACACCAGTTGGGAACCACTGTCCTTGCCCAACAGCAAATACTCGTACAACACTCAGGAAATATCAAATTATTTGAGAAATTTAGGAAAGGTGTCAGGGGGTTGCATGGAGAGAGCGAAGGGAGACAGTCTACTGATACACACACAAATACTTGTGATTGTGGAAAATCTGTACGAGCACATACATACATACGTACTTCCGTTTTTTCCGGTTTTATTGTAATTAATTTGTAAAAATATGCAATTACAACAAAAATCCAAAACGGAAATACTACGAACAATTAGCAAAATTTCGTAATGTGATAATTTAAATGATTCTATACGTATGTGTGTGTATGTTGTTTTGGGTTCATATGCAACCTTTGGTCCCCTAATGCCGAATGCAATGGTGGATGGATCGTGTTTGAGATGCTAACACAGTCTGCTGATATCCGTGGCGAGCTTTGGCTTGGCAAGTGGGTGGGGGGGAGGGGGGTCAGTTGTGGGTTATATTACCGTGTTTTAAACTATTTACAACAGTGATAACTTATCACAATCATGTTAATAATTAACTTGTGAACATTTCACAACAGCAGCGTCAGCAGCCTAGACTGCGGCACCAAACAACAACCAACACATTCAAAGTTTTGAGAGAGCATTACACAGTCAAACAATGGAAAAACATTACAACACACCACTAATAACAAAAACAATGCTGTCAATGGCAGTAGACAGAATGGGTATTTGGCTAAGAGAGTGTGTGCCAGTTTTTGCAAAGACATTAAGAAATACAAACCGGCACACACACTCAAAGTTTCTTTCTTAAAATTAACATTTAGCCCAAGATGAACAGTGGTGCCAACGGGGACTTTATTGAAATATTGAGAAAGCAAATTAATCTCAAATTAGGAAAGTTATATTGGGGTATTATTATTGCCAAAGAAGCCCTCGGATGGAATCCACCAAAGTAGACGCCGCAGATGATGACCCACCCAAACGTGGAGAAGACAAGTTCAGGACGAACTGAACAAGGCTCAAATAATGTGGCTCGAAACAAAACATTTAGCATTTGCATGAGTAGAAATGATTGGCAAAACTTTGTTGTGATCCCAGGGTCCACTTGGGAACCTGAATAAGAATAATACAAATTGTGTCTGATGGATGGTTAACGGACTAGCTTAATTGTGAACTGAGTACCTTAGCTTTGAAGGGAGTAACGTCAACAAGTAAAATTGTCCCATCCGTGGCTCGGAAAACCCAAGCGTTATTGTTGAGAAGCCTTTCCTCATTATAGTTTCCGCAGCGTGTTATCTCTCGAAGAGGCGATCACAATTGGCCACCGAGATCTTGTGATTTATAACCTTGACCTTGACTTCTTGCTTTGGGGCCACGTGAAAGATAAGGTGTACGCCAACAGCCCAGCGTCGATTCAAGACCTTAAAGGTAGAATTCGTGAGGCTATCGAGAACATAGGGCAGCCACTTTGCGGTTTGTTTATGGAATGATTTCATGAAAAGGATATGGTTCTGTAAGCGTCGTCGTGGTGGCCATTTGGCTCATGTTGTTGTTCATTATTAACGGCCTATCTTCCTCTTTATTATAAAATAAACATCAGATCATTTATTTTCATAAACTGTAATTTTCCTTTGAATACCAAAATAACATCTCTTGATGGAAAAACCCTGTATTATTATAACCCCCATCATGCACCCTGTCCAAATATTATGTTGGAACTTTTATATATGCAGCCTACGACAGGAATTGCATAAGTAATAACAACGATTAGATAGATTGGATTAAGTAATTCCAACGATAGATCTACCAGACCTACATTTTAGGGCGGGCTCCAAACATTCTACTCTTAAAGTCAGGGCTGGTGAAAAATTTTAGGAGTCTGAATATGCTGAACAGGACTGCGGAGTCCAACATATTGAAAACAGAAAAAAAAGAATTTTGAAAATTATATTTCTCACACTGTGGTGTTTGTATCCTTTAAAAAATATTAACAGATAAACGAGTTTTTAATTTATTTTTTTTATGGAAAAATTAGAAAAAACATTAAAAATAAAAACAAAAATAAAAGTTAAAAAAAATATTTTTATAAAAAATAAAAGTTAAAAAAATATTTTTATAAAAAATAAAACTAAAAATAAAATAAAAATAAAAATAAAAATAGAAAAAAAAATAAAAATAAAAATAAAAATAAACCATAACACATAAAATGTCAGTATTGAATCCGCTTATGTAGTTCTCTCAGTATCATACAGTTTTCGCATCGACGGATTGGTAGTTTTTTTTTCATAAGCTGTGTTGACCGTTATTTGTATCAAATGATTATAGCGATAAAAAAAAAATATAAAATTTTTCATCTCCAACTTTTCAGACTCCGACTCCACAGCCCAGATTCTGAGTGGTGGTTATACACTAGGGTGGAGTGAAATTCAAAAAAATAAAGTTAACCTCGGAAAGAGATGTAGTCTGGGGTCCTAATGAGGGGAAAAATAAAGAAAAAATTTTTAGGGGTCGCGCCACTCCCTCGAAATTTGGAAATTATCGCTATTTTGGCGTTGATTTTAGAAAAATCCTAAAAAGTTTTATGTCAATAAATGTTTGCAATAGCGTAAACAATGAAATAAGGGCATGAAAAAATTTAAAAAAATTGTTCTCATTGTTGAAAAATTTCAAAAAGTAAAATAAGTCAAATCGTCCCTTCTTCAGAAAATTGACTGAACAATGAAATCGCCACCAAAGCTACAAATATTAGTCGATTATCCTCATATTTGCCTCAAATACTTTTGTTTGGGCACTGAACAAGCTCAATTTCGAATAAGTTAAGTCGTTAATTTTTAGGATTTTTCTAAAATCAACGCCAAAATAGCGATAATTTCCAAATTTCGAGGGAGTGGCGCGACCCCTAAAAATTGTTTAAAATTTTTTTCTTTATTTTTCCTCTCATTAGGACCCCAGACTACATCTCTTTCCGAGGTTAACTTTTTCAAATTAAATAAAAAGCATGTTTTCACTCCACCCTATTATACACTTCAACTGTGACAAGATTGCAAAACTGATCAAACCGAGCTGATTTGTTAACCCACCAAACTTCTACTGGAAGTCTTGAAATTCATTCAATTTTAATATTTTATCAGTGGAAGAAGAGATTGACTGACACATCTCCCCTGGTATCACCCAAGCAACTGACAGCACTTTGCTCTTATTTAATTTCCCCGAAACATTTCTGTAGAAACATTTACAAACAAAAAGCCATCAAAGGGAGAGCGGGTGGATCAAATGGATCGTTTCCCCCACTGCCATTTCAATATTCTGCTCGTACAATCTTACAAAAAATGTAATCCGTCCAATAAGTGAGTTACCCTTTGGCCGTTTTTCAACATTTGCTGTGGCATTTCCATGTTTCCTACTGTTGTAACACCCTGCAGGATGCAGGGTTGCCAACATTTGGTAGACAACTATCGCATCTACTGCCAAGAGTCTACACAAAGTTTCAATTGCACATAAGCCACACTACGTGAGATGGGCTGCGGTGACTGCATCTCCTCTCCGAAAATCCTACCAAGAATTGCCTGCCAAACGGAAAGCGACTCGTACATGTGTACATACATACATAGTCTATTAGTATGTGTTTGAGAAACTTTTAAATAATTCCACAACATCTCTCATATTGGCCAAATTTTCCACTACATGACCTTAAACACAAAATGAAAAGGAAAAACTTTCCGCTTGTACTCGCATTTGGCAAAAGTGAAAGTGTCTCCTGCCAAGCGAAAGAGAAATGTGAAAAGTGTGAAAATTGTATGACAACACCGATCTGACATACATGAATGGCAAACATGGGGGAGGGGGGGAAATCACCAAAGGCTTTTCACGACATGTGCATAATTCACAAGAGCAAATATCGTAAAAGACCGAATCTCGTAGACATTTGTTCCACAAAATAGCCTGAAACATGAAAAATGTATTTGTCCACCACCATCCGAAAAAAGGAAATGCTTGTCTTGGGTATATTTTTGTTGTTGTTGTTATTTTCGCCCGATCTCGATATCTGTCCGAAGACACCCAACGAAAGTTCATGGAATTGTTGCCAAAGTTGAGGACAATTTCCTTTTTCCTTTTGTAACGTGTGAATTTAGGGCAACTTGTTCACTTTTTCTGTTGTTGTTTAAAAACAGTATCCAGTATCCAGCTGGAAGCAATTTGAAATGGATGAATGCCGACAGACACATGTTTGTACCAACAAAACAAAAAAAAACAGCACAAACAAACAAACAGAAAACAATTTAAAACATGACATTTCTTTGGCGGACACATGCCCACTCTATTGCTGCAAATTTATGGAAATATTATTTGTGCAATGTGAAAAGTGTGAATTTGACAAGTTTCTTTAGAATCCGCCGATAAAGCGGCCAACACACAACACTCGTAATGTGACCGCAACAACGAAGCACACGACACACACACACACACGTATGAACGACATGTTGTCGTCATGCAAGGCCACACAATTTCCATTGAATTGTTGGGCAAATTGTATACAATCGCACATGCAGATATCTGAAGGATATACTACGGATATTTGCATGTACACAAGTATATGCACACACACACACACACATAGTTGACATATTGCAAAAAGATTCCACAAACCGGTGACTTTCAGATGCTGTCGTTTGGTTGGTCTTGACAAATGTTGCTATCGGATGACATCGAACATGAATATTCATCGGAACACATGTCGCAACATATGTTTTCGAAGACACTGCCACAACAACAACAACAACAAAAACTTGTGCTAGTGACTCATACATACATATGTAATCGGAGGAGGATGGTGGGGGGGGGGGGGGGGGGAAACTATGAATACCAACTATGACCAATTGGACAATTGGAATGTGAAAGAGGACAAATCATGAATATTCTTTATCATAGTGTAAAGTCTACAATGGCACTGGAAGTGCTTTCTAAAATTGCACAATCCCTAAGGTGGACTTCACTCCACAGCTGTTAAGTACTAATTGCTGATTACTAATCGTATTAATTTCAAATTATATTTTTTGTATTCAGGTTTTCAACACTTATAATTGATTACAATTTCAAATGATCTAAAACTATTTAGGACTAGTAAGTTGTAATGCGCCTATGGCGCCCGTTGAAATATGGACAAAAAAATTTGTTAAAAAAAAAAGTTTTGTGGAAAAAAAAAAATTTTTGAAAAAAAAAAATTTGTTGAAAAAAAAATTTTTGGTGAAAAAACATTTTTTGTTGAAAAAAAAAATTTTGTTGAAAAAAAAAAATTTTGTTGTAAAAAAAAATTTTTGTTGAAAATTTGGAAAAAAAAAATTTGTTGAAAAAACAATTTTTGTTGAAAAAAAAACTTTGTAAAAAAAAATTTTTGTAAAAAAAAAATGTAAAAAAAAAATTTGGGGAAAACACAATTTCTGTACAAAAAAAAAATATTATTTTTTTTATTATTACTATTTATAGAATTATTATAGAATGCCTATTTAAATTCCTACGTACTGCGTGACAGAGTCAGTGAATCAGTGTATCAGTGAATCAGTGTCGAGGGTAAATATATATTAAGAAGATTACTTGCGCTTACAATAAATAATCAAAAGGAATCAAAAGTAATCACAAAATAATCCAACTACTTTCAGAGATTACTTTTGATCATTTATAACAGGTGGCGCAACTTGTAAACTTCCGATGTTTTTTGGCTGTAATTAAAAAAAAAATGAAAACCTTTGATTCTTCTTGTGGATTATTTTTATTTGGTCTTTTAATTTCTTTTTACATCAAGTCGAGAATATGATGTCATGTAAATGGCCGCCGCCAGAGTTGCCACTGACATTAGGGGGGCCAATCGCAAAATGTATAGCATTTTCTGATAGGAGGATTAGAAATCGAAACTAATCGGGATTAATTCATTTACTTTTTTTTGTAGAGGTGCGGTAAATCACGTTTATATTCAGTTTTTCAAAGACTTAGAATTGATTAAAATTTTTAAATGATCTACAACTATTTAGGATTACTTGCGCTTACAATAAATAATCAAAAAGAATCAAAAGTAATCACCAAATAATCCGACTACTTTCAGAGATTACTTTTGATCATTTATAACAGGTGGCGCAACTTGTAAACTTCCGATGCTTTTGGCTGTAATAAAAACAAAAATTAAAAACTTTGATTCTTCTTGTGGATTATTTTTATTTGGTCTTTTAATTTTTTTTTACATCGAGTCGAGAATGGCCGCCGCCAGATTTGCCACTTACATTAGGGTCCAATCGCAAATTTTATAGCATTTTCTGATAGGAGGATTACTTTTGCTGAGGATTGGAGAATTAGAAATCGAAACTAATCGGGATTAATTCATTTACTTTTTTTTTGTAGAGGTGCGGTAAATCACGTTTATATTCAGTTTTTCCAAGACTTAGAATTGATTACAATAACAAATAATCTAAAAGTAATCAGCATTACTTGCGATTACAATAAATAATCACAAAAGAATCACAAGTAATCAGAAAATAATCCGAATACAGGGATTGCCAGCAAGAGGGGAACAAATTAACCAGGGCTTTCCAACAAGAGGTGTTATTTTGTTAGTGAACGACAAATGGAATTTTTTGACATAAATGATCGGACGTTTATTTCATAATAAACAACAGCCAAATGGCCACCACGACCACGCTTACAGGATCATATCCTTTTCATGAAATTGTCCATAACCAAATCGCACAGTGGCTGCCCTGTGTCCTCGATAGCCTCACGAATTCTAACGGTGAGGTCTTGAATTGACGCTGGACTGTTGGCGTAGATCTTATCTTTCACGTGGCCCCAAATAAAGAAGTCGCAAGGTGTTAAATCATCTCGGTGGCCAATTGTGATCACCTCTTCCAGAGATAACACGCTGCGGAAACTTTTCCCGTTAAAGAGCAATGGTTTCGTTGCTTGTGTGGCACGTAGCGCCGTCTTGTTGAAAGTAAACTTTGTCCAGTTGAATATCATCGAACTCCGAACATAAAAAATTATTAATCATCTCTGGATAGCGCTCCGCAACTGGTGATCCAACCACAGTTTCGGAAAAGTAAGTTCCAATGAACCCAGCCGACCATAAACCGCACCAAACAGTCACACGTTCAGGTTGGAGAGGCTTCTCAACAAGAACTCTTGGGTTTTCCGAACCTCAGATGACGTTGCCACCGAGGTGGCAATGTGCCTCATCAGTCAAGATGATTTTTCGATGGAATTCCAGATCATTTTCATGCATTTGAAGGATCCAATCAGTAAAGACACGACATTGGTGATAATCGGCTGGCTTGTGTTCTTGTGTCAACTGAACTTTATAAGCCTTAAGACCCAAGTCTTTATGCAAAATACGGTGTAATGACGTTTGTGGAATGCCCAATTCCAAAGAACGACAAGGATTGGACCACCTGCGGTTTCTTCAACACTTTGGGCTACAGCATAAAGAATAACACCCGTGCACGTCGCTCAGGAACAACTAAGAATATTCAGTTGTTGCTGAGCGAACAGCTCGAATTTGTCCACCAATTTCTGTATTGCGGTCCGACAAGGTGCTTCACGACGAACCAAAAATGCCTTAGGTTTGCGAACTGTGACTGCACGATTTTCACCCACGTTTTGTAGTGAATTTTAATAATTTCAATGCGTTGCTGAAGCGTTCATCGTTCCATGTGTATGACGTAGTTTCTTCTTGTCAAAGAATAAAAGCTTCAAAAGTGATAGCTATCGAAATACCGGATGATTCCGAATAACATCTCTTGTTGGAAAACCCTTTACTTTCAGAGATTACTTTTGATTCTTTCTCATTAATTACAGTAATCAGATGTAATCCGAATTAATGTCATTAGAAAACATAGCTGTTAACTAGGGTGGAGTGAAATTCAAAAAAAAAAAAAAGTTAACCTCGGAAAGAGATGTAGTCTGTGGTCCTAATGAGGGGAAAAATAAAGAAAAAAAAATTTTTAGTGGTCGCGCCACTCCCTCGAAATTTGGAAATTATCGCTATTTTGGCGTTGATTTTAGAAAAATCCTAAAAAGTTGTATGTCAATAAATGTTTGCAATAGCGTAAACAATGAAATAAGGGCATGAAAAAATTTAAAAAAAATGTTCTCATTGTTCAAAAATTTCAAAAAGTAAAATAAGTCAAATCGTCCCTTCTTCAGAAAATTGATACAAATATTAGTCGATTATCCTCATATTTGCCTCAAATACTTTTGTTTGGGCACTGAACAAGCTCAAACTTTTAAATTTCGAATAAGTTAAGTCGTTAATTTTTAGGATTTTTCTAAAATCAACGCCAAAATAGCGATAATTTCCAAATTTCGAGGGAGTGGCGCGACCCCTAAACATTTTTTAAAATTTTTTTCTTTATTTTTCCCCTCATTAGGACCCAGGACTACATCTCTTTCCGAGGTTAACTTTTTCAAATTAAAAAAAAAACATGTTTTCACTCCACCCTACTGTTAACCCTTCGCCAGGCACATATTTTGAGCCCTTAGTTCTGGCACATGGTGTCTGGCCCCAGACCCCTATACATTTACATGCATTTGTATGGAAATAAGGGCTGTTTGCCGTTAAATTTTTTACTAAGATAGGAAAATATTTGTTATATTTTGTGTTTCTATTTCTTTTTACTATGTCATTAGCTACCTGAGGAAGAAAAAATAGATCTGAACAAAATCTTTGGAATGAAAAGGGCAACAATTTTGTTGTTCCAGATATATTTCGCTTTATTATTATTATTTATGAAGAATACATTGAATTTTTTTATTCAGAATTTTGCGGAAGGCAACAAAAACATAAATAATCTACTTTTGAATGTTGCTGACAAACAGGATTGTTACATTTGCAGCAAAAAAAAAGCGTGTCTTACGGCGTATTGTGTCACCTTGCTGCAGGCAAATTCTGCAATCTTTTTTTTGGCAGCCAATGTGTCTGGACGACTGCGTAAAGCCACATTAAGGTTTGCTATATTGAGAGGTCTCCCAACGTACGCTTCAAATGCTATACGAGTTGTTGGTTGAGCCACAATGTGCGGATTATTGGTGCGATTTTCAACGTTTATTTGGCTTTTTGTCCTGTTCTAAGGACTTTTTTATTAATTATTAATTTATACATCATTTTTTTTTAAAAAAATTTCGAAATTTTTGCAATTAAAGTTCTCTTTGTATTTTCCAATGTTTAATTAAAATTTGCTACATGTGTATTACGATAGCAATGACAGAAGGTTTTGATTGTGGCAGTTAAATGTGCCACTGATGAGCAAGTTGTCCAACTACACTTGTACCACTAAGATGATTTTGTCGCCACACCAAAAGCCCATTGTACCACAGTTTTATGACATTTTTATTGTGTTCAAAAACAAATACACCACCGTACAAACAGAACAGAACATTTAAAGACATTTAAGTTTATGTTGTGTTTTCATTTTTTATTTCTTGTAATTGCGCGCTCCCAATTTCATTGCCAGCGAGTCGTAGGGATGCAGCGGCAGGAGAGGCGGCACTCAATAATAATTATTATGTTAATCATTAACATTCATCCGCACACCTATCCACCCACACTCAGAGACAGACAGCCAAAGGAAAAAGGTTTGACAGTGTAACGAATCGAAAGGAAATTGCTGGAAAAGCTGGCACTTTGGTTGGCCTTGTGATCGACGGCAAAGGCAATGCCATGAAAATGTTCAACAATCAGAAGGGGGGCGGGGAGGGGAAACGGGCACAGGAAAACACTTTTGTTTCAGTGAATATGGTAAACAACGTTTTGGTCGAGAGCTTTGACGAGAAATTGCCAAAGGAACTAAGGATATGCTTACGAGCAGTTGGTTAAGTTTGGCTGTACAACCTGTTGATGGTTTTGGTCGGCAGAAGAAATGTTTTGCAGGTCCTTGGGTCTTGTGTTATCTCTGTATCTCTCTCTCCCGAATGCCAGGGATTAACATGTGTGCCGTCGAATTGGTCTTTCTAAAGGGGTCTCGATATTCTTCCTTCTTCCTTCCTTGGAGGACAATTGCTGAAGCCCTTTGAGCTGGTCAATTTGACGGACATATCCCAGCCAGATTTCGATGTGCTGAAATACCTTCAGATCCGGATATATCGCATACAGCTCATGGTTCGTGTGAAGCAAATACTTTTCCTTAACATTCGATAAGGCCACAAATTGTTGTGGATTTTTGCCATGTATTAGTTCCGCACAGCATTGGTGCGGAACTTTGTCGAATGTTTAGCATTTGAGTGTTGTAAAATATAGTTTTCGTTCTTGAATTGTTTGTCTAGCCCGAAGTCGCCTATATTTGCCATCATCATCCTTCACTTCCCTTTCGATACAGACATCATTCATTCTATAGATGACAAGGCCGACGTAGACAAAGTCTTTCATTTCTTTGACTCGGGAATTACCGACATCAACTGTGCCAATTGTCTTGTCCATTAGATTTGTCCTCGCTCACCATTTTTCCCAATTCCTTCTCAATTCTTGAAAAACCACAAGCTACATCTCACTCTATATCTGGTCAACGATTTCAAAGTCGCCCGCATATTCGAGGAAGCTGTGAAACTTGACAGTTAACTGAGCCTGTCTCATTAACATGTGCTTTGCCGAAAATGTCCTTCCTCCGTGTGTTGAAGAAAATGTGGGATAAGAGACCATCTGGTAATTGGACCGGAAGGCGCTTCCAGTGTTAATGGAGCATTAAAAGGGTGCACCATCGTTCAACATTTGCCAACCGTTTCGAAATATATATTCACAAATTTCTTTAATGGACACGTCAAATTTTTTAAAAATTTTTTTTATCAATTCCCAGATTTTTCCCCAATTTTTATTATTTTTCAAAAAAAAAAAAATATTTTTTTCACTTTTCTTAGCATAACTTGAAGAGACTCCAAATTTTTAAACTATAGGGTGTTTTTTATTGGGGTATAGAACTTTAAGTTGGCATCACTTTTTTAACTGGCGGCCATTTTGTCAGCTGTCAAGTGATTAATATTTAGTTTGGTTTGCCATTTCATCATGAACAGGTTGACAAAAGAACAACGCTTGCAAATCGTGCAAATTTATTTCGAAAGTAATGGTTCAGTTCGCGAAGTTCACCGCAAGCTCCGTCCATTTTATGCCATTACATCCACAAAAACTGACTGTTTGGTGTGCTCTATGGGCTGGTGGAGTCATTGGGCCATACTTCTTCCGAAATAATGCTGGAGAGTCAGTTACCGTTAATGGAGACCGGTATAGAGCCATGATAACCGACTATTTTGTTCCCGAATTGGATGGCATGAATGTGGATGAGTTGTGGATCCAGCCGCGGCGGCCACATGCACGAAATCATATTTAAACATTAATGGCATACAATTATCCTTCCAATAAAGCCAAATTGATGGACATTAAAACGATTTTCTTGTGTTTTATTTCAATTCGAAGTTCTATACCTCAATAAAAAACACCCTTTACTTAAGCGTTACGAAAAAAAAATGTTTTTTGAACTGAAACCTTAAAAAAAACGATAACCATTTAAAAAAAAAAAAAAAAATTTAGGAAAATCTTAGAATTGATAAAAATCTCTCGATTGGATCACTGAAAAAGGGTTAAAAATCGGTCCAAAGGCTTTCACACAGGCCACTACGAGCTTCATAAATCAAACTTAAAAAAAAAAATTCTGACGTGTACATGAAAATCGCCGATACACGTGTAGTTTTATTTTGTATCCCCTTTCCGAAAAAGTAAATTTGGTTCATAGGACAGAAAAAAATCTATTTTTTGTAACACGGTGTATTCAAAGCCACGTCTTTGCTTTCCCCAAGCCGGTGAATAGCTCAACTCCATCGTTCCAAAAGGAACGTCATCAGATCTCCGTAAAGGGATTTATACGGAAGCCGCTGTCCATTTTTCCAGACGTCCGTTGGTCTCCAGATACCACTGTTCTGCAACAAAATCCTCCTTATGTATTTTACCAGAGGCGACACTTTTCTTGGGGTTGAACTGAAGAATTTCTTCACCGATAATTATTTGTAACTTGGCTAATAAAAATGTCGAGTAATTTCGGCCGAAAAACAGATCCCAAGTGAAATCTGACAAAATTTGGAAATTTTGGCTCCTCACTTCTTTTCAAGACTTTGTTAACTATTTTTCCTGGAGCCATGGGGGCCGCAATTCAATTTCCTTATTTTTTTTTTTAAATTTTTGCTAAATATTTCAAATTGACGTGAAATTGTTTTATGCATTCAATTTGTGCTTTTTTGGCCCAAACCATGACGGACCGAAAAACGGGCCCCACATGAGTACCAACATGAATTCTCACGGTTTGTGAGAGGACCAGGTACTCGAACAAAAAACATATCCACATGGATCATCCTTTGATAAGGATTTATTGTGCATGTATTCTGTGAAGAATGTCCTCCTTGAGAATGGCCCCTATCAGTCACAGAGCAGACCTTGACTTTGTCATCGGAAACTTTCCTTGTTAGACTGAATGAATTTAAAAGCAAAGTCCTTAACAAATCTTACCAAATACTCATGTTGCCAGTGGCGTAAATTCATATCCCACCGATTTTCTTTTGTCCCACTGTACTTCATAGAAGATTCAGCTACGAACGCAAACTTTTCCTGCAAAATGTTTCCTCCTTTCCCCCATAAAGAATACAAAAATCAAAATCGCACCGATTAAGAGAACTGAAGATGAAGGAGCAAAAGTTTCCGGTGTCTGCTCCGAGGTAAACAAACAGACGCCAGAAAAACGGCACGATTCCGAATAAGAAATCGTTATAAACCAAATAAAAGGAACACAAACAGAAACAACACTTTGAGATAAACATTGAAAGCTATTAAAAAATTCGATAATGACGCTTAATGTTTTTTTTTATTGCGTCCTCCTTTTTGGGGCTGTTCCTTTTTCTCTTCCCATCCGGCTGAGCAAAAAACCCCAGAAAACCAGAAAAAAAGTATATACGAGTTTGTAGTCCGTTTGACTTTCCCTGAAGTGAATGGCGCGCTGCATGCCATAAACACTTTGGTGGGACATTCAAGGCGTTCATGCAACACAGCGACAGTCATACGTACAACAACAACAACAATATGCGGCAACTTACATTAGGATTTGAATATTCCTGCTAGCTGGTGGATGATAAGCAGCCAGTCCTCAGATGTGTGAATTCTTGCGAGTCATTTTGTCGAGAACAGGGCGCGCTGATGATGTGCGGTGACCGCACGTTTCGACCGACACTTACCGGGCCATTGGCAGCGTAAATAAGCCAAAACCACCGTTTGTCTTTTCACGGCATTTTAATAAACACGTAGTGATTAATTCGCTCTCGCTGGCCGAGACTTGTGTTTCCGTTTTTGTGTTTTTGTGTGTGTTACAAGTATTTACTTCCGCCGCACAGAAATAAACACTTTATGAACATTCAATTTATTTTTTTTTTTTTAAATATTTCACATTTGAACACGTCGTCGTAGTATGTTAAATTTGAATCTCCCCCGAAAATACGTGAAGAAAAAGAGATTTACTCGTAAAACCGCACGTCCATCGTCATGGTGGAAATGTTAGCAACTGCTGGAGGAGCTTCTGGATAATTGGCATATGCTGCAATAGACCTCTGCACGGTTCTTCGTTCGCAGTGTTTTGCTTTGGCTTCAAATAACCATGAAAACTGAGTTTACGCGAAAAAAAACAAAAAAAAATTAAAGCCAAAACACACTCACCATCCCACGAAAAGAGCGAATGCAATTTTCTCTGGGCAAATAAAATAGAAAATCTAAGGGAGCCACAGACATGCTGCACGATTCGTGAGAGCAGAGCAGCCGTTCTGCCCGTGACTGTTCAACTTCCCCGTAGGAAAATCTTTGCAACTTAGCAGTGTTACAAATTGTTGCACAGTGGTTCGAAGCGAAGCAACAGTGGATAATAAGAGCGGAGGACATACATTCTAGAAGTCAATTTCCGTGAGACAAATTGTCTATAGAAGAAAATTATGTCGCGGCGACAAAAAATTTTCTATAGAAGAAAATTATGTCGCGGCGACAAAAAATTTTCTATAGAAGAAAATTATGTCGCGGCGACAAAAAATTTTCTATAGAAGAAAATTATGTCGCGGCGACAAAAAATTTTCTATAGAAGAAAATTATGTCGCGGCGACAAAAAATTTTCTATAGAAGAAAATTATGTCGCGGCGACAAAAAATTTTCTATAGAAGAAAATTATGTCGCGGCGACAAAAAATTTTCTATAGAAGAAAATTATGTCGCGGCGACAAAAAATTTTCTATAGAAGAAAATTATGTCGCGGCGACAAAAAATTTTCTATAGAAGAAAATTATGTCGCGGCGACAAAAAATTTTCTATAGAAGAAAATTATGTCGCGGCGACAAAAAATTTTCTATAGAAGAAAATTATGTCGCGGCGACAAAAAATTTTCTATAGAAGAAAATTATGTCGCGGCGACAAAAAATTTTCTATAGAAGAAAATTATGTCGCGGCGACAAAAAATTTTCTATAGAAGAAAATTATGTCGCGGCGACAAAAAATTTTCTATAGAAGAAAATTATGTCGCGGCGACAAAAAATTTTCTATAGAAGAAAATTATGTCGCGGCGACAAAAAATTTTCTATAGAAGAAAATTATGTCGCGGCGACAAAAAATTTTCTATAGAAGAAAATTATGTCGCGGCGACAAAAAATTTTCTATAGAAGAAAATTATGTCGCGGCGACAAAAAATTTTCTATAGAAGAAAATTATGTCGCGGCGACAAAAAATTTTCTATAGAAGAAAATTATGTCGCGGCGACAAAAAATTTTCTATAGAAGAAAATTATGTCGCGGCGACAAAAAAATTTCTATAGAAGAAAATTATGTCGCGGCGACAAAAAATTTTCTATAGAAGAAAATTATGTCGCGGCGACAAAAAATTTTCTATAGAAGAAAATTATGTCGCGGCGACAGAAAATTTTCTATAGAAGAAAATTATGTCGCGGCGACAGAAAATTTTCTATAGAAGAAAATTATGTCGCGGCGACAGAAAATTTTCTATAGAAGAAAATTATGTCGCGGCGACAGAAAATTTTCTATAGAAGAAAATTATGTCGCGGCGACAGAAAATTTTCTATAGAAGAAAATTATGTCGCGGCGACAGAAAATTTTCTATAGAAGAAAATTATGTCGCGGCGACAGAAAATTTTCTATAGAAGAAAATTATGTCGCGGCGACAGAAAATTTTCTATAGAAGAAAATTATGTCGCGGCGACAAAAAATTTTCTATAGAAGAAAATTATGTCGCGGCGACAGAAAATTGTCTATCGAAGAAAATTATGTCGCGGCGACAAAAAATTTTCTATAGAAGAAAATTATGTCGCGGCGACAAAAAATTTTCTATAGAAGAAAATTATGTCGCGGCGACAAAAAATTTTCTATAGAAGAAAATTATGTCGCGGCGACAAAAAATTTTCTATAGAAGAAAATTATGTCGCGGCGACAAAAAATTTTCTACAGAAGAAAATTATGTCGCGGCGACAAAAAATTTTCTATAGAAGAAAATTATGTCGCGGCGACAAAAAATTTTCTATAGAAGAAAATTATGTCGCGGCGACAAAAAATTTTCTATAGAAGAAAATTATGTCGCGGCGACAAAAAATTTTCTATAGAAGAAAATTATGTCGCGGCGACAAAAAATTTTCTATAGAAGAAAATTATGTCGCGGCGACAAAAAATTTTCTACAGAAGAAAATTATGTCGCGGCGACAAAAAATTTTCTATAGAAGAAAATTATGTCGCGGCGACAAAAAATTTTCTATAGAAGAAAATTATGTCGCGGCGACAAAAAATTTTCTATAGAAGAAAATTATGTCGCGGCGACAAAAAATTTTCTATAGAAGAAAATTATGTCGCGGCGACAAAAAATTTTCTATAGAAGAAAATTATGTCGCGGCGACAAAAAATTTTCTATAGAAGAAAATTATGTCGCGGCGACAAAAAATTTTCTATAGAAGAAAATTATGTCGCGGCGACAAAAAATTTTCTATAGAAGAAAATTATGTCGCGGCGACAAAAAATTTTCTATAGAAGAAAATTATGTCGCGGCGACAAAAAATTTTCTATAGAAGAAAATTATGTCGCGGCGACAAAAAATTTTCTATAGAAGAAAATTATGTCGCGGCGACAAAAAATTTTCTATAGAAGAAAATTATGTCGCGGCGACAAAAAATTTTCTATAGAAGAAAATTATGTCGCGGCGACAAAAAATTTTCTATAGAAGAAAATTATGTCGCGGCGACAAAAAATTTTCTATAGAAGAAAATTATGTCGCGGCGACAAAAAATTTTCTATAGAAGAAAATTATGTCGCGGCGACAAAAAATTTTCTATAGAAGAAAATTATGTCGCGGCAACAAAAAATTTTCTATAGAAGAAAATTATGTCGCGGCAACAAAAAATTTTCTATAGAAGAAAATTATGTCGCGGCGACAGAAACTTGTCTATAGAAGAAAATTATGTCGCGGCGACAGAAAATTGTCTATAGAAGATAATTATGTCGCAGCGACAGAAAATTTTCTATAGAAGATAATTATGTCGCAGCGACAGAAAATTTTCTATAGAAGAAAATTATGTCGCGGCGACATAAAATTTTCTATAGAAGAAAATTATGTCGCGGCGACATAAAATTTTCTATAGAAGAAAATTATGTCGCGGCGACAGAAAATTGTCTATAGAAGAAAATTATGTCGCGGCGACAGAAAATTTCCTGTAGAAGAAAATGTGTGCCGCCGAAGCCATTCCAACCACTGTATTGTCTGGTTCCAGAGTTACTCTCCAGTCTACGCTCAACCCCCTGCATGAGGTTGTATGTCCTGATGCAGTCAGTCATGCATGTCCTTTGTGTTGTTGCACTTGCACTGCATACAGCATCTCCGAGAGCGAAAGAGGGAGAGATACACACCGTGCAGACTATTCTGGAGAGTATTTTGTATTTTCTCTTTTGTGTTACAAAGAGCGTTGATGTTATTTTAAAAACAGAATTTGTTTTGGTAAAATTGTTTTACTATGAATGTGATTGAATTTTTAACAGGATTAACGCAAACAATTGGTTTGACGAGGTTGGGGCAATCATTGAGGATATAGCGGTGCAGGATATATTTTGTTTCAGGTCACACAAACTGATTTATTCAAAGGAATGTCTAGTATTTGGTTGTTAAACTATCCGGATGAGCCGTAAATATTGCGTTTAGTAATCATTAAGTTCCAAGACTTTCATTTCATTTATCTCAAAAACTTTAATTTTTCTTTAAATACCAGAGGTTAATTTTTTTCTATGTACCTTTTATAAAACCGCTATCCACCAAAAGGTACAGAACTCAAAATTGTCTAGAGAAGAAAAGTTATAGAATTGTGACTGATGAAAATCCATTCTGAACCACTGTGCACTGATCACAGGTACTGAAAATCGATGCAGAGTATATTGTGGCAAGAGTTTTGTGTAAAGAACTGTCCTATCCTCTTACAAAATTAAATTAGCAGCCTCATTTAAAAATTCGGAAACGTTTTTTGTTGGACTACAAAAATTTGAGGAAATTTTGAATTTCTTTGCAAATTAATTTTCAACATTGACGGGCCTTTTTTGGTGTAATGGATTTTTCAATAAATATTACAAAAATTAAATGAACTGAAACTTTTTTTATTGGACTACAAACATTTTAAGAAAACTCTGAATATCTTTGAAAATAAATTTTCAACATTGACGGCCCTTTTTAGATGTAATGGATTTTTCAATTAATATTACAAAAATTAAATTAACTCATGATCGTTTCAAACTTATTTTGATGAAAACTCTGAATTTCTTTGAAAATTAATTTTCAACATTGACGGCCCTTTTTTAGATGTAATGGATTTTTCAATAAATATTACAAAAATTAAATTAACTCAAACTTATTTCATTGGACCACAAACATTTTAAGAAAACTCTGAATTTCTTTGAAAATTAATTTTCAACATTGACGGCCCTTTTTCGCTGTAATGGATTTTTCAATAAATATTACAAAAATTAAATTAACTCAAACTTATTTCATTGGACCACAAACATTTTAAGAAAACTCTGAATATCTTTGAAAATTAATTTTCAACATTGACGGCCCTTTTTCGCTGTAATGGATTTTTCAATAAATATTACAAAAATTTAATTAACTCAAACTTAGTTCATTGGACCACAAACATTTTAAGAAAACTCTGAATATCTTTGAAAATTTATTTTCAACATTGACGGCCCTTGTTAGATGTAATGGATTTTTCAATAAATATTACAAAAATTAAATTAACTCAAACTTATTTCATTGGACCACAAACATTTTAAGAGAACTCTGAATATCTTTGAAAATTAATTTGAAAATTAACAATGAAGCCCCTTTTTAGATGTAATGGATTTTTTAATAAATATTACAAAAATTAAATGAACTCAAACTTATTTTATTGGACTACAAACATTTTAAGAAAACTCTGAATATCTTTGAAAATTAATTTTCAACATTGACGCGTTTTTCAATAAATACAAGACCTTGTCGTATTACAAAAATTAAATTAACTTATGATCGTTTCAAACTTATTTCATTGGACCACAAACATTTTAAGAAAACTCTGAATATCTTTGAAAATAAATTTTCAACATTGACGGCCCTTTTTAGATGTAATGGATTTTTCAATTAATATTACAAAAATTAAATTAACTCATGATCGTTTCAAACTTATTTTGATGAAAACTCTGAATTTCTTTGAAAATTAATTTTCAACATTGACGGCCCTTTTTTAGATGTAATGGATTTTTCAATAAATATTACAAAAATTAAATTAACTCAAACTTATTTCATTGGACCACAAACATTTTAAGAAAACTCTGAATTTCTTTGAAAATTAATGTTCAACATTGACGGCCCTTTTTCGCTGTAATGGATTTTTCAATAAATATTACAAAAATTAAATTAACTCAAACTTATTTCATTGGACCACAAACATTTTAAGAAAACTCTGAATATCTTTGAAAATTAATTTTCAACATTGACGGCCCTTTTTCGCTGTAATGGATTTTTCAATAAATATTACAAAAATTAAATTAACTCAAACTTAGTTCATTGGACCACAAACATTTTAAGAAAACTCTGAATATCTTTGAAAATTTATTTTCAACATTGACGGCCCTTGTTAGATGTAATGGATTTTTCAATAAATATTACAAAAATTAAATTAACTCAAACTTATTTCATTAGACCACAAACATTTTAAGAGAACTCTGAATATCTTTGAAAATTAATTTTCAACATTGACGGCCCTTTTTCGCTGTAATGGATTTTTCAATAAATATTACAAAAATTAAATTAACTCAAACTTAGTTCATTGGACCACAAACATTTTAAGAAAACTCTGAATTTCTTTGAAAATTTATTTTCAACATTGACGGCCCTTGTTAGATGTAATGGATTTTTTAATAAATATTACAAAAATTAAATGAACTCAAACTTATTTTATTGGACTACAAACATGTTAAGAAAACTCTGAATATCTTTGAAAATAAATTTTCAACATTGACGCGTTTTTCAATAAATACAAGACCTTGTCGTATTACAAAAATTAAATGAACTGATGATCGTTTCAAACTTATTTTGCAGAAAACTCTGAATATTTTTGAAAATTAAAATTCAACAATGAAGCCCCTTTACTGATATAATGGAATTGTCAATAAATACACGATTTGTTGGCAACAAACCCACATTTTTCCGACGAGACTCCATGGCGTTCGCAGGAAGTGGTTCGACGATAGGTTTTCGTGGAAGAAAATTATCAGGGTCCTTGATTTTTGACCAGACATTCGTTATCTTGATATCATTTGTTATTTGATATCATTATTTATTTGTTTACGCTAAATAGTGTACACTTGCGAAAAGGTCCTGTGGAATAATCACCCCTGCCTAAGATTTATAGCCGTAGGAATTCTGTTTTCTCTAAAAGCCGTTCTATCCCCAGGCATTACTTTCAAATGACTACAAAAGTTTCAAGGAGGGCCAGCGGTCATGCAAGCTTCTCCTTTTTGCTGGCGATACAATACGGAAATCTAAACGATTTGAATTTGAAACGGTATCGATGGCTTTCTGACGAATTTCAAACATCGACGGTTTTTTTATGATGAATTTTCATGGCAGCAGTGCAAGTAGGGACCACTTACTATCCACTACTACAGGACATGCTAGTGGCAACAACAAAAACAAACATCAACATGAAAGTGCTCTTACATTTTAACTCTTAGTCAATGCCTTTCAATTATTTACTCTCTTAGTAGTTGGGACTAGCACAGTAAATCGAACACGCACATAGTCACGCTCATAATCCTGCATTTCCTTTTGCACACATTAAGAGTTTTTGTGTGTGTGTGTGTGGGTGTGTGTGTGAACCTGTCCCAAAACATTTATGCCGCTCACACACACCTCGGTTGTCCTTCGTTCAACGCACATTTCACATCTCATCATGTCTATCGTCAGTGCCCCCATCCATTATTTTTTTTTTTTTTTTTGTTCTCACGATTTGAATTCTCGGGGTCCTGTTGGGCGTTGGATGTGCGTTTAAATGCCGTTCCAGCTCCATCACATCCCATTTCCGGTCTCGACGATGGTGTGCTTGTCAGTGTCTGTCCCGATAGTGTCCTGGCACACACAGTAATTGTACGTACACGAGAATGCATGGTTATGTGAGTGAGTCTGTGTGTGTGTGTGTGTATGTGTGATTGCTGTTGCTGTTGTTGTCGAAGTTTTTACTACTAATATGATGCATTTTCCCAAAGGTGCATTTTATGCTCGGAAAATCTAATTTGAGAGATTTTTCCCATTTACGCCGTTTTCTGTTATATGTAACACAAAAATTGTTTTTCATCTCGTTTGTTTGTTTTTCTTCTTCTTCTTCAGTTTGTTTGGCCAGTTTGTTGTGGCGGGAGCCGTGCTTGGTGCGATGCTGAATGGAACGGCATGGTCTCGTTGTTGTTATTGTAGTTTTACGACCATAACTTTGGAAGACCAAAGTAAACAAAAAGTAACGTCGTGCGTGGGGTCTCACGAGAATGTTGACACAACTCCAATGAGATGGTAATTTTTTTTGTTTTTTTTTTGTTGCATCAGCGCCAGTTCCGAGGCAATACGAACGGTAAAATTAATTTAGAATATTTTTTTTAAAAATATTGATTTCTCATTTTTAATTTTGTTCAGGACAAATAGTGTTGCTGATTTTTTGGTCAATATTCTTTAGGTAATTTTGCAAAAATAATTAAAAATATTTTTAAAAAAAAAAAATTTGTTAATTTTTATTAATTAAAAATTAGGTAATTTTTATTAATTAAAAATAGCTTAATTGGGAAAAATTTTATCCGACAAAAAAATGAAAAAAGAAAAATCTCAAAAAAATACTCTTAAGGTAATTTTGCAAAAATAATTAAAAATATTTTTTAAAAAAAAATTTGTTGATTTTTACTAAAAAAAAAAATAGCCTAAATTTAAAAAAATTTGATCCGACAAAAAAATGAAAAAAGAAAAATCTCAAAAAAAAATATTCTTAAGGTAATTTTTTTTAAGGTAAAAAAAATTAGTTAATTTTTATTAATTAAAAATAGCTTAGATTGGAATTGGAAAAAATTTGATCCGACAAAAAAATGAAAATAGAAAAATCTCAAAAAACAAATATTCTTAAGGTAATTTTTTTTAAGGTAAAAAAAATTAGTTAATTTTTATTAATTAAAAATAGCTTAAATTGGAATTGGAAAAAATTTGATCCGACAAAAAAATGAAAAAAGAAAAATCTCAAAAAAAAAATATTCTTAAGGTAATTTTTTTTTAGGTAAAAAAAATTAGTTAATTTTTATTAATTAAAAATAGCTTAAATTGGAATTGGAAAAAATTTGATCCGACAAAAAAATGAAAAAAGAAAAATATCAAAAAAAATGTTATTCGTAAATAAAGTTATACTGGAAAAATTTAATAAAAAAAAGGCGCCCTGTGTAGCCATATGGTCTGTTTCACACGGCTTGCCCTTGGAACGACAATTAGAATATAAATTTACTTTGTATTGTAATTAAATAAAAATAATAAAAAAAAAAAACCAAAAATCCCCCAAAAAAAAATATCATACAAAATTGGGGAATTTTTCATTATGAAAAATACCGCAACAAAAAATGGGAGTGTTTTAGGTAAAATTAAGTTTTTTTATTGGACAAACTGGACAATGAAAAATTACACAATTTTTTATTTTTAGGAAATTTTTCGTTTTTTTTTTGGAATATTTTCGTAACAGTAGTCAATTATATATTTCTTTATAATGTTTGATATAATAATATTAATATTTTGCGGGGATTTTGCCTTGGGTAATTTTTCAAAAATTGTTTATGGGATTTTTCAGAATTTTTGAGGAAATTTTCATATTGGAGGGATTTTTAATTTTTTGGTTATTTTTCATAGAGCCATAAATAATGGGTTATCCATTTTGCGTTTTTAAGTAAACGTAATTTTTTTTTTTAAATTCAGCTTTATTGTGTATGATAACACCGTGTTACACACATTCTGTCCTATGAACCAAATTTTTTTGGAAAGGGGATAAAAAATAAAAATACACGTGTATCGGCGATTTTCATGTACATGTCAGATTTTTTTTTTTTAAGTTGAAGTATGAAGCTCATAGTGGCCTGTGTGAAAGCCTTTGGACCGAAAAAAATCTATTTTTTGTAACACGGTGTAATAATACAATTCATCTTATTGCTAATCCCACGAAGCCAACATGGCTTGTCTGCAGGATGTAAACTAAATAAATTGTCTATTGTATGTGTTTGTAACATGTTTAGCTCAGCTATATGACTAAATATTAAAAATAAAAACTTAAGATGTACAATTTTAAGAATATATAAATAATTCATTAAATGAAAGTAATGTATATATTGTATTATAAGACTTTCAGTTCAAAACCAACAATTATTTTATAAAATGATTCTTTAATAATTTGTTCATATGTGTTCTACATTTTGAACATTTATCAGGTGTTTTGGCAACTTATTTAGTGTTGATGGTAAAGTTAAAGTTACAGCCAACTAGTTTTTTTTTCCATAGTCGTTTCGGAAACTTGGAACTTTGTAGCGTCCTTCTGATCTACTTCGAGTATTTTGATGATGGTTTATGCGTTGTATGAACTCTAAAACGGGTATAAAATATTTTTTTTCATGATATTTCTTTTATAATAAATAAAGTTTGAACGTTGACATTATGTGTGAAACACGACATCATTTAAATGACCACCAAAGTGTTGCAATCTGATTGATTCTTTTGATGTAATTTTGGACGACTTTTTGGCACATATTGGGCGGTATCTCTGCCATAACTTGACGAATGTTGATTCTTAAATGCTCAAGAGTTGAAAGATTATCTGCATAAATACAGCCATTCGCGTAGCCCCACAAAAAGTCTAATGGGATGATCTTGATCGTCAAAAAAAATATTCTTAAGGTAATTTTGCAATAATAATTAAAAATAATTTTTTTTTAAAAAAATTTGTTAATTTTTATTAATTAAAAATAGCTTAATTGGGAAAAATATGATCCGACAAAAAAAAGTAAAAAAGAAAAATCTCAAAAAAAATTATTTTATTAGTAAATAAAGTTATACGGGGCAAATTTAATAAAAAAAAGGCGCCAGGAAATGTCTCTTGGAATAAAGCCATATTCGCTCGAGTTGTGTGGCATGTGGTACTGTTTTGTTGAAACCACATATTTTCCAAGTCGTATTCTTCGATAGCAGGCAAAAAAGTCGGTTATAATACGACCATAACGCTACGAATTGACGGTGACTCGTCGTTTTCGAAGAAGTAAGTTCCAATCACACCTTCGGACCAAAGAGCCCACCAAACAGTGACTTTTTGTGGATGATATGGCCTCTCTTCAATTACTTGAGGATTCTCAGAACCCCAAATACGACAATTTTGTTTATTAACATCATCCACCGAGTGCTTCATCGCTGAAGAACATTTTGTTCGAAAAATCGCCCTGCAGAAGATATCCGTCGTCTGGTCCCTGACGTTAGAACATTTAGCCGGAATACTCGGCTATCCAGGGTCTCTCATCCGTTCATTGTCAAATGGCCGGTTGACCGGACGACGCACTATAGAGAAAATTCGTTCTTTAGCCGTACTGTTCGTTTGTGGAATAATCTTCCTGAAAGTGTTTTTCCTGCCTGCTATGACATTACCAAATTCAAGGCCAACGTCAACAAACACTACTCCCTCTTTCCTCCCTCCAATACCCTTATTTCCCATCGCTAACACAGTGCATTGCATTTATAGGGGGCATCCCCTGAAAAAAAAAAAAAAAATGCAAAATACGCCATAATGTGCCGTAAGACAGTTCTAATTCCTGAGAACGACAGGGAATCGACACATTCGGGTCTTCGGCAAAACTTTCACTTACAGCAGCGATATTTTCAGCGGAACGAGCGACACGTTGATGCACAGGTCTTATAAAATTTGTAACCTCACAATTCTCTTCAAATTTCTTCACAATTTTGCCAATTGCTTCCGTAGTTTGACGATGATGTCAACCATAATCTCTTCTTAAAGCATGATATGTTGTGCCAGAATCACCATTTTTGTAGTAGGTTTTTATAATTTTTAGGCGTTGTGTGATAGTTAAGCGATTCATATCACCGTGTTACACACATTCTGTCCTATGAACCAAATTTACATTTTCGGAAAAAATAGATTTTTATCAATTCTCAGATTTTCCTAATTTTTTTTTTTAAATTGTTATCGTTTTTTTTAAGGTTTCAGTTCAAAAAACTAAGAAAAGTGAAAAAAAAAATTTTTTTTTCAAAAATAATAAAAATTGGGGAAAATCTGAGAATTGATAAAAACCTATTTTTTAAACAAATTGACGGGATACAGACATTTCCACGAATCTGCCTGCCAAAAATCAGCTCGATTGGATCACTGAAAAAGGGTTAAAAATCGGTCCAAAGGCTTTCACACAGGCCACTACGAGCTTCATACTTCAAACTTAAAAAAAAAAAAATTCTGACGTGTACATGAAAATCGCCGATACAAGTGTATTTTTATTTTTTCCCTCTTTCCGAATATGTGCATTTGGTTCATACGACAGAAAAAAATCTATTTTTTGTAACACGGTGTATTCGTCCACGTCAGACTTCCAACTGAAATAAAAAATAATTGGTTTAACAACTTAGTTTGACAGATGTCGAATTCTAGCCCCATACTTTTGAAACCACGTAATGGCTCAACCTGATTTTGATTGCATCTGCTTTACACCATAAGCTATCAACGATACACAAGAAACGACAAAATTAAGATTTTTCTTTTCCAATTACTTAGAATTTTTTCTGCAGCATTAGTTTTTTACTGTTTTGAAAAGTTATGTAACGTTTATTTTGTGGTTTATGTAAAATTTCCCAAAAAAAATTGTATGTGTGAAAGCTAAACGAGGAAAACAAAAATTACGAACATTTTTCTTATGAAATGATGACTCAACGACTTTGAACTGGATCGGCCAACTTGTGCTTGAAAATTGAAAATCTTAGAAAACTCGATTTTCCTAAACCGTTTTCCAAAAAAAACAAAAAAACTGGAAATAAATCAAAAATACTTTCTACCATATGCTTTCAAAAAATAAAGGATGGATGTTGGGAAAAAAAAAATGTTTTCTACATAGCCAAAGCCCTCAGATGGGTTCTTCATACCCTTCTCGATCGCCGTGTTGCCGCTGGCCTATATGTCTGCCCCACCCCTTTTTTTTTAAAATTGTTGTTGGCTTACACTGGCGACGTCTATTTATTATGTTCACAAACGGTTTGTGTTGGGAGATCCTGGCCGGCAGCAACATAATTGATTTTCAGTTGTATGAACCTCATTCGAATCGAACACTGAGCGGCCTTCTTAAAATTTTACAATTTCCTAGCAGCCGCATCGGTCATAGGCATCGCTGAGGTTTCAGTTATAAGATGATTTGTCCGGATGGTGCAGACTGCTTTCTACCGGTCTTGTGCAGCTCGCGCGGCCTTATGGTTCTTAAGCGAGGCTATTGCAGCTTTGATCCCACCTTTGGATCAAAGTATCCTCTCCCTTTTTTCCAAAATCGACTTATGAATCTTCCAGTTGTGTCGAAATGTGTCATCGTGACAACTTTTGCCAATCCTTTCGCACAAGGGCAGCCCGAAACCGTCAACTGCCATCAAAACTATCATCCATATGACGTCGAACTGAGGATTCCGTTCCAAATGTTGTTCATGTATTCATCTCAAAAAGATTTGCTTGAGTAACAAATAAAGCACTGGTATCGGCAACAACAACAACAAAATAATAATAATAATAATCGTATAAAAACAAAAGGGAACACAAAAGTCCAGCGATCCTAAAACTACACTCACGCTACGCTAGTGGGGCGAGCACAAGGACGACGACGACGTCGAGTACACAAAGGACACCACCTGCCATTGAACTTCTATGGTTGTTTTCGTGTTACACTTGTACCATCGAACATAACATGTTGTTCATGTTGCTGGTGCTGGTGGTTGCAGGCGGGAATGGCACTGGCGCTGCTGCTGCTGCTGCCAACATATTTTGTTTTGCGCTCAGTTGTGCGCAGCGCAAAAGTACTTTAATTGAGAGCATTTTGATGTCATAATTCTTGAGTGTTGCTTTAGGGACGCTTAAATTACTTCAATCAACAGTATGCAGTGATTGACAAACCGTTTTTACGTTTATTTTCCATCCATCCATCCATTCAGCCATGCCCCCCCCATCCCCCTTACACACGCCCATTGGCATACACTCCATTTGGCACACGTTGGATGTTGTTGTTTTCAGATTTTTCATTTTTTTTTTTCGTTGTTTTTCTTATCCACTCTGGTTTCTTCTTCATTTTGTTTTTATGGTTTTTGGCTTTTTGCAGTTGTTGTTGTTGTTGCTGCGGCCGATGTTGTTTGCTACGTTAGGTTATTGTTTTTGTCTACTTTATGGAATGTGTTGCTGTCTGAGTGCGAGGGTGGCGAGGGAATGCGGGAGCCAAGAACAAAAAAATATAAAATAATCCCTAGGAAGGCACAATTTGAGGGCAGAATCTAAAATAAAATGCGAGCTCTGCGCCCGGCGAGTTAGTAGCGAGCTTCGCTAACGGCGTGGAGGTTGTGGATGCGATTGCCAATAAAGTAAAAATTATTTTACTTTGTCTGACAGTTCTGTTTCTGTCAGTCGACTTTGAGATCATTGATTTATTCTAATTTATTCAAAAAGGCTTCAAGCTCTGTGGATTAGGGTGGAGTGAAATTCGAAAAAAAAATAATGAGGGGAAAAATAAAGAAAAAATTTTAAAAAATTTTTAGGGATCGCGCCACTCCCTCGAAATTTGGAAATTATCGCTATTTTGGCGTTGATTTTAGAAAAATCCTAAAAAGTTTTATGTCAATAAATGTTTGCAATAGCGTAAACAATGAAATAAGGCCATGAAAAAATTTAAAAAAAATTTTCTCATTGTTCAAAAATTTCAAAAAGTAAAATAAGTCAAATCGTCCCTTCTTCAGAAAATTGACTGAACAATGAAATCGCCACCAAAGCTACAAATATTAGTCGATTATCCTCATATTTGCCTCAAATACTTTTGTTTGGGCACTGAACAAGCTCAAACTTTTAAATTTCGAATAAGTTAAGTCGTTAATTTTTAGGATTTTTCTAAAATCAACGCCAAAATAGCGATAATTTCCAAATTTCGAGGGAGTGGCGCGACCCCTAAAAATTGTTTAAAATTTGTTTCTTTATTTTTCCCCTCATTAGGACCCCAGACTACAACTCTTTCCGAGGTTAGCTTTTTCAAATTAAAAAAAAAGCATGTTTTCACTCCACCCTACTGTGGTTGCTTTGATTTCTATTGTACTGGGTGATCCATTTCGTGGTTTCAAAAGTATAGGGCTGCAATTCGACATCTGTCAAACCAAGTGGTTCAAACTTTAGAATAAAAACGAAATATCATGAAAACAAATATTTTATATGTGTTCTATTTACGTTTACTTTTGAAAACGCAAAATGGATAACACTTTATGTTTGAGACCGGCTCGAAACATATATATGTTTCCTGCACAATATGTTTGGAATACACGAAAGATATTCTTGGATACAATCGGTGGCTGTTTGATGGCCTGCCACTATCGTACAGCAGACTGTTAAGAATATCAAATGAGTAAAAGATTAATCCCTAAGCCATGTAAAACTTCTCTGGGAAATTCGGTTCAGAGAGTTCTCATTTTTTACTCACCTCTCAGCATAAAACTACCAAATTAGAACCACATTTGTTTCTTTAAATGTAAATATTTTTATTTTTCTCAGGTTATTCCTTTTTTTAACGTGCAAGTAATTTGAAATAAGCGGCTCTCAGTGAAAGTGAAACGCTTTTCCACCACAGATGGGACAACATTCACTTTCGCCGACATTTTTTGGGGAATTTGTTTCACTTGAAAATACTCGGTGAAAGTAAAATTACAACGTTTTCTTTTTCAATATTCAATGACAAGTTATTCGAGTAAACAAATGTTGAGCAACAAAGGTTGAATTGTATTCACTCTATGTGGCTACTTCAACATTTATTTTTCGCAGGATTTATTGTGTATCCCATGGTGTAGTCTGAAAAAGTGTTATTGACCATTACTCTGTAATGGATAGTGGTAAATAAACCATGTGTGCCCATAATTTCATTATTTTGATGGCAGAACACATCCCAGAGCAAAAGATATGGAAATTCGAAAAAAAAATATTTTTGGCCAAAAAAAAGCAAAGGGGTTAACCCATTAAAATTTTAGATTTTTTTGAAAAAATAGATTTTATTGGCATTTTGCTCATGCATAGCAGACGTTAATCTGAGCAAGACGATGTTTTCATTTTTTAGATTGTACAAACTGATCATGAGAAATTAGGTTCAGAAAATGGGTTTTCTTTAGATTAGCGATTCGAAAGTCCCTTTAAACTATTTGTTAAATTTTTCAGCAACCGGTTAGGGTATAGAAATTACTGTGGTATCGAATTAAAGCTGGACTCCAGGACTACTATTAACACACTGAGAGTTTTATGATACGATCAATTTCACATAATTTATTCTGCATCCGATGGTGCACTCTCAAATTGTATTCTTTGACCATTAATCTGTAATGGCTTAAGTTATAGAAACTATATGTGGATATAATTTCATTATTTCGAAGGGAGAATACATCCCAGTGCAAAAGATTTGGAAATTCGGAAAAAAAATATCTTGGCCAAAAAAAAGCAAAGGGGTTAACCCATTCAAATTTGAGATTTTTTTGAAAAAATAGATTTCGTTGACATTTTGCTCATGCATAGCATTTTTTAGATTGAACGATTTGTTCGGGAGAAATTGGCTTCAGAAAATGGGGTTTTCTTAAAATTGGAGATTCGAAAGTCCTTTGAAAATATTTGAACATCCACATCTACATCTACATCTACATCTACATCTACATCTACATCTACATCTACATCTACATCTACATCTACATCTACATCTACATCTACATCTACATCTACATCTAATACTAATACTAATACTAATACTAATACTTATACTTATACTAATACTAATACTAATACTAATACTAATACTAATACTAATACTAATACTAACACTAACACTAATACTAATACTAATACTAATACTAATACTAATACTAATACTAATACTAATACTAATACTAATACTAATACTAATACTAATACTAATACTAATACTAATTCTAATACTAATACTAATACTAATACTAATACTAATACTAATACTAATACTAATACTAATACTAATACTAATACTAATACTAATACTAATACTAATACTAATACTAATACTAATACTAATACTAATACTAATACTAATACTAATACTAATACTAATACTAATACTAATACTAATACTTATACTTATACTAATACTAATACTAATACTAATACTAATACTTATACTAATACTAATACTAATACTAATACTAATACTTATACTTATACTAATACTAATACTAATACTAATACTAATACTAATACTAATACTAATACTTATACTTATACTAATACTAATACTAATACTAATACTTATACTTATACTAATACTAATACTAATACTAATACTAATACTAATACTAATACTAATACTAATACTAATACTAATACTAATACTAATACTAATACTAATACTAATACTAATACTAATACTAATACTAATACTAATACTAATACTAATACTAATACTAATACTAATACTAATACTAATACTAATACTAATACTAATACTAATACTAATACTAATACTAATACTAATACTAATACTAATACTAATACTAATACTAATACTAATACTAATACTAATACTAATACTAATACTAATACTAATACTAATACTAATACTAATACTAATACTAATACTAATACTAATACTAATACTAATACTAATACTAATACTAATACTAATACTAATACTAATACTAATACTAATACTAATACTAATACTAATACTAATACTAATACTAATACTAATACTAATACTAATACTAATACTAATACTAATACTAATACTAATACTAATACTAATACTAATACTAATACTAATACTAATACTAATACTAATACTAATACTAATACTAATACTAATACTAATACTAATACTAATACTAATACTAATACTAATACTAATACTAATACTAATACTAATACTAATACTAATACTAATACTAATACTAATACTAATACTAATACTAATACTAATACTAATACTAATACTAATACTAATACTAATACTAATACTAATACTAATACTAATACTAATACTAATAATAATACTAATACTAATACTAATACTAATACTAATACTAATACTAATACTAATACTAATACTAATACTAATACTAATACTAATACTAATACTAATACTAATACTAATACTAATACTAATACTAATACTAATACTAATACTAATACTAATACTAATACTAATAGTAATACTAATAGTAATAATTTGGAAGAAATTAGGTTAAAAAATAGGGTTTTCTCAAAATTATAGGTTCGTAAGTCCCTTGAAATAATTTTTCCAAGTTTTTAGCAACGGAGTAAGGTATCGCCACTAGAGTAGCGCCAACTTAAAGCTGGACTTTAGGACTATTATTAACCGATTGAGAATTGCATGATACGGTAATTTTCACAGGGTTTATTGCGTATCCGAGAGTGCACTCTCAAAATGCATTTTCGACCATTACTCTGTAACGGCTACTGGTATATAAACTATCTGTGGTTATAATTACACCATTTTGAAGGAAGAATACATACAAGTGCAAACGATTTGGAAATTCGAAAAAAAAATATTTTGACTAAAAAAAAACAAAGGGGTTAACCCATCAAAATTTGAGATTTTTTTGAAAAAATAGATTTCATTGTAATTTGGCTCATGCATAGCCGACTTTAATCTGAGTAAGGCAATATATTCATTTTTTACATTGAACCAATTGTTCTGAAGAAATTGGGTTCAGAAAATGGGGTTTCTTTAGATTAGTGATTCGAAAGTCCCTTTAAACTATTTCTTCAATTTTTCAGCAACTGACTAAGCTATCGAAACGAGTGTGGTATCAAATTAAAGCTGGACTCTAGGACTACTATTAACCCACAGAGAGTTTTATGGTACGATAATTTTTACAGGACTTATTGGGTATCCGATGGTGCACTCCCAAATTTTATTTTTTGATCATAAATCTATAATGACTAATTTTATGTAAATTAGATTCGGTTATAATTACATCATTTTGAAAGCTAAATACAACCAAATAACAAAGATTTGGAAATTCGAAAAAAAAATATTTTTGTCAAAAAAAAAGGAAAGGGGTTAACCCATCGAAATTTTCGATTTTTTAGTAAAAATAGATTTCGTTGAAATTTTGCTATATCACAGCGGACTTTAATCTGAGCAAGGCGATATATTCGTTTTTTTTTATTGAACAAATTGTTCGGGAGAAATTGAGTTCAGAAAATTGGTATTTTGAAAATAATAAATTCAAAATGTACCATCTATCCAAAAGTGGAACTGAAAAAACTTTTAAAAATTCTACTGCACATGAAAACTGCTATTGTGTGGGGTGACCTTTCTATTTGAATATTTCCTGCAGTCAAACTACAACGTCTGTCTTTTTTGCTCATCACAATTGATCCACACAGGTTGCACTCATCTAACACATTCTGGAGTCCTTCTGCGATTGTTTGAGCTTTCCCATCATTCTTGAGGACCACGGCCTGATATTCAAAGCTCTCAAGGTGTTTGCCGTCATGCTCCACATCTCTTCGATGATTCCCTCCATCTTGGCGATGGTTCTATTTCCAGTTTTTCCCAAAACATTCTCAAATATTGAAAAAAATGGCAAAAAAAAATCCCCTAAACTGGGAAAGTAATCTTTTCTTCTCTTTTGTAAGAGAGAGAGAGAGAGTAACCCATTAATATCACATAGTGATCACTCGTGATGGATTAACATGACCATTACAAAACAATAACACTCATGAGTACATTTTTTTTACTCTCTGAGTGTGAGTAGCCTAATGAGAGATTTTCCGACTGTTTTGGTAGAGCGATAGAATTGATTCACAACGAACGAACATTCGCTATTGTCTTTCTAAGATTGAGTAACACGATTTGTAGAAGGCCGTGGTCTGGTAGGCATTGTGTGCGACTATATCACAAGTAAACCCAGGTTCAAAACCGGGTAAGACCCTCAACAATTTTTCAGCGGGTGTTTTTCACCTCGTAAAAGCGGGCGACTTTACGAGTAGGAGAGTAACCAGTAAGCCATGTAAGAACTTCTCTTCTCAGTTCACTGATTCGAGAGAAGTTCCCCGTCTGTGTTCATGGAATTTTAAGGGAATTACAAAAATTCTAATTGGAAAATCGTTTTAATTTATGTCCATTCCATCTACTGAGGATTCGAAATCGTGTTAAACAGTCGGTGAAAAAACTAAAATACTTCTCTGATGGACTGTGGAAAATGTTGCCATTTTTTTTTATCTAAACAGCCAAAATTTGTCTGTGGGAATAATTGCGGTAGTCTCTTTATCGAGAACCTGTGTTTCTGTTGGAAGAAATTTACCGCACCAACCACATCATCCTCGTTGAGCTTATGAGTATTTGTGGGTATTGTGGTGATATTAAACTATACTTCCCCTTTTGCACTGTACCGCCAACATTACGATTACCTTGTTGTTTCCCCTTTGGCCCGAGTACTTTCAGAAATACACCCACCCACCACCCCCCTCCCGACATTTACTTACATATGAACGTTCGTGTAAATAAAGTGCAAGGGTCCCTTTTTTTGCTGTTGATGTAACTTTAGTTGGTGCTGCTGTTGTTGTTGTTTATCCTTTTTAGCTTTCAATTTCATTTAGTTTTGTGTTCGTTCGTTACATCTCCCCGACGCTGCCGTTGGTTCGCTATAGACATATCCACCATTAGAGACTCTGACTTGAGTTGCGGTAAACAGGAAATGTTTAACTTGGGATTTGAAATTATTAAAAAAAAAAAACAAAAACAAAAACCCCCAACAACAACGACTGTGGCCTTAGCTACAAACAATATTCAGAACTATGTTGTTGTACGCCAGCTTCACTTTCCACTCTGCCACTTTCAGTGTATGAAGGAAGGACTGCGTCCTACGGGCGGATGCGTCCCGTCAGTTGCTCTGGCATGTGTGCGTGCTTTGGCTGTTTGTTATTGGCCCGAGAAAGAAAAGGGGAAAACTCACACACACACTCACAGCGACGGAGAACAAAACAAAGTTATTTATTTTTACGGAAGAACAATTTTATGAGGTTGTGTGCTTCACTTTCTCTTCGGGTGGGGATTTCGGAATCGACTTTTATAGAGGGTTTTTCTTTTTCTTTGTTTTTTTTTACAAATTTATTATATTTTTCCGCCTGTCTATGAAACTCATTAAACGTGCCTTGTTGTTTTTTCTTTTCCATTTGCTGTGTTCATTTCGCTTGTTGTAAAGTTTAAATGAAGATTTCACAAGTTTGGGAAATTAATTAAAAGTGACAACATTTTGTCATAGACTTAAGGTGAGCGCATAAAATTATTGAACGTTTTTCCGGCCATCATAAAATGGACATAACGACATTGGCTACCCATTGAGTCAGGGCCATAAAAGCCAACGGGAATTTCATGTCCATCTAATCTTTTTTAAGATTATGGGCTGTTCTAAAATGCCCTGGATTTGTTCCTAAAAAAAAAAGGGGGCGGTTTGAATATTTCCGTAAACGGATATTAAAATCGTAATGACCATTTGTACATTACATTTGGGCCAGTTATAAAATGAAAAAACATGTTTTGTTTCTGTTAGTCGACTTAGAGATCATTGATTATTTCTACTTTTTTTCAATGATGGAAATGTTTAAAAAGGTTTCAAGCACATGTTGGTTATCTAACAAGAATTACAAGAGAAAGAGGAAAATGGGTCGAACTTAAGGTTTGACCAGGTTATTTGAAATGTTTCAAACCTAACATTGTGGCTCCAGATCAAATAAATCACCTGCCCACCAAATCGTAGATAATACTAATGGAAAGCTACACGTTCCGTACCATCCATTCATCGATTATAAAGCTGCCTTCCACACTCTGAGATCTGAGATCCAAGTTAAGTGCTGGTCTGTTTACATTATTTTTTTGTTTGTTTTTTTCAAATTAAGCGATGAGCGTTTGATAATTATTTTCTATTGTGCTCTGATTGTTCTTAGAGCTTTGTTGCATGTTTCGTCAATGTGAGTTCCAAAGTTTAGATTTTCTTCTCTCCAAGATATTTGACATCGCTTTGAAATGCAATGTTATAATTTCATCATAAGATCAGCTCGGTTCCAGCTTTCACCTTCATTCCGTTTCATTGTCCACTTTCATTCCACCAAAGTGAAAGTTGTCAGTGAAAGTTGTCAGTGACAGTTTTCACGTGCAGTAGAATTTTTAAAAGTTTTTTCAGTTTCACTTTTGGATAAATGGTTCTTTTTGAATTTCTTATTTTCAAAATACCAATTTTCTGAACTCAATTTCTCCCGAACAATTTGTTCAATAAAAAAAACGAATATATCGCCTTGCTCGGATTAAGGTCCGCTGTGATATAGTAAAATTTCAACGAAATCTATTTTTTCAAAAAAATCTCAAATTTTGATGGGTTAACCCCTTTGCTTTTTTTTGGCCAAAATATTTTTTTTTCCGAATTTCCAAATCTTTAGCACTGAGATGTATTCTCCCTTCGAAATGATGAAATTATATCCACACAAAGTTTCTATAACATTAGTCATTATAGATTTATGGTCAAAAAATAAAATTTGGGATTGTACCATTGGATACCCAATAAGTCCTGTAAAAATGGTCGTACCATAAAACTCTCAGTGGGTTAATAGCAGTCCTAGAGTCCAGCTTTAATTTGATACCACACTCGTTTCGATAGCTTAGTCGGTTGTTGAAAAATTGAAGAAATAGCTTCAAGGAACTTTTGAATCACTAATCTAAAGAAACCCCATTTTCTGAACCCAATTTCTTCAGAACAATTGGTTCAATGTAAAAAATGAATATATTGCCTTACTGTGATTAACGTCCGCTATACATGAGCAACATTTCAACGAAATCTATTTTTTCAAAAAAATCTCAAATTTTGATGGGTTAACCCCTTTTTTTTTTTTTGGCCAAAATATTTTTTTTTCGAATTTCCAAATCGTTTGCACTTGTATGTATTCTTCCTTCAAAATGGTGTAATTATAACCACATATAGTTTATATAACAGTAGCCGTTACATAGTAATGGTCGAAAATGCATTTTGAGAGTGCACTCTCGGATACGCAATAAACCCTGTGAAAATTACCGTATCATGCAATTCTCAATCGGTTAATAATAGTCCTAAAGTCCAGCTTTAAGTTGGCGCTACTCTAGTGGCGATACCTTACTCCGTTGCTAAAAACTTGGAAAAATTATTTCAAGGGACTTACGAACCTATAATTTTGAGAAAACCCTATTTTTAAACCTAATTTCTTCCAAATTATTAGCATTAGAATTAGTATTAGTATTAGTATTAGTATTAGTATTAGTATTAGTATTAGTATTAGTATTAGTATTAGTATTAGTATTAGTATTAGTATTAGTATTAGTATTAGTATTAGTATTAGTATTAGTATTAGTATTAGTATTAGTATTAGTATTAGTATTAGTATTAGTATTAGTATTAGTATTAGTATTAGTATTAGTATTAGTATTAGTATTAGTATTAGTATTAGTATTAGTATTAGTATTAGTATTAGTATTAGTATTAGTATTAGTATTAGTATTAGTATTAGTATTAGTATTAGTATTAGTATTAGTATTAGTATTAGTATTAGTATTAGTATTAGTATTAGTATTAGTATTAGTATTAGTATTAGTATTAGTATTAGTATTAGTATTAGTATTAGTATTAGTATTAGTATTAGTATTAGTATTAGTATTAGTATTAGTATTAGTATTAGTATTAGTATTAGTATTAGTATTAGTATTAGTATTAGTATTAGTATTAGTATTAGTATTAGTATTAGTATTAGTATTAGTATTAGTATTAGTATTAGTATTAGTATTAGTATTAGTATTAGTATTAGTATTAGTATTAGTATTAGTATTAGTATTAGTATTAGTATTAGTATTAGTATTAGTATTAGTATTAGTATTAGTATTAGTATTAGTATTAGTATTAGTATTAGTATTAGTATTAGTATTAGTATTAGTATTAGTATTAGTATTAGTATTAGTATTAGTATTAGTATTAGTATTAGTATTAGTATTAGTATTAGTATTAGTATTAGTATTAGTATTAGTATTAGTATTAGTATTAGTATTAGTATTAGTATTAGTATTAGTATTAGTATTAGTATTAGTATTAGTATTAGTATTAGTATTAGTATTAGTATTAGTATTAGTATTAGTATTAGTATTAGTATTAGTATTAGTATTAGTATTAGTATTAGTATTAGTATTAGTATTAGTATTAGTATTAGTATTAGTATTAGTATTAGTATTAGTATTAGTATTAGTATTAGTATTAGTATTAGTATTAGTATTAGTATTAGTATTAGTATTAGTATTAGTATTAGTATTAGTATTAGTATTAGTATTAGTATTAGTATTAGTATTAGTATTAGTATTAGTATTAGTATTAGTATTAGTATTAGTATTAGTATTAGTATTAGTATTAGTATTAGTATTAGTATTAGTATTAGTATTAGTATTAGTATTAGTATTAGATGTAGATGTAGATGTAGATGTAGATGTAGATGTAGATGTAGATGTAGATGTGGATGTGGATGTGGATGTGGATGTTCAAATATTTTCAAAGGACTATCGAATCTCCAATTTTAAGAAAACCCCATTTTCTGAAGCCAATTTCTCCCGAACAAATTGTTCAATCTAGAAAATGAAAACACCGTCTTGCTCCGATGAACGTCTGCTATGCATGAGCAAAATGTCAACGAAATCTAATTTTTCAAAAAAATCTCAAATTTTGATGGGTTAACCCCTTTGCTTTTTTTTTGGCCGAAATATTTTTTTTCCGAATTTCCAAATCTTTAGCACTTTGATGTATTCTCCCTTCGAAATGATGAAATTATATCCACATATAGTTTCTATAACATAAGCCATTACAGATTAATGGTCAAAAGATACAAGTTGAGAGTGCACCATCGGATGTGCAATAAATTATGTGAAATTGATCGTAGCATAAAACTCTCAGTGGGTTAGTAGTAGTCCTGGAGTCCAGCTTTAATTCGATACCACAGTCATTTCGATACACTAACCGGTTGCTGAAAAATTTAACAAATAGTATAAAGGGACTTTCGAATCGCTAATCTAAAGAAAACCCATTTTCTGAACCAATTTCTCCCGAACAAATTGTTCAATCTAAAAAACTAAAACATCGTCTTGCTCGGATTAACGTCCACAATGCATGACCAAAATTTCAATGAAATCTATTTTTTAAAAAAAAAATTCTTTTTTTCCGAATTTCCATATCTTTTGCACTGGGATGTGTTCTGCCATCAAAATAATGAAACTGTAGGCACACATGGTTTATATACCACTATCCATTACAGATTAATGGTCAATAACACTTTTTCAGACTGCACCATGGGATACACAATAAATCCTCTGAAAAATAAATGTTAAAGTGGCCACAAAGAGTGAAAACAATTCAACCTTTGTTGCTCAACATTTGTTTACTCGAATAACTTGTCATTGAATACGAAAAAGAAAACGTTGTAATTTTACTTTCACCGAGTATATTCAAGTGAAGCAAAATCCCCAAAAAATTTCGGCGAAAGTGAATGTTGTCACATGTGTGGTGGAAAAGCGTTTCACTTTCACTCAGAGCCGCTTATATCAAATTACTTGCACGTTAAAAATAATAATAATAACCAGAGAAAAAAATAATATTTACATTTAACGAAACAAATGTGATTCGAATTTGTTAGTTTTATGCTGAGAGGTGAGTAAAAAATGAGAACTCTCTGAACCGAATTTCCCAGAGAAGTTTTACATGGCATGGCTCATTTAACAGTCTGCTGTACGATAGTGGCAGGCCATCAAACAGCCACCGATTGTATCCAAGAATACCTTTCGAGAACATCTACACGGAGAAAATAAACATACTTACTTTACAATGGTTACAATTTCTAGCGGGAATGAAATACCATGACTCAAAAAGAAACCACCAGATGGACCCACCACATCAACTGTGAAGCCTACTGTTAGGCGCTTCTCGCAACATCATTAAAAAATATCAAAATATCCAGCATTTTTAATTTATTAATTATTATAATATTTGTTCGATTTGGATTCGACCATAAAAACCCATAAAAAAAATACATACAGACATAATTTAAAAATCAGTAAATATGTACAAACAAATTACAAATTACTTTGTTTGTCCTCACTTTCCTTTTTTACATTTCGTTTAGCACTACAAACTAAAATAAACATAAACGTAAACACACTAATAAAACAAAATTTCGCAATAAAACAAAAAATCATAACAAAATTATACAAAAAAAAAAAATTAAAATAAAATAAAATAAAATACTCGCAATAATACAATAAAACGAAATTGTGTTAAAGTTAAAATACTAAAAAAAAGACACTGCAACAGAGGGGAAGAAGAAAGTAATAAATTTGGTACTCAAAAGAAAATATACAGAAAAGCACGAAAGCAAAGATATAATGAAAAAGGCGCGTAGGCACACACATCGGGAGTGTGTGTGTGTGTGCATACTTCATATATATTATACACATACACTTACACAGTACAGCAAATCCGGAAGAAGTCATTTACATTTCCGGTCTGTTTTGGCGTTTATTATTCGTTTTTTTTTTGTTTCTCTCTGTGTGTGTGTCTTTTTGCTTACAAAAAGACAAATTTGAATAATTGATACAAAATGAAAAACGACAATGCATAAATCACACACAACGATGTATAGTGTAAGATTTTTAAACTGCAAAGAGAGAGATGACAAAAAAAACGCATTAAAAACAAAAATGAAAAGATGAGAAATTTCTTTAAATTATGAAAACAATAAAGAACAACACGAAGGAAAAAAATTGATATCAATAACGGAAACAACAACAACGACAACGGCAAAGGCAGGAAAAGCTACAGCAACTGTAGTGACAATGCACTATAGGCGAAATCACGATTTTAGCGGCAAAAAGTCAGTTTTTCAACTTTAAATTCCTAATATTTTCTAGATGGTGTTCAATACCCAACATTTTGATAAGTAAAAAAAACAATTTTTTTTTACTGTTGGCAACCCTGTTTATGTACAAACATCTGTTGAAGTTTGCTTATCTTTTAGCACGTGTTAATACAAGTGAAGCAGCACAATTTTGTAAAATTAAAAACAGTTTATTTTAATAATATATTGTTGTAAACAAAAAGTGTAAATATGAGTTCTAAAACACAAGGTGAGTAGTTTTGCTATATATATATATATAGTGCTAAATGTTTGTACTTCATACTTATTTTGGTGGTTTTTTGTGTGTGTCGGTTTTGTTAAATTTTGAAGAGTTTTATCATTTTTCGTGGAGTAAAACTACAAATATTTTGAAGTGTCATTGGAACTATTTACATGTGATTGTTTGTAGAAAACTATAGTTTTATGTTGTGACAAAAGTTTATGCGTTTGACTGCAATTAAAGGAGTTTTTTAATTTTTTGCAGAAACACTCAGGTTCCAAAATGCTGAAATATTTGAGTTTTGGTTGACAAACAAGAGGAATGTTGCGAGTTATATAAAAGAAAAAAATCCGTACGAAATTGACGATCAATTAAATGAATTAATATGTGCTAAAGCTCGGAATTTATCTAATTCTATAAAACTAAAATGGGATAGACAATACCGAAATGAAAAAGGTTTTAGAAAACATAATAAGGAATGGTTGGATCGAGAAACAATTTTTGTTATACCGAAAAAGATTAATACTGTTGGGCGACCAAAACTAAATTATGATAATAGCGGCGAAAGAAATAAAAGGAGATTGGCATCCGAATTAGCTTCCCAGCAAGGAGACAATGCGCAAATATTAGTTCATGCTGCCACTATTTCTGCCAAAAAATCAAACGAAACGGATTTGAAATTTGTCCTACAACAAGTTTCTATATCTCCAAACCGGCCAGCAAAAATTCGAGAAGTTCTTAATGCTAGCCATGAAGAAGTTACAAAAGTATCACCTGAAGAAGCTCTAATGTTTTTGTTAGAAAACGGTTTAACTAAACAGGTGTACTTAAACATGCGGTAGCATATAATTGTTTTTTAGTAGTAGGCGTGGCCCGCCCATTTTTTCTCAAATCCTTATTTTTATCATTAGAAGTCTACACACCAAATTTAGTGAAGCTAGCTTGTCGGGAACTACTATTTGCCATTTCTTTAGAAAAAGGGGGCGTGGCCCGCCCATTTTTTCTCAAATCCTTTTTTTCATCATTAGAAGTCTACACACCAAATTTGGTGAAGCTAGCTTGTCGGGAAGTATTTTTTGCCGCTAAAATCGTGATTTCGCCTATAGTGCAATGATAACAATCATCTTCATCATTGCCGTTGTTGTCTGCCCGGCCAGTGTTGCCATCATCCGCATCATCATCGCCTTCATGATGCCACCAATATATGTATGTGTTTGCTTACTTACCGCTCATGCCTCTTCACCGATTCGTCTATTGTACTCGGATCGTCCTTCACCACATAGGAACGCAGACCCCATAAGCTGATGCGAAACAGTTCGGTCCAATCGATGGGCCGCATATCAAAGGCAAACAATTGCTTATCCCTCGCATCCAATTTGTCCCACAGCGCTCGCACATTGCTATTGTCAAATATGAATTCGTTGGACGAGAAATATTCCATCACCGCGCAAAATTTGTGAATTTTGCGATAAATTTTCAACATTCTGGCAAAAAAAGAAAAAACACAAAAAAAGGGATACAGACAGGAGAAGCGTGAGAGTGAGATGACACCAAAACAAAAAGCACTACAAAAAATCAGCTAAACAAAGCACAATCAGCCGCAAAAAGCCAAATATTTGGTGGAAAAAACCTCCAGACCAAACCGTAACGAACCCAAACAGAAAAATGCAAATGGCAGACGCGATGACCCAGCATAACGCCTTACGAGTGCTTCTTTTTCGTGTTAACTTTGGAAAATCGAGCAGTGGAAAAAAAGGATTTTTTCAAGCTACTATGAAACATAGGCACAGCATTATAAAAAAAGATTTCGTTGAACCACGAGCATCGCATGATAAGAAAGTTCGATTTCTATATTTTGCAACGTGCACAATTTCTCACTGGGTCTCGACAAAACCCTGCATGCCAACACACATAAATTCGTTTGAACTTTCCATGAGGAGAACCGCTGGAATGGCTCTAAAAACTAAATGAGGTAGAGCACAAATATACCCTACACTTGGAATAGTAAGTGAATAATTGAGTAACTCAATAACTGAATAATCGGAATAATCTAAATAATAGAATAAATACACTACAACTGAATAATTGAGTTATAGAACTATTGAATACATGAATAAGTGAATAATTGACAACTGAATTAAACTATTGAATAAATAATTCAAAAATTGTAAAACTGAATACTTGAACAATTGCATAAATGAGTAATTAACAGCCTGTTTCCATAAAACGAATTTCTACGTTCATTACAAATCGTCAGTATTGGAAGCGTTGTAAAATGGATTTCAGACATTATTCAATTCTGGTTTTCAGATATATGTTAGATATCGACATCCAGAACACGATCTCAATAGAATAAGCTCTCATTACTGTTACAAAACCATTTTATTGCGCCCTCAATTTGACAATTTGTAACGAATGAACAAATTCGTTTTATGGAAACAGGCAGTAAATATGCGAATAATTGAATACTTAAAAAACTATATAAGTGACAAAATTTACTAAATGAATATTGAGTAATTAAATAACTGAATAATCGGAATAATTGACCTATTGACAACTGAAGAATTGAATAAAAAATAAAAGTGAATAATTGAACAATTGGATAACTGAGTAATTGAAGACTTGAGTATGCGAATAATTGAATATTTAAAAAAATTAATAAGTGAATAATTGAACAATTGGATAACTGAGTAATTGAACAATTGAGTAATAGGATACCTTACTGATTTGAACAATTGGATAACTGAATAATTGCGTAATTAGATAACTGAGTAACTGAACACTTGAATAAGCGAATAATTGAATATTAAAAAAAAAGAAATAAGTGAATAATAGAACAATTGGATAACTGAGCTATTGAGTGATTAAACAGTCGAATAATTGACTAAATAAATAATTGAAAACTTGGAAAAGTGAATAATTGAATAAATAATTGAATAAGTAATTGAACAATAAAGTAATTGGATAAACAAATAACTGAATATTTACAAAATTAAATAAGTGAATAATTGAACAATTGGATAACTGAAAATTTAATAATTGATTAACTGAATAATTTAGTAATTGAATAATTGAACATTTAATTAAATAATAAATTGAATAATTAGGTAATTAATCAATTGAGTAATTAAACAATTAAGTAATTAAATAATAGAGTAATTGAATAATCGGAATAAATGAATAATAGAATATTCAAATAAACGAATAACTACAAAATTAAATAACTGAATATGTGAAAAACAATTGGATAACTGAACAATTGAGTAATTGAATAAATGAGTAATTGAAGACTTGAGTATGCGAATAATTGAATATTTAAAAAAATAAATAAGTGAATAATAACATTTGGATAACTGAGTAATTAAACAATTGAGTAATAGGATGCCTGATTGATTTGAACAATTGGATAACTGAGTAATTGAAAACTTAAATAAGCGAATAATTCAATATTCAAAAAAATTAATAAGTGAATAATTGAACAATTGGATAACTGAGCTATTGAGTAATTAAACAATCGCATAATCGATTAAATAAATAATTGAAAACTTGGAAAGGTGAATAATTGAATAAATGAGTAATTGCACAATTAAGTAATTGGATAAACGAATAACTGAATATTTACAAAATTAAATAAATGAATAATTGAACAATTGATTAACTGAATAATTTAGTAATTGAATAATTGAACATTTAAGTAATTAATAAATTGAATAATTAGGTAATTAATCAATTTAGTAATTAAACAATTAAGTAATTGAATAATCGAAATAAATGAATAATAGAATATTTAAATAAACGAATAACTACAAAATTAAGTAACTGAATAATTGAACAATTGGATAACTGAATAATTGCGTAATTGGATAACTGAGTAATTGAAGACTTGAGTATGCGAATAATTGAATATTTAAAAAAAGAAATAAGTGAATAATAGAACAATCGGATAACTGAGCTAATGAGTAATTAAACAATCGCATAATCGATTAAATAAATAATTGAAAACTTGGAAAAGTGAATTATTGAATAAATGAGTAATTGAACAATTAAGTAATTGGATAAACGAATAACTGAATATTTACAAAATTAAATAATGGACTAAATGAAAAATTGATAATACTGAATAATTGAACATTTAAGTAATTAATAAATTGAATAATTAGGTAATTAATCAATTGAGTAATTAAACAATTTAATAATTAAATAATAGAGTAATTGAATAATCGGAATATTTAAATAAACGAATAACTACAAAATTAAATAACTGAATAATTGAACAATTGAATATCTGAATAATTAAATTATTGAACAATTGAATAACTGAACAACTGAGTAATTGAATAATCGGAATAATTGCGACAATGAATAACCTAATAATTGACTAATAAAATAATTCACCGATTAAAATTAAAAATTATTCAATGGCATAAAAACAGCTCAATCAAATATTCTAGCCGGCCGTTCCAAATCGTTCGACAAACACACCATAACAACAGCCAGCGGAGATTGTGGGGTCACAACAACAAGAGAGGGGGTTAATCAAAATTCATTGAAAAACACCGAAAGGATGGATGGCTGAATGTGAATATTATTGTTTGCATTGGATCGGGTGGGCTGGTCGTTGGCATGTTATATTTTGATTTGGTTTCCTGTTACACTTTCGCTTTGATTTACTTTTGGGCTTCGTTCGGTTTTTCATTTTTTTGTTTGGGGTTTTTTTGTTTTTCGTTTGTTGTTGTTTGCATATGCGGTTTTGGCTGTGGCCAAATATTTATTTTCACACGTTACCTACCTGGGTTTTTTGCCTATAAGCAACATTAACATGTCCATAAATAAGGCGGGTAATGTATGATACAAGAAGGAGAACAGGGAAAATTGCCATTTGGAGCTCACAATTGTGAAGCACGGATACCATATTGATTTACGCAGCGGCAACTTGCGGCCATACTCGATGGCATATTCCATGAACTCACGCCAACTGGAGAGATTTTCCGAATCCGGCACATAATTGTAAATGGGGGTCTTATCATAACTGCATGGGGGGGGGGGGGGAGGGAAGGGAAAGAATATTTAAATTTTGTATGTTTTAATTTCTAAATCCCCATTGTTGTTCGGGCGACTTACGTATTACGTGCGATGTCCCAGGCACTGGTTAAGAGAGCATTAACGCACAAGTCGACAGGTACCATGTGAGCTTTGTTTTCGACTTTGCCACTGAAGATGCGCATCACACCGGAGCCCACACCAACAATGATGCCGCAGGGTCCATACATATTGTCAATCCAGCCAGAAACAGGTTCGCGATAGGTGGTGACCACTTTGGAAAAGATACGAATATTAAAAACAAATTAAAAAAAGAAAATTCTATGGTCTTACCTATTCCCGGGCGAAAGATGGTAACTGGCAAATTACCACCATACGACTGTATAATATCCTCGGCCAACACCTTGGTGAAGGCATATGTATTGGGGAAATCCTTGACAATAGTCGGTGTCAGCACATTCAAGGTCTGTTCGTCCAAACATTCGCCCAATTGCAGAGCCTTGTCACCGGACAGTGAACAACTGTAGAATTTCTCCTCGATATGCCGGCGATTGCAGTGAGCAAAGGCCGTGGACACATGCACCACAGCCTTCAGATGTACAATTTCTTTGGCCAATTTCAGAATTTCCCTGGTTCCGTTCACATTAATGGCAATGGCCATTTTGAGTTTCTCATCGAATCGCACGGTGGCCGCGCCATGTATTATTATGTTCACCTGATCCTTGAGTAGCTCGCGATCTTCCTGTGAGATGCCCAGCGCTGGCAGGGAGACGTCACCGCTGATAACCGTGATTTTCTCACGATAATTTGGTGTGATCTTTTTGAGTTTTTCAAAGACCTGTCAAGGAGAAAATGTTAGTGAAATGATTGATTTTCAGAGGAAAAAAAGAAGTAGTCAATTCAAAGCTTAAATTAAAAATATTAAAAATGGGAATGGAAAAAAGCAACGAAGAGGACAGAGAAATGGAAATATGTGCAATAATATTAAGCGTTTGGAAATGTTTTGGTCACCTTAGAATAAAAATACATCTGCCAGTAAGTAAACATATACATACACTCTCTTCAATATTAAGGACCAGGCGAATATAAATTTCCCACAGCTCAATTGGGAAATCTTTGTATTCGATCTTTTTAATGAATATGAAGTAATATTTTATTTATTATGGATAGCCGCGTATCCTCACCAAAAGTCCCAACAGCAGGGACAAAATGATGGATAGCTGAAGAGCAGAGACAAAAATCTATAGAAGAGCGATAGACAACCCACATTCCGGCGATGTTAACGCGACTCAATAGGGTTGAATGGCATAATATCTCCTCCTCTACTGTAAAGGTTTCAGGAACCGTAGAGACGATAACGAAACCCCTGTCAATACATATTATATCGCATTTTTGGTCTGCGATATCAATATTTGCAGTATCGGATGGGTGACGACAACAAATATGCCAAGGACATATTTCAAAGTCGCCGTTGACAAGCAGTAATTGAACAATTAAGTAATTGAATAAACGAATAAATGAATATTTAAAAAATTAACTAATTGGACAAATGAGTACTTCAACACATGACTAATCGGAAAAATTGGATAACTGACAATTTAACAATTGTGAAATTAATGAACTCAATAATTAATTAATTAATCCATTGAGTAATGAAACAATTGAGTAATTGAATAATCGGAATAATGAAAATAATCGAAATAAATGCATGAATATTCAAATAAACGTATAACAACAAAATTAAATAACCGAATAGAGATCTCCAGCCTTTTGGCAAATGCTAAATGGAGCCTGATGTTCCTCACTCTATCGGACGACTTCGCGAGACATATTTCATGACCCCCGTGTCTTGTGTGCCTTAAAATCTATTCTGTTCATTTGAACCCACTCATGTATTGTCCGCAAATAGCGGTCGAGTGGGTGATTCATCAGTCGACTCTTGTGCCCGACCTCCAAAGGACTTGGCTGATGGTCAAATGAACAGAGATTTCTTTCCTCCGTACAAGAGCAGATTAGGATCACAATTCATGCCAACAGGTCGTCAATGAAACAAATGAATTATGTAGGACAGAGAACGGAAGCTTGTGGCCGACTTATGCTCATGAGAAGAGGGTTTTCCAACTAGAGGTGTTATTTTGGTATTCAAAGAAAAATGGGATTTCTGGAGATGAGTGGTCGGATCTTTATTTCATAATAAAGAGGAAGATAGGCCGTTAATAATGAACCAACAACATCAGCCAAATGGCCACCACGACCACGCTTACAGGACCATATCCTTTTCAGGAAATGTTCCCTAACCAAATCGCAAAGTGGCTGCCCCATGTCCTCGATAGCCTCACGAATTCTATCTTTGAGGTCTTGAATCGACAGCTCAAGTTTTTCCAACAATTTCTGTATTGTGGTCCGACAAGGTCCAAAAATGCTTTAGTTTTGCGAACTGTGACTGCACGATTTTCACCCATGTTTTGTAGTGAATTTGAATAATTTCAATGCGTTGTGGAAGCGTGTATCGTTACATTTTTAGTAATGTCGTAGTTTCTACTTGCCAAATGTCCATGAATTTGATAGCTACCGAAATACCGGGTGATTCGAAATAACATCTCTTGTTGGAAAACCCTTTATAACAACTCGTATAGAGCGATCTCTGAGATAACTCTACTTGAAAGCCTTGGTCTTGTGATGTCTTAGTAGTTAAAGGTTAAACACTCAAGGAATTATTTTGTGCTCACAAATCTTGTCAGGTAAAAGGATAGAAAAGGAATAGGAATTATCAGAAATAGAAGTCATGATGATTTATTTCCAAATAAACTCAGGTTTCTTTTAATGTCTATTTGAATTTAAATACTTCGTTTTTTTCAAGAATTTATGGTTTTCCATTTTTAAAAAAAAATCGCGTTAAACGAAACCTGACTCTGCCTACATCAAACAATAAAAAAACACATTTTCGATTCGAAAACAACATAAAATACTTACCGGCTCATTGAAAATGTCATCCAAACGCGTCTGTACATCTTTTCCCTTTTTGGTGCGTATCAGCAGAAAGATTTGTCCCACATCGGTAACGCGCAATAATTTTTCAATTATAACTGTAAATTTAAGCAATTAAATCATTAAAACTAAAAACTTCCATCCCCCACAGTTTTGGGTTAAAATATTAACTACCAACAACCGACAACCCTTCTGTTCCCTTCATGTCATTGCTACTTGAAAGGGGGCTGGGGGTTGGGGAAAACTTACTTTTGCCAAAGAATCCAGTGCCGCCAGTTAGGAATACCCCCTTATCCTTGTAGAACATTTGCATGGGCGATTCTAGAATATGAGAGACGAGAATTGAAAAACAGGAAAACAAAATCGAAAAATGCCATTAAAATAAGATTTATTTATGGGAAGTCAATAAGAACGAACACCAGAAAGGAAAAAAAAACATTTTTGAAAAACGTTAAAATATTCAAAGAAACCCTTCTCAGACAAGAAATACCATCCAGCAATGTCGTCACCACCACCTCCGCCACTACCAGTGTGGTGGTAATACGCGCTTTATGTTGTTGTTGCTGGGTTCGTTTTTTTTTTTTTTTTTTTTTTTGATGATGTGACAATGGGCCAAGGCATGGAATTGGGCGGCAACATCGTTCGCCTGAACGGTCCATCGTCGCTACTTGTGAAAGTTCTTAAGTACTTTAAGGTGCCAATGAAATATTCGTTATTTACATTTACATAAATTATCATTCTTTTAGGTTTGTTTTCACTCGAGTAAGCTCTTTTGGACTTCATGGTTTATATGCTTGCCACCACCACAACGACGAACGGACGAACGGCGACGATGATGATGATGATGATGTCGATGCTCATGCTGATCAAGGCCCAACAATATAACACACTCTACATATGAGTACCAACAGACACCCTACATGTGATGGATATGATTATGAAATTATCCATTAATTTGCTATGCAATTCCTATTCCTAATTATAACATAACAGGGAGACAATTTCTAGTGGTCTCTGTTTAATGTGGATGTGTCCTTTCATATGAATAGCCGTATGTCAAAGTTTCTTAGGGACAGGTCTCTATGGGACCAGGAGCCTATTGAAATTAAATAAAACGTCTGTTAGCTGAGGCAATAATCTCTTAGCTGAGTTGAGACACAATTTCCTCGGCTGAGTAGAGATACCTGGATCTCAGCTTAGCTCTACCAGGCTGTCAGCCTAAGTGAGACACCACGCTATTAGCTTAACTGAGACACCAGGCTCTCAGCTTAACTCCCAGCTTGACTAAGACACTAGATTCTCAGCTGAGTTGAGGTACAAGGCTCTCAGCTTAATTGAGACAACAGGGACTCAGCTTAACTGAGACACCAGGTGTTCAGTTCAGCTGAGACACCAGACATTCAGCTTAGCTCACCAGGCTCACAGCTGAGTTGAAGTACCTGGCTATCAGCTTAACTGATACAACAGGCTCTCACCTTAACTGAGACCCAAGGCTCCCAGATTAACTGATACACCAAGCTTTCAGCTCAGCTGAGACAGCAGGCATTCAGCTTAGCTAAGACACCAGGTGTTCAGTTCAGCTGAGACAACAGGCTTTCAGTTCAGCTGAGACACCAGGCATTCAGCTTAGCTAAGACACCAGGTGTTCAGTTCAGCTGAGACACCAGGCATTCAGCTTAGCTAAGACACCAGGCATTCATCTTAGCTAAGACACCAGGTGTTCAGTTCAGCTGAGACACCAGGTGTTCAGTTCAGCTGAGACACCAGGTGTTCAGTTCAGCTGAGACACCAAGCTTTCAGCTTAGCTGAGACACCAGGCATTCAGCTTAGCTAAGACACCAGGTGTTCAGTTCAGCTGAGACACCAGGCAGTCAGCTTAGCTAAGACACCAGGCATTCATCTTAGCTAAGACACCAGGTGTTCAGTTCAGCTGAGACAACAGGCATTCAGCTTAGCTAAGACACCAGGTGTTCAGTTCAGCTGAGACACCAGGCATTCAGCTTAGCTAAGACACCAGGCATTCATCTTAGCTAAGACACCAGGTGTTCAGTTCAGCTGAGACAACAGGCTTTCAGTTCAGCTGAGACACCAGGTGTTCAGTTCAGCTGAGACACCAAGCTTTCAGCTTAGCTGAGACACCAGGCATTCAGCTTAGCTAAGACACCAGGTGTTCAGTTCAGCTGAGACACCAGGCAGTCAGCTTAGCTAAGACACCAGGCATTCATCTTAGCTAAGACACCAGGTGTTCAGTTCAGCTGAGACAACAGGCATTCAGCTTAGCTAAGACACCAGGTGTTCAGTTCAGCTGAGACACCAGGCATTCAGCTTAGCTAAGACACCAGGCATTCATCTTAGCTAAGACACCAGGTGTTCAGTTCAGCTGAGACAACAGGCTTTCAGCTTAGCTGAGACACCAGGCATTCAGCTTAGCTGAGACACCAGGCATTCAGCTTAGCTAAGACACCAGGTGTTCAGTTCAGCTGAGACACCAGGCATTCAGCTTAGCTAAGACACCAGGTGTTCAGTTCAGCTGAGACACCAGGCACTCAGCTTAGCTAAGACACCAGGTGTTCAGTTCAGCTGAGACACCAGGTGTTCAGTTCAGCTGAGACACCAGGTGTTCAGTTCAGCTGAGACACCAGGTGTTCAGTTCAGCTGAGACACCAGGAGTTCAATTCAGCTGAGACACCAGGAGTTCAATTCAGCTGAGACACCAGGTGTTCAGTTTAGCTGAGACACCAGGCTTTCAGATTAGCTAAGACACCAGGTATTCAGTATAGCTGAGACCCCAGGCTGGCAGCATAGTTGCCTCAGCTTAGCTGAGACCCAAATCTCCCATCTTTGCTAAGATATTTCGATAGTCCGTCGGCTTTGCTAAGACACTAACTTCAATGAGACACCATTTCAACTGAGACCCTATTGTCTAGTCTCTCAGCTTAGCTAAGACATTTCACTCTCAACTTAGTTGATACACTTGTCTCTGAAACAAAATAAGGCCGCCACCACACAATTATATCCTTCCCGTTTGACTAACCTAACCATCAAAATCCAGTGTTTTTCTGTTGGTCTTTTTTAGCTCATTTGAAATAGATATTCACTCCCTTCAATGGTGTACGGTGCTCCGAATACGGTCACAGGGGCAGACATTTCTTTGCCAGCCTTCCGTTACTAAACATTGTAAAATTCATAAGTGTTGGCAGAGATGACGCAGGAGAAGAAACGTTGAAACCAATACCCTCTCGCATTAACATATCAGCCGGCAACAACAATAGCAATAGCGGCTGGGTCATGAAGAACGCACACACACACACACACATGTAGACATGCGAATATTCACATCGCTCGGTTGCCCACACAGACACACACATGTTCACAGGGGTTCATGTACATGTGTATCGGGTTTAACATAGTCTCATGTTTTTATCATCAGTGGCCATATTAAAACATTGATGACTTATTTTGCCACCGAGTACCACCCATACACGCTCAGTCTTTAAAAAGGTATTAGTGTGAGCGCGTGTGTGTGTGAATGTGTACATGTGGTTGTATGGCTTAAACGCACCCTAATAACAATCAAAGTGTACACCAAGTTACGTTTCATTCAGTTTTCGATGAGCTTAAAGTGCTGAATTAATCGGTAACAGCCTATGACGTTCAGTCCGTCTGCCTGTCGGTCCATTCGTCTTTTTTTTTTGTTTTTGTGCACAGAGGTGTGTGTCTGTTCTTCCGTTCGTCTGGCGTCTGTTGTGCTGAATGCCTATCGAGATAACATTTTTCCTCTTAAACAATTTATTTGAACAGATTTATTTTGCATATTTTCTTTTCCCCCCCGTCTCTCTATTAGTATGTGTGTGTGTGTGTGTGTGTCGGAATATCTGTGTGCAGTGTCATTGTGTTAAGTGGTTAACGTGTGAATATCTCTTAATAGCCAATCATCGATGTTTAAATACCACTTGAAAGACTGAAGCCAAATGCCAACAACAACAGCAGCCGCCATGGCATCGAAAAGCAAACCCATCCATATTCAAATAAACGAAATGTGCATAACGCTTTAATGGTTTAGATGTAACGAGCGTAGAAAGTGAATGACGCGGATGCACTGCAATGGCAAAACGGAATGTTGCCAAAAGGCAGGAGAACAAATGAATGAGGTTGCCACACTCATAGAAAGATGATTTCTATGAAACAGTTAAACAATTGAAAAAAGAACAAAAAAAAACCGTTGAAAAGTGTCTCAGCTGAGAGACCTGTGCCGCTCATTAGCTGAGCTGAGAGACCAGAGTGTCTGCTGAGCTGAGAGACCTGTGTCTCTCATTAGCTGAGCTGAGAGACCAGCGTCTCAGCTGAGCTGAGAGACCAGTGTCTCTGCTGAGCTGAGAGACCAGTTTCTCTGCTGAGCTGAGAGACCAGTTTCTCTGCTGAGCTGAGAGACCACTGGCTCTGCTGAGCTGAGAGACCATTGTCTCTGCTGAGCTGAGAGACCAGTATCTCAGCTAGGCTTTCGCCTGACCAACATTTCTATGAGTTGGCAACCCCATAACTTGCACTTATTTGGCATGTTAATCAGCAAATTATTGAAGCAAAAAAAAACACTTTCGTGCTCTCTTTGTAAGTTCAAATCACTTAAATGTGCGAATGTTTTGTTGACTTATGTTAATTGCGAACGCTGCTTGAGTTGCAGAAATGCATCTTGCATCCCGGAGAAAAAAAGGCCAACGAAAATTGATGTGTAAACACATGGCAATGAAGGGAGGCTTGTGAAAGCGTAACGACGTCTGCGATTGACTTACATTGTTGCCATCCAACTATATTACGTGGTAGTATCAGTCGATTTTCTACACGCTCACATTAACATATTTTTTTAAATATTATGTCGATTCCAATTGCATTACTGCACTGAAGTAAGTAATTTGTATGTCTGACTCGGAAAATGTAATTTACTGTTGTGGCACAGTGTGGCGAACTCATTGCAAACGAAGCTGAGTTTAATGTGATAAGTCGTGGAGAAATAACAGAACCCCGAAGATTTAAGATGCTGGACTCTATTTGTGTGACCATATTTCGCTCAGTTGGGAAACGTTGCTGTAAGTTGATGAAGACCTGCTAAACAATCCTCATATGAGACAAGATTTTCTCTGAGAAGTTTGTTCACTGAACTGGAATTATTTGCCCCAGTGGTCTCACATTTGCCTCCGGTGAACACCTTTCCCCAACACCGAAGCTGAAGCCTAATTTTAATTTGGGAAATTCTTGACCGTTCCGAAATATTTTATGATATTCATCCTACACATATTCTACATTCTGTCCCCGAGCCCCTCAGTCCACAGCACACTTTGTAATTTTGCAATTTGTAATGTCAATAACATTTGCTGTTACAATTCCACAAACAGAAAAACACCCCGAGAGAAAAACGGAACAGAAACCAAAATGCCAATTGTTCATTAAAAAAGAAAAAATATTTCCCAATGATGGCATCCTGTAAAATTGTCTGACCGTAGCCTCACCCGCACACAAACAACCCCGAGTGGCCCTCACATAACTTACCCTGCATAACATCCATAATTTTAGGAGCATCCAGTTTTATTTTTGGCGACGATTCTGTGGAAAATTGCGGTAATGCTGCTGCTGCTGCCGCAGCCTTCATTGACAACTTGTTGGTGTGGGTGCTGCTGAATGTTTTCATATTTGTCGCATAATCCTTTATGTGATTGTCGAATTTAAGGTCTGTTTGTACTGTTGCCATTTCATTAATCATGTTTAATATTTGTTGGTGTTACTGTTGTTGTTGTTGTCGATGTCGATGTTAATGTTGTTGCCGCTCTCGTCCTTGTATTGTCTGCTGATTGGGTGTCCTTGCGCCAGCGGAAAGGAGTGCCGAACCAAAAACTAATTGATAATCTGTAATAATGATAACGATATTAATTAGAGACATTTTTGGCAAGGCAAACAAACACACACACAAAATAAAAGTAAAGGGCAAAAACAAAAAATAATTATGACATAAATTTTGGCCAAGTTTTAACATTAATTATTTTTGGATTTTTTCACACCGCAATATCATCTGTTTGTTGGTTGAAGCATTTTTATGGCATTTTTATTAATTAACGAACGCTGTGATTTATAATTAATTTCAGTATATTTTCATAAAATCCCGATGGCAGCGGGAAAGGGTGGACGAGGAAAGTTCAGTTAATCGGTCAGCAGGTGACGAACTGAATTGTTGGAATAATTTAATAAAAGGAATAAATTAATAAATTAATAAATTAATAAATTAATAAATTAATAAATTAATAAATTAATAAATTAATAAATTAATAAATTAATAAATTAATAAATTAATAAATTAATAAATTAATAAATTAATAAATTAATAAATTAATAAATTAATAAATTAATAAATTAATAAATTAATAAATTAATAAATTAATAAATTAATAAATTAATAAATTAATAAATTAATAAATTAATAAATTAATAAATTAATAAATTAATAAATTAATAAATTAATAAATTAATAAATTAATAAATTAATAAATTAATAAATTAATAAATTAATAAATTAATAAATTAATAAATTAATAAATTAATAAATTAATAAATTAATAAATTAATAAATTAATAAATTAACAAATTAATAAATTAATAAATTAATAAATTAATAAATTAATAAATTAATAAATTAATAAATTAATAAATTAATAAATTAATAAATTAATAAATTAATAAATTAATAAATTAATAAATTAATAAATTAATAAATTAATAAATTAATAAATTAATAAATTAATAAATTAATAAATTAATAAATTAATAAATTAATAAATTAATAAATTAATAAATTAATAAATTAATAAATTAATAAATTAATAAATTAATAAATTAATAAATTAATAAATTAATAAATTAATAAATTAATAAATTAATAAATTAATAAATTAATAAATTAATAAATTAATAAATTAATAAATTAATAAATTAATAAATTAATAAATTAATAAATTAATAAATTAATAAATTAATAAATTAATAAATTAATAAATTAATAAATTAATAAATTAATAAATTAATAAATTAATAAATTAATAAATTAATAAATTAATAAATTAATAAATTAATAAATTAATAAATTAATAAATTAATAAATTAATAAATTAATAAATTAATAAATTAATAAATTAATAAATTAATAAATTAATAAATTAATAAATTAATAAATTAATAAATTAATAAATTAATAAATTAATAAATTAATAAATTAATAAATTAATAAATTAATAAATTAATAAATTAATAAATTAATAAATTAATAAATTAATAAATTAATAAATTAATAAATTAATAAATTAATAAATTAATAAATTAATAAATTAATAAATTAATAAATTAATAAATTAATAAATTAATAAATTAATAAATTAATAAATTAATAAATTAATAAATTAATAAATTAATAAATTAATAAATTAATAAATTAATAAATTAATAAATTAATAAATTAATAAATTAATAAATTAATAAATTAATAAATTAATAAATTAATAAATTAATAAATTAATAAATTAATAAATTAATAAATTAATAAATTAATAAATTAATAAATTAATAAATTAATAAATTAATAAATTAATAAATTAATAAATTAATAAATTAATAAATTAATAAATTAATAAATTAATAAATTAATAAATTAATAAATTAATAAATTAATAAATTAATAAATTAATAAATTAATAAATTAATAAATTAATAAATTAATAAATTAATAAATTAATAAATTAATAAATTAATAAATTAATAAATTAATAAATTAATAAATTAATAAATTAATAAATTAATAAATTAATAAATTAATAAATTAATAAATTAATAAATTAATAAATTAATAAATTAATAAATTAATAAATTAATAAATTAATAAATTAATAAATTAATAAATTAATAAATTAATAAATTAATAAATTAATAAATTAATATATTAATAAATTAATAAATTAATAAATTAATAAATTAATAAATTAATAAATTAATAAATTAATAAATTAATAAATTAATAAATTAATAAATTAATAAATTAATAAATTAATAAATTAATAAATTAATAAATTAATAAATTAATAAATTAATAAATTAATAAATTAATAAATTAATAAATTAATAAATTAATAAATTAATAAATTAATAAATTAATAAATTAATAAATTAATAAATTAATAAATTAATAAATTAATAAATTAATAAATTAATAAATTAATAAATTAATAAATTAAGAAATTAATAAATTAATAAATGAATAAAAGGAACAAATAAATAATTCAATACTTGAATACATGAATACAATTGAATAATGCAATCTTGAAATAATTGAATCATTCTTAATTGAATCATTCTTAAATAAATACTTGTAGGGTCAGTTATATTTGACTTTGTTCTCATGTCCTTCGCAATAAAAATTCATTCAAAGATGTCCTTTTTTTTGTAAAAATTCCAGATTCCCACACAAAGATTTCTTGTTTTTTTGGCACAAATAAAATCATTTACGCGTAGATTTATATCATATTTACATTAATTACTTAATTAATAACAAAAATTGCACATATAATTAGTGTTTTTAAACGCAAACGCTGGTGCAAAAACATGACATGTATTTGTTTAATGCGCACCTTTTTTTTTATTATTAAATTAAACAAAAGTTTAACGCAAATAAAAACCACCACAGGCACTCACACAGACACACTGACAAGAGCTATTTCAACAATTGCGAATGGTTGGTTGGTCGGTTAGCTGGCTGGCTGACTGGCGGTGCATGGTGGTTCATGAAAGTTTATGATGCATCTGCCACCGATACCACTATCTCTGCCACAGGCAATGATAATAATCATGTTAATGATACGATACTACCATCACCAGCACGCCATTGCCACAGCCCCCTATCTCCGGATCCGTTTCTCACCACTCCCCTCCCCCCGGGTCCTTGCTTCCTGGCCCCATGCCGGTCTGCAGCTACTGTGTGCCGCAGTTAAGTGCAACTGACACTGACAGCCAGTGGCAAGTGATGTTATTGTTGTTGCTCTTGTTAATGAAACTCATTTCCATCTATTGTGCACACCAACCAATGTTCACATACAAACGCACGCACACACATACACACGCACAGTCGCATATGCGCTCACTTATGCATTTCTAGTGAAATAATTAACCTGCATACAATGCGAGTATGTTAATTTTTAACAATGATATCCTTTTCATTATTGTTTTTGTTGGCGTAATTTTGATGATGCCATCGAAATGGAAATATTGTGATAATTTGAAGAAATGACCTTTATTTTAATATGACCAACCGCCACCTGCACCACAGCCGTATGTGGTCCGTTCGCGGTCCACTCGGCCATAATGAAGTTTGCAGTTTCCCTTGAATGTAAATGATTAAACTTTGGTCACAAAAAAAAAAACACTAATTCGAGCTGATAGCGGGGAAAAAGTATCATTAACCCAGAGTCGAAACAATGCAATGTGTATCACATTAATTAAAGGTCCACTATAAAGAGCTATTGTTAGGGCCAGGTGAGAAGGTGCAGAGTCTGTACGTCATAAGGACAAGAAGATGGTTGGCAGAGAAAAATTCTAATTTTAAAAACAACGGGGTTTGTTGTATTGAAATATTTCGTGTGAAAAATATCTTAATATATATTTACCCTCGACACTGATTCACTGATTCACTGATACACTGATTCCCTGATTCACTGACTCCGTCACGCACTACGTAGGAATTTAAATAGTCATTCTATAATAATTCTATAAGTAATAATAATAAAAAAATAATATTTTTTTTTGTACAGAAATTGTGTTTTCCCCAATTTGTTTTTTTTCCAACATTTTTTTTTTTACAAATTTTTTTTTTAAAATTTTTTTTTTTTTTACAGAAATTTTTTTTTTCCAAATTTTTTTTTTTTCAACAAAATTTTTTTTTTCCACAAATTTTCTTTTTCCCAATTTTATTTTTTTTCGAAATTTTTTTTTACAAAATAGTTTTCTCAAAATATATTTTACAACATTTTTAAAATTAAGTAACAAATACTTTCTCAAGCAAATTAACGGGCGCCATAGGCGCATTACAACTTACTAGTTTTATTAATATTTTATTAATAAAAACTTTTTGGGAATTTGCCTGAAAAAATTGTCCATAGAAAAACAAATATTAGAAAAAACATGGATTCATGCAAGTAGAGTTAACTTTAATAGAATTCAAAATAGTGTCCTGTGGATATATTAACAATTTAAATTTCTGGATGCAAAAGTGATTTTAGAATTGTGTGTAGCCAGGCCGGATAGAGCCGACGGGCCAACTAATGCAAGAAGCGTATACGTTAAACTTTGACCAAAAATATGTATGACTTTTTGCTTGATTTTAAAATTATGATTTTCCCGTTTGTAAATGAATGATTTCAAAGTAGAAAAAAAAAATACAAATCACAAATTTGAGCTTTTTCAAATTTCTTTTTGACTTAACACATTTTCAGATTATTTTTCATATTACTTTTTGACTTAACACATTTTTATTTTCCACTTTGTTACGAATCAACAAGATTCAAGTATAAACAGCAAAACGACAACGGATACATTCATATGGGAGCAAATCCTAAAGAGAATTGAAAAAAGTCTAGCTAAAAAGTCATCGTATAATTTTTGAGTTTCTGCCACGAAATGGATAACCCTATATTCTCAGCCCTATATTCAAAATAATGTGTAAAAGTTGAAAAATGGCACAGAACAAATTAAATTAAAAATCACACACACAGTTCCCAAGTTTTATCGTTGGTAAAACCAACAACAACGCAAAACGAATTACTTCGTTCGTTACAAATCAAACAATTTTGGAATAATTATAAAATGAGTTTCTGTCTTGATTAAATTTTTGGTTTTCCAATATCTGTTAGATATCGACATACGGAACAGAGGCCGAAAAGAAGAAGCTCTGACTGCCGATAAAAATCCATTTTATTGCGCCCTCAATTTGGAATGGAATTCGACATCTGTAAAACTAAGTTGTTAAACCATTTTTTTTTCTTTTCAGTTGGAAGTCTGACATTGGCGGAAATGGATCGCTTAACTGAAAACCTACTACAAAAATTTTGATTCTGAAGTCTGTTCTGGGGCCAACCAAATAACTTGACCACTTTGCTGCAGTGTAATTATCCGCAGATATTTACCCGTCAAGCTTTGTTCATATGCTGGGTATTGTTTTGTTTTGTTTTTTGTCTTCTAAACTGTCCGTCTTCGTCAAAATGTTTCCCACATGGTCTTAGAATTGAAATGGTCAACGTCCACCACGAGAAACTCAACAAATGACGCATTTCAATTTGCAAACAAAAGAAACATGCATATCATCCACCACAAGCAACAAAAGGACTTAATGTTAATTTCAAATTAATTTGAACAACAACAAAAACTCATAGCCAACACTACAGAGAACATCATTAATTCCCAATATACTTTTATTTTTTTTTTTGGACAAACCATCCATGACTCTTGATGCATTTTATTAGATAAATAAAATAATCTTCAAATAATTAATTTAACAATGGACACGGACACGGACACTTGACTCAAATTCAAATTCCCAGACATCCAACGAATAATTGCAAAATTTCAAGTGTACACTTGATAGCAAAACAATGACACAGCGATCATCATTGTCTGTGTGCGACCGAACATGTCATTGACTTGTCAAATTTTAGCATGCGATTGAAAAGCAAAAAATACGAGAAATCATGTGATTGAAAGGTAGGAATGTGTTTCGAGCGATCATCTTGAGAAAGCGTTCTCATGGTCAAGGTAAATTAAAATATCAAAATTCTTAACGATTGACTTCAACCCTCACAATCTCCAACCCACCCCCTATCCTCCCCGTCATCTGTTCAGTCCTGCCCATGGAGGGGTTGCGCTCATGTTACGCACATTTTAAGACAAACGAAACCATTAATCGCCACTTTTTTTTTTGTTCTGCTGTTCTTTTTTTTATCCGCCTCACCACAATTTTTAATGCTTTTATAACCGCCACTTAATTATTGTAGTTTTAATATCAACAACAACAACAATATGCTATTGATATTGCATTGCCATTGTTGTTGTTGCCATTGAATGGCGCATGTTGTATGTTGGCCGTGTTGTTGTCCATATTGTTCGTGTTTGTTGCTGCTGTGCCGGTATTTTTATTGAATGCATAAAACAATGACATTATGTGCCATTAAATCAGTATAACACTTGACAACAGTAATGATGGACAGACACCAACAAAAAAAAACCAACTGAACAGAAGTGGCAAAGAAGAGCACAACGACAGACAGACAAGTCGTGATAAATGTTGTTTTGTACCAGCCACAAATACATACGCATACGCAAGTATATGTATATGAGACAAGGAGCACAGAGGCGCAATGCCAGGACTTCCACACAGAGGATGTCGAGATAACATCAAACTTCAACGTAGAGAAAACAATAACGACACCCTCATATTCACAAATTTAAATTATCAAGATCGAACAGATTTAACAATATTTTCAAAAAAATTTCCTTTGAAAAATTTTGACATCACAGAAAAAACCCTTAAATTTGCTGCACATCCATGATGTAGGATTTTATTGCTGGGAACTGCAACGCCCTCTATTTGTGAAAATGTTGTGACTGGCAAATCGGTTTTTGCACAAAATTTAGCTTAAGAAGAAAACTCTGAAGTGTTTTCATTAAAGCTTTGTTGGGGTTTGTTGGACACACCCCTTCCGGGAGCTGTCAAGCTAAAGAAATAGACCTTCACTGCAACGCCCACTATTTGTGACTGGCAAATCGGTTTTTGCACAAAATTTAGTTTAAGAAGAAAACTCTGCAATGTTTGCATTAAATCTTTATTGGACACGCTCCTTCTGGGAGCTGTCAAGCAACTTAAATTGACATTCACTGCGGCGCCCTCTATTTGTGAAAATGTTGTGACTGGAAAATCTGCAGTTGAACAAAATTTAGACTAAATTGAAAACTCTGCCATATTTTTATTAAAGCTTTGTTGAGGGTTTGTTGGACACGCTCCTTCTGGGAGCTGTTAAGCAAATGAAATTGACATTCACTGTGGCGCCCTCTATTTGTGAAAATGTTGTGACTGGCAAATCTGCTGTTAACAAAATTTAGACTAAATTGAAAACTCTGCAATATTTTCATTTAAGCTTTGTTGGGGGGTTGGTTGGACACGCCAACAATTTATAGATTTCTATTTTAATTTGTTGACCCTCCTGATGTAGAATTTTATTGCTGGGTACTGGAACGCCCTCTATTTGTGAAAATATTTTGATTGACAAATCAGTTTTTGAACGAAATTTAGCTTAAGAAGAAAACTCTGCAATGTTTTCATTTTTAATATTTTCGGATTAAGAGCGTGGAACACTTTCCCATCGAATTTCATTAAAAAGCGAATTTCGAAGAAAATGACGCTTAAGTCTTTTGCGCAGTAAGGGCTGTTAATGTCATCTTGTAATGGCATTCTTAGGTTAGCATAATTTAGCAGTTGCCCGAAACAGATATCACTTGGTTTCCATTGTAATACCATGTATTTGTCGTCCAAAAACATTCCTGGTTTACTTTTCTCAGTGATCCAGTTGCCGAAATGAAGATGTGAATTCTACCCACATCAAGATGGGAGAGACGGGTTTTCTAGACCAGACATCACAAAAGTCGGTCAAAGACCGAGAAAGTGTCGTGTTGTCTCTTACTCTTGCTCGTCTTAATCTTTGCAAACATCTTCAGAAATCGTTGTACGAAATACACGCAGGCATGAAAAATTCTTACAAAAAACCAATTCCACAACAAACTCAAATCGAGACCAGAAATATATTCCAATCAAGTGAGAAGTAAACAAATTTTCGTACTGCAAATAAGTAAGTAGATGTTAAGTTGAGTAAATTTATACTGGGTGCCATGTGAAGATCTGATTTACACAATTTGAATTTGGAAACCTTCTTTTTCAGTGCAGTCTCCGCAGTGACGAATTTTAATCACATCAACTTTGATTTTGTCTAATAGAGCCTGTAGACCAGACAACTTTCGCCTTAAGTCCACAAAAGCGAGGCAATGGGAGAGAAGGTATTCGATTGTTTCCTTATCTTCTTCTTCGTTTCAACTTACCTAAATCAAATCATCATACCTAAATCATCATGGAATATGCAGCATGTGAACCCAGAGGCCAGAGACAAGCCAGAGAAGAGCTATAAGGGCCCGAATTCGTAAATCTCGGTTCTCAGAAAAATTTCGTCAAATTTGTATTTATATTCCAGTATGTCTAATATTTTACGTTTTATAAAAAAAAAATAAACTTACGTTGTGGTAATAATAATAATAATATATTTTTTCACAGTGCGTATGATTAATATTAATGGGGGCAACACTCGTACGGTCTGTGTGACGGCTGCAGTTGCAGCGATAACTGTTGATTGTAACGTATGATTCTAATAGTCGGGTTAGACCATGTCATTGTATGGCCTTCCGAATACAACCTGTAGCAGTTCATCATATTTACAATTATTCTTGTAACCGGCATTGCCGAGGGATCTATGACAATATTCTGGACGGATCCATAAGACATGTGTTGGTTGACCATGACCTACAAATCTGACCAGGCAAATTGATTTTACGAACCAATCTATTGTTTGTAGCTTGCAGGTTAAAGAAAACAACATCTGAAGGAAATAAAATATTTTGTCTGAAATAAACACTAGCTAACAAAATGCCCATCTCAAACTTCCGAAACCCCTTTGCCGCTGCTGCCACCACCATGCAAGTGTATTCCGGACAAACACATATGCAACGCATTCAACCATAAGCCAACCACTGGAAAAAGACAGAAATTAAACTATTACAAACATACACATATGCTTCTACATACACATGCATGTACTTAACTCATTGTTACATTATATACGAACACAATGTCATTTCACATGCCACATTGTCCGAACGTATGCAAGTGTTGATATCCGGGAAGCTTCGAAATTCTTGGTAATTTTTCAATGCCAACATGAAAGTCGATTCATGCGGAATTGCCCAGAAATGTCTTAACGGCATTCATAAAATTAGCAGAACTCATTTGAAGTGACAGAGCGTTTTAAAAATTCCCCCGAAACTTTATTTCAAAAATCTCTATTCGCCGAATTTGTTCGCAACGATTTAACGGGTTTAGGAAGTGTTAATGGATCTCTTGACAAATGCAGGGAATGAGTGCACTCAATTGAGTTGCACAGTGGTTGGGAATTATTCTTCGCACCGATAGATTTCAAAATGAATGCATATTAAACATCGGGGCGTGTGAGTATTATAAACAGTGGAGTTATTATTAATCATACGGTCTTATTTATTTACGTCTTTGGAATATCAGTTCCTTATAGACTTATAAGACATGCCAAGCCCTGTAAACTTTAAAACCGAAAAGAGTTTCCACACAAGTGGTAAACTTACAAAATCTACTGAATTTAAAAAAAATTGTTGAAAACTTAACTTTTCATAGCTGTATTTAAATAGCAATGAATAAAAATCGGTTTATACCCAAACCCTCTTACGATATCATTCTGAGTAAATCCAAACAGGACGCCAAGAAATGCCAAGAAATTCAGGATCCCATATACATTGAAATTCCCTTGGCGCATCAGGAGCAGGAAATAAAAGTCACAGTGACTCTTAGGAACAAAATGGAGCTTAAAGCCCTGAATTATTGAATGGTTTATCATACCGGGTCACAGGAACATATCAGGGAACTGCGGAGCAGATCAACCAGCCAGATGCCAGTTCGACTGGGATCCATTGAAACGCCTCTGACCTCTTGCAAATTCACGTTTCAAGAAAAACAAACGACAAAGATCCGCTTAGATTCGAAAAGATCTCACACAATGGTATCGACATAGGTGCTGGTGCCGCAGCGGGGCACAGTGGGCGAATTCGAATGTTTTTTTTTTTTAAGTATATCAGCCATTTGGAATTCTCTTGTCCGATTTGATGGACATTTCACACACACATAGCAGAAATGTGTGTGAGCTTAGCTCTGGAATAACTATTTTTAATCAAAATTATTTTTAAGAAAATGAAAATTATTTTTAAGAAAATGAAAATAATTTTTAAGAAAAAAGAAAATAATTTTTAAGAAAATGAAAATAATTTTTAAGAAAATTCAAATTATTTTTAAGAAGATGAAAATTATTTTTAAGAAAAATGAAAATTATTTTTAAGAAAATGAAAACTATTTTTAAGAAAGTCAAATTTATTTCTAAGGAAATGAAAATTATTTTTAAGAAAAAAGAAAATTATTTTGAGGAATATCAAAATTATTTTTAAGAAAATGAAAAATATTTTTAAGAAAATAAAAATTATTTTTAAAAAAGAAAATTACTTTTAAAAAAATTAAAATTATTTTTATGAAAATGAAAATTACTTTTAAGAAAATGAATTTTTTTTTAACTAAATGATAATTATTTTTAAGAATATTAAAATGTTTTTTTAAGAAAATGAAAATTATTTTTAAGAAAATGAAAATTATTTTTAAGAAAATTAAAATTATTTTTAACAGCATGAAATTTACTTTTAAGAAAATAAAAATTATTTTTAAGAAAATGAAAACTATTTTTAGAAAGTCAAATTTATTTCTAAGGAAATGAAAATTATTTTTAAGAAAAAAGAAAATTATTTTTAAGAATATCAAAATTATTTTTAAGAAAATGAAAATTACTTTTAAGAAAATGAAATTTTTTTAACTAAATGATAATTATTTTTAAGAATATTAAAATGTTTTTTTAAGAAAATGAAAATTATTTTTAAGAAAATGAAAATTATTTTTAAGAAAATTAAAATTATTTTTAACAGCATGAAATTTACTTTTAAGAAAATGAAAATTATTTTTAAGAAAATTAAAATTATATTTAAGAAAATTAAAATTATTTTTTTAAGAAAATGAAAATTATTTTTAAGAAAATAAAAATTATTTTTAAAAAAGAAAATTACTTTTAAGAAAATTAAAATTATTTTTATGAAAATGAAAATTACTTTTAAGAAAATGAAAATTTTTTTAACTAAATGATAATTATTTTTAAGAATATTAAAATGTTTTTTTAAGAAAATGAAAATTATTTTTAAGAAAATGAAAATTATTTTTAAGAAAATTAAAATTATTTTTAACAGCATGAAATTTACTTTTAAGAAAATGAAAATTATTTTTAAGAAAATTAAAATTATATTTAAGAAAATGAAAATTATTTTTAAAAAAATAAAATTTATTTCTATAAAAAGTTAAAATTATTTTTAAGAAAATCAAAATTATCTTTAAGAAAATTACTTTAAAGAAAATCAAAATTATTTTTAAGAAAATTTTTTTTTAGAAAATGAAAATTTTTTTTAAGAAAATGAAAATTATTTTTTATAAGATGACATTTTTTTTAAGAAAATTAAAACTATTTTTAAGAAAATGTGAATTTTTTTTAAAAAATGAAAATACTTTTAAGAAAATTAAAATTATATTTAAGAAAATTAAAATTATTTTTTTAAGAAAATGAGAATTATTTTTAAGAAAATAAAAATTATTTTTAAAAAAGAAAATTACTTTTAAGAAAATTAAAATTATTTTTATGAAAATGAAAATTACTTTTAAGAAAATGAAAATTTTTTTAAGGAAATGAAAATTATTTTTAAAAAAATGAAAATTACTTTTAAGAAAATGAAAATTTTTTTAACTAAATAAAAATTATTTTTAAGAATATTAAAATGTTTTTTTAAGAAAATTAAAATTATTTTTAAGAAAATGAAAATTATTTTTAAGAAAATGATTTTTTTTAAGAAAATGATTTTTTTTAGAAAATTAAAATTTTTTTTAAGAAAATGAAAATTATTTTTTAGATGATGAAATTTTTTTAGAAAATAAAAATTATTTTTAAGAAAACGATTTTTTTTAAAAAAGGCAAATTATTTTAAGAAAATGAAAATTATTTTTAAAAAAAATGAAAATTATTTTTAAGAAAATAAAAATTATTTTTAAGAAAATTAAAATTATTTTTAAGAAAATAAAAATTATTTTTAAGAAAATAAAAATCATTTTTAAGAAAATAAAAATAATGTTCAATTTTTGTCCATGACAATATTTCATCACATACTTTTTGGTAAGAGAAAAGTCGAACATAAAGTCGCAGGCCGTGAAAGAAGTCGCAAATTGCAACTTTAGTCGCACAACGGTAACACAGAGCTCAGCAAACACTTCAGCGAGGCCGGTATGAGATTTCCATTGGAAATGACAGATTTATTTCTAATTCCCCCACAGTGTGGGGTTGGCCAGCGATACAGTTTTGTTTGCTAGTCTCCGTGGCTCTGTGGCTTACCACCAGAACCTAACATGGAAAGACCATCCTACCTCTTTGTCAGACAGAGGCTCTTCGAAAACCCCTTGTTCCAATTAAAACGGTACAACTTGTTAAGTTTGAGGCTGATATTCTGAGATCAAATTTAAATACAATCTGATCTTAACCCTCAACATCGTTTAATATTTAAAATATGTTGCACTCAGTCATAAGTTCAGCTGATAGATGGACATGTCAATATTTGTAAGTAATTACAGCTGAACTTATGACTGAGTGCAACATATTTTAAATATTAAACGATTTAAAATCTTAACTTAAATTTGTCACAATAGACACCGATTAGACTTCCTGAAACCACCTCCCCTATTCGCCCACCTCCTGACCGGCCGCATGAAAACAACTCTAAAAGATTAAAGCATTCAAAACTGGCCCTGCATTACTGTGTTACCACGCTTATCAACCAGCTTTCCTTTTCGACTACAAAATGAACAGCGCACACACATACACACACGCACACACACACATACATCCGCACATACACATTTTGTTTTTATATGACAGCATGTGTCATATTGTGTTAAAAATGTTGATGACACTCGAAAATGTGAAAAACAATTGACAAATAGCAACACCCGAGTAGCAAACAGTGCGCAACAACAATAACAACAACAGCGTACAGAAACTTTAGTGCACCATGAACATCGAGCGAAAATCGAGTGACTGGCGGACAGACAGACACACAGACAGCCGGGCAGATTGAGAGTCCATAAAAACAAACCGAGTATTTAACAACAACACCAGCGCCATAAAGAAGATCAGAATGGCCAAACAACTGCTGCACACACACATACAAAAGTTGCAAAGTGGTAAGCAACAACAGCAACTGCAACACCATCATCAGCACCAGCACCAGCACCGGCTCTGGCAAGAACAACAACAGAAATCATTGAAACGATTCACAGGAACTTCGCCGAACAACAACAAAAAACACCAAAACAAAAAACACCAAAGTTGGCAATGTGGCCAAAAAAGAAGGTAGAATCTGAACAACGCGCTCCAAGCACTTTTGAAAAAGTCAAAACAATAACAACAACCGACGGATGGCATAAACAGTAAATGAAGAAGGTGCATAAGGGCTGGGCGGAGGGGCGAGAATGACTGACTGCACCGACTGCCGTTTAACGGAATAGACAAAGCAAGAGAAGAGGGCGGGCGGGCGTGCGGACGAACGGTTGGACAAACAGTAAAATAGACCAACTACACGAGCCAATATTGTGGGCTTAATTGATTCAATATATGTCTATATACATATATAGAAAAACATATATGAAAATATATGTTTATATATAAATATATAAACGAAGACTCAAACATATCGGGCCATATGTAAGTACATTAGACTGGGTTATGTACAACAAAAAAACAGTAGCTGCTTGCAAACGGAGGCTGGTGTTTCTTTTTTTTTTTTAACAAATCGAATCTTTTGTGTATCATTATTAATGTTAATTGTATATGAATAAAATATCATTTTGATATGAATAAAATATTAATTTGATATGAAAAAAATATTAATTTGATACGATTTAATGTGTAATTCATATTATATGTAATTTTTTGTATATACTCACATACAAACCCACATATATTCCTTTATTTAAATTAAACAATAATTTGTTTGTTGAAATAATTAGAGATATGTTTTATTGTAAATTTTTTAAAAATAACGTATATTTAAATAAAAAAAAAAATTGAAATGAAATGCCAACTATTTCATTAACCATTTGCTCATGTTGCGGACTGCGAGGAATAGCGTACTTATTCTTGGTGACATCGTAATAGAATTCAACTATACAGTTCAATAATTTTTTCCTGTTGTCTGATGACATTTTTTTCTCGACTGCATAATTTTTTATAATTCCATCTCCAACCTTCGTTAGCTTGAGAATATCAAGGAGCGGCTTTGAATGGAAACAAACAATATTTTATAAAATTATTTAAATTATTCACGATCTTCCAAAAAACACTTACCGTATGGCCAGTAACATTTGTCTTAGAAGACGATGTTGTATTGGAACCAAAATCTTGGGATTGGACCCATCCCAGAACTTTGGAATGACAGCTTACGATGGTAATATCGTCGTTAGGAAACTAGATTACATTTTTAAAATAAATTTTGTATTGTTCGATAATAACATTAACCATTTTACATTCTTTAATTTCCAAATAGATATCTTTTCCCTCAGATCTGCCTTCAAACCAATATTGTAAGTTTCAGGAAAAACCGCATTCAAATCGTCCTTATTAATGTATCTAAGACGGTCGTACGTAAAACCACAAGCTTTTGAAATAAAATAAAAAAAATATTAAAAATATAAAAATGTTCATATCAATTGTACATTTTTATATCAAAAATATATGAATTCATATCAATAACTTCACACATTTCCGTATTAAGAGCAGCATGATGAGACATGAGACACATTTTTAAAATTGTTATTAACAATATTTTAATAAAAATAATTATATATTATATTACTTACCATTAAGAGCATCAAATGCGTTCTTTAAATTGAACTCCTCGAGTAAATCCATTAATTTTCTGTTACCCTCATTGGCCACAGTTTCTGGGTCATCTTCGGCCGAAAATGTGAAAATTGTTTCTGCACTTTGCTGATTAAATCAGACACTAGTTTTTCGGATATATACATATATAACTTCTTGTGTATTTTTCCATTTTTTTTTTTTAATTTAACACTTTAACATTAATATTAATATTTTTTTATTTTTTATTATTCACAGTTTGTTTTAAGATGCTACTCAGTTTTTTCGATGAACTGGAAATTGACAGGTTCTCTTAGAGTAAATAGAGCAACACATTTCGGAGAAATATAAAAAGGTGTAATGTTTTCATATCACATTATAAAGAACTAGTAAGTTGTAATGCGCCTATGGCGCCCGTTGAAATATGGAAAAAAAAATTTGTTGAAAAAAAAAAAATTTTGGGGAAAAAAAAATTTTGTTGAAAAAAAAAATTATTCTTAAAAAAAAACATTTTAGTTGAAAAAAGAATTTGTTAAAAAAAAAATTTTTTCTTGAAAAAAAAAAAAATTTGTGGAAAAAAAAAATTTTGCTAAAAAAAAAATTTTGTCGAAAAAAAAAATTGGAAAAAAATTTATAAAAAAAAAAATTTTTAAAAAAAAAATTTTGGAAAAAAAAAATATTGGTAAAAAAAAAATTTTGGAAAAAAAAAATATTGGAAAAAAAAAATTTGGGGAAAACAGAATTTCTGTACAAAAAAAATATTATTTTTTTTATTATTTATTATAGAATTATAGAATGCCTATTTAAATTCCTACGTACTGCGTGACAGAGTCAGTGAATCAGTGTCGAGGGTAAATATATATTAAGATTAATATCAATTTCACATTTTTCTTATCAATTTCGATGTGAAATTAATCAATTACATTTTTAAATGTAAAATTGATATATGTTCTTGTAGAAGTGATATTGACATTAATTTGATATTACGAATTGATATGACAATGTAAAACATTATAATATCAATTTGATATTTTAACTATCAATCTAATGTTAAAAATATCAATCTAACATTAAAACACGTTAATTTAACGTTTTTCACGTTAGATTGATATTTTTCTTATCAAATTTCAAATATTTTCACTAAATGTGGATTTGATAAGAAAAAAATTTCAAATTGATATGCGGTTTTTTTTTTTGGGTGTGAGTATACAGTGTGTCATTTTCGCCACAGTTTATATCTTTGGATCTCTCTCGAAGTCTCACCCACCCTAATGTATGACCATATATTAGGCATATATGCCTCTATGTTCACCTACAGTCATACACACTCGTCATACAAGTATTAATAGAACAAGTGCCGAACTTTTTACCAATCCGACTGGGCCTGTCTGCGTGCGTTTGACTGGAGTATGACAAAAAAACGAAACGAAACGTAAAAAAACAACATGCAAACAAAAGTGAGTGAGTGAGTGAATGAATGAACGAATGCATGCATACATGCATGAACGTATGAATGAAAACCGCAAATAAACAAACATTACTTTCAGTCCCATAACCGTTCGTACATGAATACAAAACATACACGACCCCATAAGACAGTGGGACCGATCACCAGTTGGCGTTTTGGTTTTCGTCAATGCTTTCGAAACATCGAAAATGTCTTTGGCTTGTCGATGGAATTTCGTAGGCAGATTTCACAGCATCTATCCTTAGGTAAGCCCTGACGGGGGCAAACATAGAACTTGTTTCTGCCTCAGAGGATCTGGGAAATGTCACAGATAATAAAATGGATGGGTAACATTTTATTTGGGTTTTCAGTATTTGGGTGTAGACTTTTTGGGCATTGTGAACCATCCCAGGGGATAAAGATAAGACCAAGAAATTCCAGAAAAACTTACACAACATTTTGTTCCCCTTACTTATACCGTAGTCAGTACGCAGTAGAAATATATATTTCCCCCAATAATGTCAACAAAATAAATCGAGTCTAACATTCAACAAGTGGACAAATAGTAAGTTCGGCCGGGCCGAATCTTATATACCCTCCATCATGGATCCTTAAAAAGTCAATAAATAAGAAAACTATTAAGAAAGTAAGTGCAGGAACCCGATGCAGGAACCCGATCCCAAATTCGGATTCGTGAGAAAATTTCGTTGCATTTCGATACCCATATGTCCATGTTTGTCAGGGGCCGGTTTTTGGGCCGCTCGTGACCCGATAGTCCAAATTTTATCCAAATCATGAAAATAAATGCATATTTGGGTTCGCGAGAAAATTTCGTTGCATTTCGATACCCATATGTCCATGTTTGTCAAGGGACGGTTTTTGGGCCGCTGGTGACCCGATAGTCCCAGAAACCGGATCAAAAAATTTAGGCAAATCATGAAAATAAAGGCATATTTGGGTTCGTGAGTAAATTTCGTTGCACTTCGATACCCATATGCGCATGTTTATCATGGGCCCTTTTTTGGGCCCCAAGGGTCCACGGAACCCATGAGCACGCCCATTTTTGGGATTTTTTCCCCCATCTATAAATTATATAAACTTAGAACAATTTTACCAAAAAAAATCAGATGTAGTGAAAAAAAATATTTGAAAAATTTGATTATGGCCGGAATATATTTAGTCCCGTAAAGGGGAACTTTTTCCCCTGTGGTCCGATATTGCCCATTCTCGAACTTAACCTGCTTATGGGACATCTTCCTACAAAATTTCAGCTTCTTAGCGTTGGTCGTTCGCACTCTATCGTGATTTCAACAGACAACAGACGGACGGACAGACGGACATCGCTAGAATGTCTTAGAATGTTACACTGACCGATAATATATATACTTTATAGGGTCGCAGATCACTCTTTCGAGGTGTTGCAAACGGAATGACAAACTTAGTATATACTCCATCCTATGATGGAGTGTATAAAAAAATAACACAGTTCCACCCCATTGTCGACTGAAGCCCCCCCTAAAAGTAGGCACGAAATAAAATGCCGAAGCCTATAATGCTGCCCATAACGCAACGCTGCAGGGAGTAATAAGGCGACCGACTATGGAGATATATCGCAGGCTAAATAAAGAGAACTAGAAAATATTATGTCTACAGAAAAGGAACAATACACTTCCCCCATAGAAACTGGTGAGCAACTTATTTCTCACTCAACCGAACTGGGTGTATTTCATAGAGAACGATTCTGTGGAAAACAAAAATAAAGAGACCACGAGTTTATAGAGAATGTATGCCAATTGTTCTCCCTAATGTGGGGGGACAGGTATGTATTTTTTGCTTGATTTTCAAACACAAATGGTTTTTTTTACTAGAATTAATTTTCAGAAAGATCCACAAAGAAACCCACTGTGCCATATGTTATTGTTAATAGATTTCCATCAAAAAAAAAACGACAAATAACATAAACACTTACACAACGCACACATATACAATCACACTCACACATGTCTACATCATATCAGAGGCAACAACAACCATATGGCCCTACGGAAGGATGAAGCTGATGATGACAAGGATGACGGTGTGCCAGTGCAAATGCAACACCATTTGCCTGCACTTGTACGGGATACCGTGTAGGTGGCCAGAATGGAGGCTGTGGGAAGTGTATCTTTAAAACTTTAGCTCAACTTAATCCTAGCAACTTGTTTAATCCATACTTTACTTTGCTTTGTGAGCGTATGCGTGTGGGTGAGTATAACAAAAAAAAAAACCAACAGATGCAGTTGTAGTGGTTCGTGGCATGCAACAGTGCCAGCAAGCGACAGTATGATGATGATGAGTTGGTTGGCATAATTAAAGTTTCAATTTCCATGGAAAAAAAGCAACAACAACAAAATGGAGAGCTTAAATAAAGTTAAAACTTTGCATTTCCACAATATGAAAATGACTGTTGCAACAAAGTACGGCGCAGTAAAAGAACAGCAACAACAACAACTGTTACATGCCGCTGTAGTTGTTGTTGTTGGATTTTTTTTTCTTATCACGAGTTGTTTACTTGAGTTCGTTTGGTGGCGCTTTCCCGGTTATTTCCTCTCATTTGGTTTCCTCTGATGTGCCACAATATTGTGCATTTTACTTTAATTTGTTGTTATAGCATCCCTCCTTTTTTTTGCGCATGATGCTGCACAGTGGTTGCCAACGGAATAGGGTGGAGGTGGTTATAAACAAATATACGTACGTATATGGCACGAACCGATCGGGAACATCTCACAGTATGTGCAATTGAGGACATTAACCCTCGAGCTCCGTATCGATACTTGAACATGAAATTATTTAGCCTAAATGGAAGTTCATCACCTCTTTCCTCCTTCCGATACCCTACTCTCCTATCGCTAGCGCTAGTGCACTGCATTTATAGGGGGCAAGTCACATCACTCCATAGCGAGGCGTGATCACCACTGAAGCTGCTAATGAAGATCTGCAAACAATCTCAATATCCATGGCGTAGATCAATAACCTTGAGAAAACTCCCAAGGTCTGATTGCCGAGATTGAGTCAAAAACTCACTCAGAACAGGAAATCAAAAATCATTCTTCCCGGACGGCTTTGAAAAGTGAGACATGTAAGAGGTCAGAAACTTTAGAATTATAGAACTCGTACATAAATAAGTCCAACAATTATCAAGTCAATACAGGGATTTTTTTCAAAAGGCGACTGAACATTATACAGAAATCCTGTTAAGGGCCAGTACGCTGGGAAAGTTGACAAATCGCATTAAAACGGCTGATGTAGGAGTGACGGCTGTAGAAGAGGATGCTTTAGAATCAGCTGTAGTAGAAGCGTTTCCCGTAGAAGCGGTTGCTGTAAAATCGGCTATTGTAGAAACGGATGCTGTAAAATCGGCCACTGTAGTAGAAATGGCTGGCGTAGAAGCGGCTGCTATAGAATCAGCTGTAGTAGAAGCGTTTCCCGTAGAAGCGGCTGCTGTAAAATCGGATATTGTAGATGAGGCTGCTGTAGAAGCGGCAGCTGTAGAAGCGGCAGCTGTAGAAGCGGCTGCTGTAGAAGCGACTGGCGTAGAAGCGGCTGCTACAGAATCAACTGTAGTAGAAGCGTTTCCCGTAGAAGCGGTTGCTGTAAAATCGGCTACTGTAGAATCAGCTGTAGTAGAAGGTGCTGCTGTAAAATCGGCTACTGTAGATGCGGCTGCTGTAGAAGCGGCTGGGTTAAAAACGGCTCCCATAGAAGCGGCTCCTGTAAAATAGGCTGCTGTAGATGCTGCTGTCTGGTGTATATTCGGCGGGTATAGAACAGGCTGGTGTAGATGCGGCTACTGTAAAATCGGCTATTTTAGAAGCGGTTGATGCAGAACCGTCTGCTGCAGAAGCGGCTAGTGTATGCATTTTTTTTTTTAAAAAAATGTTTTTTTTGTGGAAATTTTTCTTTTAAAAAAAACCAATTTTTTTTAAAAAAAAAAAAAGTTTTTTTTAAAAATACCAATTTTTTTTTTAAAAAAAAGTGTTTTTTTTTTTAAAAATACCAATTTTTTTTTAAAAAATCCATTTTTTTTTTTTAAAAAAATCCTTTTTTAAAAATACCCAATTTTTTTTTTAAAATAATGCGACAGGTAAATGTGCTGCTGATGTAGATGCGATGGCTGTGGAAACGGCTGGTGTATATGTGACTGGTGAAGAAGTGGCTGTTGTGGATTCGGCTGCAGTATAATCGGCAATTACGCAAAATTTGACTTTCGTGGTTTTTTTTTATAGAAACAATTTTACTTTTTCGAGATGGTATATTTTCAAAATATTTCGAAATGGGTTTTTGGGCGACACATTAAAGCACAACAAAAGAAAAAAAACACTGTCGTTTGCTGTTTCTGTTTTTCTGTATAAACAAACAAATTGGAACACAAATATACTTAACAAAGTAAATTGCCGTCCTAAGAAAGAAAGTCACAAGTGACAGAATTGAGATAAGGACATATTGGGAAGCGTGAATGAGTTGCTGAAAAATATATTTTTTAAAAGAACAATTTTTTTTAAAAATATTTGATTTTTTTAAAAAAATACTTTAAAAAAAAAATTGATTTTTTTTAAAAAAATTGATTTTTTTTTAAAAAAATGTTTTTTTTTAAATCCATTTTTTTTAAAAAAAATGATTTTTTTTTTAAAAAAATTAATTTTTTTTTTAAAAAAATCCAATTTTTTTTTAAAAAAAAATCCAATTTTTTTTTTAAAAATCCAATTTTTTTTTAAAAAAAATCCATTTTTTTTTATTTTTTTTTTAAATAAAGGAAGTATTTTAAAAATGAGTATTTTTTAAAAAATGGATTTTTTTTTAAAAAAAATCCATTTTTTTTTTAAAAAACCAATTTTTTAAAAAAAAAACTTTTTTTAAAAATACCAATTTTTTTTAAATAAAAGCATTATTTAAAAAAAAAATTGGTATTTTTAAAAAAAGATGTTTTTTAAAAAAAATGTTTTTTTAAAAAAAAAATATTTTTTTAAAAAAATGTATTTTTTAAAAAAATCCAATTTTTTAAAAAAAAAGTTGTTCTTTTACAAAATATATTTTTTTAAAAATACCAAATTTTTTTTTTAAAATAATGCTTTTTTTTTTAGAAAAAAAAAACTGTTTGCTTCGAACCACTGTGAGTGTTATACTGCTGTAACACGTACATTTGCACTATTGCCCCCTGCTGTTAGTCTTGTTGTTTTTTGCCTCATAATGAAGCGAATTCAATGAATGTTTCCATTTTATGTTAACATTTATTTTTTTTGTTCAAACCCATTTTACTTTCTTCCTCCCGTGTAGTAATAAAGTGTTAAATGGAATGTATCTCTGCAGCCAATGAATATGGTCATCTCCGAATGTAGCGTCCAGTATCCACACAGAATTGTTCAATTTAAGGATCAAAAGAGGACCTTCCCTTACGGCAAAACACAATTCGAGAGGGACTTCTATGCGAAGGGCTGGTGTTTAAAAGCACTTTCGGTTATCAAATTTATAAGGAGTCCGCATGTTTAAGTGGCGCTTGGCTAAATAAAGGGTGACCCCATATCAAGCACTACAAGAAATGCATGCGAAACCCACAAATTATGATGGACTTTAATTGTACGCCGTGTGATAAGAGGTTTTCGTTGAGAGGAAATACATCACGGCAATTTCATTTGATTCCCATACATATTGCCCAAATATTCGAACAACCATCAAATGATGTTGCCACCTGTTTTCATGGCTCCGCATTTACTATAATCCCCTTTGTTCAAACTACTTTAACGCTTAGCAAGTCAACCAAACAAAACACTGCCAATTTGACGCCGTGCATGGAAACCCCCATACAGTAGATACACTATCAATGGCAGTATTCACATGCAGTTATATACAATGTACACTTTACAAAAGATGTACGTTTTATATATAAATGTATATCTACATGAAATTATATGTATTCATTTCCATGAATGGCTGGCTGTTGTATTTAAACGGTATTTCATTTCACCATTCAAATGAGTCCAAAAACGGTGTAATTATGCGAATTGATAAACTGTAAACACTGTACTTGTTTTTTTGTTTTGGTGGGGAGGGGAAACAACATTGCAGAGAAAATTGAATGCACTTTGAAACATGTAATGATGAATTCATTAAGCGATATTCGAAATTGGTTGTCTAGATGATTCTTGCAGATTAGCCGTGGCCCATTTAAATGCACGTCAGCAGAAGAAGCACAAAGGGATTTGTGAACTCGTATCCTTCACATCCTTGTGTGTACACGATACGAGCATCAGAATAAACCTTAGCCGAGGGAATCATTATCAGTCGATGGACCAATACCAATACCGACGGCCACTGCACAGTGGAAGCGTTCAAAAAAAAAATCGAAATAAATAGGAGCTTTCATTAAAATTTTAAGCAGACCTGGCTGAAGTGTGTTCGAGCATATGTTAGGAATTGTGTGAATCCCGAGATGATCCAAAAAGGCACAAACTTGCAATCATCGGTTGTTAAACAAAAATTTAAATTGCCGCTTAATTTGTATATGACGCATTAAGCCTATTTTTAGGTGAATAAGCTGGTGGTTAAGACTTATCGAAATTTGTTTTTTTTTTTTGGGGGGGGGGGAGGTGTTTGTATCTCATAGAACACAAGATCTACGCATTTTAAACGAAAAAGAAAATGTTTCTTTCAACCCCGTCCCAGTTTATTGTCTATAACTAAACTATTTGAAGGCCCATATAAGTGAAGCAAAGATAATTTGTTGGGAAACAAAATTGTGGAAAAACCAGTGAAAAAGTTGGTATCATGTTCTATAATAGCAACCTCAAATAGAAAAATATTGTAGAGTTTTTTTCTCGAAAATTGTATGTAAGTACCAGAAGGGGAGTTGCCAGACTTCCAAGTTTTTGTCCGCAACTTTGTCTAGCTATAGTTTTACTAAATACGTTATTTGGGCAAGATCGCATTGACCGTATTGATATTATTGCACGATTTATAAAGTGGGCGGAATGGTACATTTGTATGGGAGGTACCAAAAGCGAAGTTGCCAGACTTCCAAGTTTTTGTCCGAAACTTTGTCTAGCCAGAGCTTTACTAAATACAGAATTTGGGCAAGATCGCATTGACCGTATTGATATTATTGCACGATTTATAAAGTGGGCGGAATGGTACATTTGTATGGGAGGTACCAAAAGGGAAGTTGCCAGACTTCCATGTTTTTGCCCAAAACTTTGTCTAGCTATAGATTTACTAAATACAAAATTTGGGCAAGATTGCGTTGGCCATATTGATATTATTACACGATTTCTAAAGTGGGTGGAATGGTACATTTGTATGGGAGGTACCAGAAGGGGAGTTGCCGGACTTCCAAGTTATTGTCGAAAACTTTGTCTAGCCAGAGCTTTACTAAATACAGAATTTGGGCAAGATCGCATTGACCGTATTGATATTATAGCTACATATATGGGCGGAATGGTACATTTGTATGGGAGGTACCAAAAGGGAAGTTGCCAGACTTCCATGTTTTTGCCCAAAACTTTGTCTAGCTATAGATTTACTAAATACAAAATTTGGGCAAGATTGCGTTGGCCATATTGATATTATTACACGATTTCTAAAGTGGGTGGAATGGTACATTTGTATGGGAGGTACCAGAAGGGGAGTTGCCAGACTTCCAAGTTTTTGTACAAAACTTTGTGTAGCTATAGTTGTACCATCTACCATTTAATTTTTTTTTAATATTTCCAATTTTAATTCAATCAACCATTTGTCGATAGTAAAACTCACTGGGTAATAAAATAAATTATTAATATTTTTTTTTTAGTTGCCGCTACCATTTTTTTTTCTCATTCTTCATTTAGCTGCCATCAACTTTTTTTTTGAGAACAAGTAACTTTATATTGATTGTACTAGGTAATAAATGTAAAAACGAGAGGTGTTATTTGGAATCAACCGGTGTTTCGGTAGCTGTCACATTTTTAGTTTTTAGTAATTTTTTGTTAACTGAATAAATAGATACAAATATTGCTGCATAAGATATCGGATATTCTTTTCGCTGAATTAAGATTACACTAGACAACAAATGAAAAATGTTTTTCAATAAATAACCGCTATACAATTGTGCTGTACTGTGGTCTCCCTGACTACAAAAATGGTCGACTTTTTTTTCCGTGAGTATGTTTTTTATTTACATTTTTTTACAAGAAATTTGTCGTAACTCGATGACGACACTTCCGATTTTCTTGAAATAAATTTTTAAAAATTGAGTTAATTTCGGTGGCTTTTAATTTGAATGACAAATTTTTTTTTTGTTAACTCTTTCAAATTCGTCAACCACAAAAAGTGGCCATTTTTTAACAATTTATCATAAAACCTAAACAATTTATTACGTACTCTTAACATTCCATGAAGAAACAGACGGAGAACTTCTCGCGAATCAGTGAGTTGTGTACGATATAATTTGTATACTCACTGACCGCGATCTACTTGGAACGGCTAATGAATTTATAGAAAAGTTTTACATGGCTTAGAGATTGCTTTCTTTTTTCTTTCTTGTAAGTCGCCAAGATTTACGAGACGGTCTTACCCGGTTTCGCACCTGGGTGTAAAAAAGCCCCAATGAAATCGATGGTGGATTTTCGATTTAATTCAGAACTTAGTAAAGTCCCCATTTGGTAACTAGGGTTGCCAGCTGTGAAAGCGAAATATGTTCAAATTCCAAAAAAAAAATCCTGAACAAATTTATTTTGCAATATTTATGTATTTCAATTGAGAGAAAGCGAAAAATAAAACAAAAACAGTATTTCTGGACAATATATATTTTCTTTTTAATTGCGTCAACCATTTTTTTTAAATTTAACATTTAAATTCTGAAAAATTCTGGCCAATTCAGGGCAACCCTGGTACATCCCATACAAATGTACACTTTATAAATCGTGTAATAATAAGACAAACAAACACCATCTTAAACAACTGCTGTTTTTAGTAATGTTTTAACTTTTTGTTTAGTTGCATCAACCATTTTTTTTTAAATGTACCATTCCCCCCTTTATTAATCGTGAGTCCAACACAATCTCATACAAATTCTGTATTTTGTAAAGCTTTATCTAGACAATATATATTTTCTTTTTAATTGCGTCAACCATTTTTTTTTAAATTTACCATTTAATGTACCGTTCCCAGTCTTTATTAATCGTGAGTCCAACACAATCTCATACAAATTCTGTAAAGCTTTAAAGCTTTATCTAGACAATATATATTTACTTTTTAATTGCGTCAACCATTTTTTTTTTTAAATTTAACATTTAAATTCTGAAAAATTCTGGCCAATTCAGGGCAACTGGCAACTCTGGTACATCCCATACAAATGTACACTTTATAAATCGTGTAATAATAAGACAAACAAACACCATCTTAAACAACTTCTGTTTTTAGTGAAGTTTTAACTTTTTTTTAGTTGCATCAACCATTTTTTTTTTAAATTATTATTTAATGTACCATTCCCCCTCTTTATTAATCGTGAGTCCAACACAATCTCATACAAATTCTGTATTTTGTAAAGCTTTATCTAGACAATATATACTTTTTTTAATTGCATCAACCATTTTTAATTTAATTTAATTTCCATTTAGAAAGCAGTTTGTCAATATTCTGTAAACAAAATATTGCTGCATAAGACATTTGAAGGCCAGAAAAAAAAGTTAGCTATTACAATGGAATTGTCGTAGTGGGAACTGACCTTGGGGGCGTTTGCCTGTTCCTTGCCCTAAAACTCTTTTTAAGTGAATGTGGATTTTTTGTTAACACAAATTAAGCAGACGCGGAAAGTATTTCAAAGGCACTTGCTGTGTTTTTTATTCAATATTTACCACCGACACAAATGAGGCCTCCACTGGTTCCCATTAGGTCACCTGCAGACGCTTCTAGCTCAGTTTCAAATTCCACTCGATTTGACTCAATTTTTTGCTGATGAAATGAATTATTTAGCTAGGTAAATACCCTCAAATCGAAGCATCTAACTTTCACTCTTAGGAACGGGCGTTTAGCCACCGGTTATGTTAAATGGAGTCACTCACGCTGTGCGTTCAGCGGGTGAACAACACCGGCAGCTACAAAAAAAAACTAAAACCACACACATAAAAGCCAATGTGACATCCACAAATTCCAATTATGTTAGGAGAACAAAAATTGTACTTCATAGAAACAAATTAAAACCTGTTTGCGCCCATGTAGTAATTCAAACAAAGGTGCCGGCACCAATACAAAATACTCTCACTAATTACCAATTTTCTTTGGTTTGTAATTCACACACAATCGTTGAGTTACGGCACTTTTGAAAACGACCAATAGTTGACGGTCAACAGTCAGAAGATATCTGGAAGACAGACAGACTTGGCCTTTTAACAAAACATTCTTCGTTGTTGAATTTTATTGGTTTGTAATAAAAATTGTTTTCTTCATCAATGTAACAATTTAAATATTGTTGAATTTGTCCCGGAGCTTACTGTTGGCTAAGAGCTGAACCTAAAAATTTATAATAAAAAAAAAAAAATTTTTAAAAATATTTTAAATTTCTAAAAGTAAAATGTTTTTTTTTAAACTATTGTGGTTTTAGTTTTAGCTCAGGGGAAAACTATGTTGTTATTTTTTGAATTTTCTATTATTATCAATGTTTCCCAATATTTTGGTAACCTTCGTCAACCGCCACAAGGCTGTAATCAATTTTTTTAAAAATTTAGCCCTGCTGTCTTTCATTGACTTTCATTTGATGCTTTGTTTTTTATAAATTCTTACTAAGGATTCTTCATATTTGGAAACTTGTTAAACATCAGACTTTCAACTCAGCCAAGCATTTTCGCAGTAGCCTCGGTACACGCTACAGCAATTACATAAAAAGAATTAGAGATAATTGAATGAGTACTCACAGACACACACATGAGCGAGTGTGAGTGTGTGTTCAAATTGAATAATACATAATGTAATGGCATATCAGGAAATTCCCTCACGATTTCTGTGTACATTACAACAACCGAACAACAACATCTTATGCCAGAAGCGACAATACCAACAACAAAACATGAACCTTTAAAAAAAACAACAACAATAATGCTGTTTCTTTTATTGTATTTTTTTCAAAAAAAAAAAAGTTCAAAGCGCAAGAGTGTTACATACAAATAAAATGAAAATTATGACCGACACACACACACACCTAAGCAAATTGCAAATAAAACATGGACCAACAACAAGTCAAATCACAAGATGATGAAGAAGAAGAGGAAGACACAACGGGCCATAACAATCAAATCAAAATACAAACAATAAAAAAATAATCAATTATTGTTCATAAAACTGTTCATTTAAGTAAATATGAACATAACAACGCACACACACACACACAAAAGCAAACAAACAAAAAGGGCAGGCAGACGAATGGGATCGAATGAAATGGAGGCTCGTACTGAGCACAGTGACACGAAATGCACAATTGAGAGTTCAGTTTCGGTTTGGCGTTATTTTAGTTACTCACGACAATAAATGACTGTAAACCCGCCGATTAGAATATTTGCAGTCAGTATTGACCGAAGTTAGGATCAACCCGCAAATTGGGGCAAAAAGTTTCCGAGACTGGCATGCTAGTGGGACGCCACTTACGCCACAACTCTCAGTTTTAAGGCAAGAGAGGTAAAGGGAATGGAAAGGGACAAAAAAACTTGGTCGTACTGTCATTTTTGTTGGTGTTTTTCGTAGTGTGAAGTTGGCTGCAGACTAGTATGACATTTTGAAAAGCATTTGCATTTGGAAAGACAATAATGAAAACCAGAAATTGCCGTAAGTCCCGATTCAGACTAGACAACTCTCAGTTTGAAGGCAAGAGAGATAAGGGAATGGAAAGGGGAAAAAGTTGCTCTTTTTTCTGTTGTTCGTAGAGTGAAGTTGGCTGCAGACTAGTATGACATTTTGAAAGGCACTTGCATTTGAAAAGTCAATACTGAAAACAAAAATTGCCATCAGCGAATTTGCCTTGTGTGAATACAAGAGGCAAACGCAAAGGGAGTTATAAAAATTACCGCAACTAAAAATTGCCTAGTGTGAATCGGGACCTTCTTTTGAGTTTAGAAGTGAGCAGCATTTTTCAGACTTTCTTATTTCTACACGCTGAAAAATTTGTCTTTTCTAAATGTTTGGACACAAGTAATTCGCATGTTTAGAGCTTGTGTCAAGTAAAACTTATTTGCTTCTAAACAAAGTTTATTTGGCTGCAAATATAACTACAGTCGAGTCCGGTTATAACCGAACTCCTGGGGACTCGACAAATTGGTTCGTTATACGCGAAGTTCGTTTTATCCAGGGTAAAATAGGGTAGAAGCAAAACTCTTGGGACTTAAAAAAGTGTTCGTTATAGACGAAAGCTCATTATAACCGGTGTACTTTATAACCAAACTCGACTGTAATTTGCAATCAGCGTGTACACTTTAAATTGCTTAGATTTTCGTGTCGTTTCACTTCACTGTGCATTGCCTATTTCGTAGTTGTTGTTGTTTTTTCTTTCTTCAGTCATTCATTCCAATTTTCATCTTCAAAAGTCATAAAAAAATAAGAGAATTGTCATCATAAAACAATATAAGAAGAAAACAAAATATTATGAAAAAGTCGTCGTCGTTGCTGTTTCATCTTCTTGGCCCGGCTTTCTTCGTTATGTTGTTGTAGTTGTTACGGGCATCCCAGCATTATTGTTGTTGTTGGTTAGGTCTTTCGTCTTCATCGACATCGTCGTCGTGTTTCTTTTTTACGTTTCTCGTTTTTTGTTTGTTTGCATTGTCTACCAAATTACACATAAAAGATTTGTAAGCTCAAAAAGATCCAAACATGACATGTATCTCCCTATTCACATTTACTCCCTCAATTTGTAACCGTTTTTGTCTTCTTCCCAGAGTTTTTATTTGTCATTTTCATACGTTTTCGTTTGTTGTTTTGTGTGTGTGTGTGTGTTTTTTTTTATTGTTCTTCTGTGTCAAGTTTAAAGATGTTTTATTACGATAAGATTATGCCGGTTATTGTTGGAATGTTTCTTGTGCTTTTCACGACCAATTGTTGTTATTTTTATGGCTCTGTTTCTCTGTGACAGTGGGTCCGTATGGGTGTGTGTAAATATAAAGTTATTAACTAAATAAACAGACAAACGAAATGGGGAGGAAAAACTCACACTTATTACAAAATTTAAAAAAAAGTTTCATTAACACTTAGTGAAGCGACCAAGTAGTCGTAAGTGACGGTAGTGGTTCGAGTACGTGTGGTACTTGCACGTAACTGCCGCAACAGACATTAAGTTACACTAAGCGAAAATTAACCCGATTAAATCCGCATCAAACAAAGAAAAGTTCTGGGGCAAGATGACAAGATGACCTCTCTGTGTATAAATTATTAAGATCCAACAAATACGGCGACAGATCTGATACCGCCAAATGCTTTAATGGATTTTTTTTAGAAGGCAAAGGCAAAAAATTTGTAGCAAGCGCCAATGTTTTGTATAAAAAATTTGTCGTATTATTTTTATACTAGTAAGTTGTAATGCGCCTATGGCGCCCGTTGAAATATGAAAAAAAAATTTTTTGAAAAAAAAATGTTTGTGAAAAAAAAAAAATTTTGTTGAAAAAAAAAAATTTTTTGTGGAAAAAAAAAATTTTGTTAAAAAAAATTTTTTTCTTGAAAAAAAAAAATTTTGTTGAAAGAAAAATTTTTGTGGAAAAAAAAAATTTTGGTTGAAAAAAAAGAAAATTTGTGGAAAAAAAAAAATTTTGTTGAAAAAAAAATTTTGTTGGAAAAAAAAAAATTTTTGTTGAAAAAAAAAAATTTTGGAAAAACAAATTTTTTAAAAAAAAATTTTTGTTGAAAAAAAAATTTTTCTAAAAAAAATTTTTTCTAAAAAAAAAATAAAAAAAAAATTTGGGGAAAACAATTTCTGTACAAAAAAAAAATATTATTTTTTTTATTATTATTATTTATAGAAAATTATAGAATGCCTATTTAAATTCCTACGTACTGCGTGACAGAGTCAGTGAATCAGTGTATCAGTGAATCAGTGTCGAGGGTAAATATATATTAAGATAGAAAATTTGTCGCAAGCGACAATATTTTTATATAGAAAATTTGTCGCAAACGACAATATTTTTATATAGAAAATTTGTCGCAAGCGACAATATTTTTATATAGAAAATTTGTCGCAAGCGACAATATTTTTATATAGAAAATTTGTCGCAAGCGACAATATTTTTATATAGAAAATTTGTCGCAAGTGACTATATTTTTATATAGAAAATTTGTCGCAAGTGACTATATTTTTATATAGAAAATTTGTCGCAATATTTTTATATGGAAAATTTGTCGCAATCGACAATATTTTTATATAGAAAATTTGACGCAAGCGACAATATTTTAATATAGAAAATTTATTTCAAAAATTTCGAGCAAGCAACAATATTTTTTATTTAAAAAATGTTTCGCAAGCGACAATATTTTTATATAGAAAATTTATTTCAAAAATTTCGAGCAAGCAACAATATTTTTTATTTAAAAAATGTTTCGCAAGCGACAATATTTTTATACAGAAAATTTATTTAAAAAATTTCGAGCAAACAACAATATTTTTTATTTAGAAATTATATCGAGCGTCTGGTCGACAACCAAAATCCCCTTTCCATTTATCTACTTGAACAGACCGCTTACTTTGAGTGTTTCGACGACTCTATCAATATCATGTCAATGTTGTCACTATCCCCAGAGTCATTATCGTTTGCCACCAAATCGTCATCAGCATTAACATCATCGGCATCATTATCATTACAATCATTACCACACAATTAATTTTGTCTTAGTCATGGAAATTAAATCTCCTGCCGCCATCGTCAAGATTGTCATGTAGCCTCATGTTCGTTCTCGCCCGACCCGCCCATTCATAGAGTCGACCATCAATGTCTGTTGGGCATCGATGGGCGAGTGGTGGTGGCGGGACGGAGTGTTGGGTTGGGTATGAATGAATTTTCGTTTTTATTTTTGATGAAGTCTTGGTCTTGTTGCTGTTGTCGAAAAACTAATTAGTTAATAATACAATAATAGCGCAGTTACTAATTATTTTACAATTGAATGGAAAATTACATTTTGTATTACTTTGTATTATTTTGTTTTGTTTTCTATATTTTCGGTGTTCGAATATGTTCCGTTGTTATTGTAAATATTATTTATATGGACTCATTCATAAGTTTTTCTTTTCTTTTTTTTCAAAATTAAATATTATTTATATGGACTCATTCATAAGTTTTTTCTACCGCGTATTGAAGAAGCCATATCCGCAGCAGGAGGACTAGGAAAGAGGCAACATGGAATCTACCCGTGGTCTCTCACTGCAAAAATCTAGCCAAATGGTCTGTGTCGGCCGATTTATCCTTGGATCCCAAATTAGAATATAAATTGACTTTGTCTTGTAATTAAAAAGAAAATAGAAAACAAATTATTCCATGTCTCCTTCTGCGATTCCAGATATTATCACCAGTCAGCTGTAAATATTATGTTGTGAGCTGTGGCTTCACTTTCTATTCACCGACTACATGAGTCTGCCAACATCAAACTCACAATTGTTTACCCAACGCTCTCTGTGGGCCAGGGCCAATATCAACAAATGTAATTGGCTTTTAGAGGTACTTTATGGTATTGTTAACAAGAATAAAATACTTTCTCTCTCTCTCTCTATCGCGCTCTCCCTCTCTCTGCTAACATCTTCGCATGTATAGTTGATGGCGAACATTCAGTCACCAAATCACAGTCTGCCCTGCGTGTACAAAATGAAACAATCAATATTCCGTCAATAAAAGTTAAAGTCCCCATTACTGGCAATCACACACACACACACGCTCACACACACTTAGAGTGGGTTTTGGAGGTCATAAAATATTGTGCAAACCCCAGAATCCACAAATATTCAATTCCCGGACATAATGTTTTTTGCTATTGCGAGCAAATAAGACGTCAAGACAATAAACGAAGAGAGAGAGAGCGAGCGAAAAAAATGGAAACCCAGAATGAATGACATGTGATATGTAAGGGGAGGTTATAAAAATTAACCTCTCTTAAAACGGAATATCGTGATTTATATGTGTCATTACATTTTATTACCTTTTCACTTTACAAATCAAAATCTTACCGCCAACACGAAGAATAATAATGGCAACAACAGCAACAACACAACACAAGAATAGCAAGGCGAAAGTACGAAATTTATAACAAAAAGTACTTCAAACAATAATAAAAATCAAAATAAATAGGTTTCCCATACATGCACATAAAATAAATACGACAACAATGAATACACTACACCCACACACACACACACACAGAGTAAAGCGAGCTTTACACCCATATGCAGGCACACAGTTATAGCCACTCATGCTCATGCGAAGGACCTACTTAGTATCTTCCCCCCCGAAAAAAGGAGACCAAGATAACGACGTTGGCGATAATGATGGCGAAACAACTATAAAGCCAAACAGAAGAAGAAGAAGACAAAAATTGCCAAATACTCACTTATATATGAGGCTCGTTCACCTCCCATTTAACACGCCCAACAAGTCTCATTTAGCACACACACACACACACATTAAGAAACGCAAGAACACAAATACGAATAGAACGGTCGTGCCGAATCGCCTAAACTCTACAAAGATGACAGCCTAAGTAGGATAGTCTGCACTCCACCAGAAAGCAATTGCAACTTGGGACATTCAGGTTCAGAAACCGACTCAAGATAACACCGTGTTACACACATTCTGTCCTATGAACCAAATTTACTTTTTCGGAAAGAGGGGAAAAAATAAAAATACACGTGTATCGGCGATTTTCATGTACACGTCAGAATTTTTTTTTTTTTAAGTTTGAAGTATAAAGCTCGTAGTGGCCTGTGTGAAAGTCTTTCGACCGATTTTTAACCCTTTTTCAGTGATCCAATCGAGCTGATTTTTTGCAGGCAAAACATTTTTTTTTTCGTAACGCTTAAGTAACGTCAAATTTTTTAAAAAAACAATTTTTATCAATTGTCAGATTTCCCCCAACTTTTATTATCGAATAAGTTAAGTCGTTAATTTTTAGGATTTTTCTAAAATCAACGCCAAAATAGCGATAATTTCCAAATTTCGAGGGAGTGGCGCGACCCCTAAACATTTTTTAATTTTTTTTTCTTTATTTTTCCCCTCATTAGGACCCTAGACTACATCTCTTTCCGAGGTTAACTTTTTTTTTTTGAATTTCACTCCACCCTATTAGACATGTCTCCTTGTCAATTCATTGATGTGGTTCAAGTGCCGTACGCAAATATGAACCGATCTTTGGGAAACATTGCACGTTACCTGAATTTGCTACGATAGAGCCCTATTGAGATTGGTTAGCATCATTGGTTGGTTCATGTGCTCGATTATGCGACTAATGGACTTAACCCGCCAACCACCAAATAATATAAAATAAAGGAGGAGTGCCTCGAGCTAGAAATTGTATCTGATTTTAATTAAATTTAATTTTTGAAGCTGTTTCTGCTCTTAACCCTCTCACCACCAAATTGTTTAAATCTATAAACGAATGTTGCTCTAAAGGAGTGTCTTGAATGGGTCCATTTGTTAGACGTCATACAAATGTCTTACCAAATCAAGTCTCAGGCAGATTATTTGATTTGGATGGGTTCAAACTATTCGAGCCCATCAATACAATGACAAAGCATTCATCGTAGGCCTGTCTATCAGGCATGTCACAGAAATGTTACGAAATCAATTTGAATTCGTGTTTCCAAACCCTAACATTTTAATTTTGCTTCTTCAAAAATTCCGAAAAAAAAATGGAAATCTAATATTTCTATAAAAAATATGGCAGCATTGAAATTAGAAACAGCTGGTTTACCCACCGCCGTCAAAAATTTCGATACGTCTCCACACTTTGACTGTGATTTTAATTAAAAAAGTTAACAAACAAATCAAAAAATATGCCTGGTGTTTCGATTGTTGCTGTGATGGAAGAAGAGAGAAAGGCACATTCTCAAATTAAATTAGATCGCCGACGTCTAAGGAATGCATCGGATCCTTTGTCCGACCACCTTGTCTCCTTTCACGTAACCTCTCGCAATATCTTGGTGGCATACCATAAAATTTATAAAAAAAATTTAAATTTTAATTTTTAAAAATTAGCTATTCATTTTAATATTAAAACAAATTGTTACATTTCTTTGCGGATTTTCCTTCAGATATTTTTTTTTGGGGTTTATGGGTTGTTTTTGTTTGAGGCTGCTAATTTTATATGTGACAATTTTATGTCTTTGACAGGCCTGATACTTTATACGTTAAAAATGATGTTAAAATTATCATACTCAACGAATTTAGTAGTATATTTTTTAATAAAAGCAATATTCATAATTAATTTTGAACAGAATTTCATTTCAATTTGGAGTTTAAGTTACTTAAAATATCAATTTCACTTCACATTTTTTTCGATTTCCTTTTTCTGGAGAAGCTAAAAACGTTTTGGTTTCAAAAATTTTCGATTTGGGTTTCTTTGACATGCCAGTATATGCAATTCCTTTTAATATCCACTAAACTGTTACAATCGACTGCTCCACATAACTTGTCCTCATGTAGCGTGTACTCAGAAATAAATAAAGAAGCGGGCAAATAAAAACAAGCCAATGCTTAGAAACGAAACAGTTACAGAGGAAGCAACGATATGAGCATCAACAAAACCCACAAATCCACACTGCACTGCACACACACACGCACACACCCAAAGACAGTCCAAAGGATCGCACACACACGCACACACACACAGCAAGCCACCCCATTCACTTATACTCTCACACACCCTCAAATAAAAACGTAATATGTCCAAGTTGAATAGCAGCAACAACTGCTGACACTTATGGTCTATTAAAGATGAATGGCTAAGTACATGTGGCATAAATAAGCCAGCAACAACAACAACAACATCGCAATGTTTTCATGTGTGTGTGTGTGTAGGTGCCCAGGCAGAAATTATCATGTGATGGATAGTGTGTGCGACTCAAACACAACAAACCTAGGTTGGGTATACCGGTCAGAACATCAATATTTTTTCAACGGATGTTTTGCACCTCAAACTACGAGACTCAAACCATCCCGACAAACTCACCAGTAAAAGAGTAATCTCTATGATAATTTAGAAAAAGCTGGACCAATGCCATTTTTTTTGGGAATTACTGGAATTACTCAACACAACGATACACAAATTTCTGTACCACCATCCGCGAACCTTGACAAAAATCTTTAAAGTCTCCATTTTCCATCTAGACGGTGAATGGGCCGGAAACTCAGATTCAGTGCAACAACGGAGACAGGAACGGGCTTGAGAGTTTTGTAAGAAACTCTTCGATTAAAGACATCGTAGACTAGACTACCTAACTTCTTCGCACGTATACTTGGAAATTGACACGGCAGAGAAATATAAAAATGTATGCGGACAGCATTGCAGTCCTGAAAGTCTTACCCTCAAACGTGTTAAAATCCCGATGTCCGTTAGAATTCATAAAATTACGATCAGTAATCAATTGGATTACTTTTGAAAATAATTGTATTGACTATAAAGGGTTTTCCAACAAGTGGAGTTATTTTAAATCACTCGGTATATCGGTAGCTTTATTTTGAAGTTTTTATTCTTTGACATACTCACTTATTTCCCTTAACATGCGATGATGGAACAGACGGGGAACTTCTCTCGAATCAGTGAGCTGTGTACGATATAATTTTTTAAATCATTTATCTCAAAATATTCCATTTTTCTTGGAACACCAAAACAGCACCTCTTGTTGGGAAACCCCAAAATATTGAGTATGGTTCTATACACAGGCCATTTTGTATCACACCAGTCCGGACAAGATTTCAAGCTGGCATTTTAGACCTTTAATCTTATAAACCACCTTACTTGAATACCGAACTTTTGCTGCCTGCCCCAAGCTATTCGTCTTGCGTATTTTTCCAACTGGGTCGCTCATTGGCATACACGTACTTGTGTCCGTGTGTGCTGTTGTTGGCTGGTTCTGTTAATACAATATTTTTACTGTAAATAATAACAAAACACTTCTTTCTATTTCTATTTTAGTCATTTTCATCAGTCTTCTTTCGCCTTTTGTTCTATGAAATGATGAGATTTTTTTGTTTTTGTCCGCCCGTCCATCCGCCCTACATGTCCGTCGAAGGACCATTTTAGTGTTGTTCTGACCTTTTACAGAGATTTCTTTTTATTGCTCCTGGGGTGTACGAGGCGAGACGTAGTGGGAATCACAAAATGATTTCTCTATACGGAGAAGATGATGGAAATGATGTGTGGGTATGGATTTGTTTTTTTTTAAAGAATTTATTTGTGGTACAGAATAATTTGTATAGAACTTTGAAGTTTTCGATAATTGTATTGGATTTCGTGAAAAATATATTATTGCGAATATTCAGATTTCTGGGAAATACTTTGGATTGTCCCAGGAGGATAGACTTAGTCGCCAGTGCTTTATTATAATTTGAGGTGTAGTAAATATCGAAATAAATAAATAGAAATAATTTCGATTGGAGTCAATTACTACCAACATGTTTTGTTACTATTAAATTAAAAAATTAATTAGTTTTATAATTGTTTCACTTTTTCCATTATTTTATTATTTTGGTCGATATTTTTTCAAATTTATTCCAACATCAGGGACAAGACTCTTTTGATTTGGAAATATGCACAGAGAACTATTAGGACATATGTGTTGGGTTTAGAAAAAAGGCTGTATCTTAAAATCAGAGCGTATATTTTAATTGCCGCAATTCTCTGTATGCTGAAGAGAGTGAGAGAGAGAGGTAAGGGGAATGGAAAGGTGAAATGTTGCTCGTGCTGGCAATTGCTTCTGTGTGTTTTGTACTGTGAAGTTGGCTGCAGATTATTTTGACATTTTGAAAGGCATTTGCATTTGGAAAGTCTATAATGAGAACAAAAATTGCCGTAAGTTCCGATTCAGACTAGACAACTCACTCACATTCCAAAGGGAATGGAAAGGGACTAATGAAAGTCAATAATGAGAACAAAAATTGCCGTAAGTTCCGATTCAGACTAGACAACTCTCAGTTTGAAGGCAAAGGGAATGGAAAGGGACAAAAAAACTTGCTCGTACTGTCATTGTTGTTGGTGTTTTTCGTTGTGTGAAGTTGGCTGCAGAGTAGTTTGACATTTTGAAAGGAATTCGCATTTGGAAAGTCAATAATGAAAACCAGAAATTGCCTTAGGTCCCGATTCAGACTAGACAACTCACAGTTTGAAGGCAAGAGAGATAACGGAATGGAAAGGGGAAAAATGTTGCTCTTTTTTTTGTTGTTTGTAGAGTGAAGTTGGCTGCAGACTATTTTGACTTTTTGAAAGGCATTTGCATTTGGAAAGTCAATAATGAGAACAAAAATTTGCCGTAAGTTTCGATTCAGATTAGACAACTCTCAGTTTGAAGGCAAAGGGAATGGAAAGGGACAAAAAAAACTTGCTCGTACTGTCATTGTTGTTGGTGTTTTTCGTAGTGTGAAGTTGGCTGCAGAGTAGTTTGACATTTTGAAAGGAATTTGCATTTGGAAAGTCAATAATGAAAACCAGAAATTGCCGTAGGTCCCGATTCAGACTAGACAACTCACAGTTTGAAGGCAAGAGAGATAAGGAAATGGAAAGGGGAAAAATGTTGCTCTTTTTTTTGTTGTTTGTAGAGTGAAGTTGGCTGCAGACTATTTTGACTTTTTGAAAGGCATTTGCATTTGGAAAGTCAATAATGAGAACAAAAATTTGCCGTAAGTTTCGATTCAGATTAGACAACTCTCAGTTTGAAGGCAAAGGGAATGGAAAGGGACAAAAAAAACTTGCTCGTACTGTCATTTTTGTTGGTGTTTTTCGTAGTGTGAAGTTGGCTGCAGACTAGTTTGACATTTTGATTTGGAAAGCCAATAATGAGAACAAAAATTGCCGTAAGTTCCGATTCAGACTAGATAACTCTCAGTTTGAAGGCAAGATAGATAAGGGAGATAAGAAAGGATATATAGCTGCTGTAGCCCAAAGTGTTGAAGAAAACCCCGGTTTGTCCATTCCTCGTCGTTCTTTGAAATTGGGCATTCCACAAACGTCATCGTATTTTGCATAAAGACGTGTCTCTTAGTGCTGATAAAGTTTAGTTAACACAAGAACTCAAGCCGGCCGGCCGATCATCAACAACGCCGTGTCTTTGCTGATTGGGTCCTTCAAATGCATTAAAATTATCCGGAATTCCATCGAAAAATCATCTCATGAGGCCCATTTCCACCTCGGTGGCTACGTCAACAAGCAAAATTGTCGCATCTGGGTCTCGGAAAACCCTAGAGTTATTGTTGAGAAGCCTCTTCATCCTCAATGTGTGACTGTTTGGTGCGGTTTATGGTCCGGCGGGGTCATTGGACCTTAATTTGACAATCGCTTCCACAGCGCAAGTTTTTAAAATTTCCATTTGCAATTTCTCCAAAACTGATCGATCAATCGGGAGCCAAAAAGCTTTAACAACTTTTAAAGCTGATCAATGTTAGGGTGGTTGGAATGGTTTTCGCCTCGTCTGAATTGAAATTTTGCCGCCAACTTAAAGAAAACTCTTTAACATCTCATTAAGTCAAATACAACATTTGCTGACAGTGATTGCCAAAAAAAAAACAAAAAAAATCTGTTAATCACTTAACACTTAACAAGGTTTTCAACACATCCAAACTAATCAAAAACCAATAATATTTGTATTTTATTGTTGTTGTTTGGGTTTCTTCTTCACATAAACAATACTCGCAATGAAACAACATTTGCCCACCAGCATACCAGCGAAATGAAGACGGCAGTTGAAAATCTCAACAAGGTGTGAAAATTAGGCCAATTACAAACAACATTAAAAAGGTCATAATTTGTCTATAATTTTGAATGGACTACTAACAACAATCATAAAACTTGTATTAACTGAATATTCAAAGAGTCCGAGATGACTGACTTGAGGCCTGGCCGGCCACTGGCAATGAAAACAAATGCGACGTTTTCTTTATTCCCTGTGTCTGTCTGTTCAATTCAGTTATGGTTGCCTTATGGCTCGTCCAACTCTTCTTGTTGCACGTCTCTTGGTGCCATTTACTGGGTGAATTCTGTCCGCATTTATCCTGTGATGTACGGCGGTGTGTTCATCTTTGCTCTGTGTTCCGTTGATGAATAGTTTATGTGTTGCTGCTGGTGTTGGACGGAAAATGCATACGCAAACTTTCGTTTTCATTTACGATTATTTGCGTCCACCATTTCGAGTCGTTGCCGCGAAAAGGACATAAGCGATATTTTTTCGGAAATTCGCTATTTAGTGAAATTTGAGAGAAAAATTTCCGAGAAAATTAATTCTAAAATATTCAAAATTCATATTTACAAAGATATAGCAAACTCAATGGTTCGAAACTCGATTTTTAATGAAATTTGAGAGAAAATTCTCCAAGAAAATGAATTCTAAAATATTCAAAATTAAAAATTCATATTTACAAAGATATAGCGAATTCAATGGTTCGAAACTCGCTTTTTAATGAAATTTGAGAGAAAAATTTTCAAGAAAATGAATTCTAAAATATTCAAAATTAAAAATTCATATTTACAAAGATATAGTAATATCAAGTATTCGAAACTTGCTTTTTAATGAAATTTGAGAGAAAATTGTGAAAAAAATTAATCCCAAAATATTGCAAAGATTTATTCGAAACTCGCTTTTTAATGAAATTTGAGAGAAAATTCTCCAAGAAAATTAATTCTAAAATATTCAAATATAAAAATTCATATTTACAAAGATATAGCGAATTCAATTATTCGAAACTCCCTTTTTAATGAAATTTGAGAGCAAATTTTTCAAGAAAATTAATCCCAAAATATTAAAAATTCAAAATTCATATTTACAAAGATATGGCAAATTCAATTATTCGAAACTCGCTTTTTAATTTGAAAGAAAATTGTGAAAAAAATTAATACCAAAATATTGCAAAGATTTATTCGAAACTCGCTTTTTAATGAAATTTGAGAGAAAAATGTCCAAGAAAATGAATTCTAAAATATTCAAAATTAAAAATTCATATTTACATAGATATAGCAAATTCAATTATTCGAAACTCGCTTTTTAATGAAATTTGAGAGAAAATTGTGAAAAAAAAATGAATCCCAAAATATTAAAAATTAAAAATTTATATTAACAAATATATATTCGCAACTCGCTTTTTAATGAAATTTGACAGAAACTTGTCTAGCGCTCTTAATACCAACAGATTCACAATTCAAAATTCATATTTACACAGATATAACTTCAATTATATCACAAGCTTGACCACACAAAAAACCCTCTCCCGTAAAATTTTCTTTTTGACACATACGTCTTTATTACGTTTAGGGCTCGATTTGTTTATGGTAGGACCAAGATTTGTTTTCCCTTTGAATCACAGTGTTTTTCAGTGGTTGTGAATTCGATTGGATGGAATGGGATATGTGTAGAGCGATTGAAGAAGCTAGTCTGGTTCCGATAACACTGAACCACAAGCCTGAAACCAATTCCTTTGCCCATAATTGGCTTTCAATGAGTGTGTTTTAAAATTGTGGCGCCACAAACATGGACCAGATTGTACAGGGTGCTGCTATGTGGGCTGATGCTATAACTTTTGCAACTGGCGGCAAATTCTGTTTTATTTTAATACATAAAACACGTCAACTAGCCGGAGAACGCTGTGCTCCCAAAGAATGTTAAATACTCTTGTAAATATGGGCTTATCCATTTCGTGATTTCAAAAGTATCGGGCTGGACAATACGGGCTGGACGGGCTGGACGGGCTGGACGGGCTGACAAACATGGATCGCTTAACTATCGCACAACGCGTACAAATTATTAAAACCTACTACACAAAAAAGATGATTCTGGCACAGCCACATATCGCCCTTTAAGAGGAGATTATGGTTTACATAATCGTCCAACTTCGCAAACAACTGGCAAAATTGTGAAGAAATTTGAAGCGACTGGAGCGGTTACAGATATTGTAAGGCCTGTGCATCATCGTTTCGCTCGTTCTGCTGAAAATATCGCTGCTGTAAGTGAAAGTGTTGCCGAAGACCCGAATGTGTCGATTCCTCGTCGTTCTCAGGAATTAGGATTGTCTTACGGCACATTATGGCATATTTTGCATTTGGATCTACACCTACATCCATAAAAAAGTCCAGCTCACAGAACAACTGAAGCCAGCTGACCATTCACAACGTCGTAGATACGTGGAATGGGTGGATGTCGATTTTTCGAACAAAATTTTCTTCAAAATTCTAATGGACAGTTTCTTCAAGTCAACTATATAAAGAAAGAAACTTAGATGTATCGGACGATAATGACTAATGTAAAATCAAATATATTTATACATGTATTAATTTCAATAGTGACCCGAAATCACTGCCAGCAACCAACAACAGACAAGTTGGACCATTTGGGGCTCATGGTTTCGAACATAGGACTTTTCTATTACAGACTTTGCAGTTGACCAATAAATCACACATTAATACGTTCAAATCAAAAAAATAAATATATTCAAAAAAAGCGTCAATTACCTTTTCAATGAAGCATCCACCGTCTCTCTGTTGGAGATCCAATGAGTGCACCTGGAAAATAAGAAGAACAAAACAAAGTCACATGAAAAATACTGTTGCGAAATATCATTTCGTTATCTTTAAAATATTGAACATTAAATTACATTGAAATTAATTTTAAATTGGGCCAAGAACCGCAATTAATATTGGTTTATAAAAAAAATAATCAATATCCTTTTGTCATTTTTCCAATTTATGGCGATAGTTATAATAGTGAAATATTTGTTCACACTTTTTTTTAATTTTCATCATTTTGGCCATTTTCCCCGAATTTTTTGACTTTTTTTCCAACTATTGTTATCTAGCCCTTATCAATTTGAAACATTTATGTCCTCTTTTCGCCCTTTACGATTGTTTTTTAAACGTTTTCCCACATCCTCTATATTTTAGCTGTCTTGGACCTCGTTTATCGTATTTTCAGTATCCTCGAATTATTAGCTAATTTTATTAAACTTTTATGCCTTTTTATTCCGTTTTGGTAGGCTTCGAAGCGTTTTGGCCCTCTTTATTACATATTATATTTTACTTCTTCCAGTTCTTCGGCCCTCATGTTAATTTAAAGTATTCGCACTTTTTAATTTTCTCTATTATTTCCTAATTATGTTGTAAAGGGTATAAAATAGAATGAAAAAAGTACAAAATAGGGTTAATATTTTGAACATTTTGCACTCTATTTTATACCCTTTACAACGCTATTCTAACTGCAGTTGTAATGAATATTTCTACTTCTCGCCTTTTTTTTGATTATTTGTAAATTATTTTTCTTTTCCATTACTTGGAATTTTTGGTTCATCGAGTACAATTTTTTGGCTCTATGAAAAATGTCCAAAAAATATGAAGAATTCCACAAAAAACCACACACACAAAATTGGGGAAATTTTCATAATTTTTGTAAAATACTTCCCAATAAAAATTTCCCAATTTTTTTTTTTTTTTTTTTCTTTTTTTGTTTGTTTTGGGTGATTTTTCGTTTTGTTGTGTGATATTTTCATAACAGAAGTCAATCATATATTTTATAATCATGTTTTTTTTGGGGTATTTTTCATAATATTTGGGAGATTTGCATTGCGTAATTTTTCATAAGTTCTTTGGGAGATTTTTCAGAATTTTTGAGGAAATTTTCATATGGGGGACGGATTTTTCATTTAGTTTGGCGGATTTGCTCATTTGGGGCATTTTTTTTTTTTATGTCATTTTTCATAGAGTCCAATTTGTTTTTCATAGTTTTGTTTTCCTCTGTTTGTACTCTGTTTTTATTCCCTTTTTGGTGTGTTTTGGCCGGAATTTCGTCCCATCTCCAACTCACTTCCACCGGTTGTTGCCAAAAATGTGTTCCAAAATGCATTCACCTTTTTTTATCCCGTCTTTTTCATCCCATCTCTAACTCATTCTTAGATGTTGTTGCCAATTTTCCAACAAAAATCACGATATTTGTTATTTTGTATTTCGAAGGGTTTTGCGATGAACTAAATAGAATTTTTACTAGTTGCATTAGTGCGTGACCCTATTTATATTTAGGGTGCGATCTATAGATTACGTCAAAGAGTTAAAACAAAAATACTAACATTTAGAAAAAAAAAACAAAATTGTCACCTAACGATAAAATATTTATTACAATTTTGTTCACTTCAAACCACAGTGTCGCATTGCCTGACAACATAAAATGTGGAAAACAAGTCATTGCATTGAAATTTCTTAACGAAAGCGAAAGTTTGCATTCATTTCTGTCATGAAGAAAAAGAAAACAAAGAATTCATCTTAATTATGGATGACTTTAGAATTATGGTCAAAAACACCGAAAACAAGACAAACTTTTGACAGCTACAGCTGTAAATGAAGTTAGTAAAGAACACATTACTCATGTCATAGTGTTAGTGAAGATGTTCACAAAGACTTTGACTTGAAGGCAGGCGTATGGTTGAAGTCGTTCGCTATTCGAATACGTTCAAGTTGTTGTGCCTCTGAATTGAGAAGGAGAATTTGAAATTGTATGAAATAGATTTTCGCGCCGTTCAGACTTAAACAAATATTTGCCAAGTAAATTTATTTGACCAACCGGCAGAAAAAACAAACGTATTTTCCGTCACATACGAAAATTGGTGAAATTAAAAAAAATATGACAAATATTTTTTATTTTACTTTTTATTATTTGATTATAAAATAGACACAAAAAATTAAACAATTTTTTTTTTATATCTCACCCTGTTTTCGAGATAGTGAAATTTTTGATTTTGGAAATGTTAGCTTTTAAAGGTCGATAGGAGCTATAAACAAAATGTATCTAATTTTCTGTTCTTATTTTGAGCTGATTTATACAAAAAAGAAATATTTGTAAGTGCAAATAAATATTTGCCAAAAAGAGAGGCAAATATTTATATTTCTCAACAATCAGCTGATTTTCCCCTAAAAATATTTACTGTTCAGATCGTTATGGGCAAATATTTGTCTTTTGTCAAATACCAAAAACAACTTTTGATTTATACAAAAAAAAAATGTTTTGTGCAAATAAATATTTGCAAAAATAAGGGCAAATATTTGACGTTGAACTTTTATCAGATGGCAAATATTTTTATTTCTCGACAATCAGCTGATTACTTATTTGGCCCTAAAAATATTTTCTGTTCAGATTGTTATGGGCAAATTTTGAGATTTTTGTCAAATACCAAAAACAACCATATTTTCCGTGACACACGAAAATTGGTGACATTAAAAAATAATTATATTATGTCACAAAAAGAGATATCTCGCCCTGTTTTTGAGATATTGACATTTTGTTTTCGGAGATGTTAGCTGTCAAATGGCGATATCTCAAAAACTAGAGGAGATATCAACAAAACGTATTTAATTTTTTGGGCTGATTTATACAAAGTTGCAAAGTCTACGGGACCGCGGCCTGTGGTAACTGTTATTTTCACTTGTATGCTCTTACAAAACTTTTGTAAGAGCAAATAAATATTTGCCAGAAAGGCGAGGCAAATATATGACGTTGAGTGTTCGCACGACCTGCTGGCAAATAATAACTTTTCAAAAAAATTGTAAGAGCAAATAAATATTTTCCACATAGGAGAGTCAAATATTTGACGTTCAGTGTTCACACTATCTGCTGGCAAATAATTTTATTTGTCACCAAACAGCGGCTTGTGGCAGCTGCTATTTTCACTTGTTTGCTCTGATAAAAGTTTTGTACGAGCAAATGCATATTTGCCAAAAAGAGAGGCAAATATTTGTCTTTGAGTGTTCACATATGTCAAATTTTTATTTGCCGCAAATAATATTATTTGTCAACTATCAGCTGATTTTTTATATGTTTAGATTGTGATGAGCAAATATTTGACAAAAATGTGAAATATTTGACAAAAATGTGAAATATTTGACAAAAATCTGAAATATTTGACAAAAATCTGAAATATTTGACAAAAATGTGAAATATTTGACAAAAATGTGAAATATTTGACAAAAATGTGAAATATTTGACAAAAATGTGAAATATTTGACAAAAATGTGAAATATTTGACAAAAATTTGAAATATTTGACAAAAATGTGAAACATTTGACAAAAATGTCAAATATTTGACAAATGTAAACTTTGCTTAAGTTAATGAAATTATACAGAGATCAAACAATCTTAAGTCTGAACGCATCCACGTATTTCAAATGTTTCTCGCTGGGATCGCTTTAATCATGATCCACCATTGCCCAAGGAACCATTACCATGCGTCGGCCAGAGCTCCTTAGGAACAGCCATAGTCGAATTTGGAGGAAGACAATTTCAATCATGCTTTTAAAAAATATTCAGGTTTCCGTGATCATTAGCAACAATGGGGGTGCCACGACCAAAATAGTTTGGGAACCAAAATCCAATCAAAGGCTAAACAACTTTGTTAATAAAAAAAAATGCAAAAAAAATAACCAAACCCCTTATTCCGTCTTATCCAATCTAAATCTACTATTCCCAATTTGGGCAGAGTTGGTCTTGAAAACATTTGATTGATGTCCGCAACACTTTCGTAGTCGTCTGCAAACTTACAGCAGACCTACTGAGAGATGACCTTCAGTCTAAGCAGCAAAACAAAAACGTATTCTGTGATTCAACTCCATATTAATTATCATGATTGTTGACAATGTCAAAATGTGTTGGAGACACAGATGGTCTGTTTTTTTTTTTTTTTGGAAACTCTGTAACTTTGAAACTATTAACATTGAAATACTTACGGGGACAAAGTGTGTGGGATTGTCATAAATTTAACGATTTATCAGAGTTTATCAATCGCCGTCGTAGTACCTTTTTGGACGGATGGAGGCACACTGACGTGTTCATGTGTACACATGGTCAAAGTATGATTATTTGGGTAAACATAATCAATTTTTATTTGTTAAACAATTGTTAGCTAATAGCAAAAACATACAGGGCTCAGCTACAGCCGGTGTACAGATGGGCCACGTAGAAGCCAAAGTGCCAAAGACCGTTATAAGCTATATGCGAGGTTCGTACGACCAGTTATGGGAAAACATACAACTACTATCAATAGGGCCCTAGCAAACTATTTGTGCCCTCACGAATCACCTGAATCATGGCCTTTTCTAACAGAAACTGCCAAATTCACTAATTTCAAAGAATTTTTTTAGGGCAAACAGTCTTTAGAAAAGATTTGAAGAAAATCGACTATTTGATAGCCAAAGCTACAGTTTTTAATTTCCCTCAGCGCACATGATACACCTAATTCATGAGAATGCATTCACAGCGAGACAGCTGTTGCTATGAATTTATGAGGAAATGCATTATTGGCCCATTTGTTTTAAGAAGGCTGGTGGAAAGCCCCTTTGTATCACAGGCCATTGATTAACGCCTCTTTGAGGGCTGAAGGGGATGATATGAATTTGCACGATCTTTGGTTGATTGGAGCACGATGACACACAGTCCAACAGGTAACGCTATGCAAGAACAATATGGTCCAAGGGATATTTATAATAATTTTTTTGTAAAATTTTTTTTTAATAATATTTTTTTTAATGTTATTTTTTTATAATTGTTTTTTAATATTCTTTTTTTATAATTTTTTTTTTATAAAATTTGTATATACATTTTTTTATAATTTTTTTTTAATATTTTTTAATAATACTTTATTATAATTTGTTTTTAATAATATTTTATATATATTTTTTTAATAATACTTTATTATAAATATTTTTAGAAAATATTTTTTTATAATTTTTTTTTAATAATATTTTCAATATAATTTTTTTTTTAATAACACCATGTTTTTAATAACACCTATGAACCAAATTTATTTTTTCGGAAATACACGTGTATCGGCGATTTTCATGTACACGTCAGAATTTTTTTTCTTTAAGTTTGAAGTATGAAGCTCGTAGTGGCCTGTGTGAAAGCCTTTGGATTTTTAACCCTTTTTCAGTGATCCAATCGAGCTGATTTTTTGCAGGCAGACTCGTGGAAATGTCTGTATCACGTCAAATTTTTAAAAAAAATAGATTTTTATCAATTCTCAGATTTTCCTAATTTTTTTTTTTTTTAAAGGTTATCGTTTTTTTTAAGGTTTCAGTTAAAAAACTTTTTTTTTTCGTAACGCTTAAGTAGTTTAAAAATTTGGAGTCTCTTCAAGTTATGCTAAGAAAAGTGAAAAAAATATTTTTTTTCAAAAATAATAAAAATTGGGGAAAATCTGAGAATTGATAAAAATTGTTTTTAAAAAATTTTACGTGATACAGACATTTCCACGAGCCGATACACGCGTATTTTTTCCCCTCTTTCCGAATATGTGCATTTGGTTCATAGGACAGAAAAAATCTGTTTTTTGTAACACGGTGTAATATATAAATTTGTTTTAATAATATTTTTTATAAAATTTTTTTAATAATACTCTAACTTTTTTTAATAATACGTTATAATATTTTTTTTACAATTTTTTTTAAATATTTTTTTATAATTTTTTTTTTAAAAATATTTTTTATAAATTTCTTTTACTAATTTTTTTAGTATAATTTTTTGTTAATAATATTTTTTATAATTTTTTTTTTAATAATGCTTTATTATAATTTTTTAATAATATTTTATATATATTCTTTAATAATACTTTATTATAAATTTTTTTCAAAAATTTTTTTTTATAATTTTTTTTAATATTTTATTAATTATTTTTTTTAATTATTTTTTTAATTAATTTAATAATATTTTTTATATAATTTTTTTTTAATAATACTTTATTATAATTTTTTTTTATAATTTTTTTTAAATATTTTTCATAAAATTTTTTTTTATAATTTTTTTTAATATTTTTAATATAATTTTTTTTTTAATAATATTTATTTTGCTGTACTGAACTCGAAAACACATTTCAAAAAAAAATTTTTTTAAGAATACTCTTTTATTTTTTTGCCTGCAATTTTAGATGGAGACTTTCTTTCAAACAATATAGTACAGTCGAATTCGGATAAGCGCACGCCTTTTAATTGAAAAAATCGTTTAATTGAAAATAAATATTAGTAATGATTGTTCCGGATGTTTTCTTAAGCACTGTACTTCGCTTAAACGAAAATCCGCATTCGAAAATCCCTTTCAATACTAATTCATGCCGTTCATTAAAGTACACACACAATAAAAGTGGAGAATTGACGGACCAGGAAATAAGAGAGGAGGTGGCGAATGAAAACGTTGAAAATGCTGTGATAGGTTCAATAGAATTTATTATGATATCATCATAATAAAATCAAAAACCCACAGTTTCTTGTTATGAAAACATGTTGTGGAGACAATTCTAAAGCTTTGATCAAAAAAAAAAACAACCAAATTTAAGACAACTCAACCAAATGAAAATAAGTGGCTATTTTCAACCCAGCTCATTAATATTGAATTTAAATTTAACACACATGTATATAAATAGTTGTGTCACAACTTTCTAACTTCGTTTCATAGAACAAATTCAAAAGTACATACTCAGTTCGTTTAACTGTAAGAAGGTTCCATTATCCGAAGTCCTTTTTATGGAAAATCCCACATAAGTGAACAAAATTTTTTGATTTTCATATCATAGCTGTTAAGTAATTATTACTACTAAGTTTTTCAAGACTTATAAATGATTACAATTGCAAATAATCAAAAAGTCATTATAATTACTTGCGATTACTATAAATAATCACAAAGAATCAAAAGTAATCAGAAAATAATCTGACTACTTTCCGGGATTACTTTTGATTCTTTCTGATTATTTATAGTAATCGCAAGTAATCCTGATTACTGGCATTACAAAAATATGGTGATGCAAAAAGTTGCCCACATCAAATTCAAACCGTTTTGATTTGAGTTATATTTTTCTTTGCCGGTATTAATTCTATACGATTTTTTTGTCGTTTTTAATATTGCTAATCTAAGAGCATTCCTCTAGATTTCTTGTGTATGCAGTTGAACAAATTATATATATTTCTTGGGGAAGCGAATGTTCGTACAAAGTCTTGTAACGACAAAATCTTTAGTTTAGGCTTTTGCCACTCTGAAAACTTAAGATCATCCGAACTTACAAATACGACCCTCGTAGATACACACGTAGGTATTTATGAGAAAATGTATAAACTATTCAAAAAAGGCCAACAATGATGAAGAAGCATTTGATGACAACCAGCCAGCCTATGTACCAACTAACAACCGAAGAACGAACGAGAGAACACCAATGAGGAAGGAGAAGGTCGGAGCTAACCGCACACACACACACACAATAAGTGTTGCCTTGTTTACGATGTGATAATAACATACAATTCATGCTCATTCGTACTACAACAACGCAGTTGTACCAGTGAATTCCCGGAGTATGAGTATGAAAAACGTCCCCGTAAACAAACCGAGATTACGACATTTTTAACACACGTGATAATTGCCGCTGATGTTAGCTGGTGATGATGAGGCGGCGGTGGCGGCTGCTGCTGCCTCGGCTACCTTGGCTTGCCTCCATGTGAACATGTGAAACCACAATTGTCAAGTCCCCCAAAAAACCGAGAGAGAGAGAGAGAGAAAAAGAAGATTTATTAACACAACAGCAACAGCAAAGACGCAGAAAACGACACACAACACATCGCAACAAAAGCTGAATGAATGAATGAATGAACGAACAAATGAATGACTGAAATTATTTGTCAATTTTACGAGCTCGAGTGAGCGATGAGCGATGAGCTGGAGTCACAAGGAACACACGACAGACGACAGACCGGCAACCAGACGGCGTATGAGAAACCGACGAGCATTGCCATAACGTATATTTTGAATTAATGACAGACAACCAAATACGGCACGATGACAGGAATGAAAACGATATGTGTTACTTTTCTTTTTGTGGTATTTCATTTTCAAGTTCTGTTCTTTTATGATTGGGCATACACCAGCTTGTAGCCTGTCATCTCGGTGTCATCGGTGCTCCGAGCACTGGTTGTTGGGAACAGTGGGTTGAAATTGTAGTACAGGCTCCGCCAAATAGCTTTTTTTTTTTTGAAAATTCCATTAAAAAAAAACTACTGGATATTTTCTCAAATTTCTTTTCTGAAATAATGGAAAATAATTTCATTTCAATGGCTGCCTCGGCTGGCCATGCAGTAGCCTACACAACATCAGCTCTGCGCCTGATAATGCGATCTTGAAAAACAGAGCGCAAAACATTGAGTGTAGCTTCGGCTTTTAAAAAAGCAAAATACATTAAGCTGGCACATTCTCCCGGCGCTCTTTTCTTTTTTTTACAGCCCACTGTGTGGATGCTCAGGCACATTACCAAGCTTCGCTGTAGATATGGGAAGCAATTAATAAAACCAAAACCCAAAAAAAAAAAACAAGAAACACAAACTAAGTAGCTACGGCCATCTGTCACCAGTCACCAGAAACATCAAAGATCACTACAATTAAACACTGATCGTTTATTGGTATGTGTGCATGTCTACACAGAAGTCCGCTGATGACTTAGCCCCCAATAGTAATAAAATGCATGCAACTATTGATGGTGGCGGCAACATAAAGTCTGGCTTAGGTGTTCTCGCATCACCAATAAAAAATATGAAATTTTTTTAAAGTGTCAAAACGAGTTTCGTTGTGACCGAAACCCGGTGCAAACAATGTTCAATATTCCACAAAAGAAACTAAAAACATAGGCAGTTCGAAGCACATCGGTGCATCATGTTGTTTTTTCCCATGAGCTGCAGCTGGCAGACGACAGGTCTCGTAAAAGTTTAAACAAGCGGGAATTCAACCTTTTTTGAACAACCCTAAAAAAAAAAAGCCAGAACAAACGGGAAAATTCTTAAAATCGTCAAACTCTGCTTCAAGAAAATTTTATATACATAATGGTGTGGCCAGCCAAAATGGAACTCACAAGATCTAGAATTGAAATCCATTCAGGTGTCTTTACAATTTTAGACAATTTTATTTCAAAAGGCACTTTTTTTTAATATACGATTTCTGCACGATATACATTCACAATCCCACAGGATTTCCACATTCTCACAAGATCCAGAACAAGAACAGAACTCCCTGTTGGTTAAGTTCAAGATTGGATTGGATTGGCCCTAATTACACTTCAGTTTTCTTCACAGTAGCCCAAATTAGAAAAGGGAGGCAACACTGAATGGCCTCAACGCACGTTCCTACTCTTGTTTATTTTTAACTTTATTTCTATTTTTTTTTTCATTTTTACTTTTATTTTAATTTTTAATTAATTACAATACAAAGTAAATTTATATTCTACGTCTGGGACCATATGGCTAGATTTTTGCAGCGACAAACAGAATTTGTACAGAATTTGGTCAAAATCGCACTGGTCGTACTGAAATTATTACATGATTTCTAAAGTGGGTGGAATGCTAAATTTGTATGGGAGGTACCAGAAGGGGTGTGGCCAGACATCCAAGTTTTTCTTTAAAACTTTATCCGGTAATAGCGTAACTGTGTACAGAATTTGGTCAAGATCGCACTGGTCGTATTGAAATTATTACATGATTTCTAAAGTGGGTGGAATGCTACATTTGTATGGGAGGTGCCAGAAGGGGAGTGGTCGTACTTCCAAGTTTTTGTTGACAACTTTGTCTAGCTATTGCTTTACTAAATACAGAATTTGGGCAAGATTGCGTTGGTCATATTGATATTATTGCACGATTTATAAAGTGGGTGGAATGCTACATTTGTATGGGAGGTACCAGAAGGGGCGTGGCCAGACTTCCAAGTTTTTGTCCGAATCTTTACTAAATACAGAATTTGGCCAAGATCCATCTGGGCGTATTGATATTATTACACGATTTCTAAAGTGGGCGAAATAGCAGATTTGTATGGAAGGTACCCGAAGGGGTGTGGCCATATAGCCCATATGCAATCCCATAAGCAGTTTTGGGAAAATATTAAGCCATGCCAAATTTCAGAGTGAACTCTTTCGAAAGTTATCGTGCGTACTAGTAGGACAGAGAGATGGTCATGGCTCAAACGATTTAGAAAGTCATGAATCGAATTTGGTTCATAAACAACATTTTTTTATAATCTTTGTCTTTAGGTTTTTTTTTTTTTTACATTATAAAATATTCTAAAATATTCTTGTGGGTCGTATCAAATGATATATTCCCTCCTATCCGTAGGGTGAGGGTATAAAAACGAATAAATACCGATGCACAGTGGTCCGGAAACTAATTTCATCGAACAACATTTTTTATAATCTTTGTCTTTAGGTTTTATTTTTTTTAAAAAAAAATTATAAAATATTCTAAGAAGTTCCCGTAGTTTTCGTTTCTGCGAGTTTTGTTGATATTTTTTTCCTCCCATAATAATCGATTTACGCGAGCTAGGAATTTTTTTTTTAAATCTATTGTTTCTTGGTGAAATATTCTTAGAATTTCCCATATTTTTCATTTTAGCTCTAAGCTTTGTTGATTTGTTTTCCTCCCATACAAATTGACCCACCCTAAGGTACATACACGAAAAGGGCAGGTCCACCCAAGCTATGAACTGGAAATTATGGTTCCCAGACAACAATGTTGATGCTGAAAGGGTAGACAACTCCAAACCGAACCTTCAACGAATTGTTGATCTACTCAGACCTGCAAAGAAGCTGTCAGATCCAAAGAGGAAGCGTTCAGAATTTGGTGTTCAATGCAAAATGCCACAATTGAGCCTCGAAAAATGTTTGAAAATAAATCGTTCATATGCAATTGGCTTATTCGATGGAAATTTCACACCGGCCTAGCTGAAGTATGTTCGAGTTGAAGTGTGAACGATGGGCTCACACATCTGAAGAAGGGTTCAAATTTGGAAACATTGGTTCTTAGAAAAATTTAAACTACCGCCAAATATGTAGACCATTATGCCGTGAATAAGGTGCTGGTTAATATTTGTCAAAATATATTTTTACTTTGAGATTCTTTCTCATCGAACGCGAGATAAAATATTTTTTTTCAAATTCTATTGTGTTTTTTGCTTACAACTTAACTAATTCAAGTTCGACTTGATTTGCAAATAGAATTCACTGAAAAATTCACTAAAGACATAAGAACACTGCGTCGAATGAGAACAAAAGTTATGGTCATTGGAAATTGAAGAATTTGAAAAAGATAAAAAAAATGAATTTTTGAGGATTTTTGTTAAAAAATTATGAAAATAGAGAATAATTTGAATTCTCTTTAAAAAAAAAAATCTATTTTTTCTCCCTTATGTTGATTCTATAAAATTTATTATATTACACCGTGTTACACACATTCTGTTCTATGAACCAAATTTACTTCTTCGGAAAGGGGATAAAAAATAAAAATACACGTGTATCGGGGATTTTCATGTACACGTCAGAATTACTAGGGAAAATCTGAGAATTGATAAAAATTGTTTTTAAAAAATTTGACGTGATACAGACATTTCCACGAGTCTGCTCGATTGGATCACTGAAAAAGGGTTAAAAATCGGTCGAAAGGCTTTCACACAGGCCACTACGAGCTTTATACTTCAAACTTAAAAAAAAAATTCTGACGTGTACATACACAATTCGCCGATACACGTGTATTTTAATTTTTTCCCCTCTTTCCGAATATGTGCATTTGGTTCATAGGACAGAAAAAAATCTATTTTTTGTAACACGGTGTTATTATTAGATCGATGAGAGACGAGACTATTTCTGTGTGCACACCAGCAAGAAGATTATTTATAACTAGTAAGTTGTAATGCGCCTATGGCGCCCGTTAATTTGCTTGAGAAAGTATTTGTTACTTAATTTTAAAAATTTTGTAAAAAATATTTTGAGAAAACTATTTTGTAAAAAAAAATTTCGAAAAAAAATAATTTGTGAAAAAAAAATTTTTGTTGAAAAAAAAAATTTTGTTGAAAAAAAAAATTTAGTTAAAAAAAAAAATTTGGTGGAAAAAAAAAATTTCTTGAAAAAAAAAATTTTGTGGGAAAAAAAAATTTTTTTGAAAAAAAAAATTCTTTAAAAAAAAAATATGAAAAAAAAAAATTTCTTGAAAAAAAAAATTAGGAAAAAAAAATTTTTTGTAAAAAAAAAAATTTGTAAGAAAAAAAAATTTGTAAGAAAAAAAGCAACAAAAACAAAAAACAACTTTTATGTGAACTTAACAAGCAGCAAACCTCTCAACTAAATACGAGTGGTTGGCGATGTAGCTCCAACGCAAACACACATACACACAAGACAATTCCATTGACACTCACACTTTCTCTCTCTAGTTATCGATCTAAGAAAATGCACTTCCTAATTTTTTGGAAAAAAAAAAATTTTGGTAAAAAAAAAATTTGGGGAAAACACAATTTCTGTACAAAAAAAATATTTTTTTTTTATTATTATTATTTATAGAATTTATATAGAATTATAGAATGCCTATTTAAATTCCTACGTACTGCGTGACAGAGTCAGTGAATCAGTGAATCAGGGAATCAGGGAATCAGTGTATCAGTGAATCAGTGTCGAGGGTAAATATATATTAAGATGATAACACCTACAGAGTTGTATTCCTACAGAGTTGTATTCCAATTTATTAGAATTGTATTGCCATATTTCCAACAGCCTATACATTTTCTCCGCTGTGCTCTTCGAAGTTGACCATTTCCTTGAGCCCACTCTCACATTGGCGCACAATTTCTCGAATCTCAAAGCAAAACTTTCCAAACTATGGCCCGATTTTCTGGTGTCTATGTCTTCTTATGTCAGCTTCAGCATTCCTCCTGAATTGCAGTTAATGGCACTCCGGAACGCCAGGTCAGAGTTCCACAAATAATTCTCATTCGTTTGATGAGTGTTCAGTTTCAGTTCAACAACAGCAGCCAATTGCCATCTAAACCAGGTGACCCTTAGCCGGCACTAACGGAGCCAGCACCAATCAAATGATATCATCAAATTATTCCATTATTCAATTAGTCTAATTCATATATTTTTCAATTCGCCATTGGGTTTATTAAAATAATTATTTAATTGAATGCCTACTTAAATATTCGCTATGATTGATAAATCCCATAAATATTGTGCCTCCTATTAATGCGATTTAACCCTATGCAATCAGGCTGCGTATCTGCATAATCTGACTACGCGATATTACGTGTATAATTAAGGTTTCTTTAATTATAGTGCAGTGCAAATCATCCAAGTAAACGAACTTTTCCATTCAGTGCTGTGTGTTGTTGGAATGGTGGCCCCTGCGCTTGGTTGCCCTTTCACTTTTGGTAATTTTCCTTGCTTACGTGTGTAAACGACTAAACGACTTTACATGTCACGACGTCAGAGTTCTGACAGACTATTGCCACCACTGAAACTAAACCAGTTTACTATTCTGTTCGGTTGTTGCAGTTTTGAACAAAAAAAAAGCATACGCACTCAACACATCGTTCGATATTGCAGTTATTTCTGGAAGTATTTAAATCGCATCACATTATCCGGCCAATAGACTACAACACCGTCTGATTGTAGTTGTTGACCTTTTTGTGGTTTTGAATTTCGATTACAAAGTATTTTCTAAAAGTCGTATTAATTACTGGCCCGCCAATATTCAGGCGAATTATTTCCAGCTGTAATTTTTATTAACCGACAAACAGAAAAAAACAAACCGGCTTAAGAGACTCTGAATGCTAGGCCCAAAGTGACGTCCGTTTTGCGTTTTGCGGAAATGAATGTTTAATTGTTGTAATGATACATAAATTAAATGCACGATATAATTGGTTTTGTCAGTAATTATGCAATAGGTTTAATAGCAGATAATGTTTTAAAACAATTTGCTGGCATTCACAATTTTTTTGAGGACAAATGTAAGGAAAATCGTTTAATTGTAAATGTTGGCTCATTTTCCATTTTTAAATAATGGAATAATCCGAGTCAGCCTTTGTTGTACTTTGACAGTACAATGAGAAAAAAATAAAACTGTACATTCAATCAATCAAAAGGATTCTTCAATAGTTGATGAATACATTTTTCAATTTGAAGTACTGAGTTTTTATGTCATTTTTCAAATTCAGGTATTTTTTTACATCAACAGAACGCTATCATTTTAAAACTGTTGTAGCTTTTCAACAACAAACAAATATTCTTGTCGGTCGCATTGCACACAAGTTTCTGCTGGTGTTGGTTTTCGCTTTGCCGCTTGGATTTTTTTGGGGATATGCGCTACTAAAGACTAATTATCATTTATACGATAAGAACTCTTGCTTGTATCATACCAATAACACTAGTCAACAGTCAAAATGTACTCGGGATGCGATAATTTTTTCTGTGTAGATAACCTTGACATGAGCTCGAAAAACGCAATAAAAAATTTTTTTTTCGTTTGGTTTTTGTTTTATTTTTTTTTTTAAATTTTAAATCTTATTACTTTTACGTAAAGTCACATATTTCGCAATTGAGTAAAGGTATGAATTTCAAATATATTCAAATTTCATATATTTTTGTCACCCAACAAATTTTAATTTGTTTTGTAATAAAAAAGAAAAAACCTTACCATAGACAAAGTTGTGCGTATGTCGAGCAAATTTTTGAAATTCATACCTTTACTCAATTGCGAATAAAAGCGAAACGCGTGCATCGATTTTCATGATCTTTGTCTCATTTTGCTCATAGGTTATGTGACTTTACGTAAAAGTAATAAGATTTGACATTTTTTTTCATTTTGGATTTTTTATGGATTTTTTAAAAAAAAAAAATTTAAATCTTTAGGCAAAAAATAAGTTTTTTCCTTTATATATTCATTTTTAACTTGGAAACTGTTGCTTGTATAGGAAAACAATATATGAACAGATTAAGGGAATTGTAATTTTACATTTTTTAAAATTTAATTCAATTAAATCGGGCTAGTGGTTCCCGAGTTATGCCGGACGAAACAAATTAACCAAAAAAATTTTTTTAAAATTTAAAAAAAAAAAAAATAAAACAAAAACCAAACGAAAAAAAAAATTTTTATTGCGTTTTTCGAGCTCATGTCAAGGTTATCTACACAGAAAAAATTATCGCATCCGGAGTACATGAAATTTTTTTCATTTTGTTGAGTAGTGTAATTGAAGTAGGAAGGACGTAGAACGAAACTCTTTAAAGAAACAAAATAAAACATTTGTCAAATATAAAGGCCTGTTTTTTACAGAAATGTTTGCAAAATATAAATATTTTATTTTTTATAGAAATTATAATTGAGGTAAAATTTTCATTAAATTAATGTACAATATTCATTAAATTAATGTACAATATTCATTAAATTGATATACAATTTTCATTAAATTGATATACAATTTTCATCAAATTGATGTACAATGTTCCTTATGTTGATGTACAATGTTCTTCAAATTGATGTACAATTTTCATTAAATTGATGTACAATTGTTCATTAAATTGATGTACAATGTTGGTCAAATTAATGTACAATATTCAAAAAATTCAAGTACAATTTTCATAAAGCTGATGTAAAATTTTCATCAAACTGATGTATAATGTTCATTAAATTGATGTAAAATTTTCATTAAATTGATGTACAATGTTCATCAAATTGATGTAAAATGTTCATCGAATTAATGTACAATGTCCATAAAATTGATGTAAAATGTTAATCGAATTAATGTACAATGTTCCTCAAACTGACGTACAATGTTCGCCAAATTGATGTACATTTGTTCATTAAAGTGATGTACAATGTTCATTATGAAAAAGTTAAGAATGCGCCAAATGAAAAATTCCCACAAAAAGATGAAAACTTGCCCAGAAAGTCCATCATGAAAAATTTCCTAAAATTTCAACGATTCTTCAACGAAAAATTACTGCGCGGGGTATTTTCCCTAATCAAAAATGGCTCAATTTTGTATGGGACATTTTTCGTTTTAAATTTGGAGTTTCTCAGATAGCTTCCGGTTCTATGCAAACAAAATGTGTGTTAACCGCTCTCCACCTATCTGTCTATATCTATCTTTCTCTATCTATCTCTATCTTTATCTATATCTACCTCTCTCCCTCTCACTCTTTCCCTCTCTCTCTCTCTCTCTAATCCATCTATTAATACGCTTATTAGAATATTTCTACTTTACTCTTTTTGCCTTTGATGCTGGATTCAAATCGTGAATTTTTGTGAATGAAATATTGGGAATATCGAAACAATTTGTAAGTTCTACTTTTGTCTATCGTCTACGCCTAAGCTGACCACAAATTTCCGCCCGCCTATTCACTGAAGACAATTTTATGACCGTTTTATTTGTCTGGCTATGGTGAGTGAATTTTCACATTTCCATGGCAAATCTGTGGACGGCCGTCCACGGCCACTCACCATCGCCAGCAATCCAACTAACCACGACACGTGGTTACTTCCTGTAGTTATTAAAAATTAACATAATTAAATAGAAATATTTTCAAATAATTTACTTAACATTTCACAAAAACAAATAACCAGTGGCAAAGGAGTGGAGTTGAAGCCTACAAAATATGAAAATAAATAACAAACTATTATTGTATAATGTCAACAATATCAATGAGCGAAAACGTTTAACAGAATGTGACCAGCGTCTCGAAAAGGAAATCTATTTCAATTCGTTTGCCTTGACCATCTTAGTGGGGCGAAAACGAACAGGGGACATCTATTTGGAATTTGTAATTACGTTACGGCGGCAATCAAAATTGCACAAAACAAAACACTCGAACTGGGGCTGGGGCTGGGTTGCTCGTGTCTGTTGGCTGTTGGCGATGACGAAAAATTGGCAACAAATATTGAAATAAGGTAAGCGAAAAGTAAATATGTAAATACTTACATGCAATGGCTGGACGGATGGATGGCAACAGCGACAGTGACCACGTTCACGTCCACATCCACGTCAACGCAAATGTCAATACAAATGAAATGCAAAATTTTGAAATAAATATTGACTTATTTGTTGGTGATTTGCTTTGCCATTACGTGGGCTAAGGCAGGCGTAAGGGGCAAGAGGAAGTAATGCGTATAAGCTATTTCGTCTGTTTTCAATAATAATGTGTAAGGCAATTATTTGAATAGTAACGAGTATTACATATCACACAATCAGGCACTTATATCATATGTTCAAATACGAATCCGCTGGTATGCAACAGCTAATACAGTTAATACAGCAACGAGAGCACAGAGCATGAGATAGTTCAAAGGGGAATTACAGAAATTCTTAGCTGGGCACCTTCCAATACCATTCACTGAACCTTGCCAACACAAGGGTAGGCATTGAGGAATAATAAGGTGGCCCGCTCAGTCTGAGAGGATCTGCCATCGCACTGCTTAAGGGAGAAATCGGAAATCATCGACAGATTCAAACCCAGCGGAAATTCTGCTTGAACGCACACAATGACAGTACACACACGACAATACACACTCAGTGTGATAGGATCCAGGATCAAGAGAGGATGATTTAGAAAGGAGATCATCTAAAATCATATCTCTATGCAAACTCTGAGGAATCACAGCTGAATTGCAAAAATTGAGAGTGCTCAGTGTGAAAACTGTGAATGAGAGCATCACATAAGGGAGCTATGTGGAAAGATCTCTCGATTTCAGCTGGATCGCAAAGTCTGAGAGTGTTGAGATACAGTATGAGAGGATTCGCGATCGAGAATACGAATAAAAACTGCGAGCATCACAAAGTGAAAAAAAAACGCTAATCATTTTGATGAATTTGAATATCATTTTCCAAGCTACAAAATTGTATTCCATTTGATGTAGAACTTTTCATTAATATTGCATCAATTCCGTACATCGTATATTTAATGAAAATTGTACAACAAATTTATGGAAGTTGTACATCAGTTTGTTGAACAGTGTACATCAGTTTGATGAAAATTTTACATAAGTTCGATGAACATTCTACATTAGTTTGATGAGTATTCTACATCAGTTTGCTGAAAATTTTTCATTAATTGGAGGAACATTGTACATCTATTTGATGAAAATTTTACTGTACAACAGTTTAATGAATACTGTACATCAGTTTGATGAAAATTATACATCAATTTGATAAAAATTGTACATCAATTTGATGAACAATGTACATCAGTTTGATGAAAATTTTACATTAATTTGATGAACATTCTACATCAGTTTGATGAAAAATTTTCATTAATTGGAGTAACATTGTACATCTATTTGATTAAAATTTTACATGAATTTGATGAACATTGTACATCAATTTAATGAAAATTGTACATCAGTTGATGAAAATTGTAGATCAGTTTGATGAAAATTGTAGATCAGTTTGATGAACAATGTACATCAGCTGGATGAACAATGTACATCAGTTTAATGAAAATTTAACATAATTTTAATGAAAATTTTACATTGATGTGATGAAAATGTTACTAAAATATTATGAAATCCTGCATCAATTCGATAAATATTGTACATCAGCTTGAGTAAAATTATACATAAATTTGAATTAAATTGTACATCAGTCTGATGAAAATTGTACATCAGTTTGATGGAAATTTTACATTAATATGATGAAAATGTTACTAAAATTTTATGAAATCCTACATCAATTTGATGAATATTATACATCAGTTTGATTAAAATTATACATCAATTTGATTAAAATGGTAGATCAGTTTGATGAAAATTGTACATTAATTTGATGAACATTCTACATCAGTTTGACGAAAAATTTTCATTAATTCGATGAACATTGTACATCAGTTTGATGAAAACTGTACATTAATTTGACGGAAATTTTACATCAATTTAACGAAAATGGTACCTTAATTTGATGAATATTATGAATCAAATTTGATAAAATTAAAAAAATTAAAATTGTAAAAATTATACATAAGTTTGATGAAAATTGTACATTAATTTGATGAACATTGTACACCGATTTAATGAAATTTGTGCAACAATTTGGTGAAAATTTTACATAAATTGGACGAAAATTGCTCACAAATTGTATAAATGTTGTACATAAATTTAATGCTAAAAATGTACATCAATTTAATGAAAAAATCAGTTTGATGAACATTGTACATCAATTAGATAATGGAAAATCAATTTTATGAAAAGGGGCGGATAATAACGGCCTTGGAGTAAATCCAAACACGACGGACGGATAATTCAGAATCAGGTATATCCAGATATTAAATACCCTACACTCATACAATCAATTCAAGGCAAAATTTCGATACTCTTAGTTTTTAATTGAAAATCAATTTTAAATCTCTAATCATTGGTCCTCCCTCAATGGCACAAACCAAACAAAAAATGTCCCCAAACTAGCATGGATATTTCAATATGCGATTATTTAACCATTTAATTAATCACAAAACTTATTAAATGGATATCTAGATCGCTGGACAATAAAATGCCCGCCCACCATTCGATTTTCAATTAAATACGCTCCACTCACACCGAGCCGGCGTCAACTCCATGACAATTTGTTAAGCGAACATTCAAAATGTAATATTTGAATTTGTAAAAATGTGTCAACCGTAACAGTTTGATAGCAATGATTGATTGATTGATGGATTGAACGATGGATTGACTTTGTAATAGATTCATCTAAAAACAATAAAATGCAATTTACAAACAAAGGAGAGATGGCAAATAAATCAGAGGAGAGTTCCATATCAATAATTCAATTGATAAATATCATTCGGATGTTTAGCTTGAATAATTGCCCAGATTTTGAGGTGGGAAAAACCACACCCCCACAAAACACGCACACTCACACACACATACTTAATAATTAATAGACAAATTACCTAAAGAGATTTATAAACAGTTTAATTGTGTTAAAGTATTTGTTTAAAATCACTCTGATTTGTGGACATTTGAGTAGATCGTAAATAGGTGATTTAAGGAATTTAGATTTTCAATTTACTAGCAAACAAAACTTACCGTTGCGTAAAAGTATTATGGACGAAACGAAATTCGTACAAGGTTCGAAGGGGATTCGGTCTGCAAAGAATGTGAGACAAAGGGAAGAGAGTTTTGAGATTAATAATGATGGGAAATGTATTGGATTAAAAATGTAGGTTTATGGTATAGGGAGGAACGTAATTTTTTAATTCTATTAGAAAATTAATTGGATCCATTCGATTTACTTAATACACAGTGAGTTTAGCCAAATGTTTCATAACTTTTGAAAATTCCAGGAAAGTGTAAAAACCAAATAAGGTGTTTTGAAAGATGGGAAAATTCGAAGTAATTTGAAAAAAATATAAATTTTACAGTGGGTTTTTCAGAAAGTTATGGCCGTCAAACCATTGTTTGTATGGGGTATCGGGCAATTCTATACTTTGTCGATTACCAAGTTACTGCAATTCGATAGAATGCCCTAAAAAATAACCCCAAATCCCCTTATAACTTTAAAACCACAAGTAAAATCAATAATTTCTTTTTTCACATTACTTAAAATTGTTTTTATCATTCTTCAATTTTTTAAAATTTTTAAAATTTATGAAACATTTTTCACCCAGGTATTTGGAAATTCCGTGAAAATGTTAAAAACTTAATATCCAATGAAATCTTTGTTATTTGACTTATTGTCATAAAATTGTGCATACATATTGGTCTTGATATTAGAAAGCGAGAAAATTAAAGAACATGTAGGATTGCGATCAAAACAATCCCAGAATTCCTAAAATGGTGTGAAAAATGCCCAAAATTGATATTTGAAAGTAAATTTGCTAAAGTTTTCACAATTCTGAAGGGACGCTGAGCTGATTAGTGAAAATTTTTAAGAACACATACACTCATAGAAAAAGGTATGGCCTAACGTGAGATACGAGGTCGAAAGTCCCTCATTACACGGATGTGGCCAAATCTTGACGATTGAGAGGTTGAGAATTTGTCATTGAATTTCCCTTATTTTGATAACGACGGTTCACAGATAATTTGAGAAAACAATGGCTTTTTACCTTTAGTGTAGAGACAATAAAATCGGGCTATGTCTTGTTTTGCGATTTGAGAAAATGTGGTTCAAAGTGGGAATTTACTTAAGCAATTGGTCAACTTTTGAGGCACCTGGGGGGGAGTATAGGAATAACCCTTGATTTTATTATGTTAAATTTATGAATGTTTTTGTTGTGGTATTTAAGAAAAAGTAAAACAATTTTTTTTTTTTTTTTTTTTTGGAAAAATTGATTTTTCAGTTTTTCGATTTCCATTGCCTACAACATTTTTCTCATTAAAGATATTGTTCCACTGTCTTTAGTAGTTTTTTTAATAATTCCGTTTCGAATATACACCCTTTTGACATGATAGAAATCGGCCTTCAAAGAGTTGAGTTACAATCAATAAACCGAAACGCTGTCGAAAAAAATATTATTTTTTTTTCGTTTAAAATGTGGATATCTCGTGTACTATGAGAGACAACGGCAAAGTACAGAAATTTGTTTGTATAAGTCTTATTGAAGTAATTTTTTTATATTAGGCATATTGGATTTTTCTAAGGCCTATTTGTCACTAGTTTAAATTTGTTTTGAGAACCGAGGTTTCCCATTTTGAACCCTTGTAGCTTTTTCTGTCTCTCTCTCTCTGGGTAGAGCCAACGGATCCATATAAAAGGACTTAAGCTCGAACACACTTCAGCTAGGTTTGGGTAAAATTTCAAGCAAATCTGTTAAGCCAATTCCAAAGGGCAGACTTTTTTTTTCATAACATTTTGAAATCTCCCAACTGTGCAATGTTTTTTTTTTTTTTGTTTAAAATATATCTCGCATACTTGGGTTCTATGAGAGACAACAGCAAAGTAAAAACATATTTTGATAACCTTATTCCAGTAAAATATTTTTTGAGAACCGAGGTGTCCATGTTCGAACCATTGTACAGGGTTCTACAACAAGAGGTGTTATTTTGGTATTCAAAGAAAAATTACATTTTTTGAGATAAATCATCGGATGTTTATTTCATAATAAAGAGGAAGGTAGGCCGTTAATAATGAAAAAAATCATCAGGCATTTCTAGTAAATACTTGTCAAAATGTCAAAGAATGAAAGCTTCAAAAGTGACAGCTACCGAAATACCGGGTGATTCAAAATAACACCTCTTGTTGGAAAACCCTTTATTCAGCCGGTAGACGAGTTGGTGGCGTCCCACTTTGTCTGATATCACACAATACTGATGACTCTTCCGACACATGTTGGAGATTTCGTCCACTATTCTTACCGAGGAATAAATATTTCAAAGAAAAATTCTCTATTAATCCATTGCCTTTAATCAAATACTAATGAAAACTTGAAATACCGAAATAAAAACCGCCAAAAAAAAAAAAAAAAAACAACACCTGAGGTTACTAAAAGTCATTTGTTGTTTGGCTAATTTATATGTGTACGTACTGATATCTGCCAGTCGTGGGTATATCGCAAATGTTGGCATTTTCGCGGAGTTTCGAAAATTGGCCACAACAAGTGCAACAGTGCGACAAAGCTGCGCATTTAATCAGAATTCTTTGTCAAAATATTCCAAACAACCGCACAATATCAGACAAGAGTTTCCAAGGTTTCCATTAAAGAAACCAAGAAAAAAATAAACCCGAAAGCCGCCAGCAAACGAACGGGCCAAGACAAAACGTATCGAATGCCAAATGTTCGCCAATCCAAAAAAAAAAAAAAACACCTAAAACTTGTACATTTTGATCGAACAATAACAACTAAAAAAACAATGTTAAGTTGGGGTTTTCAGTTTTCAAAGAGATCCTCTTAGAAAAACGGCGAAAATTACACTACTCAACAAAATGAAAAAAATTTCATGTACTCCGGATGCGATAAAATTTTTTTGGTTAATTTGTTTCGTCCGGCATAACTCGGGAACCACTAGCCCGATTTAATTGAATTAAATTTTAAAAAAATTAAAATTATAATTCCCTTAATCTGTTCATATATTGTTTTCCTATACAAGCAACAGTTTCCAAGTTAAAAATTAGTATATAAAGGAAAAAACTTATTTTTTGCCTAAAGATTAAAATTTTTTTTTTTTAAAAAATCCATAAAAAATCCAAAATGAAAAAAAATGTCAAATCTTATTACTTTTACGTAAAGTCACATAACCTATGAGCAAAATGAGACAAAGATCATGAAAATCGATGCACGCGTTTCGCTTTTATTCGCAATTGAGTAAAGGTATGAATTTCAAAAATTTGCTCGACATATGCACAACTTTGTCTATGGAAAGGTTTTTTCTTTTTTATTACAAAAAAAATTAAAATTTGTTGGGTGACAAAAATATATGAAAATTTGAAATTTTTGAAATTCATACCTTTACTCAATTGCGAATAAAAGCGAAACGCGTGCATCGATTTTCATGATCTTTGTCTCATTTTAAAATTTAATTCAATTAAATCGGGCTAGTGGTTCCCGAGTTATGCCGGACGAAACAAATTAACCAAAAAAAATTTTTTAAAATTTAAAAAAAAAAAATAAAACAAAAACCAAACGAAAAAAAAATTTTTTATTGCGTTTTTCGAGCTCATGTCAAGGTTATCTACACAGAAAAAATTATCGCATCCCGAGTACATTTTGACTGTTGACTAGTGTTATTAGAAGAAAAACTAAAAAACACACGAGTGTGTGTGCATTTCAAAAACACGACTCGAACGCAGAAGTGTTGGCTACGTTCAACGACACGAACAACGCCATACATTGACCTTGTCTTTCGGTTTTGTAGCGAAATACGAACAACAACAACAACAAAATAAACAAAGCTCGTTTTTACACTTCTGCAGTGGTTTTCCTTGTAATTATTTCACTTTATTACATTACAACAAACAGTAGTTGTTGTAGTAGCTGTCGTTGAGGCAGCAGTTGCGGCACAGTGGTTAGAAATGACAGGACTGTCATTTCAAATGAAGTAGCCCCTGGAAAATACCAGAACATCTCTTATAAGAGAAAAAAAACGCATATCTTAATATATATTTACCCTCGACACTGATTCCCTGATTCACTGACTCTGTCACGCAGTACGTAGGAATTTAAATAGGCATTCTATAATAATTCTATAAATAATAATAATAAAAAAATAATATTTTTTTTTGTACAGAAATTGTGTTTTCCCCAAATTTTTTTTTCCAAAATTTTTTTTTTTACAAAAATTTTTTTTTTCCAATTTTTTTTTTTCAAGAAATTTTTTTTTTCCACAAAATTTTTTTTTTTCAACAAAATTTTTTTTTTCAGCAAAAATTTTTTTTTCAACAAAAATTTTTTTTTTCAACATTTTTTTTTTCCACAAAAATTTTTTTTTGTCAACAAAAATTTTTTTTTTCAGCAAAAATTTTTTTTCCACTAATTTTATTTTTTTTTCGAAATTTTTTTTTACAAAATAGTTTTCTCAAAATATTTTTTACAACATTTTTAAAATTAAGTAACAAATACTTTCTCAAGCAAATTAACGGGCTAGTAAGAAATAATATTGGTGAAATTTCTTCTATCCGTTATCGGCCGTTAAATGATTTCTTCCGTTTGGGATAACAAAGTGAAATCAGGGAACGTCCCCATTGCTGCCCAAATTTGAACAGAACTTGTGTTCACCCTGGGAACCACTGTGACTTGCTTAGCTGTCCTCATAGTTAGTAACTGCGATTTGTAGTAATTCGAACTCTACAAACAAGTATCGTGTAGTAACTGCGACCAGATATTTGAGGCATACAACTCACACACTCGCATAATGCCACACACAACAAAACTCGCTAACTCGCTGCTAACCGCCCCACAAACCAACCACAATGTCTAGCCCCCAAAACTGATCGAAGCCACTTGAAAGAACATTCATCGTCGTCGTCGTCATTGTCGAACAAAAAAAAATAAAAAAAAGACTTAAATTCTGTTTACAGAAACTCAACCTCAACATGAAATACCGCGCGCAATTTACGCGCAATTAAATTGCCACCAATTTACCCGTTTTTTTTTCACTCTTTCGTCTCTTTCATCTCAGGTGATGCCTTACAGACTTACAACTGTTGAATTGAAATTGAAATTCGAAAATCAAATTTAAACACAAATACGAATTTACACATAAATACGTTGTGTTAAGGTCAAAGTGGTTTTCGATTTGCTCGCCACGCTCGGAGGCTAGTCAAGTGTTTTGCGAGTTTTACGATCGGGAGGGGCTTTGTGTATGATTACAATTTGCACGTTTTGTTGAGAATTTTCTAGTTGGATTCTGATGATCGCATCTTGATCGCGGTCCCCAGTAAAGATGTGCAATAAAACAAAAACAAAAAACACAAATGTTGCAATTAAATACAATTTAAATGTTTGCATTTGTTTTATTTGGGAGGTACACAAGCTTGGGTTGTATCCGTAACATGAATTACGAATTTTTGCAAAAAAAAAAAAAAAAAAAAAAAAAAAAAAAAGGATGCGAACCTGGACCTGTCGCTCACACTACCTACATGACCAACGGCCACAAAAGCCATAAAGGCTAAGGCCGCACTTATTATGATAATCAATGATAAAGGGCGAAATTTGCGCCACTGTGGCCTCGTCAATCCCCAACTGTGACAAGTCATTTCTTTTAAAAAGTCATGACATTTCTTTTGACTCCCAAAAGCATTTTCGACATTAGCGACAATATGAAATAACATCCAAATGAAATAACCTCCCTTGCGAAAAATGAAATAATCCCCAATGAAACAACACCTGCAAAATGAAATAGAACCCAACAAGAAAATCAATGAAATCGCAACCAAAATTTAGTGAAAAATCCCCAAATAAACAAATTAAATGACCCCCAAAACCAAGTAACAGATCTTTGGACACTATTTCATGGGGGGGGCGGGTGTTTCTTTCATTATGAAATAACCCCCAAATGTTTAATGAAAGAACCCTCAAAAATATACGAATGATTTTTGTTGGGAAATATTTCGTTTTTTCGTTTTGGGTATTATTTCGCAGCACGGACATACCGCAGTGCCCGGTTTATTTCTATGACAAAATATCCAAAAAAAAAACTAAAGAATTCCTAAAAATATATGAAAAATTACCAAAAAGCGGGGGATTTATGCAAAAAAAAAAACTAAAGAATACCCCAAAAAAAAAAAAAAAAGATTTTTTTTTTATAAAAAATTCTCAAAAAAACTAAAGAATATCCCAAATACAGAATTCCCAAAAAAATAAAAATTCTCAAAAAATATATGAAAATTGCGAAAAAGCCCGGGAGTGTGGATTTATTTTTATGAATAATACCTCAAAAATTAAAAAAAAAAACCAAAAATAGATAAAAAAAAAAATAAAAAAAAAAGTGAAATATTCCCAAAAATTGATGAAAATTTTCCAAACCAAAACGGATTTGTTTCTATGAAAAATATCTCAAAAATAATTTAGAAAAGAAGATGAAAAACTTAAAAAAAAACAAAAAAAATTTAAGAATTCTCGAAAATAGATGAAAAATTCCCAAAAATAGATGAAAAATTCCTAAAAATAGATGAATAATTCTGGGGATTTTTTTTGTATGGAAAATATCTGAAAAATAATTAAGGAAAAAAATGAAAAAATTTAAAACAAAAAAAAAACGAAGAATTACCAATAATAGATGAATAATTCTGGGGATTTTTTTTGTATGAAAAATAATCCAAAACCAAAACTAAAAAAATTACCACAAATAGATAAAACAAAATCATGAATTTCCAAAAAAAAAAAAATTAAAAATTCCCAAAAAAAATAGATGAAAAATTCCAAAAATAGTTAAGAAAAAAGATGAAATTTAAAAAAAAAATGAAGATAATGACAATTCCCAAGAAAAAAATGAAAAAAATTCCAAAAAACTAGATGGAAAATTATGGGGATTTATTTGTATGAAAAATACTGAAAAAAATAAGTATGCTCCAAGTAAAAAAATTCTCAGAAATAGTTAAAAAAATGAAGAATTACTAAAAAAAAAGTGAAATATTCCCAGAAATTGATGAAAAATGTCCAAAAAAGAAACGGATTTGTTTCTATGAAAAATATCTTAAAAATAATTAAGAAAAAAAGATGAAAAATTTAAAACAAAAACAAAATGAAGAATTCTCAAAAATAGATGAACAATTCCCAAAAATAGATGAAAAATTCACCGTATTTATTTGTATGGAAAATAATCAAAAACAAAACTAAAGAATGACCCAAATAAAAAATTTCCAAAATTTGATTCAAATTTACCACAAAAAAGATTAAAAAAAATGAAGAATTTCCAAAAAAAAAAGTGAAAAATAATTAAGAAAAAAAGATGAAAATTTAAAAAAAATTGAGTTAATGGCAATTCCCAAGAAAAAAAAATAAAAAAAAATCCCAAAAAATTATGGGGAATATTTGTATGAAAAATACTCAAAAAAAATTAAGAATGCTCCAAATAAAAAATTACAAAAAATAGATAAAAAAATTAAGAATTACTAAAAAAACTGAAATATTCCCAACAATTGATGCAAATTTTTCAAAAAAAAACGGATTTGTTTCTATGAAAAATATCTCAAAAATAATTAAGAAAAAAAGATGAAAAATTTAAAACAAACTGAAGAGTTCTCAAAAACTAAAGAATTCCCAAAAATAGATGAAAAATTCTGAGAATTTATTTGTATGGAAAATACTCAAAAAAAAAATGAATGCCACAAAAAAAAACAATTCCCAAAATATGATTAAAAACTTTCTATGCAAAATACCCCAAAAATAATTAAGAATTCCCAAAAATAGATGAACATTTTAAAAATAAAAAAAAAAATGCCCCCAAAATTCAAAACTCCCAAAAATAGAAAAAAATTTAAAAAAAAAAAACTTAAAAAAAACTTATTTGTTTCTATGAAAAATATTTCAAAAATAAAAATAATTCCCAAAAAAGACGAAAATTATTAAAAAAAAATGAAGAATTCTCAAAAATAAATGAAAAAAAGGTGAAAAATTCAAAAAAAAAATTAGATTTGTTTCTATGAAAAATATCTCAAAAATAAAAATAATTCCTAAAAAAAAAAGACGAAAATTATTCAAAAAAAAAAGAAGAATTCTCAAAAATAAATTCAAAAAAAGAAGCCGAGAGCAAAATAAAGAGTGTCCAAAATACATAAAAAATTCTAGCGACATTCTATGAAAAATATTAAATACAAAACAATAGAATGACCCAAAAAAAAGATTCTCAAAAATAGAATAAAAATTCCCAAAAAGGTCAGGAGTAGGGATTTATTCTCAAAAAAAAAAAATTAAGAATGTCCTAAAAATAAAGAATTCCCAAAAATAAATGTAAACTTTCCAAAATAGGTCAGGTGTGGGGATTTATTTCTATAAAAAATATCACAAATAAAGAATTCCCAAAAATAGCTAGAAAATTCCCAAAAAGGCAGTGGGAGTGGGGATTTATTTCTATGAAAAATAGCCGCCAAAACAAAAAGGAAGAATGGCCCAAATAAAGAATTACCAGGAATAAATGAAAAATTCCCAATGTCCCCAAATATTCTGTAAAAAAATCCCCAATTAATTTATGAAAAATTACCCAAAATCAGAGCTACAAAATAAAATATTATATGGAAATTATAAAAAAAAATCCCAATGGGGTTATTTTTCATTATAAAAATTTCTAAGAGAATTTTTCTGTTTTGGTGTTTTTTTTTCTAAAGCGCTACAAAACAACTCCTAAATAAAATAATCCCCAAAAAACAATTATGAAAAATCCATTTAGGGATTATTTCGTAGACATACTGCGGGTGTTATTTCATTTCAAAATAGTCACCAAATGAAAAAAAAAACCAAACAGTTTTCTTTGGAGAATGTTTCCGTTTTATATTTTTTTGTATAATTTTTTTCTTTAAATTGGTGTTACTACCTAAGGGTTGATTATATTTTTTAATGTTCTTACGATCTTCTCGATTAGTTTAGCAGTTTGTAAGAACATCATTCGATTACCAACCAGTTGGGTCATCACAGGACACGCTAGCCAAAGGGCAACACCCATTTAGGATAGGATATTCCGAGAACGACGAATGTAGGGCATGCGGAGAGGACGGAACACTTGCTGTGCCAGTGCACCGCACTAGGAGAGGACACCTTAGATGACCTGTCAGTCGTCAAAGGAATGGACATACGGAGTTTCTTAAATGTATGCAGGGGACCGAATTCCTAACGTAACCGACCCTGCCTTCGTTACAGATATCTGCCCAACTAGGCCAACTGAAAAACTAGGCCAGGCAATGCAAAAACCCAAAACCTTCCTATGCCTCGTATGCTGTGTGTCTAATTGTCCGAGCACGTCTAAAGAAAGTCATTAGCAGGCGTCTATAGAATAGGAAAATAAATAAATTAAACATAATATTAAATTAATATTACGAATTCGATTTCCAGCGAAATGATCAAATATTTATGCAAACTGTAAATTAATTATTGTGATGTTGTCCCTATTTGTGGACACACACACAGAGAGAGAAACACGTGTGTGTGAGTGAGTGTGTGTAGTTTTTTGTTTTCGATAGATGTCGCTAATGCAATTTCAATTTATTGCTCGACTCACAGACACTCGAAGAAAAATGTTGCTACAAAATAAAAAAAAATTAACAATGTTCATACTAACGTGGACCAAAGGTTAGAGAATTTAGCCGTTGTTATGTTTTCGAGTCTATTTATTTTAAAATATATATACAGCGTTGCCGTTGATGATACTAAAGTATCAAAATGATACTTTTTTTTGGGTCTTGCCACTTTTTTGATACTTTTTGTTTTTGATACTAAATTTGATACTTTTTGTTTTTAGATCCCTCTATGATCAAATCAAATGTTGATTTCGATTTAATATCTGAATTTAATTATAAAATTAAAGATGCAGATGAATTTGTAAGCGAATATCAATCTTTAGAGGCTTTAACAAATGAAAAAACATGGCAGAGCCTTTTCCAAATTAGGGATGCTGAGGAGTTTTGGGGGAAAGTAGGAAAAATGAAAAATTCCTACAAAGAGCCCTTGTTCCCTACATTAAATAAATTTGTGTCATATATTTTTAAACTGCCACACAGCAGTGCTTGCGCTGAGCGTATTTTTTCAAAACTTTCTCATATGAAAAATATGCTAACTAATAATAGACTCAAAGTTCAGACCTGTAATGAGAGACTATCAGCTCTTAATTTGGTAGATACTGATTTAGATGATTGGAAGCCAAACCCGGAATTAATTGACAAATTCCGAAAACAAATTATTCATTACTTCATTACTTTACATGAATTCGTATTTTTTCCCTTGTTTTATTGTTCTGCTTACTTTGTGCCTAATTTGAAGTAATTTTTAAATAAAAAAATCGTTTTAAAACGTTTTATACTTTTTTTTAAAAATGATACATTTTTTTGGTACTTTTTTTTTGAAAATGATACTTTTTGTGATACTTTTTGAAAAAAGTCAACGGCAACGCTGTATATATATATAACTACATTTGCATTGCGAGTGTAGCGATATTTGTTTTTAATACAAATCCCAACCATCACATCAAACAAAAATAATGAAAAACTCAAACGAAGAAAATCTATGTCAAATGCATACAAATTAATTACGATATTAATACTCGCATTGAAAGACAGACAGGCGGACAGACAGGCGGACGGACAGACGAACAGCCAGACCTGACTGACGTTGTGTATCTATTTTACAACATGCAAATACAAACACAACTGAAATACATTCGCATGCATTGCAATGTGCGTTATTGTCATATAAATAGAATATGAAATACATTTAAAAACACGCCAGCTTTTGAAACATTTTGCTGAAATAGATATGGTCGTCTATGTGTCAGGGCACATGTTATCGCTTTAAATGACGAAAAACAAATGAGAGTCCAGTTTGGTGTTTTTTCTTTTTGTCTTGGCAAATTATTTGAATCCAACTTTTAGCTGGAAAAGTAATGGGAGGGTTTTTCAAAGAGTTATGTCTCAACTTTCTCCGCTTGTTGTTTTGATGTTCAAACTCATGGTCATTGCATTACCTGGTAATGACATGTCATTACCCTCAGCATGCATTTCGTGTAAAATATAATTACTGGAAAATGTTTTTTTATTTACAACTTTTGAAACTCGGCAAAAACTCGATGAGTACATCACATTACCATTTGCATTACCTGGTAATCAGATGTCAGTCGGAATTGCATGCAAAAAATAATGACATTTATTATGTCAAACGATGGTAGCATTGGTAGTTTAAACGTCCCAGCAAAAACTCGGTAAGCACAACTCATTATCATCTACATTGGCAGACAATGACATGGCATTACCCTCAGCATGAATTCTAAAGAAAAAATAATGACTTACTAATAAGACAAAACTTTGTAAGACAAAAATAGCACTCGGTCTTTTGCGCATTAAAATCTACTCTGTTCATTTGGCCCCACTTACAAATGGTAGCTAAATCGCGGTTGAGTGAGTCAGCCATCGTTCGCCTTTTGTCCTCGACCTCCAAAGGACCTGGCCGATGATCAAATGAGTAGGAATGTCAGAGGTTGCAAAGGAGTAGATTGGGTTCACAGTCTGGCCCAACAGGTTGTCAATGAAAATAAGAAATAGAGACGGAGAGAGGACAGAGCCTTGTGGCACTCCTGCGGTCAGCCTATGCTCGTTGTATGAGACTCCATCTATAACAACTCGTATAGAGCGATCTCTGAGAAAACTCGATATGAATCGAGAGAAGATATTACCGACACCAAAAGCAATAAGTTTTGATATGAGTGCTCCGTGCCAGACCCTATCGAACGCCTTGGAAATATCCGGAGCAACGACCTTGCTTTCACCAAGGCGGTGAATGGATCGACTCCATCGTTCCGAAAGAAACGCCATCAGGTCTCCAGTAGATCGATTTCTACAGAAGCCATACTGTCGATCATTCAGAAGGCCGTTAGACTCTAAATATTTGACAAGATGGTGGTTAACCATACTCTCCATGACCTTCGAGAGCGCAGAACATATTGCAATTGGACGATAGTTTGTAGCCTCACCTTTCTTGGGGATCGGCTGAACATTGGCAACTTTCCAGCACGGTACGACATGTTGAGGAGATTGCGCAATGGACGAGCCAGCGTCGTAGAGCACTTACATAGGACAAGTGCTGAAATACCATCCGGGTCCGGAGTTTTGTTTACATTGAGATCTGCAAGAACCCTTTTGACTCCACGTGTTCGAAAAAATATCTGAGGCATCGAACTAGATACGTTCTCGATCACGGGGAGTGGTTGACTGCTGTCTGGCACAGATGAATTCTTTGTCAACCGAGTCCGTGAATATCCGGTCATCGTTAACGAGAATTGGAGTAGAAGACGAAGTATTGTCCCTTACTCTTTTAACAAATGCCCCAAAAAGCTCTTACTTCCCCTGGGGAGAAGTAAAGAAGATGTTCGCGCCTAAGTAACCTAGCACACGATGATCTTGCCTGTTTGCGTAGCAGCTCAGTGTTGGCAGTTTTATTTAAACGCCAATTTCTGAATGCTTCCTCTTTGGATCGGACAGCTTCTTTGCATGTCTGATTAAACCAACAATTCTTTGGGGTTTGATCGAAGTAGTCTTCGCCGGAATAAACGTATTTATGCATAGAAGAATTATTGTCAAGGAAACATAATTTCCAGTTAAATTGCTGATACAAATTGTTGAGCTCGGCCCAACGTGCCTTTTCGTATACATAAATTGTCCGCTTCGTGACTGGTTTGAAAGTGGTTCGAAGATCAGAGAGCGAAAAGGATGCTGAAATGGTGCAATGATCCGAGTTACCAAGAGCTGCAAGAATGATAACCTCATACTTTTCTGGGTGAGAGGTTAACTAGTGAATGAACCAACACACATTAGGCGTGTTGTTGTTGCTCTTCAACACGCGGAATGTGTATTCGGTTCATTCACTAGTTGCGTCAAGTTGTTATGCGCGGCGAAAAGCTTAGCTTTTGTATTGAACTAGTAAGTTGTAATGCGCCTATGGCGCCCGTTGAAATATGGAAAAAAATTTTGTTCAAAAACAAAATTTTTTTGAAAAAAAAAATTTGCTGAAAAAAAAAATTTTATAGAAAAAAAAATTTTTGTTGAAAAAAAAAATTTTATAGAAAAAAAAAATTTTGTTGGAAAAAAAAATTTTGTAAAAAAAAAAAATTTTGTAAAAAAAAAAATTTGGAAAAAAAAAAAATTTTTGTAAAAAAAAAAATTTGGAAAAAAAAATTGTAAAACAAAAATTTAGGGAAAACACACTTTCTGTACAAAAAAAAGATATTATTTTTTTTATTATTATTATTTATAGAAAATATTTACCCTCGACACTGATTCCCTGATTCACTGATTCACTGACTCTGTCACGCAGTACGTAGGAATTTAAATAGGCATTCTATAATAATTCTATAAATAATAATAATAAAAAAAATAAAAAAAAAATTTTGTACAGAAATTGCGTTTTCCCCAAATTTTTTTTTTCCAAAATTTTTTTTTTAAAATTTTTTTTTTTACAAAATTTTTTTTTTCCAAAAAAATTTTTTTTTCAACAAAATTTTTTTTTCCGCAAAAATTTTTTTTTCAACAAATTTTTTTTTTCAACAAAAATTTTTTTTTTCAGCAAACATTTTTTTTTTTCAACAAATTTTTTTTTTTCTACAAACATTTTTTTTTTTAACAAAATATTTTTTTTTTCAACAAAATTTTTTTTTTTCAACAAAATTTTTTTTTTCAACAAAAATTTTTTTTTCAGCAAAAATTTTTTTTCCATAAATTTTTTTTTTCCAATTTTATTTTTTTCCGAAATTTTTTTTTACAAAATAGTTTTCTCAAAATATTTTTTACAAAATTTTTAAAATTAAGTAACAAATACTTTCTCAAGCAAATTAACGGGCGCCATAGGCGCATTACAACTTACTAGTTATTTATAGAAAATTATAGAATGCCTATTTAAATTCCTACGTACTGCGACAGAGTCAGTGAATCAGTGTCGAGGGTAAATATATATTAAGATTTTAAGACAAAAAAATAATGACATACTAATAAGGACATTAACAAGAAGATCTTGGTAGTTAGTTTTGTTCTCTCGAATTGTCTCTCTCTACCACTCATTCATTTTCTTTTCTTTGCTGGACCTCCCATTACCATTTACATTCCCTAGTAATGGGTACCATTCCCAAAATGGATAACCCTTTACTTTCAACAGCACACCGAGGATATATATGGGATTTGACTATTAATTTGGGGACAATTTTAGCAATAAGTCAATTTCTCCAAAAAAAAATGGACATGAGATCTTTCTGCAGCACACCAAGGATATATTTTTTTTACGAAAAAAAAAAAACAAAATTCTGTGTTGAATTTGCATTTCAAAAAGCAACTCATACTCGAACCACCCTGTATTAATATTACCACCGCATTTGGGAGAATCTGCCAACGTCACTCTTACGGTTTTGGGGGGCTAAGAGAGTTAAACAAAAAAATCAAACAAAATTACATTCCATAGCTGACTCGGGAAACTTTGCGAAATCACTCATATTTATAGATTTAGTTGTGCAAATTAAATTATTATAAACACACACACACAAAACGGCGACACTGCTATTTACTACTCTTCTATTGTCAGATGTTACATATTTATATACGGTTGGGTAATGCAGACATGTGTACATATTTATTATACAATTGCACACATTTGTCGAAATAATTACAATTCGATAATGTGTGTGTTGTCTTTTTAGCCGTCCCCCCCATCCCCCACCAATATTTGTAATTACCAGCAAAGAGTTAAAGTTTGCATAAAATTATTTATTTTAATTTAGTTGTAATTTTATTTTATTTATTTAGTGACACTATCATTACACACGCTACCAAATATTGTCCTAACTAAGAGTATTGTTTTAGTTTGTGTTCGTTTTGGTTAAACTATTTCATATGTCCATTAATTAACACTTTGCCGATGCGATGGCTGTTGCTGTGGGGAGGGGAGGGAAGGGGTGCGATGGGCGCAACTGTCATTTGCAGTCATGTTTAGTATGCATTTCGAAATGTTAGGGCAACACAAAAGCAAAAGCGAAAAAAAAGAAAAGTGCAAAATGCAAAAATTACAACGCGTGTCTGTCTGTCTGTCAGTCTGCCTGTCTGTTTGTCTGCCATTTGCTTCATAAAACGCATTTAGCAGAATGTTAATTGAAATCTTAAGATTCTTTTGTTCTGTCGTCTCTCCACTCATGTCTTAGCCTTTGTCTACCCCCAACCACCCCTCCCCCCTGGCTTATTAGTGGGTACTTTTCGCCGTTTTTCTTTTTTGTCAGTGTGTGTGTGTGTGTTGTTGTGTGTTTTTGTTGTTGCTTCGATTAGATGCAAATTAATGAGACATGTTTGAAATTAGACTCCACAGCCAAAAGGGAAATGTAATATGCAAATCTACACCAAATGGCACCCGCTTGTGCAAACGAGCCTGCATGTGTGTGCGTTTATGCATACGGGCCTTTTGTGCTGTTGTGGATGTCGTGTTGTCGTTGCAGTTGCTGATTTTCTACTCGAATTTAATTTTTTTTTTTTGTTTTTGCTGCAAACTAATTAGCAAAATGACTTCCTTCTTGTGAGTATCGATTTGCATAATACACAAACACAGACACACACACACACACAGAGACACAGACAAGCACAGATCCACAGCAAGGCACGGATGCCCTTTCAAAGCCCATACATGTCCTTTACCCTAAAACCTCCTGCAGCAAAAAACCCTCCTTCAGATATATAAATACACTACTGGTATATATATTTATATATACTCACATGTCAGCAGTTTAAAGAGTGCCTAAATTGATTTAAATCTTCCTTTAAAAAAATCACCCATTAAGGGACCACCTTAATGTCGTCAAAGTCAGAATTCGTGAGGCTATCGAGAACATTGGGCAGCCACTTTGCGATTTGGTTAGGGAACATTTCATTAAAAAGGATATGGTCCTGTAAGCGTGGTCGTGGTGGCCATTGTTGGCTGATGTTGTTTTTCATTATTAACGGCCTACCTTCCTCTTTATGATGAAATAAACATCCGATCATTTATTTTCAAAAAATGTAATTTTTCTTTGAATACCAAAATAATACCTCTTGTTGGAAAACCATGTATTTTCTGAGATTTAAAATGAATGGGTGTGAGTATTTTGGACATAAATTGAATTGTTTTAATGCTATTGGTTTTTTTTACAGGATATTGACGTCCCCTTTAAAAATTTTCATTTTGTTGGCCAAATGAAGTGCAGCTGAGGTTTTTGTAGCCCTGTTGGTGTCCAACTAAAACGAAAGACTCCCAAATGAAGCTGTGAGGAGAAGTCTGCAATTAATGTCCAACCTGGGGGGCAACCTTTGGTCCTTTGGTGTCCAGATCTGATGTTCTCCTAAGTACAGAAGCAGTCGATATTCTTTTTCTAAGGATATAATCTTTTAAAAACTTTTTTCTTAAAATTTTTTTTAAAATTTATTTTTTTTAATTATTTTTTTTTAACGAAGTGTTTTTTTGAAAATTTTCACTGACTCTGTCACGCAGTACGTAGGAATTTAAATAGGCATTCTATAATAATTCTATAAATAATAATAATAAAAAAAATAAAAAAAAAATTTTGTACAGAAATTGCGTTTTCCCCAAATTTTTTTTTTCCAAAATTTTATTTTTTAATTATTTTTTTTTAACGAAGTGTTTTTTTGAAAATTTTCTCTTAAAATGTTTTTAAAAAAAAAAAATTTCTGGCCTAAATGCGATTTGGCATAAATTTTAGACTTTTTCTTACAATTTTTTTTTTAAATAGTGTTTTTTTTACAATTCTTTTAAAAAAAATTTCTGGCCTATGCGATTTGTGTTCGATATTCTTTTTCTATGAACGGGATCCTTTAAAAAAACAGTTATTAAAATTTTTTTAAAATTTTTTTTTAAAAGAAGAAGCCCAGGAGATATAATTCCACATGTAGTCCTGTTGGTGACCAAATAAAACGAAAGACTCCAAAATGAAGCTGTGAGGAGAAGTCTTCAATTTATGTCCAATCTGGGGGCAACCTTTGGTCTAACTCATCCTCCATAAACCTGGTAAGAGTGGTGTCCAGATCTGATGTTGTCCTAAGTACAAAAGTGGTCGATATTCTTTTTCTATGGATAGAATCTTTTAAAAACTTTTTCTTAAATTTTTTTTTTTAATTTTATTTTTTAATTTGTTTTTTTAACAAAGAATTTTTTGAAAATTTTCTCTTAAAATTTTTTTTTCTGGCCTAAATGCGATTTGGCATAAATTGTTATAACAATGATCTCCTAAGTAGAAAATTGGTCGATATTCGTTTTCTATGGAAAGGAACCTTTTAACAACTTTTTCTTAAAATTTTTTTTTAAATTTTTTTTTTTTTTTAAATTTTTTAAACGAAGCCTTGAGAGATATTTTGAAAATTTTCTCTTAAAATGTTTTTACACATTTTTTTTCTGGCCTAAATGCGATTTTCCTGTCCCAAAATGTTTTAACTCGAAAATAACTTGAACGATTTCATTGAAATAAATTTTAAAAAATTTATCTCTAAACTATTTTTAGACTTTGCCTTTAGTAACATTTAATCTCAATGAAAGTTTAAGAGTTATAAGCAAATTTTAGTTTTAATTTTTTTTTTTTTTGGTTTAGATCATGAAAATTCCAAAATTACTTAAAGTGTAGATTTTCAACAGTTTATTACGGACCTGTAATGTAATTAGTGCAATATGTAAAGATTAATTCTATTCTCTTCCCTATGTCTTAAAAGGTATTGTTACCAATTAAAACCAATTGTTACGAAAATACAATGAAAAATTTACATTCAGAAACGTACATTCACATAATGAAATATTTTCATCGAATCTATGGCGAATATTTTAATGGAAAAAAATGTTGTGGATTACTGGAGAATTTTACACTTCAGAATGTTTTAAAAGATGTTTTCGAAAAGCTTCGGGTATTTTGTGGAGAATTTCGGTTGACTGATTGGAAGCTTTGAATGTCAGGCTGGACAAATTGAAGATAACGTTATAGTTTACTATTTCAGACAGCTGCTGACTCCCTCCTCTCAGTCTAACTTCAGTTTTACAGTATTTTCGGCATAGAATCAAATATATTCCAACGTCAAAGCGACCCTGTCAACCAATCTTTATGTTTCTTTCGTATGAATTCATCGGTTGCGCCAACTTTCTGACAATTGAACATTTTAAGTCATCATATTGATGACAGACTTTTAAGTCGTATCGCATGACAAGCAAGCATTTTTGCTTCCATTTCGGTTTGGTGAAATATTTAACGGAGACAAACAAACGAAAAAATCAACTGATATTGATGTTAATCCTCATTCAATTATCCTCTTATGTGAAATTGTTCACTAACAAACAAATGTCAGGCCTACACATCATACACATGTCAGCGGCAATCCCTTGAAAATTTCCGGGGCTTGGGTGTTTGAAAACAATGGGCCACGTATAGATTTGTTATAAACAAAATGCGTTGTACGAGTTTATTTAGGGATACACCAGCTCACACAGACACACACAGACATGCAGACGTAATATATGCGATTATTAATTTCAATAAAAGCCCACTGTGTGCCCCACATGTGGCTAAAGGTCTGACTTTTCAATTGATTCGGAATTAATCCTTCAGAAAGCTCCACATGACCAAAAGTAAACACACACGCACACAACTGCAATCATTCTTCCATATACAGACATAAACAGCAAATACAATCACACACACACCCCAACTGAAAGGAATCTCTATATAACAAAAACAACAACAAATTATTACATTATATTCGCATATAAAGAAAAAAGGATAATCACACAAAAAAAAGTCATTTATGTTTGCGTGTATGTGTGTGTGTGTGTGTGTGGATGGTACTCGCAACATATATTGAATATCATAACGACATTCTATAAATTAATATTACAGATTTTGATTTCGACCACGACTACAATAAGGCAGACAAAAAAAAACGACTCATACATATGGGGAAACGTTACATGTGCTGTCCAGATTTTCAAAATAAAAGCGGCCTCAATTTTGGGGAAATATAAGGCAGAGTGGTTTTCGCTATTTTCAGTTGGAAATGAGAATACAATGTAATAGATCAGCAGACCATACGCAAGGTCCATCAAGTGGTTTCGTTTTGTATCATAAGTTATTTTAATGGTGACAGGCCTTTGTCTTGACAGAAAGTCAGTAGGACACGTTGAAAGGCGGAACAACGAGATGAGTTGATAAGGGGCACGCATAGGCGGTCTTTCATTGTCTCTCACAGCTGACAATGACACAGACACAGAGACAATGAAAGGCCGTTACCGGCACCTATCGCCGAATAAGTCGCCACTCCATCGCATTTAAGACTGTACCAAGAATAAATGAAGCCCAAACTCGTCGAACTGATTCAATTGCAGCCAAATTCGGGGAAACACACACATGGATGTTGATGGATGACCTTAACATTCCATGAAGGAACAGACGGGGAACTTCTCTCGAATCAGTGAGTTGTGTACGATATAATTGTGTATACTCACTCATATGTACATTAGGGTGGAGTGAAACAAAAAAAAAAAGTTTCCGATGTCTAATAAGGAAAACCCATTAAAAAAAATTTAGAGGTCGCGCCATATCCTTGAATTTTGAGAATTTTCCTAATTTTGGTGTTGATTTCAAAATCTTTTCTTTAGTTTAATGTTCTACATATTTTGTATTGACCATTTTCAATTATATCGAATTTATAATTTTTTTTTAATGGGTTCAAGCTAGAGGTCAGGAAGTTGTAATAGAAAATTTTGTTTTAAAATTATGAAACTTAAAAAAAAGATTGATTTTGATTTTTTTTTTTTGTGTTCAAGTAGGTCAGGTCAGGAATTTTTTTAAAAAAAATGTATTTAGTTTATTTTTTCAATATTTTGTTCTTCTTTGAGAGAAATAAATTAAATAAAATAAAATTTTTATTAAAAAATTTCTGACCTCAAGCTTGAACCAAAAACAAAAAATATTTCGTTCTTCTTTGAAGAATAAAATTTTTTATTAAAAATTCCTGACCTCGAGCTTGAACTCAAAAAAAAATATTTCGTTCTTCTTTGAAGAATATTGGAGAAATAAATTAAATAAAATAAAATACAATTTTTTATTAAAAATTCCTGACCTCAAGCTTGAATTCAAAAAAAAAAATATTTCGTCCTTTTTTTAGGAATATTGGAGAAATAAATTTAATAAAATTTTTTATTAAAAATTCCTGACCTCAAAAAGAAAAAAATATTTCGTTCTACTTTGAAGAATATTGGAGAAATAAATGAAATTAAATAAAATAAAATTTTTTATTAAAAATTCCTGACCTCAAGCTTGAAATCAAAAAAAAAATATTTCGTTCTTCTTTGAAGAATATTGGAGAAATAAACTAAATAAAATAAAATAAAAAATTTTATTAGAAATTCCTGACCTCGAGCTTGAACTCTTTAAAATTCTAAGTTCGATCTTTTTTTAGAACGAAATATTGGAAAAATAAATAAAATAAAATAACATTTTTTATTAAAAATTCCTGACCTCGAGCTTGAACTCAAAAAGAAAAAAATATTTCGTTCTACTTTGAAGAATATTGGAGAAATAAATTAAATTAAATAAAATAAAAATTTTTATTAAAAATTCCTGACCCCGAGCTTCGTCTTCTTTGAAGAATATTGGAGAAATAAATTAAATAAAATAAAATAAAAAATTTTATTAAAAATTCCTGACCCCGAGCTCAAAAAAAAAATATTTCGTTCTTCTTTGAAGAATATTGGAGAAATAAATTAAATAAAATAAAATTTTTTATTAAAAATTCCTGACCCCGAGCTTGAACTCAAAAAAATATTTCGTTCTTCTTTGAAGAATAAAATTTTTTATTAAAAATTCCTGACCCCGAGCTCAAAAAAGAAAAAAATATTTCGTTCTACTTTGAAGAATATTGGAGAAATAAATGAAATTAAATAAAATAAATTTTTTTATTAAAAATTCCTGACCTTAAGCTTGAAATCAAAAAAAAATATTTCGTTCTTCTTTGAAGAATATTGGAGAAATAAATTAAATTAAATAAAATAAAAATTTTTATTAAAAATTCCTGACCCCGAGCTTGAACTCAAAAAGAAAAAAATATTTCGTTCTTCTTTGAAGAATATTGGAGAAATAAACTAAATTAAATAAAATTTAATTTTTTAATTAAAATTCCTGACCTCGAGATTGAGCTCAAAAAGAAAAAAATATTTCGTTCTTCTTTGAAGAATATTGGAGAAATAAATTAAATAAAATAAACTAAAATAAAATTTTTTATTAAAAATTCCTGACATCAAGCTTGAGCTCAAAAAGAAAAAAAAAAATCGTTCTTCTTTGAAGAATATTGGAGAAATAAATTAAAAAAAATAAAATAAATTTTTTTATTAAAAATTTCTGACCCCGAGCTTGAACTCTTTTTTTAAGTTTAGTTTCTGGGGAAAATTTTTCACAATTTGACTACCAATGCCACAGTCGGAAAGAGATGTAGTTTACGACACTCAATAAGGGGAAAAAAGGAAATAAGAAAAAAAAAAAATTTTAATTACAGAGGTCGTGCCTCGCCCTTTAATTTTGAAAATTTTCGCAAATTTTGGTTAAAAAAAAAATAAAAAAAAATTAGTTTCTGGTCAATTTTAATTTCAACCAGACCCGCTAATAGGAAATTACTAAAAAAAAAAACATAATAAAGCCCAAACATTCCGTCCATTGTTGCGTATGATTAATATTAATTACTGAAATATTCCAACAAGAGGTGCTATATTGAATCATACGGTATTTTGGTAGCTATCTCTTTTGAAGCTTTCATCCTTTGACATTTAACAAGTAGAAACTACGCCAATGTTAAAAATGGAACGATACACGCCTCAACAACGCATTGAAATTCTGAAAATTCACTACAAAAATGGTGAAAATCGTGAAGTCACGATTGGAATTCCACAAACGTCATAACACCGTATTTTGCATAAAGACTTGGGATTGGAAATTGGGATGCTTGAGAAAACTTTGGACAACTTTTAATTTCCAGCCTGGACTTTGTAGCAATTTCACTGTGTGTGTGTGTTTGCGTGCTGGACGATTTTCCCTCGACAAATCCCAATTTCAACAACAAATCACTGTTTTTATTTATGTGCATTTTTTTTTTTTGGTTTGTTTGTCTTGTTTTCGCCTTTTTTTCTATTTTCCTCTGCTCTCCGTGCTTGCGCTGGCTGTCTTGAATTTGTTGTTTTTCGGCCAAATAGCACATTGGTTGGCATTTTATTATGACCGGGCCCGAATTTTTATCGCTGACAAAACACATGGCAAGTCGTCGTAACAAATCCAATCCACAGGATGAAAAACAAACAATCCAACAACAACACAACAAAACCCGAAGTATTGTATGGGAAAATATATAAACACTGCCACCACACACGCACACACAAACACAGGCATAATCATTGTGGATGAATATGAATTATGGTCACACTATACACAAAATCCTCCTCCACCCCATTGAGAGACCACTCCGCACCGTAACGCCCCCTCGTCTTCCTCACCTAGGGGATAAAGTAAATCAAAATTGAGCGCGAGACAGAGATGGTGAACGGAAAAAAAAAACAAAACGAATCATCGGCATCAGAATAAAAGTCATATACAATTTATTTCGTACTTAAATCATAATATTCGTATTCGCCCTTAAAACAAAATAATTTATTGAATATTCTAAGTAGTTACAATTTACTCTGCTTGGCGGGGGCGAGGGGGAGTTGAAGCACAGGGGTTGCGAATCGATTTTCATTGGTCAAATTGCACTAGTTTTTGGACCCGAAAATATTTTTCACCTGTTAACCACGAGAAACTCCTGAAGTGCATCTCATTACCATTGGCATTGTCAGGTAATGTTATCTCATTACCCTCAACATGAATGTAAAGCAAAAAATAATGGCATTCTTATATAGTCCTAAGTAGGCTGTTAATATACCATTTGCAACCAATCTAAAAAAAAAAATTGTTGCACAATGTAATTTTTGTGGACATAATTTTGTTTGTAACTCTGAAAAAGTCACTCAGTTTTCGGGTGTCTCAAAAAATTTAATTTAAAAAAAATATTTTGTTGTTGCACAGTGTAATTTTTTTTTTCGACTCATATTTGTTTGCATCTCTGGAAAAGTCCGTGTCACAAAAAATTTAATTAAAAAAAAAAATATTTTGTTGTTGCACAGTGTAATTTTTTTCTACTCATATTTGTTTACATCTCTGAAACTGGCAGACAGTTTTCGGGTCTCAAATTTAATTAAAAAAAAAATATTTCCTTGTTGCACAGTGTAATTTTTTTCGACATAACATTTGTTTGTAACTCTGAAAATGTCATTCAGTTGTCGTGTCTCAAAAAATTAAATTTTTTTAAAAAAAATATTTTGTTGCGCAGTGTAATTTTTTTCGACATAAATTTGTTTGTAACTCTGAAAATGTCATTCAGTTTTAGTGTCTCAAAAAATTGAATTTTTAAAAAAAAAATATTTTGCACAGTGTAATTTTTTTCGACATAAATTTTTTTTGTAACTCTGAAAATGTTATTCAGTTATCGTGCGTCTCAATTTTGAATTTTAAAAAAAAAAAAATATTTTGTTGCACAGTGTAATTTTTTTCGACATAAATTTGTTTGTAACTCTGAAAATGTTATTCAGTTATCGTGTGTCTCAATAAATTGAATTTAAAAAAAAAAAATATTTTGTTGCACAGTGTAATTTTTTTCGACATAAATTTTTTTTGTAACTCCGAAAATGTCATTCAGTTGTCGTGTCTCAAAAAATTAATTTTTTTAAAAAAAAATATTTTGTCGCAGTGTAATTTTTTTAAAAAAAAATATTTTGTCGCACAGTGTAATTTTTTTCGACATAATTTTTTTTTTTTTGTAGCTCTGAAAATGTTATTCAGTTTTAGTGTCTCAAAAAATTAAATTTTTTAAAAAAAAAATATTTTGTTACACAGTTTAATTTTTTTCGACATACATTTTTTTTTTGTAGCTCTGAAAATGTCATGCGTGTCAAAAAATGTAATCAAATAAGTAAAAAAAAAATGTGTGTTGGACAGTGTAATTTCGACTTATATATATAAATGAAAAAAAAATGTTTTTTGTTGTACAGTGTAATATTGTTTAATTTGCTGGAATGTGTTTCATTGCTTTTTGCACAAATCGGAGGTTTCTTTAGAACTCAAAAATGTTTACTGTATCCAAAGTTATTAATTTTTGACGCGTAGAAATCGATTCTCAACCACTGTGCTACGATTAAGTATCCAAGAAGTGTGGGTGGGGTGGGTTCTGGATTAATACTACCCTACACTCATGACCTGTGGCGTAATGTGGGCATTATGCGCTGCTGGTGATGGTTTGCGATTTTCCCTAAGGGGAAAGTGAAATGAATTCAAATTGTTTTCACATCAATAACATAAATTGATTTCCCACGAAACAGGCAGACCGGCCAGCCAGCCGGCAGACGAAGATGGGGGAAAATGTCTGGACACAGAGAACAAAAGGAAACCAACAAACGCAAGGACGAGAAATTAGGATATAGACAAATATAGAAATTGATTTACGAAAGGATCACCAACTGACGATTTAATATACAATTAAGTAGCTAAACAATCGTAGGGTTGTACATGGGGAAAGTCGAAAAGTTTATCGAATTCAATTCGCTATTTTTAATTTGATTCGAGATTATGTCTGGAACATGGATCACCATGGTAGGGTATGTAACCATTTTTTTTTTAATTCTTAAATTTCAACGACTTCTTATGGAATCGAAGTGTTCAACCACAGGAACGAACCCAACGACAATGTGCCTCCGCACTTAGGACAGCTACGGTGCGACTTCTAAAAAAAAAACCCCCAAACCCAGTGAAATTTCTCTTGACACATCGTAGGGTATCACGCATGACCCCCTCGACCGTTTATCATTATCCTAAGCACTTCAAATTCTTGTGTGTTCCACAAAATAATATTGGCATTCTGTGGCGGGTGGGAGGATGGGCCCATTGAATGGTGGGCTAAGCAAAAATATTGAGGATTTCTTTTTGAGGAATTAATATTATTTTCATTTCACATATATGCCTGTATGTCGATTTATGTTCCCGGCCAGCGAAGGGGCAACGAAGGGGAATACGTTCGCATATAAATCATAAGAACTTCTCATGACCCCACTCATGTGTAGCGCCGTTTAAGTATCGTGCCATAAGGGCACACACTCAGACTGGAGGACATACACAGACACAGACACGGACACAGACACATGTAAATATGACGATTATTGTTGCGACTTACGAGATACGAGCATTATGATTATATTGATTTCAACTTAAATTTTATACGCTTCATTTAGCCTTAAGCTGGAAAAATTGTGGATTGTTGGGTGTGTATGTGTGTGTGTGAAACCACACAAATATACATATATTGATGACTATAGACCAACAAATCCAACCCTCGCCCCCCCCCTGAAAAGTGCGCATAATTGTATAGACATACATAAGCATGCACACAATTGTTATTAGTAAATGTGGCGATACATCGTTGCTGAGATGACCAACTGTCTTAAGTATATTATTTGTTTTTTTTGTTTTCTTTGTTCTGGACCCAGAAAAGTCATATCAGCATGAAGGCGAAACCACTAGCTAGGACTTTTTTTCAAATTGTGCTTTATTGTACTAGGTGATTAGATGATTGTGCCCTTCCTTCGAAAAAATTATATATCTGAGACAAAAATCATACATTTGTTTTTGATAATTGGAAACATTTTTTAAAAACAACAGAATTTAAAGTCTGTATTGAAAAAAAAAAATAAAAAAAATTTCGCTTTTTCTGGTTTGTGGATAAGTTAGAGGACCCAGAAAATGCATATATCTATGAAGCCAGAACGCTCTCATGAATTTTATTTAGAAAAAAAAAGTTTAAAAAAAAATTAAAACATGTTGCATAGTTTTATTAAAAATAGTTGATGTAAAAGATGTAATTGGAAAAAATTAAAGTTGTGCTGAATTTGTCTGTTCCGATTTCTGCAAACAATGTTTTTCCAAAATTTTGAAAATTAACCCAGATATATCGGAAATATGAAAAAAAAATCGAAAATTCAACGATACGTTTTTCATTTCTTTTTTGCAAATTGTGCTTTATTGTGCTGGGTGATTAGATGATTGTGCCCTTCCTTCGAAAAAGTTCTATCTGAGGCTGTTTTCACAAAAATCATACATTTTTTTGATAATTTTTTTTAAAAACAGAATTTAAAGCCTTTATCGAAAAAAAAATAATAAAAAAATGTAGCTTTTTCTGGTTTGTGGATAAGTTGGAGGACCCAGAAAAGTCATGAAGACGAAAACACTAGCTAGGACTTGTGACTTGAAACTCAGGAATCTATGAAGAATCTCATGAATTTTATTTAGAAAAAAAAATATAATTAAAACATGTTGCATAGTTTTATTTACAATAGTTGATGTAAAAGATGTAATTCGAAAAAATTAAAGTTGTGCTGAATTTGTCTGTTCTGATTTCTGCAAAAAAAATGTTTTCCAAAATTTTGAAACTTAACCGAGATATTTCGGAAATATGAAAAAAAAAATCGAAAATTCAACGATACGTTTTTCGTTTTTTTTTTCAAATTGTGTTTTTTTGTACTAGTTGATTAGATGATTGTGCCCTTCCTTCGAAAAAGTTCTATCTGAGGCTGTTTTCAGAAAAATCATACATTTTTTTTTTGGATAATTGGAAATTTTTTTTTTAAAACTGAATTTACAACCTTTTGTCGAAAAAAAAAATAATAAAAAAAAATTTAGCTCTGAGAAAATCGCTAATTTCAATTTGGCACTTTTCCGGTAAAATGAATTGATAAAACAAAATTTTTCAAAAATGAAAATTTTCCTTTTTTATTTGAATCTAATGTGTCGAAAAATGAAAAAAACCCAATTTTTTATTTTTTTTTTTATTTTTCTATTGTCTCCCTATAGCATCGCCAGAATGTGGGTTGTATATCGCTGTTCTATAGATATTTTACCGATATTTGTTCGTCAGATATCCGTCGTCTGGTCCCTGAAGTTCGAACATTTAGCCGGAATACGCGGCTATCCAGGGTCTCTCAACCGTTCGTTGTCAAATGGCCGGTTGACCGGACGACGCACTATAGAGAAAATTCGTTCTTCAGCCGAACTGTTCGCATGTGGAATAATCTTCCAGCAAGTATTTTTCCTGCCTGCTATGACATTATTAAATTCAAGGCCAACGTCAACAAACCTTAGTCCCTCTTTCCCCCCCTCCAATAACCTTCCTTCCTATCGCTAACACAGTGCATTGAATTTATAGGGGGCATCCTCTGAGTGTGAGTAAAAAAAAAACAACTCTATCTTGGCCGTTTTCCAAAAAATCGCCAATAGCGAAAAAGATCCAGAACCAGCCCTGTTATTTTTTCGAAAACTAGAAAATACAAAAAAAAAAACGCGACTATTTCGAAAAAAAAAATTTAAAAAATCAGTAATTTCGGGTAAAAAGAAAGAAAATAACTTTTTTTTAAAAAATTGAAAAATTATACTCAGGTTCTCAAACCAAACACTAGCATTTTAACCAAACGAAAAAGATGCAATTTTAAATTTCATTAAAATTGGAAAAATAAAAAACATATTTTTAAATTGGGCGATTTTTGATGGGATTTCCCCTTAACACAAATTTGATCCCCAGCCACACGCAATGATCTGCTTAAACTCGGTCAAAGTACAGTGTTTTCCCAGAAGAGGTGTTATTTTGGTTTTCAAACATAGGAAATCATAGGTTTGCTGGAGAAACTGGACCCCCTGTCATATTAATGTACAGGGTTTTCCAACAAGAGGTGTTATTTTGGTATTCAAAGAAAAATTCAAATTTTTTAGATAAATCAACGGATGTTTATTTCATAATAAAGACGAAGGTCTGCCGTTAATAATGAAAAACAACATCGGCCAAATGGCAACCACGACCACGCTTACAGGACCATATCCTATTCATGAAATAATTCCATAATCAAATCGCAAAGTGGCTGCCCTGTGTCCTCGATAGCCTCACGAATTCTATCGGTAGAATCGACGCTGGGCTGTTGGCGTCGGCCTTATCTTTCACTTGGCCCCCAAAGGAAGTAGTCGCAAGGGGTTAAATCACAAGATCTCGATGGCCAATTGTGATCACCTCTTCGAGAGTAAAACACGCTGCCGAAACTTTTCCCTTAAAAGAGCAATGGTTTTGTTGCTTGTGTGGCACGTAGCGCCGTCTTGTTGAAAGTAAACGTTGTCCAGTTGAATATCATCCAACTCAGACCATAAGACATCATCAAAAATCTCTCGATAGCGCCATCCATTCACCGCAAACTATTGATCCAACCTCATTTTCGAAAAACTAAGGTCCAATGACCTCGGCGGGCCATCAACCGCCGCACCAAACAGTCACACGTTGAGGATGGAGAGGCTTCTCAACAATAACTCTTGGCTTTTCCGAGCCCCAGATGCGACACTTTTGCTTGTTGACGTAGCCAGCGAGTTGGAAATGGGCCCCAGCAGTCAAGAGGATTTTTAGATGGAATTCCGGAAAATGTTCATGCATTTCAAGGACCCAATCAGCAAAGACACGACGTTGTTGATGATCGGCTGGCTTGAGTTATGGGGTAACTGAACTTTATAAGACTTAAGACCCAAGTCTTTAGGGAAAATACGGTTTCAATGCGTTGTTGAGGCGTGTATCGTTCCATTTTCTAGTAATGGCGTAGTTTCTATTTGTTAAATGTCAAAGGATGAATTTAATTACAAAGGAAAGTCAATTTACATTCTAATTTCGGGTCCACGGCTAAACCGGGTGACACTGATCATATGGCTAGATTTTTGCAGCGACACACCACTCCCTCTGGTGAGAATCGCACCCACAACGACCAACACTGAGAGGCAAGCACGCTGCCAACTCGCCTACCGGAGCGCTTAATTTATTTTTATTTGAATGGTTAAAAAAAACCGCATCTTAACTCAATTTTGCAAAAACGGTCAGTTACGACAGTTGGTCATCTAAGCCACACTGCAGATATGAGTATGAATTACTCATACGCCCTGATGATTTCAATGATGAATACTCGCTGTCTTTCTCTCCCTATCTCCCACACACACACACACAACTACTGGCATGTTTCAAGAACATTCCCCACATACACGCTCACATCTGCTGTATTTCTGTTAGTATGTGGGTGTGTGTGTGTGTGCCGATGCATCCCCTAACACATATCCAATCACAATATCAGCGAATCTGAAAGAAACATGCGATTCTTTGAGTTTGTGTGCAAGAATTTCTGTAGAAATGTTTATCAGCTGTAGTCCGTATGTGTGCACACTAGGGTGTCTCAGTAAAACGAATTGGTGGCCCTGTTACATGAACACAGGGTGTCAATGCTGAACACCTCTGTTGTGATGAATTGCAATAGAATGTAGGGAAGATGTGTAGAGGAGAAGCTTGGCCTTCAGTAAACTCACTGGGTGATTATCCTAAACTAACCAAGATTGTTAAAGTTGACCACCTCTGCTGTGAGAAGACTGACTTTCAGTGAAGCCACTTGGTAACCCTCCTAGGCCAACACAGGGTGTCAAAGCTAAACAACTCTGTTGTGGCAAATCTTTCTGAGACTTTGATGGAGACTTGGCGTATAATGGAGACCTGAAAATCTGAAGAGCAAAAACTGCATTTCGTATGACTACTCCTAAAAAAGGGGTGGGTGTATATGGGTGTACAACGACTCACCCTAATGTCTCTGACAATTTCTTGTGCAAATTCACGCTATTGTTGGGCCACTGAAGCGTAGAAGAGAACATATTAAAAACAATCAAGAGATTTTATAGTAAACATTGAATAATATTGAAAATATGTGTGTCCGTATCGAGTCTACAGATATTTTTTTTAAAACAATCGGTCAGATGAGAACTGTCATCAAAGTGAGACAATCAATGAGACAATTGTCACTTTGTCGGTTGTTCATTTCATTGTGTGACAGGTTCAAGAGATATAATGGGATGTTGATGAACAGGCATTTAGCGACGTATTTCGAATATTTGTCGAAATGAAGACGTTTAGGACAGATTGAGATGCGACATGTAGACCCTCATACGACAGTTTTGGAATACTCCAATGCCTTTTCTTGCAAGAATTTGGATTATAACATCGTGTTACAAAAAATAGATTTTTTTCTGTCCTATGAACCAAATTTACTTTTTCGGAAAGGGGATAAAAAATAAGAATACACGTGTATCGGCGATTTTCAAGTACTCGTCAGAATTTTTTTTTTTTAAGTTTGAAGTATGAAACTCGTAGTGGCCTGTGTGAAAGCTTTGGACCGATTTTTAACCCTTTTTCAGTGATCCAATCGAGCAGATTTTTTGCAGGCAGACTCGTGGAAATGTCTGTATCACGTAAAATTTTTTAAAAAAAATTTTTATCAATTCTCAGATTTTCCCCAATTTTTATTATTTTTAAACAAAAAAAAAAAAAATTTCGCTTTTCTTAGCATAACTTAAAGAGACTCCAAATTTTTAAACTACTTAAACGTTACGAAAAAAAAAATTTTTTTGAACTGAAACCTTAAAAAAAACGATAACCATTTAAAAAAAAAAGAAAAAAATTTAGGAAAATCTGAAAATTGATAAAAATCTATTTTTTTTAAAAAATTTGACGTGATACAGACATTTCCACGAGTCTGCCTGCAAAAAATCAGCTCGATTGGATCACTGAAAAAGGGTTAAAAATCGGTCCAAAGGCTTTCACTCAGGCCACTACGAGATTCATACTTCAAACTTAAAAAAAAAAAAAATGCACGTGTATTTTTATTTTTTATTCCCTTTCCGAAAAAGTAAATTTGGTTCATAGGACAAAATGTGTGTAACACGGTGGAATTAATAACATTTTTTTCCTGAGAACCCAGGTTTCCATATTTGTGAACGTAGAGCTCATCTCCATCATCCAGACTTAAGCTCACACACTTCAGCTATGGGTTGTGATATGGCAAATTTTTCGCTGGTGAACTATCAGACATATTGTAGTTCATTTGCTAGACCCCCCACACCATCTGACCGATCAGAGTGTAAAGGCATTCCGACCGACAGACTTACCCATGTCTGTACATTTCCGGATACACACATACAACGGACACTGTGAGCATATGTTTGTATAAATACTGCATATTTTTAGTTAGGTTGTATTTTATATATTAATACATATGTACATTAGGGCGGCTCACCGTTCACACATAAATGTTTTCTTTTGGCTGGCTAAACATGTGCATTTTGTGAAACATCTCGAAATTCTGAAGAATTTTTGGAAATTCCCAATTTTTACAAATTTTTGCCATAAAAATTAAACTCCAGTCTTAGTATCAAATTAAGGTTGTGTTTTTCTTCTCAGCAGAGGTTTTGCCGAAACCCTTTTGAAAGTCCTGGCCAGCTTGTTTCTAAAGTTGTTAAAACCGTCCATTGATTCATCGACCGCCAGCCTAATGTGGATATTTCCTGTGCGCTATTGAAAGGCCAACAAAGGAATTGTTAGACATTTCCTTTCTATTCTGAATTATTTTTTTCTCTCTCTCTCTCTCTCTCTCTTGTGTTTTGTTGTTTGCCACTCTTTTATATGCAAAATAGCCGATTGTTTCAAAGAATAATAAATTCATTTTGAAAGTTCAGTTTAAACACAGATTAAATGTACACAGACACACATACACATATGTACATCGTACACAAATACATACATTTTAACACATATGCATGTATATGCATGCATATACATTCGATTATAGAATCTCATATTGGTTTACAGTCGATAGGGCGATTTTATTAATATGAGTTTTAGGAAAGAAATTAAATTTAATTGAAGAACTCATGAACCGCCAAAAAAAAATTGGAAGTCAGAGAAAAAAAAATAGTTTTTAATGTTTTCTTTCGCATTTCGAGAAACGGATATTTACAAAGCAAACCTCGTCCAAAGTCTCATATAGGGACATTTGAAGCATTGGCCGATTTGGATTTCTTTTGATTTTCACAAAACAACAGGTTTTTTTTTTTTGTATATACAGTGTACTCACTCTTTGCGGACACCTCTCATATGCGGACAAAATTCCCAGGCCGCTTATGAGAGAGTACACTGTACACGGACACCTAAGGGTCTGAGAATTGTGTCGGCTTATGAGAGAAGTACAGAAGAGGACTGAAGCGGATTGGTACTGAAACAACTGTCCGTTTATGAGAGGTGTCTGCAAGCAGACAGTACACTGTTTTTGTCTCTTGTATTTGGCATTTCTGCTCATTTCTGTTTGTAAGGAAAATATTTTACTAGAGCTACATTTTTCTAAGAAGTAGCAGAACAAACAAAGACTTTCCTGAATAAGAAAAAAAAACGTTGAAAAAAATTACTGAATAACCGATATTTTGTATCCAAATTAAAACAAGTATTTACGACTACTTTGACAAAAAGAATTCCATTTTCACTAAAATTAATTTTACTATTATTAAGAATTTTAATATAAAGAGTTTAATTCTTACAAATTAATAATTAAGAGAGTGCTAATTCTTAGAAAAATGTAGCTCTATTAAAATATTTTCCTTACAAACAAGAGGTGTTATTTTGAATCACCCGGTATTTTGGTAGCCGTCACTTTTGAAGCTTTCATCCTTTGACATTTAACAAGTGGAAACTACGCCATTACTAGAAAATGGAACGATACACGCTTCAACAACGCATTGAAATTATGAAAATTCACTAAAGAATGGGGGGGGAGGAATCTTCCAGTTACAGTTGGCAAAACCAAATAATTTTTGGGTCGTCGGACCGCAATACAGAAATTGGTGGAAAAAGTGCGAGCTGTTGGGACAAGTTTAGTGATGTGAAGAAGAAAACCAGTAAACGTCGCTCAAGAACAACTGAGAATATGGCTGCTGTAGCCCAAGGTGTTGAAGAAAACCCAGATTTGTGCATTCCTCGTCATTCTTTGGAATTGGGATTGGAATTCCACAAACGTCATTACACCGTATTTTCCCTAAAGACTTGGGTCTTAAGTCTTATAAAGTTCATTTAACACAAGAAGTCAAGCCGACCGATCATCAACAACGTCGTGTCTTCGCTGATTGGGTCCATGAAATGCATGAAAATGATCCCGAATTCCATCTAAAAATCCTCTTGACTGCTGGGCCCATTTCCATCTCGTTGGCTACTTTAACAAGCAAATTTGTCGCATCTGGGGCTCGGAAAAGCCAAGAGTTATTGTTGAGAAGCCTCTCCATCCTCAACGTGTGACTGTTTGGTGCGGCGGTTTATGGTCCGGCGGTGTCATTGGACATTACTTTTTCGAAAATGAGTTTATATCAACAGTTAGGGTGAATGGATTGCGCTATCGAGAGATGATTGATGATTTTTTATGGTCGGAGTTGGATGATATTCAACTGGACAACGTTTACTTTCAACAAGACGGCGCTACGTGCCACACAAGCAACGAAACCATTGCTCTTTTACGGGAAAGTTTCCGGCCCGTCTTATCTCACGAAGAGGTGATCACAATTGGCCACCGAGATCTTGTGATTTAACACCTTGCGACTACTTCCTTTGGGTCCACATGATAGATAAGGCCGACGTCAACAGCCCAGCGTCAATTCAAGACCTCAAATTCAATAGAATTCGTGAGGCTATCGAGGACATTGGGAAGCCACTTTGCGATTTGGTTAGGGTAAATTTCATAAAAGGATATGGTCCTGTAAGCGTGGTCGTGGTGGCCATTTGGCTGATGTTGTTTTTCATTATTAACTGCAGACCTTCGTCTTTATTATGAAACAAACGTTCGATCATTTATCGCAAAAAATTCCATTTTCCTATGAACACCAAAATAACACCTCATGTTGGAGAACCCTGTACATTAAAATATTAAGTAGTTGCTGCAGCCACTATTCATACACAGAGAGAAAAATTAACCTTATATAAGGTTAACTTAACCATAAATAAACATGATTTGGAGTCTACGTTATATATGGTTAATTTGAACATATTCTTGTTGACTGGTATTTAACAACTAGTAAGTTGTAATGCGCCTATGGCGCCCGTTAATTTGCTTGAGAAAGTATTTGTTACTTAATTTTAAAAATTTTGTAAAAAATATTTTGAGAAAACTATTTTGTAAAAAAAAATTGCGAAAAAAAATAAAATTGGGAAAAAAAAAATTTGTGGGAAAAAAATTTTTGCTGAAAAAACAATTTTTGTTGAAAAAAAAAATTTTGTTGAAAAAAAAAATTTTTGTGGAAAAAAAAAAATTTGTAAAAAAAAAAAAAATTTCTAAAAAAAAAATTTGGGAAAAAAAATTGTTGGTAAAAAAAAAATTTGGGGAAAACACAATTTCTGTACAAAAAAAAATATTATTTTTTTTATTATTATTATTATAGAATGCCTATTTAAATTCCTACGTACTGCGTGACAGAGTCAGTGAATCAGGGAATCAGTGTATCAGTGAATCAGTGTCGAGGGTAAATATATATTAAGATAATAATAGTTAATTTAACTACTCCCTGGTTGAATTTTTTAACCATGAAACTGGTTGATGTAAAAATAATTATTGTTGTTTTAACAATGCATTGTTGAATTTTTTAACCACGAAAATTGTTAATATAAAAATTTCATTGTTAATTTATGGAAACAATGCATGCTCAATTTAACAACGAAATCGTTAATATTATTAAATACTAATACTCTATTTCTTTGCAGAAATATAAATTTTCCAAAAAAGCTTCACGAATTGTGTTTGCTTTGATTGCAGGCAAGGTTTCGGAAGCTGTTACAGTTCTTCATCGTTACCCATTTTTGCAATGATTTTTGCAGCAATTTTTGGTATAATAAGTGTCCTAACTGAATGCGAGTGAACGAGAACTACTGTTTAGTAGCGCATATCCCCAAAAAATCAAGCAGTAAAGCAAACATGTGCATCGCAAAGCATCAGCCGGGGGAGGAAATAACATTTGTTGCAACTTCGTGTAACATAATACTGAACTTCGCCTAACACAAAGCAGTACAAGAACTTCGACACAACAAAGCCGAATGTTCTTTGAATTGTTGTTTATTATTTTTATTTATTTTTTATTTATTAATTACAATACAAAGTAAATTTTATATTCTAATTTTGGGTCCAAGGATAAAACCAAGACTATTTGGCTTAATTTTTGCAGCGACAGACCAAAGCCTCTGGTGGGAATCGAACCCACAACCCCCACGCTGATAGGCAAGCACGCTACCAACTCGCCTACCGGGGCGCTTAATTGTTGTTTATTTCGCACATTTTTCAGCCTCTCTCTCTCGAAAAAATCAACCTTATATAATGTTAACTCAACTATTTTTCATATAAATTTGACCTTATATAACGTTATTTTGACTTTGTAATCAAATATTTACCATGAAAAAATTAACCAGACACATGGTTAAAAAAATCGTTGTACTTTTGGCTCGGTGTAGCTCATGAAAACAATTATTAGTTACTACAGCCAATATTCGTATTTTATTAAAACAATTATTAGTTGCTGCAACCAACTAATAGTTGCGTAGTTTGATAAAAAAAAAAAAATTGTAGTTGCTGCAACCATTAATCGTAGTTTATTTAAACAATTATTAGTTGCTGCAACTAATATTTGTTGTAAAATAAAATAATTATTAGTTGCTGCAACAATTAGTCGCAGTTCATTAAAATAATTTTTGCTTGCTGAAACGTACGATTTTTTAGATCGTATGATTTTTTTACAAAAAAAAATATATATATTTTTTGCTATTTACCGAAGGCTGGACGGACACAGCATGTCCTCTGTCAGCAAGTTATACATCTCCGCCATTTTTTTTTTTTTATTGAAATATTTTTATAGAAATATTATGTGTATACGTAAAATAAACAATAAATATAGCTGAGTCAAGAAAAACTTTTAGTTGTATGCCAATTTTGTGGGAGCGTCAGGAAAGGATGTCTCATGCGATTACTCGATTGCCAACATCACCGGCACTGGGGGTCAACACCACCCATCTTGTCAAAAGCGCCTGGGGCACCTCTGTAATCAGAACGACCATTGACGGGTTTTCAAGTAAGTAATTTTTCCATTCAGAACGGAATGGAACCGAGGGCACATTCTTTCTGATTTTGACGTGAAAGTATACACTGATGGCTCCAAAATGGATTGCGGAGTTGGCTCGGGCATATTCTCTAGGGCATATCGAATATCGAACTAAGCAGCATCATTAAATTCCTCAATCTGACGAACTGGATATGAGTTAACACGACAACAGGAGGTTTCAGAGTGGTGTGGTTAAAAAAAAAAAACAATTCAAAACGGTGTCACTAGACGCTACTTGACGCTCCTGAGTCTCTGGAGCGGCCACGTAAACCAACCAACCAATTCTAAACTAAGTTTGCCTCAATTCCAGGCTAGTTAACAAAAAGGTTTGTGGTCGTTTTCATTTCCTTAATGTGAGTGAACAAATTCTGTAGTTGGATCCATGTTCAATAGGGTGGAGTGAAAACATGCTTTTTTTAATTTGAAAAAGTTAACCTCGGAAAGAGATGTAGTCTGGGGTCCTAATGAGGGGAAAAATAAAGAAAACAATTTTAAAAAATTTTTAGGGGTCGCGCCACTCCCTCGAAATTTGGAAATTATCGCTATTTTGGCGTTGATTTTAGAAAAAATCCTAAAAATTAACGACTTAACTTATTCGAAATTTAAAAGTTTGAGCTTGTTCAGTGCCCAAACAAAAGTATTTGAGGCAAATATGAGGATAATCGACTAATATTTGTAGCTTTGGTGGCGATTTCATTGTTCAGTCAATTTTCTGAAGAAGGGACGATTTGACTTATTTTACTTTTTGAAATTTTTGAACAATGAGAAAATTTTTTTTAAATTTTTTCATGCCCTTATTTCATTGTTTACGCTATTGCAAACATTTATTGACATAAAACTTTTTAGGATTTTTCTAAAATCAACGCCAAAATAGCGATAATTTCCAAATTTCGAGGGAGTGTTGTTTTGTTGTCCAATTCCAGCTAATTTCTTTTCGATTTAAAAGTTAATGCTCTTTTATAAATTAGTATTCAAAACCTTGCTGTTAAATTGTTATCCCGAATTGCATCAGAATAAAATAAATCGAATATAATTTAATTAAACATTAAGAATTTTACTATTTGCTTGTAATATTTCAATTATTTCTTTTATCATTTTTTTTTTCACACATTAATTTACTCAAATTAAGTACACAAACTTATGACCTCACTTGCCTCACTAAACGGTTTTTTTTTACAGAAAATTATATAATTTGTACGCTATAGATTTTGGAGTTTCTTTGCATCCGCAACTACTTAATTTCAGTAGAATAATCCATAATTACCTTGGTGAAAAATAATGCAGTGACGCCGATATGTAAGAATTAATAATCCTTTTGAAAGTCGTCAGCAACGACTGAATCCACAATAATGACAAGACTTTTTCGTTCAAAATTTTTCCATAAAATTCGTTTGAAAACGAGAAACAATATTTTTTTTTCTCTCTTGTTTTCTATTTTTTGTTTTTTCTTCTTTTTGTATTTCTATTATGGAGAATTCACACTTTTATTCAATTATTTCACACACAATTTATTGTTGTTGTTGTTGTTGATGATGATGATGATATTGGCATTAATATTTAATATTCATATTACATAAAATAGAATTTAAATAAAACACATTGAAAAATAGCCACCAAAATCACTGGGATTTATTTTTTCGATTCTTCGGACTCGTCAACAACTAGAGCAAATAAATTGCTTAGAATGCCAATGATGATTTCAAAAAAAAAAAAATAACCGCATCCAAGTAGACAGTTTTTATTTGTCTTAGATAACGTAAAACAGTTTAAATAATTTTTCTTTATTACTTTTTTTTTTTTAAATTTAAATTAACGTTTATTTTGTGCGGAGGGGTTTATTGTTTATCGTTTCTTTTTCAATTTAAAGCTCTCGTTTTGGTTGTGGTTTAAATTGAAAGTGGCTCAGTGTGCAACGATCGTTTAGAACCTTCCTGTTGGGCTGTCGAAAGCAGACTCAATGCTTGTGGATCGTGCAAAAACCTGGTTAAGACAGTTGAAAAGCGCGTTTTTTTGTTTCTTGTTGAGTCGCAACGACGACGTTAACGTTAAAAGCTGAATGGTAACCATCGTAGCTGCTGCTCTTAGCTAAGCTTTGCTTTAGCTTTGTCCGTAGTCGTAGTCGTCGTCGTCGTCGTCATCGCTTCACGTACTCGTACAAACACACGTTGTGTGGATGGCGACCAACGATCGCCGTATACCAACCACACTGACTTTACGGTTTAGCACACATACACACACACACACTGACGCAAAGCGCCAACTAGCCAGCCAAGCGATCACAGCAAAGGCGATACTAACAAAATGTGTGTTTACTTAAGAAACCAACCGAGGTTGGTTTATTGATTCGGTTAAGAGACAACACGAATTTATGGTTATGTTAGCAAGAACACATTAAAGAATAAATAATCGTTGAGCAGCAGTAGAAAAAAATATTAACGAATTTAACTAAGTAATGAACTCAAATTAAGTAAAAATTCTAGTCGACTCCTATCATCTTAATTAGAGTTGGGATATAAAAAAAAATAGAAATAAATCTCGAACTCGAACAACAGCAACAAAAACTGTATGAAGAATAAAGACACATAAAAAAATATTTAAAAATAAAAATTACAAAAAAAAGTTTGTTTAAATTAGTTTTGTTCTAGTTGAGGTCATAATAGAAAACGATGTTGTTGTTTTTCATGTATTTTCATTTATTATTTATTTTTTCCCAATATTTCGTATGTCTTCACTTTTAGCACTACTGTTTCCGCTTTATGAAATTAACTCAAATTAAGCAGTATGTTATTTATCATTTATATGACAACCATTTTCAATTTGAGTTCATATTTTTCTAAATTGGTAACAGTAACAACATCACTCAGGTAAGTCAAGAGTTAATAGACAAAAGCATGACTAAAATTAAGTTAAAAATTAACTTAAATTAAGTAAATCTGCACTTAATGTTTGAATACCAAAAATTCAATACCAAAAAAAAAACTTGACTAAATTTAAGTAAAAAATTAACTGAAATTAAGTAAATATTTTTACGTGGTGATTTTTTTTTTTTAAATTAACTTAAATTAAGTAAATATCTGCACTTAATTTTTGAATACCAAAATTTCAATACCGAAGAAAAACTTGACTAAATTTAAGTAAAAAATTAACTCAAATTAACTTAATATCTTTACGTTATGTGGTGTTTTTTTTTTTAAATTAACTTATGTGGTGATTTTTTTTTTAAATTAACTTAAATTAAATAAATATCTGCACTTAATTTTTTAATACCGAAAAAAAAACTTGACTAAATTTAAGTAAAAAACTAACTCTAATTAAGTAAATATTTTCACGTTATGTGGTGATTTTTTTTCTTAAATTAACTTAAATTAAGTAAATATCTGCACTTAATTGTTGAATACCAAAATTTCAATACCGAAAAAAACATGTCTAAATTTAAGTAAGAAATTAACTCAAATTAAGTAAATATCTTTACGTTATGTGGTGATTTTTTTTTTAAATTAACTTAAATTACGTAAATATCTGCACTTAATTTTTGAATACCAAAAAAACTTTACTAAATTTACGTAAAAAATTAAATTAATATCTTTACGTTATGTGGTGATTTTTTTTTTAAATTAACTTAAATTAAGTAAATTTCTGCACTTAATTGTTGAATACCAAAATTTCAATACCGAAAAAAAACATGTCTAAATTTAAGTAAAAAATTAACTCAAATTAAGTAAATATCTTTAAATTAAGTAAATATCTTTACGTTATGTGGTGATTTTTTTTAATTAACTTAAATTAAGTAAATTAAGTCAAAAATTAACTTAAATTAAGTAAATATCTGCACTTAATTTTTGAATACCAAAATTTCAATACCAAAAAAAACTTGACTAAATTTAAGTAAAAAATTAACTCAAATTAAGTAAATATCTTTAAATTAAGTAAATATCTTTACGTTATGTGGTGATTTTTTTTTAAATTAACTTAAATTAAGTAAAATTAAGTCAAAATTTAACTTAAATTAAGTAAATATCTGTACTTAATTTTTGAATAACAAAATTTCAATACCAAAAAAAAACTTGACTAAATTTAAGTAAAAAATTAACTCAAATTAAGTAAATATCTTTACGTGTTTTTCTTCTAAAATGAGGACTCTATCAAGTACCAAACTTTACTAAATGTAACTAAAAAATTAACTCAAATTAAGTAAACTACGGAACCCGTCAATTCCCAAAAAAAAATGACGAAAATTAAGTAAAGATTTTTTTTTACATCTAAGACAGACACTAAAACTATATCGACTCAATAACTAGCACAAAATTCAGATAAATAAAAATATAGTACACTCAAAGAAAGGTCAATACATTTAAGTAAAAAAAATTAACTCAAACTAAGCAAAAGTAGGATGCATGCATATGATAACCCTAATCTTTGTGTTCAACATGAGGTCGAATATTTCTTGTAGTCTGAAGCAAACTGTCTGGTAAATCCAACAGTTTACTGAAAATAACTTTACTAAATTTAAGTAAATAGTATAAACTTGAATTAAGTAAACCTTTATTAATCATTTATTTCTGGTTTAATCAGACATGCAAAGAAGCTGTCAGATCCAGAGAGAAAGCGTTCAGTAATTGGCGTTTAAATAAAAACGCCACTACTGAGCTGCAAGATCCAATTGTGCCAGAGTGCTTAGGCGCGAAAAATGTTCTTCGCTCTCGAAGGTTATGGAGAACATGGTTAACCACCATCTGGTTCAGTATCTAGAGTCTAACGGCCTCCTGAATGATCGACAGTATGGCTTCCGTACAAATCGATCTACTGGAGACCTGATGGCGTTCCTTTCGCAACGATGGAGTCGATCCATTCACCGCCTTGGTGAAAGTAAGGTCGTGGCTCTGGATATTTCCAAGGCGTTCGATAGGGTCTGGCACGGAGCACTCATATCAAAACTTATTGCATTTGCAGTCGGTAATATCTTCTCTCGATTCATATTGAGTTTCCTCAGCGATGGCTCTATACGAGTTGTTATAGATGGGGTCTCATCCAACGAGCATAGGATGACCGCAGGAGTGACACAAGGCTCTGTCCTCTCTCCCTCTCTATTTCTTATTTTCATTGACGACCTGTTGGGTCAGACTGTGAGCCCAATCTACTCCTTTGCGGATGACAGCAACCTCTGTCATTCCTACTCATTTGATCATCGGCCAGATCCTCTGGAGGTCGAGGACAAAAGGCGAACAATGAAAGACACACTCGACCGCGATTTGGAGACGATTTGTGAGTGGGGCCAATTGAACAGAGTAGATTTTAATGCACAAAAGACCCAGAGCTGTTTGTAGTCACACAAACGTTCCATTGATCCAGCAGCGTCGTCAATTTCTATGGGTGGGTGGGGATATTGACGTATCAGATACTCTTGATGTTCTGGGCATGAAGATTCAGGGTGATGCTCGTTGGACTAGCCATATATTCGAAGTGTCGAAAGAAGCATTCAAGTGTGAAGGCTTTTTAAAGCGGTGCAAGAAATACTTCACTCCATATTCCGGCCTAAAATGGAATATAACTCCCATATGTGGGCAGGAGCTCCAAAGATATCATTGCAGCTTTTGGACCGTGTACAGAGGAGAGCGGTGGTGTTGATAGGGGATGGTAGGGTAGTCAACTCTATTTGTCTCCCTACATCATCGCCGGAACGTGGGTTCTATAGATATTTTAACGGTGTCTGTTCGTCAGATTCCTAACAGAATCTGAAACACTTGGAAGATATATCTAGCATGTCCTGTTCGGTTGTTATGCACCCTTCATACCAACCTCGTAATAAACACAGCTAAAATTAAAAAAAAAAATTCACCATACCACAATATACACCAAATAGTTAATAATGATCAATTCACTGCAATCATAGACCGAACTGAGGCAATGATCATTGCATTCAGTGAGCTGAGGTGGTCATGAAGTTTCACATTCACAATAATGACATTATCGCCGATTTGTGGTCGGTGGGACGATGGAAGTGCTTCTTTCACACACACGACACTTTGTCTGTCCATTTTATGCTGTGAGTCTACACGTACCTTCCGTCTCAGACGTACAACACGTACACGTAGCCCGCCAGCGCGCAATGCTTACAGGTGAGTGAGTACTCACAGGTAAACCGAAAACAAAACAACGAAAAAGAAACAAAAATTGAATTTTATGAATTGAATTGTATTGTATTGAATTGGATGTGATATTACAAACATTATTTGACTCTTGTTGTGGTTGCTGCTGTTGTTGTTGTTGCAGTTGGTGGTAATGTGTGCTGTATGTACTATTTACCTGCCTACTTACACACATGTTTACATACACACGCTTGTGAATGCCTAAAGCCATTGTCGTCAGTCTTACTTGTTGTCGTTTTTTTGGTTTTTGGTTTTTTTTTAGTTTGGTTTTCTGTTGCCAGTTGACATCCAAAAAATAATGCCAAATATCCGACCAGTGCGCTTTTTGGGGATTTTTTCAAGTACTACAACACAAACAAACACATGCCAAAACTGAAGAGTTTGCTGCACTGTGGTACATATTCTGAGAATCAGTATTATTACTTTCAGTTTCAAAACAACATTCTCCGAACGATCTCTTCTAGAGCTCTTTTGTTTTGTTTACCGAAGCTCTTCGTTATTAATCCACAAGAAAATTAAAAAATGATTTTTTGTTTTTTTTTTCGTTTTTGTAGACGTTTCGCCATTTCCTTATGAATTATGACTTAGTTCAGAAAATGTCAAACCGAATGGGATAAGCAATTCCAATTTGTTAATTAAAATCATACGTCGCACGGTGGTTTTAATAATTTTTACGCGTTGTCTGATAGTTAAGCGATCCATTTTCGTCAATCTCATGAAACTTCCAACTGAAAAGATAAAAAAATTGGTTTAACAACTTAGTTTGACAGATGTCGAATTCCAGCCCCATACTTTTGAAACCGCGAAATGGATTACCCTTTATAAATACAAATTTGGCGGATGTCTTTCTGAGAACCGAGGTTTTCAACTTTGGGCCCTTCTGGTTCATCTGCCCTTAGATCCACTGGGTCGTTCTTCCACACTTATGTTCGAATACACTTCCATCAAAACGGACAAGCCAACAGCAAATGCTAGATTTAATTAAAAAAAAATCGAATTACCCCACTGTGCGATGTATGATTCCAATCATGTAAATACAGTCAAACTTCCATAACTCAAACTACCGTTATCCCGTATAGAAGTTCGACTTACGGATACCTTGAATTATAGAATTACTTATAAAATTGTTACAGGGAATTTGTCTACCTAAAATTCGACTTATGGATGTTCCACTGTATGTGTTTTAAACCAGGACGTATTGCCGATTCTTAACATCCCGACCGGGATTCCCGGGAATAAAATACTACCAAAAAAATAAAACTATCTACGATTTGAGGCAATTTTGTGTGGGTTTTATAATTTTAGGAAATTATACGATTTTTTACTTTCTGAAATCTTTCTGAACTAGTTGATCTTATTACCTTTAAATTGTACAGGATTTTTCAATATTTATTGTCTAGAGTTTTTAATTAAATTCATAATATGTTTTAAATAAAAAAAAAAATGAAATTTTTAATTTTTTTTTTTTTGGAAAAATATTTTTTTTTGGGACAAGCGCCCCGGTAGGCCAGTTGGTAGCGTGCTTGCCTATCAGCGTGGGTTCGATTCCTACCAGAGGCTTTGGTCTGTGGCTGAAAAAATCTAAACATATGGTCTGTGTCACCCGGTTTACCCATGGACCCAAAAATTTGAATATAAATTTACTTCGTATTGTAATTAATAATAAATAAATAAAAAAAAAAAAAAATTTTGGACGGCCGTGGTGCGGTATGTTGTGTGGGCGACTACCACATAGCAGAACCGAGAGTTGAAACCTGCTGGCACCATTAACGCCCTTTGGGTTAAATTCAGACTTGTACTGCAGAATTGTGGTTGGAAAATGAGGCAACCCTGAATGGCTTCGACCGCCTTTTCCATTTCGAAATTGCTACCAGTCAGTTAAATTCTAGTTGCGGGGAATTTCAATGTCCAATGTTCTCATCTCCGGAAAGCCAAGACGCTGAACTTTTCGCCGCTCAACTAGTGAATTGACCCACTCGCATTCTGCGTTCTGAAGGGTACCTGTACAAAAGTACAGGGTTTTCCAACCAAAGATTTTATTTTGGTATTCAAAGAAAAATGAAATTTTTTGAGATTAATAACACTACTCAACAAAATGAAAAAAATTTCATGTACTCCGGATGCGATAATTTTTTCTGTGTAGATAACCTTGACATGAGCTCGAAAAACGCAATAAAAAATTTTTTTTTCGTTTGGTTTTTGTTTTATATTTTTTTTTTAAATTTTAAAAAAAATTTTTTGGTTAATTTGTTTCGTCTCGGGAACCACTAGCCCGATTTAATTGAATTAATTGAAAAATGTCAAATCTTATTAAAGTCACATAACCTATGAGCAAAATGAGACAAAGATCATGAAAATCGATGCACGCGTTTCGCTTTTATTCGCAATTGAGTAAAGGTATGAATTTCAAAAATTTGCTCGACATATACACAACTTTGTCTATGGTAAGGTTTTTTCTTTTTTATTACAAAAAAAATTAAAATTTGTTGGGTGACAAAAATATATGACTTTTTTTGATTTTTGAAATTCATACCTTTACTCAATTGCGAATAAAAGCGAAACGCGTGCATCGATTTTCATGATCTTTGTCTCATTTTGCTCATAGGTTATGTGACTTTACGTAAAAGTAATAAGATTTGACATTTTTTTTCATTTTGGATTTTTTATGGATTTTTTAAAAAAAAAAAATTTAAATCTTTAGGCAAAAAATAAGTTTTTTCCTTTATATATTCATTTTTAACTTGGAAACTGTTGCTTGTATAGGAAAACAATATATGAACAGATTAAGGGAATTGTAATTTTAAATTTTTTAAAATTTAATTCAATTAAATCGGGCTAGTGGTTCCCGAGTTATGCCGGATGAAACAAATTAACCAAAAAATTTTTTTTAAAATTTAAAAAAAAAAAAATAAAAAAAACCAAACGTTTTTCGAGCTCATGTCAAGGTTATCTACACAGAAAAAATTATCGCATCCGGAGTACATGAAATTTTTTTAATTTTGTTGAGTAGTGTAATCGGATGTTTATTTTATAATAAAGATGAAGGTATTCCGTTACTAATGAAAAACCACATCAGCCAAATGGCCATCACGACCTCGCTTACAGAACCATATCCTTTTCATGAAATCGTTCCATAACCAAATCGTTCCCTAAGCAAAGTGGCTGCCCTATGTCCACGATAGCCTCACGAATTCTATGGCTGAGGTCTTGAATCAACGCTGGGCTGTTGGCGTTGAACTTATCTTTCACAAGATCTCGGTGGCCAATTGTGATCGCCTCTTCGAGAGATAACACGGTCTGGAAACTTTTCCCATAAATGAGCAATGGTGACGTTGCTTGTGTGGCACGTAGCGCCGTCTTGTTGAAAGTAAACGTTGTCCAGTTGAATATTATCCAACTCCGACCATAAACAGTCAATTGTCATCTCTCGATAGCGCAATCCATTCACCGTAATTGTTGATCAAACCTCATTTTCGAAAAAGTAAGGTCCAGTGACCTCGGCGGACCATCAACCGCACCAAACAGTCACACGTTGTGGATGGAGAGGCTTCTCAACAATAACTCTTGGGTTTTTCGAGCCCCAGATGCGAAAATTTTGCTTGTTGACGTAGCCACCGAGGTAGAAATGGGTCTCTTCAGTCAAGATGATTTTCCCCAGAAGACTTTCATGAATTTGAAGGACCCAATCAGTAAAGACACGACGTTGTTGATGAGCGGCCGGCTTGAGTTCTTGTGTTAAATGAACTTTTTAAGCCTTAAGACTTAAGTCTTTATGCAAAATACGGTGTAATGAGGGTTGTGGAATGTCCAATTCCAAAGAACGACGAGGAATGGACAAACTTGGGTTTTCTTCAACACTTTGGGCTAAAGCAACTCTATTGTCTCCCTATTGTATGGCCGGCTATTCTATAGAGCTGTTAACGGGATCTGTCGTCTGGTCCCTGACGTTAGAGCCTTTAGCCGGAATATGCGGCTTTCCAGGGACTCTCATCCGTTCATTCGTTCGTATGCGGAATAGACTTCCAGCAAGTGTTTTCCATGCCAGAAGTGACATTTTCATTCAAGACAAATATCTTTCCCCCTTTCTTTCCCCGATACCCTAATCGCCAATTCCCTGTCTAGAATATTGAGCTTGAAATTCAGTTTCATGTCCCATAATACACCGAGATCCTTTTGGCACGGGTCTCTGTCCCAGTCTGTGTGTGGAAATTACAATTGTATTCAAATTTTAGGAAAATACTTTTTCCATTTCTTTTTATTTCCATTTCCAATTGCACATCTCCGGGGACAGTCAACTTTAAAAGTGTTCTCGCTGCTCCCCCCCCTCCAACTCACAATTTTCCGCTCCGCTACATTAAAGAGGCATGTGTGCATTTACAAATACACTCCATTTGGAATCACTGGTTTTCCCCGTAAATTGCATGCGCGAAAATATGGAACAGCAAAACTTTTCCATTCCATCAAAGCATAGAAAATAATGTCCGATGTTGGGAAACAATAAAAAAATATTCTATTTATTTATTTGTTCAAAATCAATTAACGCTCTTCATATGTGAAAACAATAACAAAAGTGAACTTTAGCGTTAGGTTGTTGTTTTATCATTTTGTCATTGTTGTTGCCGTTGCTGTTGTTTTGTTCAAATCTAATGCGTTATTTCATATTGTCAACAAAAACTTGAAAAGCTTTTAGGAATATTGGCAGTTCTATCAGGCCAACCGACCAATCAACCAACCAAAAAAAAAAAAATGGTTTAAACCAAAATGAAACTTTTGTTTTTCCACTGCAGTCGACGGACGAAGCGGAATAAATCCTTTCTAACACTTGACATCGACAAATTGCAAAACTGTTGTGGATGCACTCAATGGGGAGGCGGCGTGGGGCGTTATATTTATAAAGCGGCTAATAGAAATGTAACGCTAGTGGATATGAAATCAAATTAAGCTAATTAACACAGCAGAGGGTTAAACCTGTCTGTCTCATGTCTCTCAACAACCGGCCAAGACACAGCCAGCAGTGGCAGATGTCATATTCCATACAAATATGCAGATTGGACAATAGTGTTTTTTCAAACAATGTCTTCTAAACGAAAGTTAAGGGTAATTTTCATATTGGCCTGTTTTTGGAGAATTTTTTTTTTTAAATTTTTGGGAATTCTTCACTCATAGAGCCGTTGAAAATATCCAGCTTCTTGAGCAGTTATCCGTGTAAAGCAATTAAAAGATTTCGCTTTCGTCTCAATTGGTTTACAAACCCTTGAAAAACATAAATCATATTTTGTATTTAAAATTAATTTTGTTTAATTGACAACAATGTGTTCCGTGGATTCTTAAATTCCTTTGAAATCTCTAAAAAAAAAAATCTGTGTTTGATGGGAAATTCTTCTCAATTGGGTAATTAAACGAACTTGTTAAGAAACCCTTGAAAAACATAAATCATATTTTTTATTTAAAATTAATTTCGTTTAATTGACAACAATGTGATCCGTGTTTTCCTAAATTCGTTTAAAATCTCTAAAAAAATCTGTACTTGATGGGAAATTCTTCTCAGTTGGGTAATTAAACGAATTTGTTTAGAAACCCTTGAGAAAAAAAATTATATTTTTTATTTAAAATGAATTTTGTGTTCCGTGTCTTCTTAAATTCGTTTAAAATCTTTAAAAAAAATCTGTACTTGATGGGAAATTCGTCTCAATTGGTTCGTTTAGAAACCCTTGAAAAACATAAATCATATTTTTTATTTAAAATTAATTTCGTTTAAAGGACAACAATGTGTTCCGTGTCTTCTTAAATTCCTTTGAAATCTCTAAAAAAATCTGTGTTTGGTGGGAAATTCTTCTCAATTGGGTAATTAAACGAATTTGTTTAGAAACTCTTGAAAAACCAAAATCATATTTTTTATTTAAAAATAGTTTTGTTTAATTGACAACAATGTGTCCCGTATCATCTTAAATTCGTTTAAATGTATTAGGAATTCTCTGTTCGATGTGAAATTCATCACTTGGGACACTAATTTTGTTAGAAACCCTTGAAAAAACTAAAACATATTTTTTATTTAAAAATAACGTGTTCCGTGTTTTCGTTTAAATTGGAAATTATTTGAAACTAGTAAGTTGTAATGCGCCTATGGCGCCCGTTGAAATATGGAAAAAAAATTTTGTGGAAAAAAAAAATTTTGTTGAAAAAAAAATGTTGTTGAAAAAAAAAATTTTGTGAAAAAAAAATTTTTTCTTGAAGAAAAAAAAATTTCTTGAAAAAAAAAATTTTTGTGGAAAAAAAAAAATTTTGTTGAAAAAAAAATATTGTGGAAAAAAAAAATTTTGTTGAAAAAAAAAAAAATTGGAAAAAAAATTTTGTAAAATAAAAAATTTTTGAGAAAAAAAAAATATTGGTAAAAAAAATTTGGGGAAAATATAATTTCTGTACAAAAAAAATATTATTTTTTTTATTATTTATTATAGAATTATAGAATGCCTATTTAAATTCCTACGTACTGCGTGACAGAGTGAGTGAATCAGTGTATCAGTGAATCAGTGAATCAGTGTCGAGGGTAAATATATATTAAAAGATGTATGAATATGACAGAAATTCAAAATCAACTTCATTTCGTAGAAAAAAAAAATTCGTGGATTAATTGAACGAAATGCATAATAAGCCACGTTTTATTGGTGCAAAATTCAGAAATTAAGGCAACTGAAAATTTGAGGCAATTAACCGGGAGATTATGTATATAGACTGTTCTTTTAATTACCCCACTTTTACAGTGGTTTAAATTTGCCCTCACTTATAACAAAATAACTTTTTGCCATAAAGGCAACTGAAAATGAGAGGCAATTAACCGGGAGATACTGTATATGGACTGTTCTTTTAATTACCCCACTTTTACTGTATTTTAAATTCTCTCTGTGCTCTAGCAATGAAAACAACTCCTGAAACAATTTTGAAACTACTTTTGCTTCATTTTGTAATTCGTTACAGTTTTTATTTCAGCACTTACGAAAAAATCAATTGGGCCTGTTACAGCTGTCAATATACACGTCTGTCTGTATGTCTGTCTGTCTGCCCGCCAGACCATTCCTCCTTATTTATAATGCTTTGTTTGTCGTCCACAATGATTGCCTCTTGATATTTTCATTACTGTCATTTTGTCATATCACAAAAATTTGCTTAAATTTCCAAGTCAACTGTTTTTGTTACGTTTATTTAATTTCATGTTATTCCGTTGTTTCTTTAGTTTCTAATTGTAATCGGCTTTTGCCTTTGTTTGTTTATTTTCGTTATCGATTTATTCGAATAAATAACAAATGAAACTAAAGCAACAAAAAAACAGTTAATCTTTCAATATCAATCCATCACGTACTGGGGCAGACATTTGTATAAGCTCTTGAAATGTATTGAATATTGGTACTCGAAAATGACGTTACTATTCAACGGCATTTTCGAGTACTCAAAGTACGAACGGGCAGAGAAGGCCAAATGTCATCTAAGTTTTGTCGGAATGACATAACTGATACTGATTGGACATTTCGGTCGATGGCGGATGTGTTAACCCTATGCTTGTCTGTGGGATAGTGTAGGGTAAAAGACTTTTCGCCGGGAACAGAGAGAGCTTTTCATATGTCCGTCCTCCGTTCATGTACAATTTTCATAGGCTTAATAGGAAAATTCAGAATTTTTTGGAACTTTTGGGATATCTTTCTATCGTATGACACTGTTAGACTTTTTTCTTCCCGGAGTACCGATGTTATGCGAAAAATCCATTACTAATTCAGGCCTTACGAAGAACATGGAGCAAACCATACCGGTGTTGGTGTAAAAAAAAAACATTTCTGCCTCAACATTTTTTATCCGCAAAAATGAATTTTTGTTCGTTTGTATTAAACTTTTAACAGTCAACATGCGTTTGAACCGCCCTATACTGTTCAAAGCCCTCTCCAAACAGCCAAGGATTTTTTCTGGAGAAGTTTCAGGTGACTTCGATATTACACTCCTACCGTGTTACACACATTCTGTCCTATGAACCAAATTTACTTTTTCGGAAAGGGGATACAAAATAAAATATCGGCGATTTTCATGTACACGTCAGAATTTTTTTTTTTTAAGTTTGTATAAAGTATAAAGCTCGTATTGGCCTGTGTGAAAGCCTTTGGACCGATTTTTCCAATCGAGCTGATTTTTTGCAGGCAGACTCGTGGAAATGTCTGTATCACGTCAAATTTTTTAAAAAAATAGATTTTTATCAATTCTCAGATTCTGACATGTACATGAAAATCGCCGATACACGTGTATTTTTATTTTTTCCCCTCTTTCCGAATATGTGCATTTGGTTCATAGGACAGAAAAAAAATCTATTTTTTGTAACACGGTGTTTTTTTTTTTTTTTGCAGGTTCCAAGGAAACGTTTTTTTTTCTAAAAGGTGGCGCAAAAGTAAGCTTCCGTTTTTTTTTGGCTGTAATTAAAAAAAAAATGAAAAACTTTGATTCTTCTTGTGGATTATTTTTATTTGGTCTTTTAATTTTTTTTTACATCAAGTCGAGAATATGATGTCATGTAAATGACCGCCGCCAGAGTTGCCACTGACATTAGGGGCCAATCGCAAAATTTATAGCATTTTCTGATAGGATGATTACTTTTGCGCCACCCTATACTTCTTAAAAACTTTCTTAAAACACAATAATACTAAAAACTCAATTTGCACTGACTCCAGTTAGGCCGTTATGGTTTGTGGCCACTGATCTGTTCCACAGAGTAGAATAATTAATAATCTAATTATACCAAGTAGTGGGGCTAACTAAAACATAACAAACTAAATTGAATAATAAAGTGAATTATTTAATTCAGAATATTCCGAGTATTTCGAGTACTTGGAATACTCGAATATTTGCAATGCCTAGAATACCAGTGTGAATACTGGCAAATACCTGGAATACTTTCAGGTTTATTAATACACTTATCCTTGAACTTTTCTCTTTTTTTTGCCAGATAAATAACTAAATTGAATAATAAAGTGAATCATTTAATTCAGAATATTCCGAGTATTTGGAGTACTTGGAATACTCGAATATTTACAATCCCTGGAATACCTGTGTGAATACTGGCAAATATCGGGAATACTTTCAGGTTTATTAATACACTTATCCTTGAACTTTTCCTTTAATTTTTGCCAGATAAATAACTAAATCGAATAATAAAGTTAATCATTTAATTCCGAGTATTTCGAGTACTTGGAATACTCGAATATTTGCAATGCCTAGAATACCAGTGTGAATACTGGCAAATATCTGAAATACTTTCAGGTTTATTAATACACTTATCCTTTAATTTTTGCCAGATAAATAACTAAATTGAATAATAAACTTAATCATTTAATTCTGAATATTCCGAGTATTTTGAGTACTTGGAATACTCGAATATTTACAATCCCTAGAATACCAGTGTGAATACTGGCAAATATCGGGAATACTTTCAGGCTTAATAATACACTTATCCTTGAACTTTTCCTTTAATTTTTGCCAGATAAATAACTAAATTGAATAACAAAGTGAATCATTTAATTCAGAATATTCCGAGTATTCGAATATTTACAATTTCTAGAATACCTATGTGAATACTGGCAAATACCTGGAACACTTTCAGGTTTATTAATACACTTATCCTTAAACTTTTCCTTCAATTATTGCCAGATAAATAACTAAATTGAATAACAAAGTGAATCATTTAATTCAGAATATTCCGAGTATTTCGAGTACTTGGAATACTCGAATATTTACAATCCCCAGAATACCAGTGTGAATACTGGCCTGGAATACTTTCAGGTTTATTAATACACTTATCCTTGAACTTTTCCTTTTTTTTTGCATTTGAATAAATCAACAAGAAAATATCATTTGATTTATTGTTTTACTATCTCCGGGCAACGTTGCCAACACACACACACACACACCACAAAACAACAACCACAACAAATATGACAATAACCGTCATCAACGAAATGGATTTTCGAATTTTTGTATGTCAACGCTGTGTCAATATAGAATTTTTAATTTGCTATTCATGCGGCAATTCCCCCAAAATCGAAATTCTGTTTAGATAATTTTGAATTTGGTTCAAGTTGAACGACGACGACGACAAATACACCAAAAAAAAAAAAATTGAAAAAAGTGCCAAGACTTTCTTCAACAAAAACAAAAATATATTTTTAATTAATTAAAAATGTTTTTATATGGAAGTTTTACATATATATTTCGAAACAAAATACAATACATACGTACATACGTACATTCATAGCTGCATTGTCATGAGAGGAATTTCAATTGAGCACCGGATCAAACGTACAACGATGAGTTTGTCAATATGGACAGGGTACCGCCAGTTTGGTGTGATCGAATGGGCTGACTGTGTTCAATTTAAACGGACCATTTGTTTTGGCGAAAATATTTTTATTAGGTTAGTGTTATATAAAATAACAACAACAAAAACTATAACTAAAATATATTAAAATTTTTATCATGCGGCGAAAATTGAAATTCTCGCGCCTTTTTCTTGGTTTTATAGAACACAGACAATGTCGGCAAAAATTCTATCATTTGAATATCTTCACAAACTTTCGGTGGTTATGTTTAAAAACAAATCACAGGAATAGTTGGCCCAGCCGTATGTACTAGCAACTATCGTTTTCTATGTCATTTGTGTTGTTCGCTTTGATATCTATTTCGATGAAGATTTATTGATAAATGAAAGACCAGAAAATGCAAGGGCGAAAAAGGTGATGGTCGGCCATGGTGTGATAGGTAGTGTGTGGGACTGTCACACAGCCAACCCACATTCGTATACAAATTATACCACGCACAACTCACTGATTTTGGAGAAGTTCACCGCAACTTCCATGAGTTCAAGTTCATGAACTACAGTGTTCTCCAACAAGAGGTGTTATTTTGGTATTCAAAGAAAAATTCCATTTTTTGAGATAAATGTTTGGATGTTTATTCCATAACTAGTAAGTTGTAATGCGCCTATGGCGCCCGTTGAAATATGGAAAAAAAAATTTTGTTGAAAAAAAAAATGTTTGTGGAAAAAACAATTTGTTGAAAAAAAAAAATTTTGTTGAAAAAAAAAATTTTTCTTAAAAAAAAAAAAAATTTGTTCAAAAAAAAAATTTTGTGAAAAAAAAAAAATGTTGTTGAAAAAAAAAAATTTGGAAAAAAAAATTTGGGGAAAACACAATTTCTGTACAAAAAAAAAATATTATTTTTTTTATTATTATTATTTATAGAATAGAATTATAGAATGCCTATTTAAATTTCTACGTACTGCGTGACAGAGTCAGTGAATCAGTGTATCAGTGAATCAGTGTCGAGGGTAAATATATGTATATTAGGTAGGGTCAATTTTTTTCTCGACAAAGCGGTTGTCAAAATCGTAATCTACGACGAATTCTAAGAAAATTTTCCAAAGAAACCATGTGTCTAAAATCAAAATCGAGCTTCCGATTTTTAACGACAAAGTTTTCGTTGTGATCTTTAAAAAAAATTTAAATATTTATGAAATTTTTGTATTAAAAATATATTTGCCACAAAATTTGCGTGAAATTGTAAATAATGTTGTTCAAAATAACGGATATTTTGCCCACTCAGAAAATGTGCTTCTAACAATGATTTTTGACAACAGAAAGGAAGTGCGCGGAATGGCTTTAAAAAAAATTTTACATTATCGTGAAAATCTTTACGACCCAACAAAATTAAGAGTTTACAAAAAGCCCAATATAAATTTTAACTGCACTAAATACTTCGACATGATAAACTTAGATAACGATGGCATTTTATCGGAGCCCCCATTCACTGCAAGCATACCCTATGAACACTTGCTCAATTACATAGAATTTGACGATCCACCGCTTCCGGATCCACACATTCAAGGAACCGAGCGGTTTGTGCAACTACTGACTAAAGTCTCACGTCGAACTATTGAAAAAAATCGCGATGGTGTTATGGCAGTCACAGTTAAAAGTCGAAACGTAACACCTAGGATTGATAGCAAGAAAGACCTTAAAAATAAGTAATGTTGAAATAAAAAGTGTGATATTTTCAAAACATCGCAAAATTGTTTATTTTAATTTTAATGAGGCGAGAGGTAACATAACTTAAAATACAAAGCCTTCCAACCCGTTGTCGAACTTGACCTTACCTTCTCAGCAAGACATCTTTCTGTAAAATGTCAGCTCTCTAGCATTATTATTGTGGACTATAGCGTGTTTTCCACAGACGGAAAAACGTACGAAAACTTTGTCGTTAAAAATCGGAAGCTCGATTTTGATTTTAGACTCATGGTTTCTTTGGAAATTTTTCTTAGAATTCGTCGTAGATTACGATTTTGATAACCGCTTGGTGACTTTTTTTCGATCCATACAAATTGACCCCCCCTAATGTATATACTAGTAAGTTGTAATGCGCCTATGGCGCCCGTTAATTTGCTTGAGAAAGTATTTGTTACTTAATTTTAAAAATTTTGTAAAAAATATTTTGAGAAAATTGGAAAAAAAATATTTGTGGAAAAAAAAATTTTGTTGAAAAAAAAGTTATGTTGAAAAAAAAATTTTGTTGGAAAAAAAATGTTTGTGGAAAAAAAAAATTTTTGCTGAAAAAAAAAAAATTTGTGGAAAAAAAAATTTCTGTTGAAAAAAAAATTTTGTTGAAAAAAAAAATTTTGTTGAAAAAAAAAATTTTGTGGAAAAAAAAAATTTTGTCAAAAAAAAAATTTTGTGGAAAAAAAAAATTTTGTTGAAAAAAAAAATATTGTGGAATAAAAAAATTTTGTTGAAAAAAAAAATTTGTAAAAAAAAAATTTTGTAAAAAAAAAAATTTGTAAAAAAAAAATTTGGAAAAAAAAATTGGGGAAAACACAATTTCTGTACAAAAAAAAAATATTATTTTTTTTATTATTATTATTTATAGAATTATAGAATGCCTATTTAAATTCCTACGTACTGCGTGACAGAGTCAGTGAATCAGTGTCGAGGGTAAATATATATTAAGAAGAAGAAGATGAAGAGGGAGGTATGCCGTTAATAATGAAAAACACCGTCAGCCAAATGGCCATCACGATCACGCTTACAGGACCATATCCCTTTCATGAAATCATTCCGAATCGTTTTCATGCATTTCAAGGACCCCATCAGCAAAGACACGACGTTGTTGATGATCCGCCGGCCGGCTTGAGTTCTTGTGTTAAATGAACTTTTTAAGCCTTAAGACCCAAGTCTTTATGCAAAATACAGAGTAATGACGTCTGTGGAATGTCCCAAATTCCAAAGAACGACGAGGAATGGACAAAGCTGGCTTCTCTTCACTTCTCAGTTGTTCTTGAGCGACGTTTACTAGTTTTCTTCTTCACATCACTAACTTATCCCAACAGCTCGAATTTGTCCACCAATTTCTGTATTGCGGTCCGACAAGGGCCTTCAAGACGACCTAAAAAAATGCTTTAGTTTTGCGAACGGTGACTGCAAGATTTTCACCATTTTTGTAGTGAATTTTAATAATTGAAGCGTGTATCGTGTATAAAAATGTTTGTACAATTTGGTCTAACGAAAGTTTACCGGCTGACTGTAAGAACAAACGGTGATCCCCTGGAAATCCCCTTACTGCTACATGACATCACTGTGTTGCCTTTCGCCTGTACTTTAGTTTGTTTGCCTGTCCCACCGTCCGTCGGTTCCGTAATTCGCGCAAATTATCACCAAGCCGGATAAGTAGTATTCATTTATACAGTTCAGTGATCTTTGGACTGATCTCTGAAAAGATCCCATTTGCATTATCCCCGACTACTGCTAACTAAATAGTCCCACACCAACGGACAATCATTCGAAGATTGTGCACATGATGGTAAGTTTTAAATTAATTTTGGTTTTTTTCTCTCTAAAGAAATTGCTTATTCTCTTTCGAAAACAGTTGTATGTAAATGTCTAAAAATAAATTTCATATTTATTGTTCAAATTATTTAAACAAACATAACGTCTTTGGCGTTGACAACACAAATAGCAGCAACATTATGCATGCATGAGTGTATTAGACTGGGTCATGCTACACACTCAAGGTATTGCTCAAAATGTTGGTCCAAGGAACGCGAAAGAAGTTGTATGAACGAAAAAGCTGACGAATTCTTTCAACCCAGGACTGACCAACTGGTATAAGTCGAAAAGAAGAAGAAAAGAAAAGTCATTTCGAGTCCATTATAAACTATATAAGATAAAAATATAGATTTTTTTATACAAGTTGCGAAATACATTCGCTTTTATTCACAATTTGGTCAAGGGTCATTGTGGTACCTCCCGTTTTTCTTTCTATATAAATTATACATAACAAAAATGTGAATGGGAAGTACCGGAAAGGACCTTCACTAAATTCTGAATAAAAGCGAAAATTCTTTATGACCTACACGTGTCTGAAAAGTGTGTCTTTTTTGAATGTTTGCACACAAGTAAAGCGCGTGCTTGGAGCTTCCATCAAGTAAAGCTTATTTGTTTCTAAACAAAGGTTACTTGGTTGCAAATATAACTCATTTGTTATTGTTATTACGTATTTGGAGAGAATTTATTTAGAAAAAAAATTCGCAATAAACTTATTAAATTGAAAAAAGTCCAACATTTGAGTGCGAATATGTCTGTATTTGCAGCTATTGCGCATTTTTTAGTAATACTAGCCGAGAGAATAAGATATATATAAAGAGAGATTCGTAAATTGAAAAAATGAATGAAAAGTAAAAAACTATACATACATAAAGGGTGTTTTTTATTGGGGTATAGAACTTTAAGTTGGCATCACTTTTTTAACTGGCGGCCATTTTGTCAGCTGTCAAGTGATTAATATTTAGTTTGGTTTGCCATTTCATCATGAACAGGTTGACAAATGAACAACGCTTGCAAATCGTGCAAATTTATTTCGAAAGTAATGGTTCAGTTCGCGAAGTTCACCGCAAGCTCCGTCCATTTTATGCCATTACATCCACAAAAACTGACTGTTTGGTGTGCTCTATGGGCTGGTGGAGTCATTGGGCCATACTTCTTCCGAAATAATGCTGGAGAGTCAGTTACCGTTAATGGAGACCGGTATAGAGCCATGATAACCGACTATTTTGTTCCCGAATTGGATGGCATGAATGTGGATGAGTTGTGGTTCCAACAAGTGGTTGAAAATTGGACCTGTAGAATTGGCTTTATTCGAGCCAGCCGCGGCGGCCACATGCCCGAAATCATATTTAAACATTAATGGCATAAAATTATCCTTCCAATAAAGCCAAATTGATGGACATTAAAACGATTTTCTTGTGTTTTATTTCAATTCAATACCTCAATAAAAAACACCCTTTATAATCTACAAACAAGTTAATGTTGGGGTACGGACAAATATATACAGGGTTTTCCAACACGAGATGTTATTTTGGTATTCAAAGAAAAATGCAATTTGTTTAGATAAATGATCTGTCCTATGAACCAAATGCACATATTCGGAAAGAGGGGAAAAAACAATTTTTATCAATTCTCAGATTTTCCCCAATTTTTATTATTTTTGAAAAAAAAAATTTTTTTTTTCACGTTTCTTAGCATAACTTGAAGAGACTCCAAATTTTTAAAATACTTAAGCGTTACGAAAAAAAAATGCTTTTTGAACTGAAAACTTGAAAAAAACGAAACAATTTAAAAAAAAAATTGACGAAAATCTGAGAATTGATAAAAATCTATTTTTTAAAAAAATTTACGTGATACAGACATTTCCACGAGTCTGCCTGCCAAAAATCAGCTCGATTGGATCACTGAAAAAGGGTTAAAAATCGGTCGAAAGGCCACTACGAGCTTCATACTTCAAACTTAAAAAAAAAATTCTGAAATTCAACATTTCACGCACCAAGCTAATGCGAACTACGGACGAAGTCCTCACACTATTCGTTAATAAGATACAATTGTCATCCGCTTCGTTAACACTTCTCAGTTTGAGGCTGAAATCAGCTCGAAATGGACAATGCATTTGCTCGAGAAATCATCTTTTCTGACGAAGGGCAACTCAGACGAATAATCAACGATTTTGCCGGAAAAAATAATCTTGTCTGGCAAAGTGTGGTGGGGACTTTAGGGTGGCGCCTATGGTCAACAATTTTTTTGTGGCCGCACATTGAATACGTGGACTTGAGCATCACCATTCCGGAAATTTACCAACCCACGTTGATATACATATGAGTTTCTATCGTACCCCTACATCTCAGTGTGACTTATCATGCCGTTGCACTAATGCCCTATCCCCCCACCCCCCCCCCCCCCCAACACACACATCTGTGAGGGCAACAACTGCTCTCCAGCGGCCTAAAACCCCAAAAAAAAAAAACCAATATGGTAATAGTTTAACATGAACACCTTTTTTCCCAGCAAACTTTAAACTGTGACCAGTTGTCCATAATGTTAACGTAAACTAAACTTTATGACTTTTTCTTTGTTGTTGTTGTGTACCTTTCTTTCGGTCGAACACAAAGTAAATTTCACACAAACGCAACCGTAAAGAACAACAAACAACCGACTGAACACACTTGCAACGTTTGTTTGTTTGCTGGTAGTTTCTAATATTTGACTTTGGTTTGAGTTTTTCGTAACCAAAACCAAACAGAAGAAGAAGAAGAAAAAACCCAAGAACAACAACAACAGCAAGTTATTGACTGCCAACGACATACACAAATTCCCAGACCAAAAAAAAAAAAAGAAGAAGTGTGGGCGGACGGACAGCCGAACCGATTGAAGTAACAGCAGACACATGCACATAGTGGACACTTTGCTCACTAACTGGATTTCAAAACAAACTGGTTATGTTAAATAAAAGGTCAAGATGGATTCTAATGCCCCAAATAACCGCCATACGGTCCGAGAAGCAAATCAGGTGCAGCACAGGAATAAACAAGTTTAGGTATTTGCCTAAAACCTTCAAGTAGTGGCCGACTTCATGTTGGGTCTAACTAAAATACATCCCTTGCGTATGGAATGACAGAGTGACACACAAATGGCCTTTAGTCAAGTAGTGGAAGTCAGAGGGCGCAAATTTTCGAAAAACACAAAATCTGAATAACTTAAAAGACCCCAAAGCCATTCATATTAAAGGGCGGTACACATGCAGCTCGCTTTTCAAAAATTCCCCAAAGTATATTATTAGTTCATTTGAAATAGCAAACCATTCCCATTATTAATGGCACATGTGGCTGCTTCATGTTGTCAATACAAGTTTGCAAGACCTTGGTGACGGTTACTTGCGCTGTGTCACAAGTGGCATAAGGGCGTCAAATCGCAGCTCACAGCTGGCCAGTTGACGAGATGAAATAACAACACGATTAACTAACTTGGTGTTTCAAATATCGATTGAGGCGTGGGCGTGACATCCTGCTGAAACCAAAGATGTTCCAATTCCATATCTTCGGTGTCCGGTTTCAAAAAAAGCATAAACGTGCTTTCTCTCTATCTTTCTTTATCTCTCTCTCTTTCTTTCTATCTTTCAGTCTTTCTATCTATGTTTCCCTCTCTCTATCTACCTTTCTCTCTCTCTATCTACATTTCTCACTCTCTATCTACCTTTTTATGTCTCTCTCTCTATCTATCGTTATCTCTCTATATATGTCGTTCTATCTCCCTCTATATATCTCTCTATCTCTTTCTATCTACCTTTCTCTCTCTCGGTCTTTATTTCTCTCTACCATTCTCTATCTATATCTTTCTCTCTCTACATCGTTTTTTCTCTCTATCTTTATCTTTCTCTCTCTCTATCTCTATCGATATTTATCTCTCTATATATATATCTTTCTCTCTCTTTATCGTTCTTTCTCTCAATCTTTCTATCTCTCTGTCTTTCTCTCTATCGATATCTCTCTATCTTTCTTTCTCTTTCTATATATCTTTCTCTCTCTATCTTTCCCTCTCTCTATCCACATTTTTCTCTCTCTATCTATCTTTCTCACTCTCTATCTACCTATCGTTATCTCTCTTTATATATCTTTCTATCTCCCTCTATATATCCCTCTATATCTTTCTATCTACCTTTCTCTATCTCGGTCTTTCTTTCTCGCTATCGTTATTTCTATCTATCTTTCTCTATCTATATCTTTCTGTCTCTATATCGTTCTTTCTCTCTATCTTTATCTATCTATATCTTTCTTTCTCTCTATCTTTCTATATATCTTTCTCTCTCTATATATATTTCTCTATCTCTATATTTCATTCTCTTTCTCTATCTCTATCATTCTTTCTCTCCCTCTATATACACACATGGCCAAAATAATAAGTACATGTCTGTTCATATTTTCCGCGTGCTTTAATTTCTTTTAGATGTGATATGACAACTTTGTCATTATGCAAGAAACAAAGATGCAAGAAGCAGAGACTCGAAAATGCCGTTATTTTTTGTTTCTATGCCTATTTTGTTCAGCAGTGCTCTAATTGGTTGGTTAAAAAAATAAGTACATCGTGTATTAAAAAAACATATTTTTTTAAAGTGAATACATTTTAGAGAATGTTTGTTACTTTATGGCCTAAAGCATTTAAATTAAATAAAAGTTAAATACAATTTCTTAATAGATGGGCACAAAAAAACATTGTACGCCATAAGAAAGAAGACTGGTGTCAACGTGGGGAAAAGTCTTCGAGCAATCGCCAAATCTCTGGGTAGATCGCTGTTTTTTGTTCAAAATGCATTAAAACCAGAAAAAAATGCTGAAACTCGCGGAAGACCAAAAAAGACAGCGACAACAACAGATAATCACATTGTCACTCTAGCCAAAAGGGACCCTTTCAAATCTTCCAGAGTAATTTCAGCCGATATAGGCAATGTGGTGTCCGCTAGAACTGTTCGGCGGAGACTAGAAGATGCCAAATTACCAGGCCGAACAGCCAGAAAAATTCCCCTGCTTCGAAACAAAAATGTGCAGACGAGGTTGTCCTTCGGAAGAAAATATTTAAGTTGGTCGGGGCCTGTAGGTGAAAAAAAATGGCGACGAAACTAAAATAAATTTATTCGGAAATGGTAACGGGCGTAATGTACGTCGCCCTCAGGAAAAGGAATTTCATGTCCGTTTCACAAAAAAGACAGTCAAGCACGGTGGCAGAAACATAATAGTTTGGGGCTGCTTTTCCTGGTATGGTGTAGGTCCAATTGACCATATTACCGATACTATGAACCGATTCGGTTATAAAAACATATTGGAAAACATAATGGTGCCCTATGCTGAAGAAATCATGCCTCTTAGATGGGTTTTTCAGCAGGACAATGACCCGAAACACACGTCACGTTTTGTCAAAGGTTGGTTCCTCGCTAATAATATAACCCTTCTTGACTGGCCTAGTCAATCACCGGATCTTAATCCGATTGAAAACCTTTGGGGAGAGCTAAAACAGCGAATAGGTAAACAGATTTTTCAAAATAAAGATCAACTTTGGGATTTTGTGCAGAAAACGTGGTATGAAACCTGTCGTAAACTTGTCAGCAGTATGCCATGAAGAATGCAAAAAAAATTTCAAAACAGGGTAGGATACACTGGATATTAAAATTAAAAACAAGTAGAATTCAATAAAATTAGAATTAAACATTTTAATTTCATGATTTTACAGAATGTACTTATTATTTTGTCCACGCATTTTCGACCCATTTTTTCCATTTGATTGCATTAACAAATTCCTTTATGCTATTATTTTTTCTATATTTATCTCCCTCTCTATCTTTCTATATTTCTCTCGCGCTCACTCTATCGTTCTTTGTCTCTCTCTATCCTTCTCTTTTATTCACCCTAATGTACACAAAAGAATTTTCTTCTTTTTTTCTCCGTTTTTTATTTCAGTGGGCGTGGCGTCTCCCAAACAATGCAAATTTGTTTAAACAATCATATCACTGACGATGAACTAAAGGGTTATCCATTTCGTGGTTTCAAAAGCATAGGAATTCGACATCTGTCAAACTAAGTTGTCCAATCAATTATTTTTCTTTTCAGTTGGAAGTCTGACATTGACGAAAATGGATCGCTTAACTATCATACAATGCGTACAAATTATTAAAACCTACTGCACAAAAATGGCGATTCTGGCACAGCCACATATCGTGCTTTAAGAGGAGAGTTTAGGGTTATGGTTATGAAGCACATTTCTCACTCGGTGGGTGATGTTAATAAACAAAATTGTCGTATTTTGGGGTTCTGAGAATCCTCAAGTAATTGAAGAGAGGCCATAACATCCCCAAAAAGTTACTGTTTGGTGGGCTCTTTGGTCCGAAGGTGCGATTGGACCTTACTTCTTCGAAAACGGCGAGGGAACGACGAGGGAACACGACCGTCACCGTCAATTCGGAGCATTATGGTTGTATGATAACCGACTTTTGACTTTGCTTGCTTTTGAAAAATACGACTTGGAGAATATGTGGTTTCAACAAGACGATGCCACATGCCACACAACTCAAGCAAATAGGGCTTTATTGCAAGAGAAATTTCCTGGCCGCGTAATTTCTCGTCGTGGCGACATCTTTTTTTATGCGGCTATGCGAATTATGCAGATAAACCTTTAACTCTTGAGCACTTAAGAACCAACATTCGTCAAGTTATGGCTGAGATACCGCCCAATATGTGCCAAAAAGTCGTCCGAAATTACCTCAAAAGAATCAATCAGATTGCAACACTTGTTGGCGTGGTGGTCATTTAAATGATGTCGTCAACGTTCAAACTTTATATTAAAAAAGAAATATAATGAATAAAAAATATTTTATATGCGTTTTATTTACGTTTACTTTTGAAAAGGCAAAGTGGATAACACTTTATATAAAAAAAAATATCTATACAGCTTTTTCGAAAAAAAAATTGTTTTTTTTTTCTATACAACAAATTTATAAAAATTTAAAAAAAATAATTAAGGACGTCTATGGATAAATGTACAATTGTGGCACTTTTTGTACAAGACCCACAACTTCAGAAAACGCTGCTGAATTTTCCTCTACATTGTGTGTGTTTTTTTTTATTAAATATACACTAATGAAAATTGTGGTACTTCTATAAAAATGGAAATAATGATCAAGTTTGTTTTTTTAAGTTTTTTTGATCTTTATTCATTATACAGTTTATTGTTTCTGTTGTTCTATTTGTTTCTTGTTGATTTTTTTTCAAGTTTTTGTCAATATTTTGGTGCCAAAAAAACCGTGTTCTTTTCCCAAAAAAAAATATATTTTTTTTTAATTTGTTTAACCATTTGTTTTTTTTATTGACGCCTCCTTCCAAAGTTATACTGAACATAATACAGCTCCACCCAAAGAAAATGATAATTTTAAGGAAAATTATTAAAAAAAAAAATGTTTTAATTTTATTTTATGCCCATATTCATAAAAGGTTTAAACTTTAAATTTCCTTCATAAAACCATACATTAAACAAATTGTAAATGCTTGTGAATATGGGGCAGCAAATATTACAAGTATACTTGGAGCAGTGGTATCATAGACCTGCACCGGTCCATCTTTATCATTTCCTTATTGGTTATCAATAACAAAATCCATATATAACCCCCCCTCTTGGCATAGAATAAAACATGTATTGAAATGCCCATCATACGACAGCAACTTCCATCTGTCGTTGAACAACAAAGCCCATTAACGTTACAGAAGATATACCGACAATTAATTATGACCGACAAATGTTAACGTAAATAAAAACTAAACCAAATCAAACTCACTGCCAGGGTAAGAGTTAAACGACCTGTGATGCTTACGAGTAAAATGACCTACGAAAACTATTTCCGAATTGGAGTTTATGTTTATTTTACGATATATTGAGGAGTGCGTTAAACTCTTACTATGATGTGGAGGCCGCCACTATCGCCAACACCATCGTAAATTAGTATCTGTAGCACTTTGGTGTTTTGTGTGTTAAACACCTTCAATTAGCGATGACAACGAACTTCGCACAGCGCTTGTAAAACTTAAAGAAACGGTCCAATGTTGTGTGCGGCATCCGACCGTAGCCCGCCCTTCGGTATGAAAGTGCATGTTTTGTAATTGAAATCTATTCATATAACCGAAAATATTTGCATTTTTTGAATATTAACAACTGGCAATCGTTTGTTTTTTTTCCCCAACTAGATGAATTCATTAATTTCTTATCTTACTTATCGGAAGAACGATGATGTTGTTGCTGTAAAGGTTAGGTATGTAATAGGGCGCTATACACGAATCCGGAAGAAAATATTTCACATATTATACATTTCAATGAAATGTATGCGATGTTCCACGCTAAAAATTGACTAAATGTTCTATAGGGTCCTGTTGACGTTTTGGAGGTAGACATTTTTCATCGAATCGTTACTACCATCCACCATTGATTGCATTCCAAAGTAAAGCATCCCTAAAGTTTGGGATTATTTTTTAAAATCCTCGTAAACACAAAGTTGCCATCTGTTTATTATGAATGCGAAATGATATCTTTCAAACGTCTCCGAGCTTAGGCTCTATGAGGAATAACCCAAACTGAAGAATGCACCAATTGAAGAATTCCCAAAAATAATTGAAAAATTCCCCAAATAATTTTTGAAAATTTCCCCACTGAATATTCGGCAATCATGAAAATGTCTGTAAGTTTTGATCTACTAAACATTTTTGAGTTCTGTTTGACTAAAAAAATTGTTTGACTAACATACAAAATGATCAAAAATAATAATGAAAAATCCCCCAAAAAGACCAAAAATTATGAAAAATCCCTCAAATAATTTGCGAAAAAAATCCCTAAAATCCCATGGCAAAGAATCGGAAACGACTATTTTAAAAACGTTCGTTTCTAATACAATTATTTATTTCGATGTCTTCTCGATGAAGTTTTTCAAACGACTCTAACAATGAAAATTTTCCAATGACAACTTTAACAATGAATTGATTTTCATAAAAACCAAAATAACCCAAAATAGAAAATACTACAGTTGTTCAGCTAGAAATCCAATTCCGTCGGCCAAAAGAGAGATTCTTTCATATCCGTCGTCTGGTCCCTGACGTTAGAACATTTAGCCGGAATACGCGGCTATCCAGGGCGTCTCATCCGTTCGTTGTCAAATGGCCGGTTGAGCGGACGACGCACTATAGAGAAAATTCATTTTTCAGCCGAACTGTTCGCATGTGGAATAATCTTACAACAAGTGTTTTTCCTGCCTGCTATGACATTAACAAATTCAAGGCAAACATCAACAAACCCTAGTCCTTCTTTCCTCCCTCCAATACCCTTCTTTCCCATCGCTAACACAGTGGATTGCATTTATAGGGGGCATCCCCTGAGTATTAGCCAAAAAAAAAATTTGAAAAAAATTCCCCAGAAAGTCCAACATGAAAATTTCAGAAAAATCACCCAAATAATTTGTGAACAAATTCCCCCAATGAAATAATCGGCGACCCAGTGGTACAGAATCGAATCCCATCGTCTAAGAGTCGGTAACTTTTGATCTAGCAAACATTTGTAAGGCCTGTAAAAAAGGAGTGAGTGATTATTATCAGGTTTTAACATTAAAAATAGGAAATGTAATAGGATTATAAGAAATTTTTCTCGATTTTAGTAAAGATCATTTTTTTTTTTTTTTTTTTTTTTTTTTGTTAGGTTTAAAAATTTCTTTTTTTAATATTATGTTCAGCTTTTTGACTCTTTCGCCTATAACGGATTTTTTTACAGAACTCAGAGAAATGTTTACTAGATCCAAAGGCAACGATTTTTGGCCTACGGAATTGATTTCTGGATCACGATGCGGCCATCTACTATGTTTCTTTTCTGTCTCCGCGATATTTTGCGGGCAGTTGGAAGCTTAACATTTGTGTTGTCCCCTTCGCCAACAGACTCCTGTACGTCGACTCCTTCTTCAAAAAGCACCAGTTACTTTTCACCCTGTCCTTTCGGCGATGTCACAATCACCCGCATAAGTGAAGAGGATTTGGAAAAGTTTTTTTTATGCGACATATGGGTAAAATCAACCTGTCTGAAAACCTCATGTAGTCGTAAGTGGTTGGGAGAGAGCGCTTCCTATTTTCACCGTGGATCTAGTGTTATTGAGCAAACGCGTACATGTTTTGCAGGAATTTCAAACAATTTGTCTAAGGCACTTTGTTTTTCATTGATCTTCTCTAGGATTTGGCGAAGTATGAACATTTGCTCCATAGTTAATGAGTTTGCCTAGGTTTTAACCAGTTCTTCGACTATGGGCATCAACGATAGAATCTTATACAAAATGGGCAAGAGATTTATTCCGGGGAAGTTGACGCCAAAGACTTTTGTCTTCGGTCCTTTTCGAAATGTTAGTACTGCTCTGCATGTGATGTGCAAGTCTGATTACACCGAGCAACAAACAAATAAAAAAAATCTATATTTAAAAAGAAAACTTTTTAGTAAAAAGTTTTTTTTTGTGAGTATTGATGCAGCCAGATTCCTAAAATCGGTAAACAAAAATGAGTGCAACATTTTTTTTAAATTGTCATTTTCGTTGGCTTATTTTGACTATAATTTGGAAAGAAGACGTACCGTTCAAACAACACAGTAATCCATATTACAGGTAATTATCTGGGTCATGATTGGACACTGATTTTTGTAAAAAAAAAAGCTCAACTTTTTTAAAAAATAATTTCCGATGGCTGGCAAAAAAAAGAAAAAAATGTTTTCAAAAAAAAATTCTCAACTTTTTTTTAAATTATTTCCGATTGTCAATTAAAAAAAAGTGCAGTTGGCAAAAAAAATGGGCTTATTTTGACTATAATTTGGAAAGGAGACGTACCGTTCAAACAATACAATACACCATATTACAGGTAATTATCTGGGTCATGATTGTGATACTGATTTCTGCAAAGAAGAAAAAAATATTTTTTTTTTAAAAAAAAATTCTCAACTTTTTAAAAAAATAATTTCCGATGACTTGCAAAAAAAAGCAAAAAATATTTTTTTCAAAAAAAAAATCTCAACTTTTTCTAAAATTATTTCTGATTGTCAATTAATCCGCTGGCTGAAAAACAGGAAGAATAAAATTTAAAAAAAAAAATCTACTTTTTTAAAAAATAATTTCCGATTACTGGCAAAAAAAGGAAAAAATATTGTCTTAAAAAAAAAATCTCAACTTTTTTCAAAATTATTTCCGATTGTCAATTAGAAAAAAGCGCAATTGGCAAAAAAAAATTTTTTTTAATAATAAATTCTAGACTTTTTTAAAAAATAATTTCCAATGACTTGCAAAAAAAAAAGCAAAAAATATTTTATTCAAAAAAAAAAATTTCTCAACTTATTCTAAAATTATTTCCGATTGTCAATTAATCCGATGGCTGAAAAAAAAGGAAGAATAAAATTTAAAAAAAAAAATTCTCAACTTTTTTAAAAAATAATTTCCGATGACTAGCAAAAAAAGGAAAAAAATTTTTTTTAAAAAAAAAAATATTTTCAACTTTCTCTAAAATTATTTCCGATTGTCAATTAATCCGATGGCTAAAAAAAAAGAATAAAATTTAAAAAAAAAAAATTCTCAACTTCCGATGGCTGGAATAATTTTAGAAAAAGTTGAGAATTTTTTTTTTTTGAAAAAAATATTTTTTGCTTTTTTGCCATTGTCCGTTTGTCAATTAATCCGATTGCTGAAAAAAAGGAAAAAAAAATTCTCAACTTTTTTAAAAAATAGTTTCCTATGGCTGGCAAAAAAAGGAAAAAATATTTTTTTCAAAACTTTTTCTAAAATTATTTCCGATTGTCAATTAATCCGACGGCTGAAAAAAAAATGCTAAACTTTTTCTAAAATTATTTCCGATGGCTGAAAAAAAGGAAAAATAAAATTTTAAAAAAAAAATTCTCAACTTTTTTAAAAAATAATTTCCGATGACTGGCAAAAAAAGGAAAAAATATTTTTTTCAAAAAAAAATTCTCTGCTTTTTTCTAAAATTATTGTCAAAAAATCCGATTGCTGGCAAAAAAAGGAAAAAAAAAATTCAAAAAAAAAAATTCACAACTTTTTTAAAATTATTTCCCATTATCAGCCAAAAAAAAATTATGATTTTATTATTTTTTTTTTCTGACATATTTATTTTGACTATAATTTTGAAAGGAGACTTCAGGTCAAACCACACAATTTACCATATTAAATGTAATTATCTGGGCTGAAATTGTTGTGACCATGATTTTTGTGTAAAAATAATAGCTGAAGCGCATTTATTAGTTCATCTCTTCTGATCGTATGCAACTCTGCCTGTAGTCTGCCGTCTTATTGCTTTTAAGCCGGTCTATTGCGACGCCGCACTGTGGGATTTTGGTGTCAATAAATCAATTTTTCAACTACTGAATTTCAAAAATGTAAAGATGCAGTTTTGTAGAGAACTGTTTAAATACGAAATGTGCATTTATGGTTTTTTCGAAAAATTGTATTCTATTTGTGAAAAATTGAGGGAAAGTCCCTGCAAGGGTGCTAAGCAAGAAATGACTTATATTTTCATGCAATGCAGTGGTCCATATATGTAAAATTTTCTTGATAACACCATTTGACTTTAATATATTTTAAAAATATAGTATTTCTCTATAAATTAAAAAAAAAAATCATGGGGATATCATAAACCGTTAGGAAGATATGTCCAAATCTGAAAGCCGCTAAAAAAATTTTTTTTGGATTTTCAATGGACACAAAAAAATGTAGCTCCACTCTCCTCCAAGCCGTTCTTTTAATAAAATGAAAGGTGGGAATGTCTTCTTTCGATTAAACCAAAAAATATTTTTAGGAAACTTCCGGAAGTGGAAGAAAACTAGAAATTTCTGGTAAAAGTCATGAAAATTTTCATTAAATTTTTGCAAAAAAAAAGTATTGCATAATTTTAGGCCATTGATGGGGAAGCATGTAAATTGGGCCTTTCCTCGTTACATGCTAGAATTAAATTTATGGAGTGCATTCTTCATGCTGCTTACAACAAACCCTTTGAAAAATGGTCTGCGCTAACAGTACAAAATAAGGATTTGAAAGAAAACAACAAGCTTCGTATACAAAAAGCACTCAAGGAACGAATGAACATAAGAGTCGATTCAGTTCAACATGGCACAGGATCATCTAATAATGGGAATACGTCGCGACGTTTTTTCTTCAACCCGGCACTCGTTGCTGATATTACCGGAGTTGAGGAAGAGCTGATAGATCGTTTCCGAATAATATTACAAATAATAACGTGTGGCCACAAAATCAATTCGGAAAAGTTCAAAAACTATACTTGGGATACGGCAAAACTGTTCGTTGAAAAATATGGTTGGTATTTCATACCGATCACCGTGCATAAAATACTTATACATGGAAAAGACATCATGGATGCAGCAATTCTTCCTATTGGTATGCTAAGTGAAGAAGCGGAAGAAGCAAGAAATAAGGACTACAGGAAGTATAGGTTAATGTTTTCTAGGAAATGCAGTAGAGTTGCGACAAACACTGATATTTTTCATCGCTTACTGGTTTCATCCAACCAGGATTTGGAATGCGATGATGTAGTCAAAGAAATGATAGATGAAGAATAAATAAAGTTTTTTGTGGAATAGTAAACAAAATATTAAAAAAAATCTTATCTATAATCGGTGGGCGTGGCCGATTTTGATGAAACTTGGCACGCATCTTTTCTTAATTCTAGAAACTGTATGTACCAAATTTGACCGGATAGGACAAATTTTATGCGAAAAATCCATTTGGATTGTATGGGCGGTGGGCAGTGGGCGTGGCCGATTTTGATGAAATTCCATTTTTTTCTTAATTTAGTCAATATAATGCTCGGTGCCAACTTTCAATGATCTCGGACTACTCCTTCTATTTTTTGCACAAAAATGTATGAAGCGATCCCACAGTGCGCCGTCTCCGTATGGACATGGAATGACCCATATTAACACTGATACCTGTGTTCTGATTTAATTGTGGATAGGAAATGAAATATAATTTATTTATTATACGACCATAAGTATGACGGTTTATATCACATGCTTGAAATTAAATGACAGATACTCGTTAAGATCTGCCAGCGGATAAGGGCCGGAAATCGGTGCAATCACAAACAATTAATTAATTTCAATTTAGTGTAATTTTTAAAAGGTTATTCAATTATTACCTCAGGAGGGGGCGGGGTGGGTAAGTACATCCATTGCAATGGCCAAAGTGTAACCATGTCACATAAAACCTTTGGCCTGTGTGGATCCAAACGTTATACTTGAGTTGTGTCCGTCTTTCGAACTATTGACACACCCATTTTTCTGGTAACATGGATCCAGTTGGAACGGGAGATATGTTTCTTTAGACCAGTAGTATTCTTGTTAATTGTGAATGCCTTTCCCAATTCCATTAATAACTCGTTTCTACTTATGTTCATTTTACTCAAGTCCTGTTGACATTCAGATGTTTGAGAATACCGTAGCATGGAACTGATCTTAAAGAAACACAAATATATGTTTTTTTTAGATCTTGAATGCTGCCTTCTAAGTTTAACCTAAGCGTCTCCCAATTGCCATCTGCCGTTTTACTGATTTTACAGAAAGTTAAATTTCAATATTTAATTTTTAAAAGTTAATAAAAGTTACCCACCAAAAATGGGGAACTCTTTTACATTTCCAATTTGGTATTGCTTTCTTTAACATCTCGTAATTGTAAAAAAAGTTGTGTTGGTCCAAATTAAATTTTTTTTCAAAATCGATGTTTTTAACAAATACAATGTTGACGTCATAATAAAGATAATAAAACAAAGTTTAGATAAAATTGAGTACAACAGGTCTTAAAATGTATGAGATAATGTGGCTCTATGAAAAATGCCCAAAAAAAAAATTAAAAATTCCTTAAAAACATCTCACACAAAATTGGGGAATTTTAAATTATGAGAAAATTGTGGAGTTTTTCATAATTTTTAGGTTATCTTTCATTTTCTGTTTTTGAGGCATTTTTTTATATGAAAAACACAAATTTTGGGAAGCTTATCTTTTTTTTTTTGAAGATATTTTCAAAACAAAATTGAATCATATGGCTCACGTGCACCCCAAATAAAAATGAGAAACAACCCCAAACAAAAGTGAAAAATTCATATATGGATTTTTGTATAAATTTTTGGCGTTACGACTTATTATTGATTTGAACAATGGCCCCAATTCAAAAATGAAAAATCGCTCCAAAATGTTGCGTAAATTTGGAGTGATTTTCACCTTTAGCTGGTAACCCCAAAACATTATAAAAACAATCCATATAGGATTTTTTTTCATTTTAGGTTGGGATTTTATTGCATAATGAGAAATCACCCATCCAATGTCCATACTGCCGTAAAGACTTAGAAGATATTGTCACACTTTATGTGCAAAGTACATATTTATAATTACTACTAGCAAATGCCCGCCACTTCGTAAGCGTAAATTTTCCTACCCAGTAAAACTCAAAATATTTGTTTAATTGCATTGGTTTACAAAAAATGCTTAATAACGCTTTAGAACCATTATCGCATTTTTCAAATTTTTGGCAGTAGATCTTAATTCGAAATACATGTTTACACATTTTTGATTTTCCTAATTTTGCTCCAATTTTCAGCTGTTGTCAATTCCGGGAACAATTTCTAAACATTTATATTTCTTTCTACTTCTCCCTTCTACTTTCTATGGTTATTTTTAAAACGTTTTCCACATCGCCTATATTTTATCCGTCTTGGACAAATTTTGTAGTCTTTTCAGTATTCTAAAACTTTTTGGTCTCCCCAAATTATTTTTCATTTGTATATTTCACCAGTCTTGGACCCATGTTTTGTTCCCTTGTACCATTCATAACCGTCTCATAAACGGACACTGCTTGAGTCCTTTTGTGTACTTCTCTCATAGGCGGACAAAAGTCTCAGTCCCTTAGGTGTCCGCTTATGAGAGAGTTCACTGTATATATGTGTCAGAATATTTAATAGGTACCCGAAAAGTTTAGAAATCTGTTCTTAATAATCGCTTTAAAGGATGCTATCATTTTGTTTTTTATCCCATTTTTCGTACACGCTCTTCCATTCATATTTTAGCAGTTTTGGGCCTTTTCCATTACTCACATTTGTTGGCTCATTCCTGTCAGATGGAATTTTTATTCACACATTTTTGTTTTCCTCCTTTTGTACCTTTTTTTTTATCCCATTTTGGTACGTGAATGGCCATTTTTCGTCCCTTCCTTAATTATTATACACATGTTTTTGCAAAAACTTGTTTCGCCGTTTTTTGTTGCCCCTTTTACGTCCTTTTTTATGTATATTATTTCTCATTTATATTATACCAATTCTGGGTCTTTTTAAGTCCCATTATTCCATTATTTTTTGGCACATTCCAGCCGATTAAAATTGTTTTCACACATTTTTGTTTTTTCCCCTTTTGTACTTTTTTTTATTCCGTTTTGGTACGTTTTTCCAACTTTGTTTCGCCGTTTTTTTTTGCCCCTTTTTGGTCCCTTTTTTATGTAGATTATTTCTCATTTATATTATACCAATTCTGGGTCCTTTTAAGTCCCATTATTCCATTATTTCAATTTTTTGGCACATTAAATTAAATTAAAAATTAAAATTGTTTTCACACATTTTTGTTTTTTTCCCCTTTTGTACTTTTTTTTATACCGTTTTGGTACGTTTTTGCCACTTTGTTTCGCCGTTTTATTTTTTTTTTAGTTTTTTGCCCCTTTTTGGTCCCTTTTTTATGTAGATTATTTCTCATTTATATTATACCCATTCTGGGTGTTTTTAAGTCCCATTATTCCCTTCTCTAACTATTATCCACATGTGTTTACCAACAATTTGTTCACCCCTTTTTTCATTTCGCCCACCCCTTTTTTATCCCGTTTTGGCCGCTTTTTCGCCCCATCTCTAACTCATTTTCGCTTATTGTTGCCAATATTCCAATAAAAAAACACAATATTTGAATTTTTTTTGGTATTTTTGCGAATTTTGAAGAATTTTGGGAACACATTTTACCCGTTTTCCTCCATTTTTGTTTCATACTTTTGATTTGTTTTTTTTGTTAAAAAATACACGTTTTTTCCAAATCTACGAGAATTTCAAAATATTTCTAAAATACGATTTTTAATCTTAGAACCTTAAAATAATCGCTCCAATTTTTTACAGAACTCAATAATGTTTACTAGATCAATAGTTGCCGACTTTTGACCGATGCAACTGGATTCTCGACCACTGTGCGTTGTTACACCCACGACACAGTCGACCTCTGACGCACCAAGTTCGGCAATCGTGTTACCATCCGTCTTTTTTTGGTGGAGCTCAATGTTAGAGCAAGCCATTTGTGAAATAGTGCCAGAAACCATCGACAAGGTTGATGGTTGCCGGTATGTGCTACAGCGAAGTCCGCCTAACGAGGCACATGAATGAAATCGTGCTCCATAAACAATGGCTCTTGCCAATAAATCAATAGTATTCAGAGATTTTGTTCATCTTTGATTTTTGGTTAATTTGAAAAAACTTGTTTTGTACCTTATTTGTAAATACTAGTTAATAAGTTTGTAATTCTATAATTCAGCCATGGTGTCGTAGGTAGTGTGTGCGACTATCGCAAGTATAAGAAATCAAGAATATCTTATAGACTTTATACCGATAATGAAAAATTGAACTAAAACCACATACGGTTTGAATTTGATGTGGACAAAAAATTTGCATTACCGTATTTGTGAATGCCGGTAATCAGGATTACTTCCGATTACCGTACAGTTGCGGAAAGAAAAAATACCACCATAGTCCCTGTGGCCCTTTCTTTAATTCTTTAATTTAATTTGCAAATTTAAGTTCTAGTCAAATTTTGAAAACAAAATCCTGATCAAATTTAAAATTGCGACGAAATGGGGCTATTTTTCAGACTTCTACCAGATAAAACTCTAATAAGTTCGAACGAATCATTAGCGGAAATTTTTAAAAAAAAAAAAAGGATCACATTCTTGACTTGCATGAGTGCAAATGGTACTGATAAATTGAAACTGTTAGTTATGGGAAAATGGTAAAATCCTCGTGCTTGTAAGAACGTCATCAAACTATAGGAGGCAGCACAAATTACTGAGTGAGATTTCACCTGATATCAACTTTTCCACAGAAGAAGTCGACCAGTGGGTCAACGAACACCTGTAAGATGTCTTTGAGGAAACGGAAGATATTGATATCGAAGATGTGGAAATTCTTGCTGATATTGACGGCAATAAAACACTAAAAATTAAAACGGATGATGTTCTCAAAGCTCTTGATATAAGCATTGAGTGGGCCTCTCTCTCAAATGGCATTCCTTTCGAAAAGATTGTTGCTATACACGAAATAAAAGAGGCCGTTTTAATGAAAAGGTTTCAAACTCCCAAAGTATTCTATGGAAATCACATATTATTATCAAATTAGAATCCTTTTAAGTGTTTCAATGTTTTGTTCTTTTCTATTAAATAAATAAATTGTTAATTTAAAAAAGGTTTTATTTTGTGTTAAATATTAAAAAAAAGAGGACAATATTTGAACATGTATATTTGGGGATGGGTAAGTGCAACAATCTCAGTAAATGCAACAGGCTTGATTTCCTATCGGTTGCGCAAATCGAGCTCTTACTGTATTCAAAATTTTTGCCGGTAAAAAAAATATTCGGTTATCGCCAATCGAATGACGCCTTTTATTCATGTTTTAGTATAAAGGCCGAGTTACTTGACCGTAGTCGTAACCGTGACGTGTCAGCTGATACGTTCTCCTTATGTGAAACATGTACAAATGGTTACTTGGCCGTAATCGTAACGTAACGTAACGGATGAACCTGTAGAAAATAGATTTTTCTATCCGGCAAGTGACATTTAACAAACAGCTGATTTGTTTCTAGCAGAAAAAAACAGCAAGAAAGTAAAAGAAACAACTTTGTTAGAAAAATAATAAAATTAAAACATAAAAACTATAAAAATGGATAAATTGTTTCTTCACAACACTTTCTTTCATTATTAACAGACAAATTATTTTGTTTGTTTACATACAACATATGTTACTTCACGTATCATGGGTAACCACCACTACATCAACGTTCCGGTTACGATTACGTTTAAGTTCCGGCAACGGTCAAGTAATTAGGCCTTAATAGACGCTTACATAGTTAGTGTTCAGTATTACTGGCTATGTTCAGTAAATCCTAGAAAAAGCTAGCAGAGTTGCATTTGAATAGTACAAACTTTCAATAGTTGTAAACTATTCTACTACAAGTTTCAAACTGTTCTACTACACAATGATCAAAAAATCAAAATACTAGGTGGCAGAAAGAAATTAGTGCCAAAAACTCTAACTAAAACATGAAACAATATATAAAAAAAACTTTAATATTTTGTTGTATGTCCGTTATTGGCAATAACCAGGTCTTCATATCGTTTTTTTTGGAAATTTTTTGCACTGACTCCCTAACAACAGCCCAAAGTCGCTATTATTTGTTGGTTTTGCATCAGACACGTATTTCTTAACGTCAGCCCACGGATTTTCAATTGGGATTAGGTCTGGCGACTGTGCGGGCCACTGCATGACATTAACGACATTGCCTACAAACAATTGTCGTGCTCTTCGGCTTGTATGTTTGGGATCATTATCCTGTTGGAAGACCCACAACAATGGCATTTCCACTTCCCCGTAAGGTAACATTACGTTTTGTAAAATGTCTACATAAACATGTTGATCCATCATTGTTTTTATTAAAAGTATTGGTCCCACTCCATAGTACGCGGAACATCCCCACACCATGATGCGAGAACCCCCGTGCTTGATTGTCTTGCAAGTGAATTTTGGGTTATATTCGGCAATCGGTGGTCTTCGCACATAGGATCGAAAATCTTTACCACCATATAAAAAAAATTTTGACTCATCTGTTCATAGAATATTTCTCCATTTTCTGACCGCCCAGTTTACATGGTCTTGTGCAAACTGCATGCGTTTTGTAACATGCCTTGAAGTTAACAGTGGAACTTTTTACGGACTGCAGGCTAGGGTGGAGTGAAAACATGCTTTTTTTTAATTTGAAAAAGTTAACCTCGGAAAGAGATGTAGTCTGGGGTCCTAATGAGGGAAAAAATAAAGAAAACAATTTTAAAAAATTTTTAGGGGTCGCGCCACTCCCTCAAAATTTGGAAATTATCGCTATTTTGGCGTTGATTCGAGCTCGATTACGAGAATATAATTTTAATGCCTGTAGGGTGGAGTGAAATTTAAAAAAAAAAAGTTAACCTCGGCTAGAGATGTAGTTTGGGGTCCTAATGAGGGAAAAAATAAAGAAAACAATTTTAAAAAATTTTTAGGGGTCGCGCCACTCCCTCAAAATTTGGAAATTATCGCTATTTTGGCGTTGATTTTAGAAAAATCCTAAAAATTAACGACTTAACTTATTCGAAATTTAAAAGTTTGAGCTTGTTCAGTGCCCAAACAAAAGTATTTGAGGCAAATATGAGGATAATCGACTAATATTTGTAGCGTTGGTGGCGATTTCATTGTTCAGTCAATTTTCTGAAGAAGGGACGATTTGACTTATTTAACTTTTTGAAATTTTTGAACAATGAGAAAAAATTTTTTAAATTTTTTCATGACCTTATTTCATTGTTTACGCTATTGCAAACATTTATTGACATAAAACTTTTTAGGATTTTTCTAAAATCAACGCCAAAATAGCGATAGGGAGTGGCGCGACCCCTAAAATTTTTTTAAAATTTTTTTCTTTATTTTTCCCCTCATTAGGACCCCAAACTACATCTCTAGCCGAGGTTAACTTTTTTTTTTTAAATTTCACTCCACCCTACAGGCATTAAAATTATATTCTCGTAATCGAGCTCGAACAGTTTCTACGCTAGCCTCGATTTTGGAGTTTCTTTTTTAGTTTCGTGGCAGACTTAAATGGGTCTTTCTTGCATTCCCAAATCAAACGTTTCACAAGTAAATTCGAGATTGCTGGTTTTCGTCTGCGGTTTTCTACTTTTTTCATATGTATGTAAAGGGTGTTTTTTATTGAGGTATAGAACTTCGAATTGAAATAAAACACAAGAAAATCGTTTTAATGTCCATCAATTTGGCTTTATTGGAAGGATAATTTTATGCCATTAATGTTTAAATATGATTTCGGGCATGTGGCCGCCGCGGCTGGCTCGAATAAAGCCAATTCTACAGGTCCAATTTTCAACCACTTGTTGGAACCACAACTCATCCACATTCATGCCATCCAATTCGGGAACAAAATAGTCGGTTATCCTGGCTCTATACCGGTCTCCATTAACGGTAACTGACTCTCCAGCATTATTTCGGAAGAAGTATGGCCCAATGACTCCACCAGCCCATAGAGCACACCAAACAGTCAGTTTTTGTGGATGTAATGGCATAAAATGGACGGAGCTTGCGGTGAACTTCGCGAACTGAACCATTACTTTCGAAATAAATTTGCACGATTTGCAAGCGTTGTTCTTTTGTCAACCTGTTCATGATGAAATGGCAAACCAAACTAAATATTAATCACTTGACAGCTGACAAAATGGCCGCCAGTTAAAAAAGTGATGCCAACTTAAAGTTCTATACCCCAATAAAAAACACCCTTTAGATTATAGCATTGCGTATCATTTTGTTGAAACAGAGTAGTAATTGTTCTATTTCGTCGTAATTTTTGCCTTCTGAAATCATATTTTTAATAATTCCTCTTTTTACCAACGAACAATGTTTTCCACGACCCATTTCTGCCAATAATTTTTTTTTTTTTTTTTTTTTTTTTTAAATTTACTTTATATTGCCTTCTTCAACTAGTAATCCTTCAAAACGCGCCTACCACTGGCATTTATATTGGTGCTATTTTTTTCTTACCGTTAGATTTTGCACTTTCCTCTCATAGTTGTCCAATCCAACAACCACAACAGTTGTCATTAAGAGAATATCAACGATTCTCACGAAGAAGGCACATTCAAAAGAAAGTTTGCGGAACAGAAAAATGAGGAATAAATCGATAATAAAAATTATGCACAAAGAACTATTTTTTGCCGGCACTGTAAATAATCGGAAAGAATCAAAAGTAATCGCTGAATGCAGTCGGATTATTTTCTGATTACTTTTGATTATTTATAGTAATCGCAAGTAATCCTGATCACTTTTACATTATTTGTAATTGTAGTCGGATTATTTTCTGATTACTTTTGATTATTTATAGTAATCGCAAGTAATCCTGATCACTTTTACATTATTTGTAATTGTACTCAATTATAAGTCTTGAAAAAACTAAATATAATCGATATATAATCATTGCTGCACCTCTAACAAAATAAAATTTAATTAGTACTTATTACGATTAGTTATCATTACTTAATAGCTATTTTCCGAGCTTTGGCTGAATGACAGCTGACGTTTAACAATGACCCTGTTTTTGTAGGGGTAATTTGCAACGCGGACATCGGCATCAGCTGTCCGGGTGACAGACAGCGAGTAATGGATGTCAAAGCGCTGGAAAATAACATTTTGCTTTGGACGAAAAAAGGAGTTTTATGGAGTAGTAAAAAATACATATGTAAATAAAATGCCAACTAATTTTTTTTTTGTATTCTGTATAAAAAGTCCTCTCAACTGGGTACAGAACATTTAACGAGCCCTTGCATTACTTTCCTGTCCGTTGCCTTAGTCTTAGCCTGCCGCGCATATCTATTCGCATACAAATACATCTTAAATGCCATTGCAAGTTCAATGGCTCAACCGTCTCTCTTGCTCTTTTGTCGCAGACATGGATATTTGGCGTACACTTTATCCATGACAATGACATTAAAAATGTCGATCATCCTCTCCCGCCCCAGCAGCTACCGTCTATGACGCCTCATATAAATAAAGCCACTAAAAAGGCAACTCCTCCTCCATACCTACTTTGTTTTGCTACAGAATTGTACGTATTTAAGTCACGATTTGTGATGTTTAATGCAAATTTTCCAACAACTTGATTTATATTACAGCTGAGCTCACAAAGCAAATGTTGTTTTTATTATTATTATTATTATATTTTTTTTTATCAAGCACCGACATGCGGGAGAATATATATCTGTTTTCGACAGATCAACTGGGCTTTAATTTCGGAAAAGAAATAAAACAAAAGTTCGGTCTGTTAAGGCGAACAACTCAATCAGTGGAATAAAACGAAATTACATTTCTTTTTTTTTGTTTGTGTGTAAGTTCTTTCTGTTGTTTTATTCTGTACGGTTTTAGTTTGGTTTTGGTTTTGATTTTTTTTTTTTTTTCAGTTTGAAAAAATTGCGGCTGTTGTTTAATTAAAATTCTAAAAGTGTCATCAAATTTCAACACGGCAAACAAATGTACTTTACACCAAACCGATCAAGTCATCCATTCACTCACTGACTGCCACAAATTCATGTGGTTGGACGGACGGAAATACGTACTATGACTAATTCTAAGAGAAAAAAAACACAGCGACAACTCCCCGTTTAAAAGGAGAATTATTTTAATATTTTCCATACGATCTGAAAGCACCGCATCCTTCAAAACATGCACTGTACACTAAGTGGATCATTTCGTTTGTAACACCCTGGAATATTTATGTGGAACACTATACATAGCATGAGGGCGCACGTATTTCACAAGTAAATTGTGTGCGCACGTACATATTTGAATTCAAAAGCGTTAGAATAATTCCACCGATCGCAGAGGTATTTGAAATATTTCGTCTTTAAGCAATTAAGCAAAACAAGAACAAGCCTTCTAAAATAAACAATTGACCTACATATTTATAATCATTTCCGAAAAGTTTCGCTTTGGAAACATTCGACCAGGGAAAAGATTAGTAGGATATCATTTCGGACTGAAAATTGAAAATGGTTTGCCACTTTGGACTAAGCCAAGAAGTCTCGACGAACCAAAACTACTCTGTACACCCACGCTTTTTTATGGATCTGAAACATTGGTAACCGTGAGCTTTATCCCGATGTAGTTAAGCGCATTAAAATACCGCCATTAAGCTGGCTTGGTAATGTCTGTCAAATGCATTCACCCAGAAAGGCGTAACTAACAAGGAAATCGCAGGCAAGATTCCGGTGGAAGGACCAAACACATACAACTCGACCCATTTGCAGTAATAGCCTTCAACTGTATGCAACTTCAATCTGATGACATTGTTGCTTATAGTTTGATCTGAAAGGTCCATTCTGTGCTGACATTTAAAAGAAAATCGAAATGTTAATCTTCTTCAACCAACGGGAGAAATTATAGATTTAATATTGTAACCGTCTGCTAAAATCGTATCCCTTGAAGGTGTTTTACGGGAGTTTTTAAAAATGTCCCCCCATGTCGATTTCCCCTGACAACGATAAACCCACTGTTTGCAATCTCTTACCACTGTGGTTGGTGTCCAAGCTGGCTATGCCAAACGTAAAGAACAATAGTGGCATCTCGGTCGGGGTAGTTATTTTACTGCTCACACTGAACGTACCCAAACTGACAACTCATACGCTGACTGCACTGAACACACCACAAACAATATTGATTTTATGTGTATGAAAAAAAAAAAAAAAAAATAAATACTAGAAAAATTGCGAAAATATTTAGGAAAACAAAGTGCAATAGAAACCAAAAACCCGACAAAGAAAACTTAGCTCTAGATCAAGGAGAAAATAATGGACGTTATCAATAAATTCTATTCAACCGTACACACAACAGTCTCCCAATTGTCGGGAGTACTCCCGGGAAATAATGTTACGCGAGAATATGAGGTGTTAGACCAGGTGTGCACGGCTGGGGTGGGTCTGCTGTGGAAGGTCTACAATGGTTATAAGAAATCAACGAAACAGGAGGTGTCTGTGTTTGTGTTCGAGAAGAAAGCCTTGGACAGATGGTCCAAGGAAGATCGAGAGGCCATACTGGAGACACTGCGTAGAGGTGTGCAACAGCTGACAAAAATTCGACATCCTCATGTGTTGACGGTGCAACATCCATTGGAGGAGAGTCGTGACTCATTGGCCTTTGCCACCGAACCGGTATTTGCTTCGTTGGCCAATGTAGTGGGCGATCAGGTGAGGGCGGAGAAGAAACTCTACGATGTGGAGATACGACATGGCATGTTGCAACTGTTCGATGGATTGCAATTCCTGCACAATGATGCCAAAATAGTCCATCGTAATATTTGTGCCGAAACAATAGTGATCAACAAGAATCGCAGTTGGAAATTGTTTGGCTTCGACTTTTGTGTGGCCAATCAGCCACAACCGGACGGTAAACCCTACTGGCCATGTAAAGAGTACTCGACGTCCATGCATATGCTGGCCCAGCCAAGTCTGGAGTATACGGCCCCAGAGATTGCCTTGAACAATATCAATTCCACGGATAGTGATTTGTTCTCCTTGGGCATACTAGTATTTACCATATATTCGGGCAAGCCCTTGAAGTTGTTTGGCAGCGACTATAGCGCCTTCCGACGTCATGCAAATGATCTCAATCAACGCAAGTACCCGCCCATGAATGCGGTGCCAAGTGAATTGACCGAAAGTTTAAAAGCATTGCTGCATCCCAGTCCACATTTAAGGCCGAAATTGCATGAATTAAAAGAGGTAAGGGGATATTGCAAATTATATGTAAACTAAATATATATATTGGATCTTAACATGGAGTGTTTATTCATTTTGTGATTCGTTCAGGGACCACATAATGTATTTATAGTACTGATCTTTTGGTAAATCTTTTCTCAAAACGTTGTCATTATTAGACACTACTTGACGCTCCTGTGTTACTGGTGCGGTCTCGTAAACCAACCAATTGATAATATGGAAATACGATTTTTCTGTGTAACGACCATCACCACCTGGCCCTAACGACCGAAGGAACAACGGCAATGAATGCGTAAATTTTTGAACAACTTGTTTGGACCCTTGGTATGCGATTTTAAGGTGTGTAGACCAACACATTGTCGAATGCAATGCAGAGTTGAGATTTTATAAGAACAAAGTCTCTACTAGTACGTTTTGTTTTTCATTTTACGAGCATGAATTTGATTGTCATGTCAAACATTCGAAGTCAGAGCAGTGAGTATAGAGGAATCCACTTAAATTCCCTGTCTGCTAATTAATACAATGTTGAGAGATTAAGTGCGTACGTAGTTTTACAGAGGCGAATTAGTTGATGCCCAGAGAAGGAGCATCCTCAAAGCAAAAACTATAGGCGAGCCTGGAGTTGGCATCGCAGCTTAAATAAAACCGATGCCCTTCGGTCCAGCTATAGATAAGGGAAATTATCTGTAATTTGGATCTTTTGTAGAGTCTAGGCGAACATTAATATGATAATAATAATCTAGGCAAATCGTCGGTGTTACAAACGTGCTTTGCTCAAAAATCCATGAAGGAACAAAGAGAGGACTTCGCTCAAATAAGTGGGATTCTATACTCCCCGACGGTGTTCTGGGCCTCTAAAGGGACTCTACAATTGGACACTAATATATACAATATTTGAATATTCTGTCCATACTACTCATACGGCTGTGGTTCTGACAACCTGAATTAGGCAGTAGTTTCATTGCCTTACCTAAATCCTTTGGGGACATCTCGAGCGGGTAATGGTCACCACCCACTATTCGAATTGACAGAGTCCTATGTTACGCGTTATCAGACCCTGTTCACACGCACGTAGTGATCTAATGCTCTACCTTTATGATGGTATTAGGAAAAATGTAAGTTGCAATAAAATTTCTTCGAACTCTAACTCAGATATTTCACGAGAAAAATATATTGTTGCTTTGAAATACTCATTCTAATACTTCTAAAGATAACACACTAGAATTCTAAAGGAAACCATTAATCCATTAGGTTTATCTAACTGGTGGAACAGTTAGATAAACAGTTCTTTACTTTTAAAGCCCACTGTGATAAGAACATTTGAAAAGTATTTGTCAACAGTCGCAATCTTATCCATATATCAGATGATATTATAAAAATGCAATATGAGTAGAGTAGAAAACCCCACTTTCTAAAAACAAACAAAAAAAACTATACACATCATAATAGCATCGAACCAATTAATATTCCCTAAGTTTTGAAGGTTCTTTTAAGTGAGATACTATTAATATGATTTCTACTTTCGTAGATGCTACATGAAACACATCGTCTGTCTCTTCGAACCCCTCCACATTACTGTGCCCAGGAACCTAACAATGAACTCCTCTCAAAATCAATGAGCTGTGGAATTTTTATACGCAATGACCGTACCTACATTTTTAAACGGGCACCGAACGGCTTACGCTTTGTATAGAGAAATTTTACATAGCTTAGATATTGTTCTCCTAATCGTTTATGAGGTAAAAACAAAAGCTGAAAATAAGTTTGGTGTTCTTACCAGAATATGAACCTGGTTTTTTTTTGGGTAAATGTCGCTCACACCACATAAATACAAAGTCACATGTTTTGCCAGGCTGTTTAAAAATGTCATTCAATTCTTAATCACATTGTATCTCACCATTTGAGAATGTATAGCTTTTATAGCTGCCTGCCTGTTTAATTTCCTCTCTTACCCAGTTACACACTGTAGAAGTACTCCCAACATTTCATATTCTTAGGTTCGAGTTTATTATAAATTCAATGATTGACTCACTCCATTGCGTATGATGAGCATTTGAGTAATTGACAAGTTGCTAATTTTTGTGGATGATGCATCGAAGATCATAAGCTGGACTCTCTCTGGTGGATTTGTTTATTCATATAGGAAGTTTGCCGTAATCTGTAGAATGAATTAGATTGATGGTATATTTTTCTAAAAATTACATTTTGTCTAAAGGATTTTTTTATTTCATTTCCGAACAGCTAGCTCCCTACTGTAGAAAACTAGACCTATTTGAAGGATATGTATGGATAAATGTAGAAATTATGTTGAACATCTGTAGCGACAACATTTAACTTTTGCCAATTACTTTGCAATTCTCGCATGCTCGTCCCCATGGAACATAATCCTAAACCTACCCTAACGGAGTCTCACAATTGCTAGTCCATATGCCCAAAACAACTGTAAATACTCTACAAAAGTCGCCCTTACAAGAAAAAAGACTACACTACTTCCAATTTGTTTGTATCGAGACCTGTTTTCAAACGCGATAATGGAGGATGTACAACCTACAATTTGAATTTTGTCTTTTATTCGACAAAAGCGAAGAGTGTAGTCTTGTTTTTGCATTCAGAAAGGATGTCGTCGTGCAGTTTTTCCTCAAGTCATAGTCCACTGGTGATCTCGTCAACGGATCTAGCCCACCTTTTGAGGACTTTACACCAGTGGAAGGATTTTTATTAGGCCCAGGGAATTTCGTATCGCCTTACTAAGGCAGAGTAAGAAAGGGGTTTAAGGGGGAAGAATCAACATTGAAGTGTAAATGATTCTTTGCCTTTATTCGAGGATTCTTTGGCATCACCACAAGTTTGGATTGACCCTGCTGTCAGAAGCAGTATACGGTTCTTATCCATATGTAGTGGGCAAAGAAAGGTTACTGTGCATCATATACAGCTTCAGGTGGGTTAGGTGGCCTTTGGACACTGGATACTTTTCACCCTTGCTAGTCACCAGGACCTAATGGCATGACCACTTTTAAGTTTGCCTTATATTTCTAACTGCTAGTTAGGAGGGGAATACTCTTTATAGGCTCTTGAGAGGTTGTTAGATCTACACAAGAGACTGATGCACATACACAAGTCCATACGATTCTCGGTAGTATGTCATAGTAAAGAGCAATTAATATTCTCACATTCAAAGCGCAAGATCAAAACAATTTATAATCTTCTTATGAAATCTATAATCCTATATCTTCTTCCATTTCAGGTCACATATTTCCATGATGTCGGTGTTAAAACCCTTAGCTATTTGGACTCTCTATACCAATGGGATAATCTGCAAAAGTCGAAATTTTACAAAGGACTACCACAAATTGTACCTACACTACCGCATCGTGTTAATCTACACTCCATACTACCGTATCTCGTCAAGGAATTTGTCAATTCGCCCATGATTCCCTTTGTCCTACCCAATGTCCTACTCATTGCGGAAATGAGCAGCCAAAAAGAATACTGTGACCATATCTTACCCCACCTTAAACCAATATTTAAGCTCACCGATCCCATTCAGATCCTATTAATATTTATGCAAAAAATGGACTTACTCCTAAAACTAACACCAGCCGAAGAGGTGAAGTTGCACGTACTGCCGCTGCTCTATCGATCGCTGGAATGTGATATGCCTCAAATACAAGAGTTGTGCTTAAATGTCTTACCGACCTTCTCCACATTGATCGACTACAATGCAATGAAGAATTCGGTAATACCGAGAATTAAGAAATTATGCTTGATGAGTACAAATGTATCGGTTAAAGTGAATTGTCTGATATCGATTGGTAAACTGTTGGAGAACTTGGATAAATGGCTGGTCCTGGATGAGATTTTGCCATTTTTACAACAAATACAAAGTCGTGAACCGGCCATAATCATGGCAATTATAGGTGAGTACTTTAAAAAAAAATACTATCGTTCAAAAAAATGTTATTTTAGAAGAAGAGTGGTCCATATATAAAGGTTGTTGTACTTATTATGTCCAAATTCACACAGTCGATGTTTCGGTGATGGCAATTGCCCATTTTATCTGCGATTCGACGGCGATAGAACTTTTCTGTGGGCGCCTTGAAGGACGTTTTAGGCCCTTAAGGCGAATATTGAGCAATCCATTCGTGAGATATGGTCTAAAATCGAAACACATGACTGAAAACGTTTTCCATAAATAATAGAATGTTTCATTTTTCATATAAACCAATAGTATGTTAAAAAAGATACAACTATTATTTATTTTTATTTTAATTACAAAAAAAATGTTTTTGGGCCTCCCTTTACTACACCGTCCGAAAACACATACCCATGACCTGTTCCAATTTATTTATCAGTCCGGCGAAGTTTATTTTGTTTTTTCATATCGAGACATAAGCAGTTGAATAAATTTCCTCAATAACCCGAAAACTATTATATATATCTCTTATCACTCAGTCGAAGATTTCCCTAGCGAAATAATGATTCACTTACATTAATGCTTCACCTACTAACGAATACTCCTGGTCTTCTTTATTTATTTTGTACAGGTATTTATAAAATTGCCATGACAAATACAAAATTGGGTATTACCAAAGATGTGATGGCCCATAAATGTATACCGTTCTTGATACCCCTCAGTGTGGAAAACGGTTTAACTATTGCTCAATTCAATACAATAGTTAGCCTAATTAAGGAAATGTTTGGCCGGGTGGAGAAGGAACATCGAGAGAAATTGGAACAACTGTCGACGATACAAAGAGATAACAGGTAGGTCTCACATTTTAAATAAAAAAATGTAAATCAAATAATTAAATGATTTTTATTATATTTCAGACCAAAAGATGCATCCGAGATCTTATCTTCTGAAATGGAAAAATCGTCTTCGGGCAAAATGTCCTCATCCAATGAAGATGACATGTTTTCTGGCTTCTCGCTCAGTCAGCCATCAAATAAATCTCAAAACTCCGCAGCGCCAGTAGCAGCAGCAGCTGCATTGCAAGTCAACAAGCCTCGAGAGCAGTTAAAGTGAGTTTAGGACAACGAATTAACTTGTGGCACATTTCTAATTTCAAGTTTTTTTGTTTTGTTTTTAGGATTGCCCACAATTCTTCAGCCAAACCTGACATTCTGTCTTCACTAATGAATTCCAATCTCAACACTATGGGCAACAACACACTGGCAAAGCCACCAGCAGGCAATCCCTTGGTATCTAACAACACTCTAAACAATCCCTACAGTCCCACAGGCAATGGCGGCGATAACAATTGGCAGCAAACATCCTGGCACAGTGCCAATCCGCTCGTTATGAATCATCAATTGCCACCACCATCCAACGCTTCAAATACCAGTGCAACATCAACAACAACGCCCAATAACAATTTCTCGTCATTGGATGATTTAGATCCATTTGGTGGCAGTAAACAACAAAAACAACCCATGTCCTCAGCAGCCACAGCCAACACATTTACGCTGCAAAAACCCACAGTGGATTACATATATCCACCGGGTTACAATGCCATGAAGTCCAATGTAAATACGCCACTCATGGGTGGCAACAACACAATGAACATGAATCCTATGGTCGGCATGAATACCCCACTAATGCCACAGTCGTCAATGAACGCTCAACAGTCGCAAGACAGTCGTAATTTGAATACATTGAGTCAACAGGACATATTGAGCTTTTTAAATTAAAACTCAACACACAAGCGCCTGCGCAATATCAATGTGTGAATTCTCAAACGATAAAAAAGAATGTCTCGTGTCAAATGTAAAAGAAGAAACCAAAACATTCCTCCTTTGCGGAACTAATCCCACTTTTCAACTAATCTAATCATTGTTTATGTTTTGTATATTTTTGTTTTCTTGTTAGTTTTTGTATTTATTTTTTTTCGTTGTGTAAGATTTCGTGACTGGATCTACTACCTTTCGTTTCTACCTTTTTGCACCTTCTCTCGATCAAAGTCTCTCTAATTTGGTATATGACAAAGGCGAGGTGATAGAAAAAATCTGAAACGTTTGTGAGTAAATATTTTGTTTTAAACTTAACTTATCGAAAACGTAAACGAAATACTTTATCATATTCTGTATACATAAGCTTGATAGAAAATAGGTTTTCTATCTGACCTCTTACTTGTCAAGGCGTCATTACGAAAAGCACTCTTACATCTTCCACAAAATCCCGTATTTGCTGGAACTTGTCCTGGAAGACAAACGCAGAACCGGTGTGTTCCGAATGACGACGTTCCATATAACGGACAACGTGAAATCCATTTTCGATTAGAAGTGGATTGGACCTTTCAATATTTGTTTAAATAAATTAAAGTATTTATATCACAGTGAAAATCTTAGGATGCAATTTTATGCGTTTTATAGTAGAGTAGCTAAAATAATTAACAAATTTCAAATTGTATAATATTTTAATCGTACACATTACAATATACTATATAATAAATATATATGTATTTGAATGGACAAGGATATTTTATTTATTGTGGAATTTTCACTTTCTAATACAGAGAATATTTCCCCTCCAACTGGCTATTAACAGTTATTAGCAACACATCTTGGCACGACAGAAGAAGATAAATTATGAAATGGCAAGGAACAAAGCCACCCTCATCGATTGATCCCAACAAATCGTTAAATAGCGAGGAAACGTTATCGGACTCATGATGGTAGATCGATGAGAACTTGTCGTGTAGATATGAAAAAGCTGACTTATATACGGCATCCTTCTGTCTTGATGCCGGATCGGGCAACATCTGTTGAAGAAAAGACTTTTGATAGCCAGTAGCAGAGGGTTCCATATATCGATATTTAAAGAAATATACCCAGTATTGATGAGCTAATACCTTTAGGCCAACACAGTCGGTAAGTTCAGTCTACAACTTTAATAACGAAATAAGGCTGCGACAAAGGTCGATTTTGGCGTGGGCTATGTGGCATGACGCGACGTCCTACTGAAGCTACAGATCGTCTCCAATCTCGACAACAACAAAAAAGGGTTTATGAATGCCTCTGTTGCACTTGTTAACCGAAATCGCGTTTCCAGCAGCATTTCTAAAGAATAATGGGCCCAACAAAACCTCTCTCGACGATCATGTGCGTGTTTTCCGGTTCGCAGATGCCCAGCGGTGGGTCCCTCATTTCCACAAATATTTATTTTTATTTTATTTATTTATTATTAATTACAATACAAAGTAAATTTATATTCTAAATTTGGGTCCAAAGCCTCTGGTGGGAATCGATAGGCAAACACTCTACCAACTCGCTTAAGCTTATTTTTAATAAACGCACGTTCGTGCATAACATCATTGTCTTTGGAAATAAGTTTGCATTTTCTTTTTCCAACATTGTTCGATGGTTAAACGATTTATTTCGTTTTACGGAGATATATAGTAATGACTTTCTGTCACTGACGGTGTAAAATTAACACATGATTCAAAAAGAAACCACTACATGTTTCCGATGGTACCCTGCACAACTCTGTACATGATGCCCCCAAAGATGACCCAAACAATTCAAAACAATATTGGGGCATTTTTCATTATGAAATATGCCCCCAATTTGGTTATTTTTTCAGACATTTTCGGTAGTATTTTATTTTTCGCTTTTGGACCATTTTTCAAACGATAAATAACCCAAAATTTTAAACAAAAATGTAAAAATACCTACAGTATTTTAAACCAAATGGTATTCATGAACTCTCCAAAATCGGTTTCAATCGGAAAAAAATTTGAAAGCGTTATGGAAGGACGAAAAATACAGCATATTCGAAAAAATTCTTTAAAGCTGCCATTTCTGCTAAATAATTCTCGTTTTGTATATTTTATTCAGAGGCAGTGGACAGCCGTGGTGTGGTAGGTAGTGTGTGAGACTATCGCACAAAAGAACCCGAGTTGACGTGAATCTTCAGAGGCTAATCTTGTAAGAGGCTATATACATAGATTTGAATTCAAAAATGACTAATCGATAAGGAAATGATGCATGTTTTGGAAATACATAGTCTTTTCTTATGTTAAGTATATGTATATATTTTTGTAAAAATGTCATCATGACTTGGAACATAATTTTCACAGCTACCATTGCATTGCATTTGAGGTCGATCAGTAAAATTGAAGATATGCCGAAGTCGAAATATCCCACATTTCCTATAATATTCAATTTAAAACCAATTCGTGAATAGTTTATCTAATATGTTTTGTTTTTCAATTTTAAAACCTATGTGAATAATAAAATAATCCTCCAAATATGTTTTTATGGCAAATAATAAACACAATATATATTTCATCATCTTTTATTAGTATTTTCTTAATATTTATTGCCTTCGTTTGCTTTGAGTGTTTCGTTTGTTGCTTTTTATTATTGGTAATTGTGTGTGTGTTGCATTTCAAAAATTTCATTTTTTAAATAATTTAAAATGTAGGCTAAAAAATTATCACTAATTGCTCTCTTTTCTTTTGTATTCGTTTTTTTTTTTTGTTTGCTATAAGTTTTCTTTAAAAATGTTCTTTTAAATTTAAAACAATTTAAAAAGACATTGTTTTTTAGCGTTGTTGTGGTTTTTATTATTATGTTTTTATTTTAGGCTTGTTGCTCTTGTTCATATAACAATAATTAACAACTATTTTGTTTAAAAATATTTATTAAAGCTTAATAGCACATTATTTGTTCTAGACTACCAACATAAAGAGATGTAAATATTAAGGCAGAGAACAAAACCTATTTAATGTTGACTAATTCCAAATGTTTTCGACCAATGTCAGAACCGAATTTCACAGGTACAGACAAAGTTTGTGATCGCTACGATTTTTTTTTTATAATTAATTGAGCGATAAGGTTGGTATTTTTAGAAAATCCAAAATGTTTAACACATGAACGTAACTTCATAATGTTGATATCATACGTTTGATGCAAGTACAAAATGTCCCATCTCCGAGAATGCTTGCACGTATTGGACTGTTATATAATCCGCTGAGGGCGGCCTTGGTGTTGTGGACAGAGTGTACGACGCTCACAGAAAAAACTCAGGCTGGTATCCTGGTAAGAAATTGAAACAAAAAAACATGTTTCCACCTAATAAATGTGAGCCATTTTAGGAGTAAGAGTGTTGTAATCTCTAAGCCATGTAAAGCTTTGAGTATACAAATAGTATCGTTCACAGATAGCTGATTTTTAGAGAACCCCTCGTCTATTCATTCATGGAATGTTAAGGGAAATAGTAAAGAATGAATTCGCTTTCGGGGATATATATTTTTTTTTTGAACAAATTTGAGACAACCCTCACTACATTTTTCTGGAGTGATTATTATCGGGTGTTGGCAAGTGGCCGCCACGTTAGTGAGATTTGACCACGCTAGACTATTTTTTGTGGGGCACGTGAGGTCTCTCGCACATAGTAACATGACTACGACGATTGTTGCGTTGGGAGACAAACTTGGACACTTAGAAGCTTAGCCGTGGCCAATGTTTGCATGTTATATTTTGGAAAAAAAAACCCTGTTGTTATTTTTGATCCAATACGATTCCATCTGAGTTTTTTCTAAATTTAAAAAGAAAATCTTCCAACCGTTTTTTTTAAATATTTTAATTTGAATGTCATTTTATCCTTTTGGCACAATTTGTTTTTAAATTAAATTTTTTAAATATTAAAAGGAGAGAGAGCCCTTTAACCCTATGATACAAATACTATTAAGTTACGTTCATGCAAAATGCGAACCACAACGAATTTAGACCTAACAACAACAACAATGTATTTATAGATCGCAAGAAATTGTATTCCCACGTTCTCATACAAATTGAAGGAGATCAGATTCCAAATGCACACTTATTGGTCGATATTTTTTTGGAAGCACTCTTTATGTGTATATAAAACAAAAAATTATGGAAAAATTCGTTTTAGGTTCTCTTGTATCTCGCTTAAATAAATTCTTAGAAAAATTACTTTCCAAATAGAAAAAAAAACTCTATTTACAATAAATGTTAAAGGTGTATAGCACAGACTAGAAGGTTGTTGTTGTCCTTAAGAATTTTACATTCGTATGTTATTAAGCTTATAAGGAAGATTGTTGAAAAAGTATAAATAAAATTAATGAATAATAATACGTTTGCAAAAATACATCAAGATATAAAGTACCAAAAACAAAACAAAAATAGAGTAATTGAGAATGATTTTCACAGGATGTTAATAAACTGTTTGGAGGCTAACCTAATACGACAACGTATTTACTTCTTGCTTTTGTTAAACTATGGAGGGACTGTCGGAGACATGTTATAAAATTTTATGGGGGGGGAAATCAATAAAAGATTAATCATTTTTAAATTTACTCTCTGTTTGGTCAATGGCGTGTATATACATTTTCAGTAAATCGAAATCATTCAAATATGAAGGAACCCGCTTGAGAACCAAAATCAAAATATACTCTCAGTTAACTGGGTGATTTAAAAAAGGGGTACACCCAAATTCTAGCAAGAAGCGCAACAAATGGTAGACACTCTGAATTGAGGTGCTCAACTGTCGCACTACAAATTCGGATTAATATTCTCAGTTCATGGCCAATTTAGCTCATTTTACTACCAGACACTTTTGCCAGAAATTCCGTTCGCTTTTCTGAATTCGTTGGAAAGCTTTGCAATTTTTCTCATACAATAATAAATTGTGTGGACAACTTGTTAATATTGCGTGATTACTCTAATATTAGGTTATTGCTCTATTCTACGTGATTTAATCGCTAGTGATAAGGAGTGTGTGTGACTCCACACAACACAGCCAAGTTTGTATCCTGAAAAGAACATCTGACAAAACATTTTTCAGTTGCCGGTTTTCAGCTCTGATTAAGAGGTTAATCTCAAACACTGAAAAAAAAACACAGTAGCCGCCTTGGGAGCCAACTTTAAACAATAGGTTCCGGTTAGGGAAGATACAAATTAATGTGGGATGTTGTTCGTCAAAATAAGTCACTGGCAAAGTAAGAAAGCATCGGTTTTTTTTAATTCCAAATTTAGAATTTCTCAAAAATGGCAGGTAAATCGACATCTATAGATGTATCACAACTAATTTCCAGCATTGATTGGAATTGAATCCTCTTTAATACTTTGTTGAATCCTACTTTTCGCTTCCATGACGTAGAAACACCGTAAACACTATGAACTAGTCCATAGTGTAAATCGGATCAACTTTTATAAATACGCCTTAAATAAACTAGAAATCCCATTAACAGCTTTTCTCCAGAATTCAAACAGTTTACAATATTACCTACAACATGTGAAAATCAACCTCAGTCTCAACAACATTTCCATTCAACCAACTCAACATTATATTGTTTACCTCCTTCACTCCTTCATGTCTGCACCAGAATATGAGTGAATAAACTATGAATACGTCTATCCTTTTCCGTGTACACCAATGAATTCAGACCGTCCGTATTGTAACGTAATACTCCCGATCTGAGCAATGACACTCGATTCTCGTTCTTCTTTTCGGGTTTATGACGCAGCATGGTGTACTCATTGAGATGAGGCGCAAAGCGGCAAATATCGATATTACGTGCCTTTAGGCGTTCAAACAGATCATCGTCTTCACCGCCCCAACCTTCGTACATGTTGGACATTCCATTGATGGTACGATATTGTTGCGTGCGTATGGCCACAACACCACCAAACAAACCACGATAAGGCAAATGAAAACGCCACATATCCAGGGCGGCACACATGTGACGAGGCAGCTGCGTGCATGCATATAAACTACCCAAGTTCAGAGGCATCAGATCCACGTCATGCAGTATTAGGCATGGATATTCAAACTCAGCGGCTATCATCGAACCAATATTGAAGAGTTTGGCCCGATTAAAGGGCTTCTGATCATACTGCTCTATAAGAAAGATACGATAGTGTATATCCTGATGTCTCAAATAGTTGTGCATATACGACAAAAATCTATGCAATTGCTGCTCTCGCTGCCGGTAAGGCACTATAATTGCTGTGCTATATTGAGCACGACAGTCCTCCGGATAGTATTCACCGCCCGGTAAAATTTCTTCCGGCTTCAGCACCTCATCACTATAGTGAGGCGTGTACATGTAACGGTTCTCTTCGAGAATTTCCTCGTAGTGGCATTCTTCCATATGTTGTTGTGATATATTTGTGGTCACTTGTGCCACCAAGGCATCGGGAATTTCGTCCGGTCGCAAATATTCATAATGAGAAGCAAATCGATGAGGTAATATGGAATAAATTAACAATATGCAGCAGGTAATTTTTGCTATTAATTCAGCAGGATGGTACTTTCTTTGGAAAATTTTCAAATTTTTGAACATTTTCTTTGGTTTGTTGTTATTGAATTTTTAATTAAAACTTTTAGATACTTTAATTGGACATTTCTTTGGTTTTCTTTTTTGTAAAAAGACTTTTTATCGCTTTGATTCTTGGCCTTTGATAGCCGTGTTGGCCCGTGCTGTACGAGCAGAGGACTAAAACAAAAACCAAGCACATTTGTGTGAAACGTCATACTGCTCGTCAGCTGTTAAACAGATGGTTGAAAGATGTATCATGGCTCCCATTAGTTAAAATTGATGTATGTTCACATCGTGTCGTGTAAGTGACAAATTTAAAGTGTTGAATTTTAAGCGAAGATAAATTAAATCACAAACTGTTTCTGTGTTGCATTATAAATACAAAGCGAAATGTTTGGAATTCACTAATTACCTTAATAATTGACGAGAAACAACAACAGAGTTGCATTTTGCGTTGTGCAAACTTGGGGAAACCTCAGTAAAAATATTAGAATTTCAGTCTGATACGTTAGTAATACACCCAAAAAATACCATAGGGATAATAAAATAACTCTATAGTTGATTTTAAAAATATTGTTAATCAGCCAAAAGTTGGTATTTTGTATCAGTCATGACGACATGACGGCTCGGAATGTCATCATGCTCGTCTAATAGTTCGAAATGCATGACTGACAGGACGGAATAATGAACGGAAAATGTACATTTCTCTGCAACCATCGGAGTGAGTTAAAAAAATTTAATGCAGTGAAAGGTCGGGTGCCAGATCGGCCGATATATAAGTGGGCTTGCTGCTTGTGGTATTTCCACGACATATATTTCGAAACAGTCAGGAGACACAGCAGGATGAAGTTTCTTCAGTACAGTTGGAAGGAACGACCTACGTACACTACATAAAACAGGAAAATCATTTAGTTCTTTTAATTTCGTTTATTCAAGTCAAACAAAACATTTAGAGCCTTTCTGCAGTACGAGTATTTTTTGTTATTTATTTTGGTTTGTTGCAAATTTACTAATAAATTATCTTATCCTCTTGATTGCGAAAAATCGGTGGATGAGGCAGAATTAAGGTGGAGAATTATGATATGATGAAGGTCACTTTTTTCGCAAGAAATTATGCACATAACATATTTATTGTAGTCTAGAGTATTCTAAAACGTGACGAAATTATGACCAAGGCATTCTCAGACGACGATAATAACCAAAGCTGCAATCAACTCGAGCGACATTATAAAAACAAAGTTTGTTTATTTTGTTGTGATTCAAATTCCGCAGTGAGAACTGAAGAAACTAAAAAAAAATAATATTACAAAGCACTACTGAGACAGGAGTCCGATGTCTTTAAAGTACCAGATGAAAATTCGGATGTTTTCTGGACATGTACATGGTCCGCAATCTAACGTGCAAACTAGTGTTTATTTCGTTTTCATTATCAGGCCATGTTGAACGAATTTTTTTTTACAAAAATTGAAAAGGAGGATATTGGCAACATTTGGTTTCTACAGGTCGACGGTACGTGCCACACTCGATGTTTTGCGCCCTGTTTTTGATGATCGCATTATCAGCCGCAGAGCTGATGACGTTAGGCTACTGAATGGCCAGCCCAGGCAGCCATTTGAATGAAATTATTTTCCATTACTAAGGATTGTACTTTCAAATAAAAAATGAAATTTAAGAAAATATCCAGAAGTTTTTTTTAGAATTTTCAAAAAACCGCTTTAAAAAGCCTAGACACTTGAATGCTTCTTTCGACACATCGAATATATGAAAAAATTACAAAGATGTTCGCCCAAAATTTGTGGTAGTCAGCATGTGGTAGTCAGCATACCCTATATCACCGTGCGGTACACCTAAAAGGGAGATTATCTTTTTGAGTCAATCGGACGCCCATCCGTCCACATGCCAATCTATTTTTTAATTGAAAAGAGCATAAGGTAAATATGAACAAATATTAATGAAGCTTTAGCGATTGTCTTACATCTTAGCCAAGGGCTAACACTATTAAAATTGTTAAGCTTGGACCCCATAAAAAGTTTACAAAGACTAAATTCGTGACCCTCGCATTTGACTGACCAACAGGAGATACATTTTTCCATATGGGCTAACATTTTGAAAGTGTCCCATGCAGAGGACACTACGCTATTTAAGATTTTGTCGCTCCTGAAGTTGATTATAATGTCCGCTCTTGACTAAATTCGACACAATATATAAAATGCAACAATTATATACTCTACAAAATATGTACCAATTTAATAACCGGCCACTCTACAAATCGAATTTTGGACAAAACGATGTGGAACTTTAAAGACGGTCAATGTTTTGACATATCACAGGGAATGCCTTTCAAAACTAATGTTGTTTTTGAAGAAGTTTCACATGTCTTAGAGATTACTCTCGCTCAGAATCGCTTTAATTTTCTAAACAAAAAGCGTTGGTATTAACCCTCCAACCGTATTGCCACGAGTGTGGGAATGGTTACCGGTTAAAGGGTTAATATTCTTGCCAGGTTTGTACCTGGGTTTGATGTATGATAGTCGCACACATCCTCCTAATAATACATGTACATTTGAATATTTTGTTCTTTCGGTTTTTCTTCACAGATAAAAATGTTTTAAAGCTGTATTTTAATTAACCTTCAACTGTGGAGGTGCATTTGTTGGACAAAGCATGTCTTAAAAATATATATACATGTTACAACTGGTCGGGTCCAACTCATACGATGAATAAAACAACGTCGTAATTGTAGAGGATCGGTTAAATACAATCAATGACGACTTCGATATGGATTGGATCTTTGGCCCTCGAATATTCTGATATATTCCTTGCAGAATTTCCACCATAGAGTCTGTCAATAAACATTTGTATTTTGAATCAATAAGAAATTTGCCAGTTGTCTTTTATTTATTAACGGCATCACCAGATATTTCCTGATACCAGGGGAATATGTATTCCCAATTTCCAACACAGTCTATATTTCGTCTGTGTGATACAATGGAAGGGACAAATTTCATTTTAGAAATCATATTTCACAATTTAGGTAAATTCCCTCTTGATCTGCATTATACAAATGTAATGGCAAACTTCAAACCAGATATCTGGACTTACCTGCGACACTTGAGCATTCCATTCAATCGTGATACTTCCGTTCAGCCATTTCGCTATTCTTCACCACTCTTCACAGTTTTTTTGCATTTAACATATTCCATTGTAACCAGGGTATGTCTACAGTCACACCATAGCAACATATTCATGCGCTTTGGACGCACTTGTCTCTCACAACTGGTGTATCTTGCCAATGGGCCAAGGACGATCCCCGGAGAGGAACAGACAGCTGAACGGCAGCCATGGATCTGATAGCTCTGTAAAACTTAATTCTGACAACATTGGTTGGTTTCTGGGTTGTTGCCTTCCGAACAATTACTTCTGCGACATACATAAGAGAAGCCTCAACCGAAATATTCCAAAATTCTGACGGACTAATATTGAAATCAAGTCTTGAAATATTAAATTGTTTTTGAAACTTCACTTGTATGACAGAAAACTCTTTTTTTTACTTTCTTTGAACGTTTTTACCGACATCGCACAAAATTTACTGCGATTCCCGCTCATAATGCCGAACAACCGTTTTAAAAATCTTCATGAAGAGTTGCCACATGCTGACTGAAACTATTGGAATGGCTCTACCTAATCAAAATGCGGAACGTACGTAACAAAAACTAACTGCCTGTTTCCATAAAACGAATTGGTTCGTTCATTACAATTCGTCAATATTGGAAGCTTTATAAAATGGGTTTAAGACATTATTCAATTGTGGTTTTCAGATATATGTTAGATATGGACATCTGGAACACAATCCCAAAAGAGTAAGCTCCCATTAGTGATAAAAACCTATTTTATTCAGCCTTCAATTTTGACAATTTGTAACGAACGAACTAATTCGTTTTATGGATACAGGCAGTTACTAAACAGACATGACACCAACATTAATAATCCAACATATTGACTTCAGTTATTTATTTATTTATTAACAGACTATAACGCTCTGTTCGTCACAGAAAAGGCCGTAAGCAAGCCTTGGACAACAGGTACATTTTTTTTTCAAATTTGACTATCTCACCTTAGCAAGCAGCTTATCATCTGAAAACTAATCATTAGAATAATACAAATACATCAAAATATAATCGGAATAAAATAAGACTTTAATTGTACTTATTTACTTACTTACATATTCACTTCGGTTTTTATACAAATTGTTGTTGTAACAGCTATGTGTCGTCATTTGAATTTTCATCGGTGTCTTCTGGATCTGTGTTGCCCGTGGATAAGTTCAGGAATCTGGCCACGTCGGATGGATGTGTCCAGAGTCAACTTGGCACGAGCTGAGTGGGTTTAGCTGGGCAATCGAAAAGGTGTAGCGTAGTGTGAGGCCCTTGTCCACATGCGGGGCACGTGTCCGGCGTTGTGCCATCAATCCTTGCCCAATAAGAATTGAGGCGGCTACACCACCCTGATCTCAGCTGAGCCAGGATCACTCTGGTTCGTCGCGGCATAGTTTCCTCCTCCAATGCGACTGCAGGAGGATGGTCTCCGAGAACAACATTCACAGGGAGAGCGTTTATTGCTGCTGCGACCGAATCTCTGTGAATTCCGTTCATATGATATATGTTTCATACAAATTGTAAAAGATTTCGACGTAGAAAAACTGTTAGCTAGATAGATTAGGACACAAAACCTTTACACTAGGTTCATTTAATTTACCCCTGAGAATTTCAAAATACAGGCTTATAGGCTTCAGTAATATTTTCCCTAGTTGAGTTTTTTTTTTTAACCGAAACTCCAAGTAAAAATTTCGTATAACGCCAGTTTTGTTTTAAATGAGTTGTATCATTAATATTAGTTCGATTTAATAAAACAGTAGACGTGTTTTGGTAGCAAACTAGAGATAATTGTCAATAGACTGAAATTAGGCTGCATCCGATAGAACTGTCAATAAATTACAATAAACTTTCATGAAAAAATGGTGATGATAAGTAATGGTGTAGACAGATGACAACGTAAATGCGGAGTGAAAAATCGCGAATGCAAATTCAATGTTTACCCTGACAGAAAACAGCCGTTTCTTAAGTGTATAACGTTCATTGTGAATGATTATGACTGTGTTGCCATATTGAAATACGTAAATGCATTTTGATTTTGTGCATTTAGGTTCGAGTTAAAGCAGTTTGGGGAGGAGATAATGCACAAGTGATTTGCTGTCGTCTGTCTAGGCTGTAATTCTTGTTACAATAATAATTTACAACGGATGATATCTTCGTTAGCACCATTTGAGTTATAAAGGGGTTTCCAACGAGAGGTGTTATTTTTAATCACCCGGTATTTCGGTAGCTGTCACTTTTGAAGTTTTTTTTGATATTTGACAAGTAGAAATTGCGCCATTACTAAAAATGGAACGATACACGCTTCAACAAGACATTGAAATTATTAAAATTCACTACAAAAATGGTAAAAATCTTGCAGTCACAGTTCGCAAAACTAAAAAGTTTCCGGACCGTGTTATCTCTCGAAGAGGTGATCACAATTGGTCACCGAGATCTTGTGATCTCCTTTGGGTCCACGTGATAAGATAAGGTCTACGCCAACAGCCCAGTGTCGATTCAAGACCCCAAAGATAGAATTCGTGAGGCTCTCGAGGACATGGGGCAGCCACTTTGCGATTTGGTTAGGGAACATTTCCATAAAAAGGATATGGTCATGTAAGCGTGGCCGTGGTGGCCATTTGGCTGATGTTGTTTTTCATTATTAACGACGTACCTTCCTCTTTATTATGAATCTCAAAAAATTCAATTTTTCTTTGAATACCAAAATAACACCTCTTGTGGGAGAACCCTGTGTGTTCTTACTTTTTTATGCTGGCAATATCGTGCCGGCATTAAGCCATACTTTCAAATGTCTTTTTGAACTCAATCGAAAGGAAGTGTTTTAACAAAAACGCAGTAGTGTCTTGAATCCAGTTCTGTAAAACGAATTCGTTGGTTCGCAAGGAGTCATCAAAGTTAAAGGACAATAAATGGGGATTCGATTTATGTAACCGTTATTTCAGCTAATTCAAAATTTAAATAAGAAAATAAATTTGTATCGTTATTCTTAGTCATTATGCTGCAGACCTTCCAGGAGTCGTATCAAAGGAAATGATAGCGGAAGCATTTGTTCCACAATGTAACCCTGAATTTATTTTAAATGAGTGCAGAGTGATTTTATTCTCTTGTGAAGGTATGATCATTGTGTGCATCATTTGTGTTAGTTATGGGGATGCCTACGCTGTAAGAAAGAAGTGTGACACAATGCTCTCTCTTTGAAATTCCAAAGTTCAGTGGTCCCCACACCTTGCCCACACATAACATAACCACCATATTTCACTGAGAACAAAAACTAAGTGTGACTTAAGTAAATTTCAACTAAAAGATACTGCGTCTTCATATAGTTGCGCTGGCAAGATAAGATAAACACAACTGATAAGACCGTAAACGTAATGTCAACCAAAACCCAGGCACACATTCACTCATGTACTCACTACTATCCAAACAATTGCTGCCACAGCAGCTACAAACTCAAAAAAAAAACATTTGCATTTTAGTAACGTAATTGAAGTCGACATGGAAGTGTTCATAATTTGTAAAAACTAATAAAACAAAAACAAACAAACAAGTGATAATTAAAACAAAATTGAAATGCGAACAAATGCGGTTAAACCGAAGCTATCGATAGGGGTATATTGCTGTGTAATATGGAGCATAACGATGACAATGGCAGACACGGAGGTGGTTAGCTGTAAGTTTCATTCAATACTTTTGAAATTATACACGGAATATTAAAACGAGTGCCGTCTTTTAGTAAAAACATGTTATTCCAAATCAATATTGGACTGTCCACCATATTCCCTTTGCTCCCTCACAAATGCAACGAATCCCGATGATTTAAAGTGCATTTGCCTGCAGAGCTTTCAATTAAATCCCAAATGGCAAGAAACACAAAACGCCACAACTGCGGAGACAAATTACTGCATACCCAGCACCACAGAAGGAGAAGAAAACAAGGTGATCATGTACATGCGTTCGGCTTCCAATCCTCACCATTTAGTATTCGGCATTGTCATGGTATTATTGGCCGTTACCCTTGTAACAGCGTTGCTGTATGGCCTAACAGTTTTGCGTCCAATCAAACGTACCAAGGCGGCATATAAAAGATTAAAAAATCGACGACAAAATATAACCCCTCTGCAAGAAATGGATGAATTGGAAATGAATCGTCGTTACGAAATGGAAACCTATTAAAATTCTACGCGACAAATGTATACTCTATGGTTGATATAAAATGCGCACACAAACAACAGAGTGTTGAGTTTTAAACACAGTGGGTGGAAAATGTAAACAAATTTTAAAAAAATAACCAAAAGGTTATCATAGCGTAATAACGAAACATATTCGGTGGTTACAATCCATAACGAACTAACTCGAGTTAGAATGAAACGGAGTTTTTAGTACCATAGTGTTATTTTTTTAAGAAGTCTGTGAAAGAATACGCGTCCTTAGAATCGGTAACAATGTTGATTGTGAAACTTTAAAGTACTCTCCTGAAATAATTAAAAAACAGTTTTAGGCCGTTATGGCTTGTCACCACAGATATAATCGAAACCAAAGATATAGTGATATTATGCAAAAGCAAATAAATACGGAAAAGCAAATAAATATCTTAATGGAAGATAATAAATGGTTCTTAATCTACATAGCTATAATAAACAAGGAATTCGAATTATCGTTTTACAGGTACGAGTATTTATAAAAAGTTAAAAAATACCGAACCCCCCATGTCTATTGACGCAACTGTACAGTGGATGGAATATTAACAACAATTGTTTCCACTATTTATTATTTACATTTTTATTTTAAAATATGTTTCTAATAGCCCTCAAAAGGGACTTATACACATTTCGAATTATTTCATATAAAATAGAATGACAAACAAAAGAAATTCTGTGGAACTGATTTTATTGAGTCTCTAATTCTGTGGAACTGATTTTATTGGGCCTCTAATTTTAATTGAACGTGTAACATATTTTATTCAAATGTTATTTTTTTTACATTGTTTAAAATATGTCGGGAATTGATTCCCACATATGCCATCAAATGTTATAAACAACATTGTGTATTTTGGTTGAAATCATCGGAAAAAACTTCAGATTCGAACATATTTTTATCGTGTTTAAGACATCCTTGGTTATGTTTGCGAAACGTTTGGCGGAAAACGGACTTACAACAACACTTTGTAGGCATAATAAATTCCAGAGGGCAACAAAAAAAAGTTGTAATGAATATCCACTATGGAGCATCTTGGGATGTACCACCCTTCCTAACCATCTATGCAATTCTGATGTCCTATGGTCCCCAGAGTACAAAAATGGTGCAATATTTAATTTGTATAGGCTTGGGCTTTCACTGAATTGCGAAAAGTCTACATCGATTTCAATCACCAATGCCTACGACACATTTTTTCAAAAATTATTTCAACCAAATCGGACAATTCGTTTTCAAGATGTGATTATGTTTCCAAAATTGCAGTTAAAAAAAACCTTTCCATTTTTATACTCCTCGGACCATAGTACATAGAAACTATCTTTGAGAAAATGCAGAATAAACTATTTAAAGGTTCTTAAAAAAAAAAACTGGAAACTTTTCTTTTCTAGATTAATCGAATATGGTAGCGGTTAAACTACAGGGAATCAAAGTTGGAATATTTGCTGAGGGTATCTTGTTAAATAGTATCTCCACAATACTACTTTTATTTCAATGATTAGTAGCTCCCATAGCAGTATCCTGACATAGCGCTGACTGGGCCATGTAGGTCGAATAAACTTCAGCCAGACAGGCGTTGGACGACAACTACTAAGGAAGGCGCAGACAGGGCTGACCGAGACTCCTCGTCGTTATACCAAATGTTATCACGAAAGAACGCAAGATCGTTGTGCTTAGAAATCATTTATTAAACAGGCCAAGACCAAATTTCCCAGTAACCACGAACAGGCCCACAGAAGGACCTTGTTCCGCGGTGTCATTCATTAATTATTGAATTTTTTATTAATTATATAAATATTTATAATTATTGATTGAATTTCATATTTTTTGATTTTTATTACAGGGTATATTTTAATAAATAAAAAATTTGTTGTTTATGTAGATAAGCTTAATAAATTTACAATTAAAAAAATCCATACCTTTGGAAATTTGCATGTATTTTTCGAAAACGATGTTTGTTTGTTCAAGCAAAAACCACCCGACATTAATTAATGCGACTGCTGTCTAGAGTTTCAATTCTTTGAGGGCAAAGTTTAGGAAAACCGATAGAATGCCAGCATCTTCTAAATCTAAAATTTCTTGACGCATTTTCTCGTTGCGGACAGTAAGAAGCTGAAACAAGTAATTGGAAAAAGCAAACATTTGCAAAATATTTGTTAGTAATTGCTAATCCAGCGGTAGTGAACATAAAACTAATCAAACCTTCTTTATTTGATCCCTTTGGTCTTCTGTGCGACAGAATGCCAAAAATACAGCAGCCATATGGGGACGGTTTAAGCGTTCACAATTTTCAGCAAATTTTAAAAGATTCAAGGAATGTACAACCGGACAACTCTATTAACAAAAAGAACAGTTACTTTATTCTGTTACATTCACCCTCTCCTCTCATTGGATCTTATACTAACCTGCAATCTGAACAAAGTCTTGTGCAATAGTTCCTCCTGTTCGAGCGATTTCGTCTGATTAGCATTCTTAAATGGATGCATTAGAACACAATCCCACGCCATTATCAAACCCTCTGTGTGAAGCAACTGTGCCTTGCAAGAAAGCACATCAACCAACGCATTTAGTTCACTTACCATTCCAACCATAACCATACGCTTTAGTATACCATTCCAGACTTTCGGTAAATATATGTCGAAACCTAAGCAAATATTCGCCAATATCTGCAGAGTGTTGGCGTTGTGGGTGTTGCGCTGCCATATGGTCTTGAGGATATCGATTTTATTACTATTGGCAAATTTATCCAAACTCGAATTGTAACCCAATTTTTTGAGTTCATGTACACACTTAATGGTAATATACTGCTTCTGACTGAGCATGTTGTCAAAGGATTTGCTGCCATCGTAGAGTTTGAAATAGCATTCGTACATTTGCAGTTGCTTGGAGGTATTAACAGAGCTATATGCCAAAAAGAAGATATTTCGGTGAACTTGAGAATATGTTATTCCAGTTTAACGTACCCATCGGGAGGAAAAATATGAGCCACCAAGAATTGTACTGCAACTTCCTTAGGCCAACTATTGATCATATAATTTGCTCTGGATAACCAAAAAATAAAATATATCATTAAATGAACATTACGCAGACTTGTTGTTACCTTATGACATTTTCAGCGGCGGTACTTGAATCTTCGCTTGCATTATCCGCCAAGTTTTGATCTTCAAATAACGTCTCATCCAGTACCGTGCCATCCGGCGTGTCCACTGTAAATGACAGCCATTTTTGCAGTAGCTTAAATTGTATTGGCTCCACATTTAAGTTATGCAATTCGGCAATTTCTTTCACCACCGTATTTATGTCCAGTTTACCGCCTTTCAGTATTATATCGTGATGATATAACTGATAGATTAACTCGGTGGGGTTCTCTACCAGACGCATGATTTTCTCTTCTGTTAAACCGTAGATGTAAAGCAAATGTTGCGTTTTCAATATGGGATATTTGCGTTTGATTTTAGTTAATTGCTCCTGACACTTGGTGTCGGTGATAAGTTTCTCATTCTCTATGGCGTATTTGTAACACTCATAGGATGCTTCTACTTGGTCTGCGCCATCAGGCGCATAGTTTGAAACAAAATATAGTATCATAAAAGCCTTGGAGGGGTTATTGACATGTTGCACCAAACGTAAAATGGATTTGAGGAAAGCATTGTTGGTAGGCTGTAAATGCCAGGTTTCGCCATCATCACGACTTTTGTATTCGGATATGGAATTTTTAACAGCCGACATACAGAAATAATCGCAATTGTGTGCTATATCGGTAGACCCTTTGAGCACAGTGTGCATTTGTATAAGTGGGAACCAGGACTCACAGTTATCCACATTCAACTCGGTATCTAAAATATCCTTTAAAGGCTGCTCCACAATAGGTTTAAAAGGCAAACGATAACGTGCGATCTTCGGTAAAACGCCAATTTCCTTTTGTGACTCAAACCACATATCGTTCTCCATCTGACCTGGACGATTGCGACGTCTTGAGACCATTTTGTGTTTTAGAAAGTGCAGAATACTTGTCCAGACTTGCATTTCCTTGGGCACAGCTTCGAAGTACAAAAGAATTTCGATGACACACAAATATAGCTCATAGAAATAAATGTGAATCTAGACGACAGATTTAGGAAATATATTGTAAGTTAACAAACAACTACACTAGTCTTGACTCACCTCATCAATGAATTGTTTTAGTTTGGATGTTAGCAAATCCGTATTTTTAATTTCATTTATATAAGGTTGACACAAATTTCGTATACTTTCAACTGTTGTAATCATGACCAATTCTTCGTCTCCGAAACTATCGGTTTTAATATCAAATTGCAGTTCCTGTGCCTGCAGTATGCTAACGACCTACAAAGTGTTCGAGGAAAAAATGAAGAAGAATGCAAGTTTTATTAATTCAATAGAAAATGTTTGTATGCACTTCAGAGGTTTTTCTACGAAATGTGTAACCTCTGAAATTGCTTCCTTAGCAATTATCCTTAGACAAATACCTGTGTTATCAACATTTTTTGATAATCCAAATTGAAATCTCTACTCATTCTTTCAAGCAAATGTACATCCAATTGCTTGTTATGGAATTCCTTCAACAGCTGTTCTATAGTATCAATATCGGCATTAAATTTACCCTTTATAGAGGGATCCTGTTTACAAAATTCCATATAATAGAAATGTTTGATGCGTCTGAAAAGAAACGTCATCAAAAGAAATAAATACGAAATTGAATCTTCAATTGTTTAGCCATTGTACTTTGTTCGTATGGCCTCCACGTTGGCGGTCTCTTCGAAATGTACATTATACATTTCGGATAATGTCAGCAGATTAACTTTCTGTTGGTCAGTTTTCAAATCATGTTCCAGTTTTTCCAAGAGAACAGACGAATGAGGATCAGACGTAAGCATTACAAATAAATCTGTAAAAAGCCAATGTATACACACACATTATCATTTGTGTCGCTACTTCTATTTTATGCAAGTTAGTTTACCCAAAAAGTTCACATCCTTCTGCGAGAGGACATTTCTGAACACTCGACCCATTTGTAATGACACAAAATCACCATTGATCAGTTTGCAATTGTGTCTTCTCTGATAGTCCATGATATACTGAGCCATGGTATACCAAACAATGTGCATTTTATTTTTGATGAGATGTTCCAGCGATACAAAGAAATCATCTTTGGCACTGTCAATATCTACTTTGATGTGCTCGTCATTGCTACCCAGTATAAACGCTTTTAGTTTAGCCAACAGGCAATTGGTCGGAGGTGTTTTGACAACCAAGAACATTAAAGTTCGGGCGACAAATTTTACAATGTGTATGTGCTCGCTGTGATTGACCTTGAAACAAATAAACATTTGTATGATATCCATCATTTCAAATATTAAAGAACTGTGCACGGTTGCGTGTACTCACCTTAGCTTGCGATTGTTGTGGCAATGGTGCAACCTCATCGAATACCGATACCGAATACCTCTTCTTCGGCTTAGTTTCCGGTATATCAAACGAATTGTTCAGAGCCGTCGAAAAGTTTAATGTTATTTCACCAACTGTTATATCTGAAGCATCTATAGCCTCACATATTAATTGCGATATTTGTTTTTCTCTGCCCTCATAAAATTGTTCGACTGCATCCGAATTGTAACTTGTACTACCAATGCGTACATAATTGATCAGTTCAACCAGTTCACTGGTGTGGTTAATCTCAGTTACAGCTGCCCTCACCAGCAATTCGTAGGCCAATGGAAACGCCAAAGGATCGTTGTCGTTCAAAAGGGCGGCCAGAGTACTGGAATTTTGCGAACTCTTCGTTAGTTGTATTTGTTGGGCCAACAGCTCTAAGGCCAGCTCTATAAAATCATCCTTATTTTCCCGAGAACAATCGGCAATCTCCATCATGTTGTATGTTAAAGCGCAGGATAATATTAAACACTTGGTACGCTGACACAAACGCCGAACAACAAATAATTTCGACAGGTCCAGAGCACTTGCTAGTTCGCTTATTTCAGTGACAAAGTAACTGCAAACATTTTCAGTTTCCTGGCTGCGTTTTATGATATTTTCAATGCCGGCACTTAGCAAGTTCAGACGATTATTGTAGGGTGCGAAATCGATTACATCATCTATATGTAAATCGAATTTGTGACGTAATATAAAGCGATGTTGAATGGCTTTCAGGCGTTTCTGTGCTGTGGGACATGTGTGCGGTGTTATGAACTTAAAGAATTCAATGAGACTTCTTTGTTCTTCCAGAGATTCTTCCGTAAGTGGTGCCGGAGAATTCTCAAGAATTTCCTAAGGTCGATAAAATAATAAAAACAAAAATCACAAAGTGAATGAAAGTCAGAATCTGTGCAGTCATTATGTGAAATATTTTTTTACAGAAAACAAAAAAGTTTTTCATACAAACTGCTAGGCCTAAAAATAAAGAAAAACATATTCTGAATGATATTTTAATATTTACCGCAAAAAATTCCGTAACTTCGGTGGCGTATTTCGTATTTGTATCAGCCTTCAAAGACTTGAAAAACTCATAGGCCACCTCCGGTTTGCCGCGTCTAACCATTTGATAACAACAATTGAAATTAGCCCCTGTGGCAATTTCTGGCGCAGCCTTCGTCAGCACCCTTATGTCATCCAACATATCGGGTAAATCCATTTTCACAATACGAAACATGAATAGGTTCAAATTCATATCGGAAGCACAATCGGTGGGCCAATTGTATTTGGCTTTCATGATTTTAATAACCTGTATTTCATATTCCGTATTGATTTTCAAGGCCAAGGGATGAGTAGAGTAACGAAGTTTAATGAGGGGAGCAACGGTCTCAGGCCATGGTACAGGTGAATTCTAGAGTACAACAACACTGGAAAATCATGTATAACTTGTTATTACTGAAATTACCTGCAACACGAGTAAAGCAGATTCCAAACGATCATCTTCATTGTGTAAAAGTTCTATACACGCGACGGTCCTCTCCAGCCACGTGGAAAATGAATTCCTGCTAGCCACCAATTGACATATGTAGCGTCTGAGGGCGGCTACAGGCGATTGGCCTTTCTCTTGATATATGGGATACAGAAAATCGTTGACCAGACTTTTCAGATTATCCAAATGTACTCTTAATAAAATACACTTGGCCGTCTCATCGATGCTGTCCTAAAATATTACGATCAATGAGTTCGGTTATAGCCAGACATTGCTTAGCACACTTCTCACTTACCTGCAAATAATTATCCAAAGTGAATATTAAATTGTAGCTCTTTTTCAGTACAAATAAATCCTGCAGAGCATTAACCAAGTCCCTCAGCTTACCAATGTTGCGTTCATGTTGACGCCGTACATCCGAATGCATGAAATGTATATCTTCGAATATCTCTGCGACTTTGGTCGAAAACTCCAGGCCGATTTCCGGCCAATGTTCAGCATATTGCAATGTTCGTGTCTTCTCTATACTCCAATCCGTTATGAAAGGCATGATATTGGGATGGGTATTACTTACAAGGGGTACAAATTGCCGTAGCCATTGCAAAAGATTGAATGGCTTGGTATCGTTGGGTATTATGCCCAACAGCTTTCTCAGTTCGTTTTCATTAAGTTGCGGCAAAATGGCACAGGAGTGCCTCTTCCATATCAGCGAAGCCATAGACATGTCTTTATTGAACAATGACTTAATGTACTTTATCAAATTCGGATGATAGACAAATGTTTGCCATTCCATATTTATCTCATATGGATCGAGAATGGCCAATGTTTTGAGGCGATCCAACTGTTCTACAATTTCTAAAATGTGCTGTTCATCAGCCTGGATTTGAAATGAAAAGTTGCTGGTTAATGGATAATTTAGAAGAAACAATTTAGTGTTTGTTGTCATTACCTCTTCATCCAAATGGTTTAATACTTCCTTAAGATATTTCTCCAATATCCTACGAGATGGTATGTCAAACATACGATTCTGCCGGAAGAATTCATTATTTTCGATCTTTTGTAAGAGTTCCATGAGAGCGGTAAAGCGCTCATTTAATTCCTCCGGGTTATTCTGTAAAGTATTACGAGTATAAGATTATTACAAATCGATTTTTTTTATTATAACTTCCATTAAAATGTACCAACATATATCAATAACAATCGCGAACATTTATAGTAAATTGTTTACATTTTTAGATTTAACATTTGAGTATATAGCACTCCAAATGGAGGAACAAGGTCAAGTAATACAACGAAATGCTCGCAAAGTGTCTAAAATAATTTATAGTGCTGGCAAAGCATAGGAGATACAGTACGTAAGATCCTTTACCAATGAGAGAAACTTTCGTAAGACCTAATTCGTAATTTCTAAATGCAGTACAATTACCACCGTAGAGTGATATGCAATGTGTGTGTCTGTCAAACAAAAACTACTGATTCAAATCGGCTTTAAGTGTAAGAAATTAACCTCGAAATCCTTGTAAAACTTCTGTATAAAAAGGGTTAGCCTTTCGTTGTCGGCTTCGAACAGTTGGTTCAGTTAGTTTGGGCCGAAATGAGGTACCCACCGCGACTGCTGTACGCAAGTTCTAGTTGATAACACTCACGATCCCATTCGCCGTATGATGCCCGCTTACAATTATGTGCCAAAGCCGCGTGTGGCTCAGTACTGAAACATCGACTCGCCATCGATCTCAATATTTCACCCACAATTCGCTCACTAACTTCAATGAACTCAGCAATTGAAGGCACACGATCATTCATTTCGTTATCGCTTCTTAGTTTGGGCCGACTGTCACCGTCGATTCGGAGCGTTATGGTAGTATTTTAATTCAAATTTATGTTTATTACGAACTAATAGTTCATAGTTACAGTTTCATTAAACACTGAAAATTTACGATAACACAACAAGAGCGCACTGAGTTGATCTCAGTATGATATTGGGGTATTTTTAAAATGAATATTTTCATTTATAACCTATTGTACCTTCGGAAAAAAGATTTCAGATTTGCATACTTACATCTCCCAAAGTATTCATTTCCAACAGAATTTTCCGAGCTTTAGCTTCGTAGATTGGTTGTAAACACAGTTCGAACTGTTGGCCAAAATCTTCAGCCTCTTCCAAGTGACCTTTGGCTATTAGCTTCTTAAAACGTTCACTGGGATGTGTTTCCGAAACCAAAATCATTTCCAAAATCGACGGTAAATTATTGCTGTTACATTGAGAACCCGCTAAATAATAGAGGTTTACCGAACATTTGGGCTGCTGCACCAACCACGAATATTCCGAAACATCCAATTCATTGTGGCATTTAAGGCCTAAAATAGACGGACAGAAAAGGTAAATAAATAATATTAATAATAATGAGTTTCCATTATAACAAAAAACAATAATACCTGGATAATCGATAATCCGAATACATCTTTCATCTTCTTTTGTATGCTTTGTTAAGATCAAAAACTCGATATTCTCATCGTTGCAATCCATTACAATTAAGTCGTCAATTAAAAGTGTCGGATCGGGCAGTGCTGTGGCATAGAGCAACAGTTTGGTAAACGGACATAGTTCCAACAAATGACCCGAATTTGTAAGTAAGACACTACAAATTTATGAAAGCATCAAAAGCGAATATGGCAATCGGACCCGGCAACAACTTACATGAAATTTTCCAAATTATAGATACTTTTAATCCCCTCATATGTGTCGGGGACGTTCAATCGTACCACATCATCTTGCGAAGACCTCAAATATATTGCACTTTGTGTACCCGCAATTAAGAGTGGATCTGGTTTCGGGTCATCGGCGAGATCACAGCTTTGATTGATCAATAGAGCGGCTGTAATTTCGTTTAATCCCCTCATTGTGAATATGCGCTTCAGACAGACATTGGTAAAGTGATTCTCTAGAGTTGCTATATCACTTTCACTAAGCGAAACATTTAAATTGTGTTCCAATGGAGTTTCATCGATTTCGGACAAACTAGACAAAAAAAAAGGAGTTATTCGCTCAAGTATCTGGAGGCCCATAACCATTTAATTCAACTCTTACCTATACACACTACCATTGGAACAGGTCAAATTGAACTTTGTGTCCACCTGTTGAATGCCAGCAAACGTTTTGCCGCCCACCACATGAATGTCTTCCAAATTAATGCACAAACTGAATAAAGGTGTGCCTTTTATATAAATTCCATGGATTTCACCATCACTCAAACCACATACGATCAAATTGCCCGTACTGGAAATTGCTAAAACATCAATGCTGGAATTGAACGACAACACGAAACATTTTGCAATCATTTCATCCTCCAACATGAAAATACTCTTGTCGACGGCAACAACCATTTTCTTGTTTTGTACAGAAGCCTGGACATGCGGATGGTGTAGTATCTGAAAACATATCAATGAAATGGATAAAATTCATCTTTGCTTATCGACAAAGTGATTCACAATTAATTCTGTACCTCATCATCGCTAGTTAAACGAAATATTCCTCGAGAAGAGAACGCATTCGAAATCGTTTCATCTTCTAAAGGCGACTGTTCAAAATTATTCCACATATTTTTGGTTGATTATATCTTCTCGGCTTTGTTTAAATATTAATTAATTAAATATTTTAAATGTTAATAAATTTGCACAAAATGGCCGAACTCTTCAAAATTTGGCGGCTGTTGCTCACTTCTTCTTCTCAGTTAAATCGACTAGAAATGGTTAACAGCGTTGCCGTATGTCATATATATATAAATAGTAAACTCGTTTTCCACTACAATAAAAAATAACATAAACAAAATATTACAACCGGTGTTTTCCAATGAATGCGTAGTGTTGAGAAATTGATTTGTCTACTTTTGAAGGGAAAGTCTGTGTGAAAGTTTTAACTTGGAAAAAATTGTCCATAGATAGGACCACCAGTTCCCTTTAAAATTAACATAGGGGGGCATGGCATCGCCCCACCCACCTACATGAACAATATGCACTATGCAATATGAAAATATGATTTATATAGTGGGGTGCCAGGCTGCACCATTTTAGTGATTGGAGCGGAGATAAACTTAAATTTGTAGTCAATGAAGGTGGTACCCATTCTTTTCAGAAACTGAGGGATTTTATATGAGCAAGTGTTAAAAAAAGAGGCGAATAACAACTTGTGTGAAATTGGTACATCTTTTGTTGTAATCCCCATACATTTTTCCGCTTCTGCCTCCTTAAGAAAAACATGAAAAAGCTATCAATGTTACATATTTTGTATTTCCCTTCATTACTATTGCCTGGAAAAAATCAGATTAAAACACTCTAGATTTTGTTAATAATCACCTATGAAATTTGTTACCGGTGTTATAAGAAATAGTGCCGAACCAGCAGTGTTCCTGATTAAGAAAATGCTAGAAGGCTGGAAAACTGACAACACTGGTGGACCTACTGTTGTCATTTACAGTGAATGCCGTAGTTGTTTGTAAACAGACAACTGTCAAATACCGTCAAATAAAATATGGTTGGTCTCTGTCGCTTATGTGCGTCGCTAAAAAAACCGAATTTACTGATTACCATTACTGAATCTAGAGATATTTGCCATAAATTGCAAACATGTTGTCAGCTTCATATGCAAATTCATGATACTTTGCCAAAATCCATATGTCAAGAATGCTTGGAGTGTTTAAATGTCTGTTACAAATTCTACATCAAAGTTCAGGAGGCCCAAGAAACGCTGGAATCATTATTTCCCAGTCCAACGATTGAAACCGATACAGAAACAAAGACAACGACAGTTAGAACCCACGATGGGCACAGAAAGCCTGTAAAATGCATAAAGAAAGCCCACATTTCCAGCAGTAAAATAAAGATTGAAAATGAGGCATGTTCGGAGAAACTGGCAGCAGCAGACGAGAACAGCGGAAATGTATTTACAATATCAAATGTGGCTTCCATGTCAGAAGATAATGACAATGATGGATATCTGCGTGAGGTATATAATATCCTTGGAATGGCAAAGAGCGACGTAAGTAACGATCCGATTACGTTGAGCGATGAAGATCACATGGTGATGTATACGGAAAGTGGGGGCAAAGACGGCCCATCTGATGAGCAGCTGCAACTGATGGATGAGGGAGATGTGGAACATCACATCGAGGTGGAGACTTTGGAACAGGATCAGTCCGATATAGAATTTGACAAAGTTGTAATAATGGAAGCAGCAACAGAAGATGAAATCGAATTACGGGAAAATGAAGACGATAAAGTAGCTGATGAGAAGGACGATGGGCATCAGAATCAAACAGATATTGAAAAGGTGTGTATTAATTGTAATTCAACGTTGTCTGGGATTTATATTTCAATTGCGTTCGTTAATGTCGAAATACCTTTGCATTCTGTGCTAGGTCTCCATCAATGAGAAACAATTTTCTTATGCACTTTGAAACCATCACGATTTTTGTTCATCTAAAGGTTTTTTTTTATTATAAATTTGTTTCTGTTCTGTTTGGAAATAATTTCAAAATACATGGTAGTAGTCAATAGCGATGACAGAACAATAGTGATTCACAAGTTGACAGTTGATTTGGTAGCTACACTGACTGTCTGAATTATTTCCAGAGTTAGAAAATCCTATCCAGAGAGAGATACTGATGTATATCTACATACATATGTACTTAAATTAGATTGCAAAATGCCATGCAATACAAATACTCAACGTCTTGTGTGTTCTCCTTGCTTTAGTCTGTTCAGCCGTCCACTCATGCTAGCATCTCCGCTCAGTTGACTTCGTCACCCATTCCAAACGCTATCAGCACGGTAGAGTTGTCGTTAAATTTGGCTTGATTTGGAACTTCACGTATAATTCTTCTACGTCTTGGGTGGGCCGACAACTATTGATCAGCAACAAGAAACACATAGGGAAAATATTCATGTTTCAACACAAGTATTGTCTGCAACATTTATTTCGCTAATACAATGAAATAGGTCCAATGCCAAGATGCTCGGTTTTCTAAATATTATCGTCCGATATATGAAAATTTATATTTCCATATAGTTAGTACAAAGTAATTTTTAAACTGCGAATTTTATCATCATTTTATGCACAGGATTTCTCTACGCTGCCGCCTTCGTTACAACTATCTTCGTGGAATTCGTATATTTATATTTGTCACACCTGCGATTACAAAGCCAAGGGGTTCAATGACTTAAGTTCACACGCCCAAACGGAACATTCGGTCGACGATGTCAATAAATTACAGTATAGATGTTATGATTGCCAACGAGTCATCGGTCATTACAATGCTTTTCTCAATCATGTGCGTCTAAGACATCATCCCGCACTTAAGCTCAGATGTGATGCATGCGATAAGCTATGCGACGATTATCAAAAGTACGCAAATCATCGTAATAGCAATTGTACAGAAGCATACAAATTTCCAAATTTTTTGCCCTGTCGCCAGTGTTGTAAGAGTTTCCACAGTGCGTATGGCCTACAGACGCATGTCAAACAACAACATTCGGTGCAGGACACTAAGGAGACGTTTCAATGTACGGTGTGTAACAAAGAATTTGCACAGAAACGAAGTTTGAAGGCACACGAGATCACACATACACGTAAGTTTTGTTCGATATAAACCGTACACTCTAACAACTTGTGTGAATTATTTTCAGAAAAACGAGATTTTTCCTGTGATTTTTGTGATAAACAATTTTACAACAAAGGCAATTTGGAAACGCATCTTTATACGCATGTCTCTGACAATTTGTACAAATGCCATATATGCCAGAAAAGGTAATGTGCCTCCTATAAATATAGTATGTAGTTGTAAAAATAATTCATCTGATTGAATGTGTTTGTTGTGCAAATCTGTGGAAAACCGATCGCGTCTTTTACACAATATCTAGTTAGGTTTCAACAAACAGATGTAGCTGTGGTAGGTGGCATACCGGGTGGTCCATTTACTGCTTTAGTTTTGAATTATATTGTCTTTTTAAAAACTTGTCGCTTTAGACTTGAAAAAACTTGAGAAATAATCCCAAACAGTGGGTTTATTGAGTTTTGGCCGAAATGTTAAAGAGGCCTGATAAACCATTTTATTATTGCCGGAGATTCAGCACGTTGGCGCGTCATGCCATGCCGCACAACAATTAGTCACCCAATGATCCGATTGAACGATATAGGCACCTCAGACGAACATGAAGCAAGCCAATTGGCTTGGGATGACAGGATGTGAATCCAGTCGAGACAGCCTCATGAATAAATACGTGCTCCATAAATAAATGTTTGCTGTTTCGAAAAAAACGAATTTAAGTGCCGAACTGTATTTTTTTTTTTTTATTTTTTTTTAATATAAAACAAACAATTGTATTTGGACCACCATTTCTGTATAAAATTATTGGTTAGTTCCTAACAGAATTTTGCGAAAATGTCATGTTCGTCACATTAACCCTTTCAGTGGCTTTGTCAAATATATTCGACACTTCATATTATGTTTAGCACGTAAAAAAAAATTAATTGCCACGGAAAGGGTTAAGAGGGTAGTCTCAACGGTAAAACAAAGACAACATTACAGGAACAAGGAGTACTTTGTTTTAAAAAATTAAATTATTTCTTCGGTTCTTATTTGAATTTGCTAGGTTCCTTTACACACACAATGAAAACACAAACAAATCAACTGCCGAGTCAATGCTAATTACACAATTATTATTATTATCATCTTATTGCAGTTATAAAAGCGATATCATTTTGGAAAAACATCAACTCCTTCATACAAATGTTAAACCGTTTAAATGCGCCTTTTGTTCAAGACTTTTTCGAACAAAAATCGAACAAACCACCCATGAGCGAGTACATACCGGTGAAATGCCACTGCAGTGCATTCACTGCGAGAAACGTTTTCGTTTTCGTAGTGCATTAAATGCACATCTTAAGGTCCATAGTGGAGTCAAAGCACATGCATGCAAATACTGTCCGAAAACATTTATCGACATGTCCAACTTTAAGAAACATGTAAGGCGTAAACATTACGAAGAGGAGACATCATCACACAAAAAACTATAAACAACATGTGTAAATTTATGAGAAAACAAACGGGTATAGTCGGAACAATGTTTCGTAGGTCCGATTTTTATAAAAACTTGAGATTTTACACGTGGAACATTCCTATAATCCGAACAAAACTAATTGTATTTAATTGCAACGGAAATAGATATCCATACAGTACTATATAACTGTATAATAACTGTTATAGAATTCAAGATATTTTAGAAAAAAGCTGGCGAAAGTAAAACAATTTTTCCAGCGGCAATAAAGGATTCGATCAGACATAAAGGATTCAAGACATCAACAAACAAAAAGTCCTATTAATGTTACAGAAAGAGTAAACAAAGCGATTCTGAAATCCGATTGATGAGAATCAGTGGAAATAAAAACATTAACTTATGGCGAGAATGGTAAATAATTTGTTCATCAAACCTGTACTCACTACATCAAGTACTGAAATAATTCCCTGCCCTGGAAGATTAGTTTACGCTCCAACAGTTATCAACTTTGAATTGCCTTCTTCAATGTATTCGTCAGTGAGAGTCGTGGGGGGTGTACAATCGAATTCGAGCCGCCAGGAGTCTCCCGAGCAATTTTTCGAGATAAGTCGAAAGCGATTTGTTAAGAGAATGAAATGAAAAGAATTTCTTCCTGCGAAAGAACATATTTTACTTTAAATTTTAATTTAGATGTAAGTACTAACATTAATCCATTATTTTAAAATAAATTATGTATAAAATAATCGTTTGTTTGTTGCATTTTTTGTTTGTGTTATCTCAAAACGGTCCTGCTAGAGCACGAAATTTATCGTAAGAACTCCAGTATTACGAATTTTTACTGTGCGACAGTAAAAAATGTCGGAATTTTTACTGTGCGACAATAAAAAATGTCGGAATTTTTTTTTAACTGAGTCCTTGTATGTCCGAAATACCCCAAAATATCCGGTTAAAAAACGGTTTGAGGTACCTTTCGGTACTTATAAGCATGTAACATCGGTTTCAGAAGAGACTTAGATCTTTTGAAAATATTTCTCAATTAACAAAAAAAACTTTAGAATTCTGTTTGCATTTCTGTTATAAGTGCCACAAGGTACGAAAACCCGTTTTCACCGAAAATTGACTTAAAAAGCTCTATGAACTTTAACGAATGCTGCAAAAGATGCCCGATAAGACTGGAATCGATTTATTTAAAATTATAAGAGGCTTTTTTGTGTGGTCAAGCATAAAAGTAATCGAAATTGCTATATCTATGTAAATATAAATTTTTAACTTTTTCGAATTAAGAGCGTCGGACAATTTTGAATCGATTTTCATTAAAAAAAGGATTTCGAAAAAAAAATTGCGCTTACGTCTTTTTCGCGGTTAGTCTCTGCACTCGGTCCCATAATCCCATTTTCCTTTATGTGGCAACTCCATTAAACGCTTGCTAATCATTACCAGTGAGTGCAACAAAAACTTTGTAAACAAATAAAGTTTTTGGAGAAATTCATTGATGATTGCTTTGTGTCGAGGATAAGTCGGAGGATATTTTCCATAAATTATCTACGTGTTTTCATATTCGCGTACTAATTGAATTCTCGGAATAATGCAAATTTCCCGGGAGTATTCAGAATCGGGCTGAACGTGGTCAGGAATGCCTCTATTTGATATAATAAAACAAATTTTCGTGTCGTAGTACTTGCGACCGGGATGTCTCTTATTCTGACATATGAAATTACATAAGAACCAGTAAACAGTACGACTGTCTCCTTACTCTGGATATATCACCGCTACGATGTCGAACGAAAGCAGTCACTCACTTTCGCATAAGAAAACGAGCCAACTATTTTTTAACTAATATTTCGTTCGTTTTTTTGTTCAAGTGACTGTTATTGGTTCGTTAACGTTCGCCATCGAGGGTCAGGCCATTATATTACCTAACATTGACAGTGTAATTTCCAAAATCCAAAGGAGACACATCATTTCCCACTAAATACTTGATGTGTATTCAGAATCCCCTGAACTGAAAAAAGGATGAAATGTCAGACATGGCAACTACACCGAATTTGTTAATCGTCCATCGTGAATGTGTAGATACAGAAGGGGAAGATGAAAAGATACCCCCGAAAAATAATACTAAAGTTACGTTAAAATAATAAATTTCAGAACTGATTTGTTGTGGAATATAAAGTTTAAAAATGGAAGCCGGGATGTGTCGTCTATGTGCATCTGAAAATGAAAGTATGATTTCCATGTCGTATCAGTGGGAGACAATAAGCCAGAAATTATCAGCTTGTTGTGGTATTCACATACAAATGGACGACACTCTGCCTCAATCTGTATGCCAGGAATGCATGGGATGCTTGAATGCATCTTATAAGTTTTACATCCAAGTTCAGGATGCTCAACAAACCCTACAGTCATATATCGCCAGACCACAGCTACATGACGATCAAACTAAGTTTATGGGGAGGACAACTTTGTTAACCAATTCAACCAGAAAGACTTTAAATGACAAAATACGTGATCCAAAAGTACGGCCCGCAAAGACCTCTGAACGTCGTATCAGAAAGGAGACGATCTCATTCAATAAATGTAAAAGCATTAGACCGATTCAGAATGATCCACTGCTTACAATTGCGAACGTTACATCTTTAGTAAGCAACAATGACTTACCAGATGAATATATTCTCCCTGAAGAGACGAATATAAAGACAGAACTACAAAACGATCCACTTCAGTCGAAGACAGAAAATGACGTTGAACCATACAGGAAGGAGATATATATCGCTCTTCCTAAAATTAAGAAAGAGCCTAGTGAAATACATGAATGCGATGCCGAAAATGAAGATAATGTGATTGACAAAGATTTGGCTGCATCAGAGATGAAAAAGGTGTGTAATTCGATTATAATACATTTTTTGATTTTGCTGGAGAAAATTAAATGGCTTACAGAAATTGACATACTTTGGATAGAATAGTGTACATGCGTTTTTGGTATGGATACTAGATTTATGGACAGGTTGTATAATGTTATCTATTGAAGGGTCACCTCTGCAAGGTATTCCAAGTTCTTCAATGATTGTAAAGCTTGTCAAATGAGAACGATATTGATAAATTTTAATAGATTTGCTACATTCGTTGTAATGCTATAATACAAAGTTAAACATTTGATATTGATTAGGCCTCGTAAATGCCGTCGACTTCACGTGTATGATATTCATTTTTAAAGCCATCGTACATAATTTAAAGCCATCGAACGTTACGAATTACTTCGTGCACAACTCACTTATTTGTGAGATATTCCTCGAATGTCCCTAATGGAATACTGCGTGAAATGTGCGTTGAAATGTGTATGCCGCAGATTTTTAGCAAACCTGGAAATAAAATTCGAATTTATCAGCAAGAAGGTTTTTGCCGCTCACAATATAAACAGTCATGCCGTATTTTACCACCGCCGAATCACATGACAATATATTCCAAAGTTCGTTAATGGTGTTATCAAAAGACTTGGTGATGACAATTGGTCGCCTGACAGCTACTAATTGGCCATTTTACGTGTGATGGCGATAAAATCCCCTGAAATTTTGACTAGAACAGAGACAAACGCATTTTGGGGAGCAGAAAAAAAAATGGAAAAACTTAATGAGTATGAAGGGAACTCGCACCATCAATTTCACCAATTAGGGTGGGCTGATTATATGACACACTGTACAACTCTTGTATGGTAGTAGCTATCAATACGTTATTGGATGTTATTGCTATGTCAGATTTGTTTAAAATCGGAATTAATTCTGTAATGTCTGCGAATATAGAGCATCCGATTTCCAGGATTTAACCAGGCATGTCGATGGAATGCATTCTGTAAGAGATTTTAATGAATTACGGTATAAATGTACTGATTGCAAGCAGATATTTGTCATATATAATTCCTTTCTCAATCACGTTCGCCTGCAACATCACCCTGGTCTTAAACTGCGGTGTGATGCCTGCGATGTACCCTGTCCCGACTTTAACAGCTATATAGTACACCGTAACATTATCTGCTCTGAGAGAAATAAATATCCCTGCAATTTTGCTCAGATCAATCCGAAGGGTCAATTACTTAGAAGGGTATACAAATGCACAATATGCAACAAGGAATTTCGCCAAAAGAGAAGCTTAACAAATCACAAACACATAAGTAAGACAAGTAAATTACTGTGGTGATGAGTGTTTCAATGTAAAATGTTTTCATTCCAGAGCAACGAAAGAAGTATACTAGGCCTGAAACTAAATATTACTGTTCTATATGCAACAAGGAATTTACCCAACGCAGAGGTCTACGAATTCATCAAAGTAATCACCTGAGTGAGTAGCTTTTTTGTACAAGTTCCGATGTGAACAATTCAAGAACATTAGCTTTACAGAGGAACAAGAGGTAACATGTGATTATTGCGGTGAAGTATTCAGTGGTATACCCAGTTTGGAGCTGCATCTTCCCATACACTCTTTGGACACCGAGTTCAAATGTCACACATGCCAGAAAAGGTATGGATTTGTCAGCTAATAATATTGTATATTCGATTAAAATGTCTGGATATTATATGTAGGTTTACAAAATTTTCACTTTTGGAAAAACATAAAAAGAACGTGCACAATGAAATTAAAAAATTTAAATGCACCATTTGTTCGAGATCATTTCGAACTAAAATCGAAAAGAACACCCACGAAAGCGATCAGCATGCTGGCGAAATGCCCTATTCGTGTATACACTGTGACCGAAGATATCGTTGGAGTTGTAAACTGGATGTTCATATGGCGGTTCATAGTAACGACCGAAAATATACATGCACATTTTGTAATAAATCAGTTAAAAACATGTACTCCTTTAAAAGACACGAACAGTCTTGCTTGGCCAGAGCGGAGGGGTACACGAAAACAATGGAACCACAAAGTGCGTTTCAATGATGTTGCACAGGCAACATTACAAATAAGTATACAAAGTGATTTTTATTTTGAATAAAAAACAAAAATATCGGTGGAAAAAATTTAAAGAAATATACATTTAATTAGATCGGTCTATATGTATCGAAATATAATCGGATCCAGTTGAATTGTTGTTGTAGTTTTTCCTGCGAAACTGCTTAAACTTTCTGATAAGCATACTTGAAAGCTTGCGTATTTTGTTAGTGGTGTTTGAAGCTTTATTATTATCGACAACCTTAAACCTATTCCAGGACATAGTACTTGGCACAATTTCTACTCCAAAATCATCAGCTAAAGTCCAATAAATACTTTACCCTTAGCGGTTTGTGCTATCCTAATAGCACAATAGTATACCAAAGAAAATCGTTAGCTCTGCAACGGTGACGCTAAAGTTGTGCCGATGATTTTGACTTGTGTACGACGGATCATTTCAAAAAATTCTTCGTTGAAATACGTTTAAATATTTATTTCCGGCATACAAAGTAGCCGCGACATTGCGAATAAAAACCAAGACTTCTTCGGGAACGAAATTTGTCAATATTGAAAAACACTTGGCTCTGGTGGGCGAGTATGATCAAATCATACTCAAATCCACCGTGGCTATCCACTACAATCGTGTTGAAAGCTTCTTCAGTGGATTCATATTTGTTAAGTTACTATGCATGTGTTGAACTAATTCAGCAGCTAATGAATGTTACATATATGCAAATATACTCAGATCTTTTTTTTAATATTTAGTTTTCTTCCTTGCCAATACTTCGCCCGCGTGAGGGCTTGTCATTCATTGATGAAGTTAACTTTTTTTTCGAACATATTGACGCTACAAAAAATATTTGCAAATGAGATTGGATAATAAATTGGTTATAAAATTTGTACAGTGTGAGGAAAACTAAGATCTTTTTTATTTTTAATATTTATTTGGGAATTTCCCTATTTATGCACGTATGCAGTAGCAGTGGTCAGCAGGGGTACCGAGGTACACACAACACTTTTTTGGTACAATTTCATATTAACTACAAATCGACGTTAGTACATTCTACAATTTGTTGGTACAATTCCACGATTTGTCGTGTTTATTATTGTAAGATTTATCGATTGAACTTTTAATACAAATTAAATACTTTGTTATGAACGAAGGCAATCCGTTTGATGTGAATGAAAGATGAATTGTCAAACCTGTCGACGTGTTTAAAATGAATACGATTAATGGATAAGTTATATAATAGACAATTATTAAAACCATTTACTAAATTTGTTATCAAGCAATCGAAGGAAGATTGCAGGGTTTACCTGCATCAGTGGCTTAAGGACGGACAGACAAATACTGTTTCATACGTTTAGAAAAATAAGCAAAAATATTTAAAAAAAAAAAAAAAGATTCACTGAATACAAAGGCTAAATGTTTGGAGTTAATGCTTACCAGTTCAGTTTTGTAGTAGAGCATAATTTACCATTTATGGATCATCTTGATAATCTATAGACGACTCTAACATAATAATATTCCACATTTTTGTTACAGCAACTTGAGTGTTTGCATACTTCTTTATTAATAAATAAGAATTTATTTTAAAATAAAACTGTTTTTTTTTATTTTGGTGCAATGAAGGTATTTTTGGTACAATTTTTTCGTCGACGTGGTACAATTTGAAAAACCATCACTGGTGTGTGTACTGATAACGTAATTTATCATTATTTATTATTAGTATTTGTTTTTTCGAGGAATTGGACTATTTGCGTCAAAGATGATTGGTTTGTGTCGCCTATGCGCTTCGCTTAAGAAGCCCGAGTTGGTAACCAACAACAACGATCAATTGAACGATATTTGCCGCAAATTAAGTAAATGTTTTCATATTAACGCACTAGTTGAGGACGGTTTGCCCAAATCTGTGTGCCTAGATTGCATTGAAAACGTAAACATCGCTTATAGATTCTATATCAAAGTTCAGGAGGCCCAGGAATCTTTACGGGCTTGGTTCCCCTTACCGTCTGCCATAGAAACTGACACCGGCACACGGTCATCATCACTAGACAATGGAGCGCTGATTACTGATGTAATTGCAGATGTTTGGAATAAGAAACACTTAATGAAAGGAACTGAAGATCCGGAGGCAGATATGGACACTATCGGTAATTTCATGCGTAAAGAAACCGGTTTTTCAGTGGAGGATATACAAAATCAAGGAAGCGTGAATTGTAAAGCAGACTGGAATGTGGTAAGAATAAAATATCGTAAGACCATCAAACAGCTGCAACTGCTGGCAACTCCACGAGTAAAATGGAGCATGTAAAACTTCTTTAGCAAAAAAAATAGTGGCCTCTTAAAACCGTAGGTCCCGGTAAGTGGGTATACAAATTCAACCATACACAGCTCACTGAACTAAGAGAAGTTCCCCATCTGTTCCTTCGTGGAATGTTAAGGGAATTAAGTAAAGATATATTATGACAAATTACAAATGTATCTTGCGTATGGCTTTTTTCGGGTAACAAACACACAATTTTGAGTCCTCGGATTAGTAGGTTCTCAATCGAACTTCTGGCAAGTCCAAATGGTCAATGCCACAATCAAGCGTTACCTTTTTTAAACAATAATTGATATAAGAAAATATCGTAAACATATAAGACCGAAATTTGTGGTATTTATTGACTTATATCCGTTTTGCAACAGGCTTTCCCTAAGCCAGACCGTCCAAAAAGCCTAATAAATCTGTCGTGTTACAAGTGCTGAATTTCTTTAAGTCCTACTTCAGATATTCTTCAACTCATCTCCGCCATCTTCTGTAAAGCCATGGGCGTCTACAGAATAGTTGATCTCGATTTCAATCTTCTCATCCTCAGAAATTGCTCTAAAATAATGGTCGTAGAGTGAACGTTAAACAAAATTTGAATGAAATATAAATAATTTTGAATTTCAATCCACTGTATTCCCCAATAGATGGATATGAACAACCTTGATAATGCTGCGATAAATAATGAGGACAAGATAAATAGGAATGGTAAGTTTTTCTAAATGTCTTTTGAATTATGTGGGACTTACTAAAGAACGTGATAAAACATTTCCCTTTCAGATTTAAATATCATTAAGTTACATATAAACGATGCTAAAACATCAATTTTAAAAGGTTAGATCTCATTCTTTTTGAAATTTCTCCGGAGCCATACTATCCATTGTTTTATAGAAATGCAGACACTTACGGAAACTGCGCAAGCACTCCTGAAGCGCTTACTTGTAGATGACGAAGAGGAAATCGACCAACTATCTACAGAAAACATTAAATGCAGCGTGGTTCTTCCGAGAACTCCGCTAAGAACCATAGTCGAATTTTTGAACTTTGAAAAAAATATTGAAATTTCTGAAGAAATGAGCAATGAATTGTGTGATGACCTACTAAACTGTAATACAAACAACGACGGTCCGGCTTTTATAAAATCTTCATGGAGAGCAATTATTGTCGATGAGGCAGCAGAGTATCTTTCTTGGCAAGGGACATCATCAAAATTTCCTGTACGGACAATGTACACAACGATGGCTATAAAAAGAGCATACTTTATTAAATTTGGTCGTGATAAGGATGACGAATTTCAGACAACGTGTATTTCCTTTTTTCAACATGCCTAATATAGGCTCAAAAGAAAAGAAACTCTTAATGAGTAATGGCTGGCCCTTTGTTATACAAAAAATACTTTAAAGACATTTTTAGTGAAATTATAAATGAATACATATCGCTCATTTACTTGAATAGTGGCATAATTAAAAATTCACTTTATATATTTTTGGTCTTCGAAAAGCTGTAAATCTCTAATTTAAATTGGCTTTTGTTCTACTGAGTATTATGGATTCATATGACAGGTCTCCATATTATTGAAATAGCCTGCAGTTTATTTTCTATATTTGGAAAGTACGACGAAATTGACTATTTTAAACGGCTCTCCTGATAAAATCCTATTTTGAGTTATGCCACTATTCATGTAAATGAGCGATATAACTTTTAGATCATTGGCTACGATGTAAGTGCCTTTAGAGAAGTATTAACGCATTTGCAAGCTCAAACCAATTTGTTTGTTCCTTCGTTACACAAAAACATGTACATACATAGAAAAGTATAGAATGTCATGATCTAGCTTAATACCTCAGTCAGTCAGAGATTGCATAATGTTTGTAATTTATCTATAAATATAATTGTTAATAAATGAATAAGAAATAACCAGAGGTGTTATTTTGAATAACCCGGTATTTCGGTTGCTGTCGCTTATGAAGCTTTTATTATTTTACATTTGACAAGTAGAAACTACGCCATTACTAAAAATGGAACGATACACGCTTCAACAACGCATTAAAATTATTAAAACTCACTACAAAAATGGTGAAAATCTTGCAGTCACAGTTCGCAAAACTAAAAAGTTTCCGGACCGTGTTATCTCTCGAAGTGGTGATCACAATTGGCCACTGAGATCTTATGATTTAACACCTTGCGACTTCTTCCTTTGGGACCACGCGAAAGATAAGGTCTACGCCAACAGCCCAGCGACGATTCAAGACATCAAAGATAGAATTCGTAAGGCTATCGAGGCCAGGGGGCAGCCACTTTGCGATTTGGTTTCTGGACAATTTCATGAAAAGAATATTGTCCTGTAAGCATGGTCTTGGTGGCCATTTGGCTGATGTTGTTTTTCATTATTAACGGCATACCTTCCTCTTTGTTATGAAATAAACATCCGATCATTTGTCTCAAAAAATGCCATGTTTCTTTGAATACCAAAATAACACTCCTTGCTGGGAAACCTTGTATAAATATCGGATTAAAATGTGTATGCTGTCAATAATGTTCTTTGTAATGAATAACCACTACGCAACTCCGATGTACTATGGTCCGCGGTGTACAAAAATAGCCGAATATTTTTGCAAAATCGAACATGTCGTTTTCCTGATATGGAAAATTTTTATATGTTGTATTCCTATCCCTACAAACAATGTATCTCGATTCGTGGAACGCCATTTTTGGTAACGAAATAAGTTTTCAGTTGTCTCAACGAATTTCTCACTAACTTTGTTCGAACAGCGAAAGAAAATTTCGATTTTCTTCTATTTCGATTTTTGTAACACTAAGGTCTTTGTCAAAATTCAAACTGGGGCCTAATCACGGCAGTCGTTTTCGACAAATTATTTTCGAGAAATCTGTCGACAGCTCAGCGTATTTGATATTCTGAGAATTTTTTCCGACATATAATGTTGTACTGTAGAATCACACAAATTTGTACTGTCCAGAAATTTGAACCAGCCATTTTAATACATGAGACGTTTAAAATTAGAACCTGTGATTCTATGCCATAAACCAACTAAGAGTCGGGATTGGTGAACAATTAATCTCACGTTTTGGCACTATCAGTTGGTCGCCTCGCCTAAACAAGTTTCGCCATTCACGATTGTAGCCTTACATTACACTATCTGGTAAATGACTTTAAAGATGTCAAGAGTGTCTATCTTTGATTTTAAGTTGGAAAATACAATTTGCAAGGTGTTGTTGGACTATTTTGGTGCCATTCTGTAAATCATGTTAATTTATGGTACATAGATGACGGATGTGTATATCGTTGGTGATTTTATAATTTTTGATGTTGTTTATTAGTGTTTGTATTGTACTGATTGGAAAGCTATTTTGCTGCAGTATATTATTAATTTCTATTCTGTTATAGAAATGTTCAGGATGTTCTTCAATTTTCCAAAACCAAACGGTGGCAGGTAGCTTTTGTTGTCATATATACAGTCCCGGCTTACCGACTTTCCCATGGATGTCTAAATTTGTGTTAGTGTCGATTTATAAATATAGAAAAAATACAGATTCATACAGAAAACATATACAAGTCCATTTCTTTTACGTACCTTTTTAATCAAAAAAAATAAGGAAATCACATTTTTTTATTTGAACTAAAGTTTTTTTTTTTTTTTGGTTTTAATTTAATTAAATTTTATAATTAAGTCAAATATGTATTCATATTTATATGTATGTATTTAGGTATATATATAAAAGCATATTAATTAAATTTATAAATATATTTTGTTGTATATTACAAATTTGTATTTATAAACTAATATTTATGCAGTTTTTGTTCGATTTTAGAGTTTCTTTTTATGGGAGGAGGAGGAAACAGTTTCATCCAAACTTCATTTCTAAATATGTATAGGCGATTTTTGTTATGCTTCATTGTTTTAAAGTTTATTAAGTTTTCATATAGTATTATTTAATTTTTTTTTAATCTTTGGCTAACTACGATAAAAACTCATTCACAGTCAGACAATTTCATTGATTTATGTTAATGTTCTTTTGAATTTTTTTTTCTGTATTTTGCAAATACTTTATAAAAATCAAAAACTTTCATTCCATGTTTATATATGTATATATGTTGTATAGACTTTTTATTATGCATTAAGTTATAGGAGATTCGATCGATTATTTTCAAATTATTTGCTTGGCCATATTTTTTTTGAAATTTTTTTTTCAATTGTTTATCTTATGTTTTGAATATGTCTATATGGTTTGTTTGGGCGTTGGAGGTTTTCTGTTTCAAAATGAGAAAAGATATAATAATGATGGCAGCAAATAGAATGTTTATTGGTTTTATATTATTTTATTATGTTTGTTTAATTTCAAGAAAGTGTAAATGCATTTTATTGATATTTTTCCTTTTTAAGTAAGATTTAGAGTAGCATGTTTAGTTTTAAGTTTATTATTTCTTTGAGAGATGTTGTTAAAAGCGGAGTATTTAATATCGGTTTCTTTAATTATAACGATCTTCAGGTTTTAATTTAGATTTTTTTCTTTTTAGTTTAATGCTTTAAATTACAAATGCCATTAACTGACCTCGATAGAATTTCGAATATAAAATACTGGTACAAAAAAGTGTACTAAGGTCTGAAATCAGACAGTTTTGGGTTGCACAGTGACTGTAAATGAAAATATTTTCTATTCTGCATGAATTTCACACAGTTCGAGAAGTGGTATGTTCGTCAAGGACCTGAAATTGATTAACACGGGAGCGTGAAATAGTTAAAAGCTTGCAGATGCGATATCGACCATATCAGACTTTTTGGTATGTCCTCATCACCTATCCAAAATTTATGTTTCGATTTGTGTCGCATTTTTCGGGTAACAAATGGCTACGCCAACCGAGCGAATACCCGATATATTCTAGATCAATTTCAGATCCCATCGAAACAAATTTGCGATAAAAATGTTTATCGAGTCAGAAGCTAGGACAGATTTTTTTTACATTTTCTGCAACAAAAGATTATATTAACCTTTCGGTTGTAAAAAAAAATCTTGTACCATTAATAATAAAAAAATACAGTATTGCCGGTTTAATTATCGTTCCTGCTACAGTTCCTGAATCCCCTTTAATTTTGCTGCTCGTTCATACAGGAAAACCACGATTAACTTCGTCTAATTTCCCAATTCGTTTAATTAACGAACGATTTTTTCCCCTTGAAATAACGTTGACTTTCCCCGGCATATTTGACCGAAATATCTTTTCACTACAGATGTAGCGTCCCTCTCAAATATTGTGTTATATGATTTTCAACAACTGTGCATCGATATATGCCAATTTATGTAAACATTAATTAGGTAAGTTAATAATATTTGTAGGGATATCAAATCAAGAATATCATTTCAATCATTTCTGTCTGAATCTGAATATCGCTGTATCTGTGTTGGCACCTCCACTGTGCAACATAATACACAATGAAGATCTTCGGCTCAATGTGCCACAGCCGTTAAAGCACATGCGATGGCATATGTCCAACAATAGCCAAAATGCAATAGCGTCCGTGTGTTTTACATGATTGAACCATTCAGATGGTGCCAATTCGTGTACACTTTCTTTTTTTGAATACAATCCTCTTGGAATACAATCCTCTTTGAATACTGTATTCGCGATAGGACATTAGAGGGAGAAAAAAAAGGGAGTAGTGTTTGTGGACATTGGCCTTGAATTTGGTAATGTCACAGCCGGCCGGAAAAACACTTGTAGCAAGATTAGTCCACATATGAACAGTTCGGCTGAAGAACGAATTTTCTCTATTCGGACAATGAACGGATGAAATAGCCGCGTATTCCGGCTAAATGTTCTAACGTCAGGAACCAGACGAAAAGATATCGTTAAAATACCTATAGAATAGCGATTCATAACTCACATTCTGGCGGGGCTGAAGGGAACCACTTTTCGAGTGAACGCAATCAGAAGAAGGACCGGCATGGACGTGTCTCCGTTACTTCGGAGATGTTGTCATACGATATTTTTAGAGACAGCTTGCGAAAGAAAATGGTGATATATACCAAGGAAAAGCCAAGAACACTCATTACGAACGCCATCCTTACAAGATTTTCAAATTAGATGGGTAGAAGCCCCCAACAAATTCAGGTTTAGCAGGGGCTACGGCGAAATAAACTATAATCTGACTCAATTTCTGTCCAGGTGCGGGTTACTACAGCAGGGCAAGGGCTGATCTAAAAATGGGCCGGTGTTTGACGGCTGGGAAAAAAATCAGAGCACGATTAAGATGTAGTAAATAAACTTCATTACCTTAGTGAAACTAAAGCTGCCGGAGCGATAGGGATAATAGTAGATAGTCGAAAGTCCCTCATCTCTTACAGAAGAAACAATGTTGCGGCCACACTGAATTAAATCCACATTTAATTGTTTTGCGGATTTTCTTTCGCTTGTGTTGCCATAATTTTTTGTTTTTGTCAAAACAAAACATATGATCTAATAGTTGTTTGTGCATACTTTCAGTAAAAAGAAGAACAACTCAACTTTAAAACGTGAAAAATATGTGCGAGCCACATAAACTAGTAAAAAAATTGGCCCAAAACGAGAAAAGGCAATGGACAGAGTGCTGAACAATTTGAGTACACTCAATCAACTAAACAATTTCAATTGAAAATCAATTTAAATAATAAACACAGATTGTGAAGTGTCAACAAGAATCTTGCAGTACGGGTTTACGCAGTGTCCTGTTTTTCCACCTAAACTTATCCACAGTTCGTGGTTCGGTCGGTAAACATAGGCCAGACCATGGCACAATAATGGAAGGTAGACTCATGCAAACAGTTGATTAACATTTTGTTCATTTCGATAGTCCAACTCATTGTTTATATTCCAAATGTTGAATACTTTTTCAAATAAATATAAAAGGCCAAACAAGGAATTTCGGGGATCTCTAGACTATAAAGTTATGGTCCTTTAAAAATTGGGCCATGGGTTGTAACTGCCTGCAATTTCTTTTTCAGAACAATCAGAATACCCGCAATTGTATCTGAGTCAAGGAGATGTCTGTTTCTCCACCACGCGCCTAATGCGTTAATCGGCGGCGACGCTCCTTATTAGGTTGAGCATATAACCGATCCGGCAACACAGAAGTCTCAAAAATTATCAGTTTTTGCGCGTAAACGGAAAAAAAGTGACAGTCCACAATGAAATTGTTAAAAGTTGTTCAAGAAATCGTAATTTACAAGGCAAAACCACAGACTGCAAGTGATGGGAAACTAAAAAAAAAAAACAAATAACCAATGCAAATACAAAAGTCCTCAACAATGCAATACGAAACAAAATGATGTGGCCAATAAATAATAGAAAAACGTCGACTTCTTTCCGTGTGGGTACATGAGTTTAAGAAGTACCAAAAAAAAAATACGGATACAAGTAAGAATTATAAAAACAAAGAACTTGATATTTGGTAACTGCCATTTGTTTAAAAGCGGCTGGTTATTCTTTGGAATAGGGTAAGTTGTTCTGCGATTTATGTTTCACTTAAGTCTAAAAATTAATACTAGAAAATTTTCAATTTTGCAATTCCTTTTAAACCTTTTTCAATGATTTACTTTTACATTAACTATATACTTTTAAATGTTATTCTTAATTAGTGGCTAAATGTGTGTATAACTTTTAATAATCAAAGGCGGTCTGAGGGGCGAAGAGAGTACTCACCAACAAGAGGCGCTTGTCGAAGTCGTCCCATCATGCTGCCTTTCCCTTGAAGCTTTATTTCATTTCTTTTAAGCCAGTTTCTTTATATTATTTGCGTTTTCCTTTATTTTTATACACATTTTTTTTTATGAATATCTTCAATAACTTGTTATTGGTTCAGAATTCCAACCTTGTTGTTGTGGTTGTTCTTTTTAAAACTTACAAACTATGCAATTTGCAAATGTGTGAAGTTTCTTTTATATTTTTGTCATACAGAAACATTTTATAGGTTAAGTTTATAGGATCCTGTAGTTGAGAAGGGGAAGAGGAAGAGGAAGGAGAAAAGGCTTAGCTTTAAATATATGTATATTGAAATGAATTTATGAACCAAATAAATCAGAGATGTTGTCCGCAACGGCAATGGTCGTGTTCAATATTATTAATTAAAGTTATACGTAGTATTTACATGTTAGGGTGTGGGAGGACAATGGCTCTTGGAGAATTCGTACTGGAATTCAAAGAAAAACATAAATATCGTTGCAACAATTTAATTGAAATAATTTTCATGAATATTCTCATAGTGTTATTAGACTGACGGAATCGCATCTGAAAAATTATGTGAAAAAAGTAACAAATGGGCAAAGCTTTTTTTGTTTGTTGAGCAATTGAAATAGCCGGTCTATCATTTCGTGATTTCAAAGCCTTAAGTCATTCCTGATTTAGACATCACATATAGAGAGTGATTAGTTTTTCTAAGAGCCAAACTGAAAAATGACCAGTTTGTCTTGCCATTTCATCATGGCAAGTTTCACACAATAGCCCAAGTTGGTCCGATGAGCAGCCTCAAGGGCTGGCAATGCAATTCATTTTCAAAAACGATTATAGCCTCAACGTTGGGGTCAATGAAGCTATGGCATCTCTTGGTTGACATGTGGTTTCAAAAGGTCGGTTGCCACACATCACGCGATACCATGAATCAATTGAGAGGCGATTTTGGGGAGCTAATAATCAAATGTATTGCTACTGCCCTCAGGCGTGAAGTCTATCGCCTATTAGGCCAAGCCAACCGCGATTGCAGTGGAAATTTCCGAATGGACCTAGCAGACAGAAAGTCTGTTTCATATCTCCGTGGAACAAAATGTATTGCTACACTTGAAGAACGTCATTACACCGTATTTTCCCTAAAGACTTGGGTCTTAATGCTTATAAAGTTCAGTTAAAGCCCCAATTAGTCTTGACGGTTGACGGTAGACGATCAGCTGTTTGAGTTGGGGTTGCATTTTGCATGTGTTAGAGAGAGACAACTAAAATTGACGGTAGACGACGGTAGACTTCTGCAGGTTGCAGAATCAACCGTCAAGACCGATCAGCTGTTAACTAAAGGCCCAATTAGTCTTGACGGTAGACGATCAGCTGTTTGAGTTGGGGTTACATTTTGCATGTGTTAGAGATAGACAACTAAAATTGACGGTAGACTTCTGCAGGTTGCAGAATCAACCGTCAAGACCGATCAGCTGTTTATTGTTATTGCTTTCACTTCGACATTTTGCGCGCGGAAATTGTTTATAAGTTGTAAATTAAATTTTATAGTTTAAAGTTATGTAAGTCAAGTTAAAAGTTACGAAGTCAAGTTATATTTTGTACAAATGCTCTTCAATTAGCCGTTTTTGTTTTGTTTTGTCTTACCGTCGTCTACCGTCATACCTAATCGCACAATAGTGAGCCTACCGTCAACCGTCAAGACTAATTGGACCTTAACACAGGAACTTAAGCCGGCCGATTATCAAGAATGTCGTGTCGTCGCTGATTGGGTCCTTGAAATGCATGAAAATGATCTGAAATTCCATCGAAAAATCATCTTGACGAATGAGGCCCATTTCCACCTCGTCGATTCAAGACCGCCAACATAGAATACGTGATGCTATCGAGGACATCGAGGGCAGCCACTTTGCGATTTGGTTATGGAATGAATTCATGAAAAGGATATGGTCCTGTAAGCGTGGTCGTGTTGGCCATTTGGCTGATGTTGTTTTTCAATTTTAACGGCTTACTTTCCTCTTTGTTATGAAATAAACATCCGATCATTTGTCTCAAAAAAATTCGTTGAATACGAAAAACTGGAAAACTCTATCAGCTGATGGTTTGCTGTCAAACTTTGGTTATCTGAGTCACCCGGTATAATTTTTTTAAATTTTCTCAATGATTTCAATTGATCGTAACATTATTAAAATCACAGTTTCAGTAATGCAACTGATTATGACGTCAAAGAAGAATTGCAAGGAAATTAGCAACGATTTGGATTCTTAACGATCAGTTAGGTATGTTAAACCAATCAAGCGTTAGAATACGCCATAGAATTACATTTCCAAGGTATTGAACTGTCGTTCCAACGCAACGTTTTTTTTTCGCCCAGCATTTAAGCCACATATTCTGTAAAAAGAAACTCAAGCCACCATATTAATTTCTTTGATTTGTACGTTCCACCACTCTTTTGTACAATAAGATTCGCAAAAATTGTTATTGTTCTTCAACAAAAGCCTCTTTCACAGAATTCAATATTTTTCGGATTTTTCTTCTCCACGAAGTCAAGATTTTCCGAAATTTCTTGCCATAAAGAGCAAATTGTCAAACCTAAAAAATTGTGCAATTATAATGCAATTCAAATGGTAAATTTTCAAATTTGCAACAATATTTTTTTTTCTAAAGATTTCTTTTGATTTCAATAATAATATTTCGGTAAAATTAACCAACCCCCTGCATTGTCACCCGTTTTATTATCTATACATTATTACGATATTAGTAAAATATAAGTTTTGAGCTTTTGTTTTCTTTGGTTTTGGTTTTCGTTTCATTTCATTATGATAATTTTGTATACATGTGATTTGAAATCGTGTAGTTTTGTGGTATCTGATTTCGATCTGTAGTGTAGTGTATTTCTCAAATCAACACATACTCTCTAGTACTCTATCCAACCAACCACTCAAATTGTCCATACTTGCACTTTTTCTGCGACCACACACCAACTGGCTCGTTCGTAGTACGAGGAGACTATATGCAAACTGGCGACGTGATGATTGATTAATGCATCAAGTTCGCCTTCGCGAAAAACGTGATAGTAGCGATGGTGTGTAGTGGCGCCACCTTGTGATGGGCTGTCAAGTGATGTGGTCGAGCTGTTTGAATGCTCCCACGATTCGGTCGATTGATTGCGATTCTGCAGGGTAGTCTCTTCGCCGGAACTCTTTTTCGTCTCGTCCTCCTTGTCGTCGAGCGAGTCACATTTTAGGGTGTTCTCTTTGGTCTTCGTTGAGGAACGGTCGTTGTCTTGGCTCGGTTCATCTTCGACGTCTTCATCTTCTTCGGGTATGACATCGTGTTCGATTTCTTCGAATTCATTGTCATCCTCGTCATCCTTCAGGGATGAGTCTTCGTCCTGCAGTAGATACGTGGTTTCCGGATGTAGATTGTTGCTGTGCAGATGGCGTTTGTAGTTAAATTTGGATATTTTGCAGTTTTCGTAGAGCTGCAGCGAGTAGCTGCGTTCGTGTTCCTCCTCATCTTCTTCTTCGTCTTCTTCGTGTATTGTAAAGCTGCGGGTTTGCGAGGACAGCGACGAGGTGGACGACGAATTGGGTGATTGATTCAAACTGGGCTGGGTCGACAGATTGGCCAACATGAGTCGTCGCTCTCGCAGTTCATCCCGCAGGGCCGCCAAGTCTTTTTCGCCGTTTCTCTTTCTCGTCGGCTGTGGGGCAAAAGGATCCTCGAAGAGTTCATCATTCATACTCTCCAAACTACGACTATCAGCCTTGTTCGTTTTTTCCTCCAATTCACGCATCAATTGCGCACTGAGTTTTTCTGCAAATTCCGCACAGTCCTGCGGTGGATTACTCTGCTGACCACCATACTTGGTGGGCACAATGTCGCCCGCATCATCGTTGACTATAATATCATTGGGAGAGGTAGTGGATTTTGATTTCGCGACCACTTCATCGGGATTTTGAGCTACCCCGGTGTCCTTTTCTCTTGAGGGACTCAAATCTTTCGTTTGATCTAAACTGGGTGCGGTTGTTAAAGCATTGGAGCGCGGAGCACTTATAACCGAGTCAACCGAATCGGGCGAGGAGGGTTCACTGGAGTCACTGTCCAAATCATCGGTAGCCGGATTGAAAAGTTCCAATGACATGAGTTTCGGTATGGTGGCAATAGCCGATCCTCCGCCTGATGTGGTGGTTCTTCGGACAATCGGAAAACTTTGCCGGCTTATTTGCAGCGATTGCTGCTTACGGAATTTCGGAATGGGCGGCAGATCTTTGATAGTTTGCCTCGTAATCTTCGGCTCCAATGGCGTATTTAAGGGCTTCTTGGCCACAACTTCCGTAACCTTTTCATTTCCCGTGAACTCCTTTGCTATTTCGGGTTCTTTCTTGTTGAGCTCCACTTCCAGTTTTGGCGGCAGCTTGTGTTGTTGTTGCAACAAGTCCTTGCTTTCCTGCTGTTTAATGTGAGCCTCATCGAAATTAAATCTCGTTTTGTTGACACCCTTCAGCGGCAACTTGTCATCGGCACTGGTTCGGTCCATTATTGGATTTTTGATCGGCGGCGTTAACATGGCCATGGCCGCTATAACAGCCGATACTGACTGAGGCGGCGATGTGACCTGAGTCTGAGCAGCTGCTGGCGAATGGGCGGGTGTGGGTGGACAGGGCATAATTAGCGGAGATGTTGGCACTGACGAAATACGATGACCATTCATGTCGAGCTTACAACACTGGCCACCCAGTGTCGAGGAGGACGAGACGCATCTACTCTGACAGCAGGTCTTGTGCACATGACATCCGCCGCCCCCGCCGCCATTACTCGACGACGAATTACTGGAGCTGGAGTTGGAGTTGTGGTGTTGCTTTTGATAATTCAACTGTTGCTGATGTTGCTCCGGCTTTGGTATGAATATGACGGAGGCAAAACTGTCTTCGGACTCTATACTCGTATCGGACTGAAGACTACTGTCTTTGGACGAATCTGAACCCGACTCCCGCGAATGCCGTCTCGATTTCTCCTCGCCACTCTCAGCGTTGCACTGCGTACAGCCCTGATGATAGGTCTGACAGTAACAGGCCGTCGTCGCACACTCCAAGCTCTTGCAAATGGTCACTGGTCCCGCAAATTTGTTGGTCGACGGTGCCGTATTCTGCCGATGCAGCAGATAGTGCAAGTGTGTCTGGAAATTACTAACTAAGGGCGAATGCGGCTGTTGGTAGTGATGGTGGTGATGATGATGATGTTCATGTGTACACATGGCGGCCTTGGATGCCTTGGCCGTGCTGTCGCCCGCATTGGGAACGGACTTTTCCTCCGTTGTCGTCTTTAAATTTTGCATAATTTTGGTAATACCGGTTTTGGTAACACGCTCCAAGCTGCCCGTAGAACTTTTGATTTTACTTGTGAATCCCTCCCGGATCACCTGCAGTCGTTTCGAGAAGATGGCGGAGCGACACAAGAATGCCTCATTGAGTGACATTTGTTTCTGTATCCTCTTCCGCACCCGTTCCTTTTCCCGTATACGATTACCGGCCATTAGTTCCTCGTTCAGCGAACTCTGTTTGCGCATCTGACGCGTGGTCAGTTGACTCGGGCCGGTCGTCGTCGTCGTCGTCGACGTCGACGTCTTCGCATAGAGCGTACTGGTTACGCCGTTCGTATTCATATTGTACTGGCTCAACATATGAAAGGGGGTGTCTGGCAGTTGATAGTCTTCATCACATAGAGATTGTTTCTGCTTGATGAGCTTGGGACGGCGACTGAGACTGAGACTCGACGAGGACATCAACGTATTTGGGGAGCTGGTGACAGCCGGATAATTTGTGGGCGAATGACCGTTTGAGTGGCTCGATGAGGCCGATGATGCGGGCCCGTTCATGGCACCGCCATAGTGGGGAGCATCCAGAAATTGTGAGTTTTTGTTGTTGCTATTATCGACATGAATAAGAGGACCACCCAGACTGGGTACACTTGAGCGTGAGCGTACAATTTGCCGTGGTGGTGGATTGAGTATACTACCCAGACTGCGTGATTTAAGACTCGCCGATAGCGGCGGATCGGTGAAATCTTCAAAGTCTTCCAAACGCCTCAACTCGATGGGCAGATCTTTGGCATCTTCATAGTCCATGCTGCTGTCATTCTTGGTGTCTTTGGAGGTCCACGACTCCAGAAACCAGGCATGTTTACGGCCGCCGGCTAATTTCTGTAAGATATTAAAACGAATGACAACTAAATTTCATGGACGAAGGACCATAACATGATGTAACTCTGCGTTTTGGTTAACCACTTACCTGTATCGCTCGCCTGACAAAACTGTAGCACGATTCACCCGGTGACGATGAGGATAAACTCGAACTATCGCCATCACCGGCCGAGCGACTCGAATTGGTCGAATCCTCCGTGTATGCATGATACGGTGGCAAAAAGTCCTCATCATCTTCTTCATCCGAATAGTTGAAGTTGCGATTTTTCGGCGGTTGCCACGGTATCAGAACATCCTGCGACTCAAAGCGTCGATGGCGTTGTTCCAAAGCCCACACCGTAATCACAACGCGACCCCCAATTCTCAGGATGCGTGCCAATTCCCTCAAGGCATTGACTCGCCTCTCCGTGGTGGCAAAATGATGCACCACCGCTATCGAAAGGACAGCATCGAAAGATTCATCGCGAAACGGCAGTTCGAGATTGTCGCAGAGCGCCACCTTAAAGAAAGAACGAAAACGGACAACAGAAAATCAAACAATCTGAACATATTTCACAGTCACAGCTAATTAAAGAGTACATAAATAAAATCACGTCATAGACTGTGCATTAGATGCACATTCCACACCCATACCCATCCACATGTACATGTGAAACCTTAAGAGGATTTTCCGATACTCTCCATTTCAGTTCATGTACAGCACTCTGGCCTAGGAAGGAGTTGTCTAAAGGCATAGCTTGACAATGATGCCAAATAAGTAATAGATGACAACAACAAAAAAAAAAACGCCAATATTTAAATTATATTATAGATAAGTTGTGGGATATTCCAGGAAACTGAATTGATATCAGCCAGAGGGGAGAGTTTTCTGTAGAAATGCAAAACATGGGCTCAGGGGTTCCTGGGGGGCTCTTGACCAGTGCAGTCGCAATCCTTCACGCCATCACTGTATGCCTGCCAGTCGAATATGGCGGACACCACAATGGAAACATCCTATCTTTATAATATAAACTGCGTAAGAATTTGTATTGCTTTCCGACTGTAGACATTGGTCGTATCTGTGTATCTGTAGTCGAACTTATCTTTTATGTCTCAATTTGAGACAGCTCTGATGTATAGATATGACTAAATTTGAATGTTGGTTTAGGGCTGTAAGACAAGTCGGGAAGACAATAATCAAGAATCTCAAGAAATTCTCACTAATTCAACTGCTCCGCTTTGAGAAAATCTACCAAAATTGGGGTTTTCTCTATCCGGCTGAGACGGTTATATATATATATATAAAATGACCCAAATGTAAAAATTACTCAAAAATTAAAAAAAAAAAAATTACCCAAATGTAAAAATTACTCAAAAATTAAAAAAAAAATATGAAAAATTCCCCTAATAAAGAATTCCAAAAAGGGCAACATGGAAATTTCTTCAGAAATTCTGAAAATTCCCCAACTAAAGAATTCTGGGAAATACACGAAAATGTCCCCTGAAAGGCCAACATGAAAACTTTCCCCCAGAAATTCTGCAAAATCCCCCAAGTAATATATGAAAAATTCCCCTAATAAGGATCCCCAAAATTCCGAAAAATTCCCCAACTTAAGAATTCCCGGAAATATACGAAAATTTCCCAGAAAGGACAACATGAAAATTTCCTCAGAAATTCTAAAAATTACCCTAATAAAGAATTCCCAAAAAGGGGCAACATGAAAATTTGTCCCCAGAAATTCTGAAAATTCCCTAACTGAAGAATTCCCGTCAACATGAAAATTTGTCCACAGAAATTCTACAAAATCCCCCAAGTAATATATGAAAAATTCCCCTAATAAGGATTCCCAAAAAGGGCAACATGAAAATTTGTCTCCAGAAATTCTGAAAATTCCCCAACTGACGAATTTCCGACGACATGAAAACTTTCCCCCAGAAATTCTGCAAAATCCCCCAAGTAATATATGAAAAAATTCCCCAAATAAGGATTCCCAAAAAAAGGGCAACATGAAAATTTGTCCCCAGAAATTCTGAAATATTCCCTAACTGAAGAATTCCCGGCAACATGAAAACTTTCCCCCAGAAATTCTACAAAATCCCCCAAGTAATATATGAAAAATTCACCTAATAAAGAATTCTCAAAAAGGGCAACATGAAAAATTGTCCCCTGAAAAATCCCCCAAATAATATATGAAAAATTCCCCTAATAAAGAATTCCCAAAAAGGGTACATGAAAAGTTGTCCCCAGAAATTCTGAAACTTCCCTAACTGAAGAATTCCCGGAAATACACGAAAATGTCCCCTGAAAGGCCAACATGAAAACTTTCCCCCAGAAATTCTGAAAAATCACCCAAATAATATATGAAAAATTTCCCCTAATAAAGAATTCCCAAAAACGGCAATATGAAAAATTTTCCCCTGAAATTCCGAAAAATTTTCCAACTGAAGAATTCCCGGAAATACACGAAAATGTCCCTTAAAAGGCCAACATGAAAACTTTCCCCCAGAAATTCTGCAGAATCCCCCAAGTAAAATATGAAAAATTCACCTAATAAAGAATTCCCAAAAAGGGCAACATGAAAAATTGTCCCCTGAAATTCATAAAAATTTCCCAACTGAGGAAATCCCGGAAATACACAAAAATTCCCCAGTAAGGGCAACATGAAAACTTTCCCCCAGAAATTCTGAAAAATCTCCGAAATAATTTATGAAAAATTCCCCTAATAAGGGTTGCCCAAAAAGGGCAACATGAAAGTTTGTCCCCAGAAATTCTGCAAAATCCCCCAAGTAAAATATAAAAAATTCACCTAATAAAGAATTCCCAAAAAGGGCAACATGAAAAATTGTCCCCTGAAATTCCTGAAAATTTCCCAACTGAAGAAATCTCGGAAATACACAAAAATTCCCCAGTAAGGGCAACATGATAACTTTCCCCCAGAAATTCTGTAAAATCCCCCAAGTAATATATGAAAAATTCCCCTAATAAGGATCCCCAAAATTCCGAAAAATTCCCCAACTGAAGAATTCCCGGAAATTCCTCACTGGATGTGGTAGAGTCTTCCTGAGATTTCTTTAGGTACCCTAAGGTGAATTTCCAAAAAGGGCAACATGAAAAATTTCCTCAGAAATTCTGAAAAATTCCCCAACTGAAGAATTCCCGGAAATACACGAAAATGTCCCCTGAAAGGCCAACATGAAAACTTTCCCCCAGAAATTCTGCAAAATCCCCCAAATAATATATGAAAAATTCTCCAAGTCGCACAATTACAAATAATCCAAAAGTAATCAGGATTACTACTGCATGTGGTAGAGTCTTCCTGAGATTTCTTTAGGTACCCTAAGGTGAATTCAAAGGTGGCTTCTACTGTGATTTTATTCTGAGTCTTGCATTAAACTTTTAATTGAACATGATATTTGGGATACGGTTAGAATTTCTCTGGCAGCAGCTGAAGGACGTGATGTAACGAGGATTCCTTACTGGATGTTGTACAGTCTTCCTGAGATACGCTGCCGTGTATGGTGTGGTCCAGTGTTTTCCTTAGCTTGGAAGCTGCGGAAATGCTTTCTATTGTGTTGCAGAATTCCATCTAGGATTTATTCAAGTTTTCTTTAGGCCAAGACCTCAGTATTTGATTGCCGATCAAATACAGGCAAGTGAATTCTGGAAGATGTCTTTGGTCGCATTGACTTTATCTTGTGGGAATCTATAACAGCCAAATTAGCCACACTGTTGCTCGCATGCGTGTTATGTACCAATCTGAGTGTGTTTGTGTGGGAAGGGGATTATGCGTTTGTGTGGGTTGTGAAAATTGCCTTGTTCTTATGCCATGTGCAGCTTGGCAAACAAGAAACATCCGAGCTATGTCTGATGGTGATATGTAACATGTGTGTTTTCCCAACAAGTAGTTTGCCGGATGATGGCAGGGATGATGTTCTGCGGCTACTCCTGTATAGTATCTCCTATTATATGTGTGTAAGCCCAATATGGGACTAGAATATTGCATATAACTGCGGGGCATCCGTTTCCATATTCTTAGATTGCAATGGAAAGTTTCTGAGTTGTTCCTCCACCTCCTCGGGACTATTCACAAGGTATGAGTGGCCGGTTGTATCAATGTTGCTACTCTGCTGGTAGTTGGAATTGTTTGGCATAACTCGGCAGCAAGGGGATGTGCCCGCCTCTCTGTGCGTCCGCCTCGTCCGTTTGCTATTTAGCATGACAGTTTATTGAGTCTATTTTTCTTTTAAGGCAAAAATAATAAAAAAAAAAATACGATTTTTTTTGTTGGATCAGTTGCCGGCAGTGACATCGGGGATGATAGAATAAGGGCAAATGGTCTATTAGAAAGTGTGAATGTTTTACATTCCAGTGGTTCCAGTAGTTCGGGTGAAGTGATTGAATTCAATTGAACTTTAATTGTAGAGACTTTTGGCTACTGATGGGCAATGGAAGCGTTATTTCAATACTGTCCAGCCCAGTCTACCCTGATTTTTATATACACACTGGAAATGTATTACAAATAACCAAAGCTGTCAATGTTAATTACAAAAAAAAAGTAGATGACAGAAATGAAAATTGATCTATTATAAAATTGTTTATGATATTTCCGTTCCGTTTCACTCTATCAACAAATTGATGCATTGACTAGAAAATTGTACGATTTTTACCAAATTTGCGGAACAACAAACGAAAATAAAGCTGGAAATATTTGACTGCGGGAGAATCGAAACGGAGGAGACATTTCTGGACCGGAATCTCCGCTCGTAATCCTCAAGAAGCCATTGCATCCTCAGAGAGGATGTTGAATTGTCCGATTACCTTTCCGTTTGACGGTGAGTTTTTAAGAGTTGTCTGATGATCCGAGATGATTGGACAATCTTTGGTTTCAGCTGGTTGGCGAGCCATGCCTCACAGGCCACGGCACGGTAATTTGCGCAGCAAGTTTGGTAATCGTGTTGTCAGCCAGTGCTGCCATTTTGGTCTAATTGTTCGGACCAACCCCATTTTGGTCGGTTTTAGACTCTGTTTACAAAAATATGAATTTTACGTTTATTGCTTTTTTAAATTTTTAAATAAAAAAATAAATAATTTTTGTGTAAACTCTGTGCATCTTTTTCGAGTGGTGTAATTTTACGACATGTAGTCGATTAAGATTAGGCGTCATACGAAAAATGCAAATGTGTTGTTTAAATGCGTCCACTCGCATGACTCCAATAAATGATGTTAAACTGACGGAACTTACAATTAATTTTTGCAAAATTTACATACATAACTCTCATTTACTTCAATAGTGTCACAATTCAAAATTCACTTTATATTTTTTGGTCTCGAAAAAGTTGTATATCTCCAAATTGACTTTTGTTCTCCTGTTTATTATACAAATATATATCAGGCCTCTAGTTTCCTTATTTCCCTTAACATTCAATGAAGGAACAGACGTGGAACATCTCTCTTATTCGGGAATGCCACAGATTAAACTTTATAAAAAAAATTTAAATTTTCTTTCAAAAATGTCATGAATGTGTAAAAAACGTATGAAGCCGTTTGAAAGGCGGTAAAATTCTAAGTAATTTAAAAAGAAAAAAACAAATTGTTATTTTTACTCTTGTCGTTTCAAAGTTATGTCTGTCAAACTCTACACCATCCACACACGTTGAAAAATCTGTCTTTTTTTAAATGTTTACACACAAGTAGTTCACGTGTTTGGCGGTTGTATCAAGTAAAGCTTCCTTGCTTCGAAACAAAGTTTTTTTTTTTTGCTATTATTATTACGTATTTGAGTGTTTAAAGAGAAATAACACACAATAAACTTATTAAATTCAACAAAGTACAACATTTGAGTGTGAATATATATGTACTTGCAACGGTTTTCATAATTTCTTTTGCTCTTTCATATCACAACAAAAAACTTAGGTAACCAACTGCAGTGTTTGGGCAGCAAGTTGAACACCCTCTCAATTTTTTCAGGGCTGTAGTTTTCCTGCAGAACTTACATGATCTTTTTTGCCGCAACTTCTTAAAAAAAATGTTTTTTTTTTAAATACATGTGCGGCCATTCCGATTCTCAAAAGTGTGGATTAATTAGAATTTTAAACTGAGTTTTTAAAATCTGGGATTTAATTAGGATTGCATTTATTTAAACCTTGGTGGCTCTGATCTACGTAATTCTTCTTCGGATTATTTTTCATTTGGTTTTCTATTGCCAAAAGTCAATACCAAATCAACGTAGAGAATTATGGCCAAGTAATTTGGTATCACAACTGCATTAAAAGTTTCCAGAATTCCTGAATGATTTGAAATTGATTTGAATTTGAGTTTTTTTTTTGTTTAATTTGAGTTTTTTTGTTTAAAAAGTTGGTCGGCTGCAACGGTTTTTTTTGGCGGGAATTTTGGTCCGATCCTTTCTCTTTCCCAGTGGCAACACTGCTCATCGATGTCATTTAGCCACCTCAGGGCTGCGATTTGACGCCGTCAGATTTGATGTTGTGGGATAACGTGAAGGGCTGATGTTATGCAAACATTCCAATAACAAAGGCAAATATCGAACAAGCGGATCATGAGATAGGGCCAGAAATCATCTACAAGGTCTTGGAAAATAGGGTTGACAGCCAGCCTGAGACGTGCTCTATAAATAACGAGAATGTTTGCTTAGAGTTCCATAATTCTTCTTCGGCCTAATCAGTGCCAGAACTGAGATATTTTACATTTTCTCTAGATTTCAGCCCTTTTATTCTTCTTACCCTTTTATGATTTCTAACTGGTTTAAGGAGCCTACATACATACATATATTCAAAATATATTTGTTTATACGAAAACACAACACAACGATTTCTCTTTCATTAGATTTCCAGGAAATCTTACCGTTGATGTTCCTCGGGCCCGCTGTCGACACATTTATCTTTAGATCATTAAAAATATGTACCTCTGCAGGAAAATGTAATTGGACAACATCTTTTGCAGGAGGAGTAGAAATTTGCTTGCGGGTTTCTTCTGTTATGTGCCCAATGACAGAAGCACAACTTTTGCATTTGAATGCGGGCATTGTTGTTATTCACTGAAAGGATACGCCGGGATGCGACTGCAAGTCAACATAGACGACTGAAATAGCTAACTAACCAATGGTAGGGAAGCAACAATGGCATCATGCAACATACTCAACGATACACTGCACAGTGGTACATACAGTTTTTCAAGGTATTCATTGAGTACAATTACAGGTAATCTAAACGTATTTCGCTTAGTTGCCTCTTTGGGGATAATTATTGGAATATGGTTAATAATTTATATTTTCATTGAAAATATTATTTAAATAATTTCGCTTAATTACCTCATTGGGGTAATTATCGGAATGCGGTTGTAAAATTAGTTATATTTTCATCTTAATATATATTTACCCTCGACACTGATTCACTGATTCCCTGATTCACTGATTCACTGACTCTGTCACGCAGTACGTAGGAATTTAAATAGGCATTCTATAATAATTCTATAAATAATAATAATAATAAAAAAATAATATTTTTTTTTGTACAGAAATTGAGTTTTCCCCAAATTTTTTTTTACCAAAATTTTTTTTTTCCAAAATTTTTTTTTTACAAATTTTTTTTTTACAAAAATTTTTTTTTTCAAATTTTTTTTTTTTTCAAAAATTTTTTTTTTCAAAATTTTTTTTTTTTACAAAAATTTTTTTTTTCAAAATTTTTTTTTTCAACAAAATTTTTTTTTTTCCACAAAATTTTTTTTTATTTCAACAAAATTTTTTTTTTCAACAAAAATTTTTTTTCCACAAATTTTTTTTTTCCAATTTTATTTTTTTTCGAATTTTTTTTTTACAAAATAGTTTTCTCAAAATATTTTTTAAAAAATTTTTAAAATTAAGTAACAAATACTTTCTCAAGCAAATTAACGGGCGCCATAGGCGCATTACAACTTACTAGTTCTATAATAATTCTATAAATAATAATAATAAAAAAAATAATATTTTTTTTTTGTACAGAAATTGTGTTTTCCCCAAATTTTTTTTTTACCGAAATTTTTTTTTTTTACAAAATTTTTTTTTTTACAAAAATTTTTTTTTTTTTGCAAAAAAATTTTTTTTAACAAAATTTTTTTTCCAACATAATTTTTTTTTTCAACAAAATTTTTTTTTTCAACAAAAATTTTTTTTTCAGCAAAAATTTTTTTTCCACAAATTTTTGTTTTCCAATTTTATTTTTTTTCGAAATTTTTTTTTACAAAATAGTTTTCTCAAAATATTTTTTACAAAATTTTTAAAATTAAGTAACAAATACTTTCTCAAGCTTATAAAATAATTTATATTGTCATTAAAAATATTATTTAAACTATCTCGCTTCATTACCTCATTGGGGTAATTATCGGACTGCTGTTAACCACGCTTATAAAATAATTTATATTTTCATTAAACAATTTTAATTAAAGTATCTCGCTTAATTACCTCATTGGGGTAATTATTGGATTATATTTTCATTTAACCGTCGTTGCTTGAATGACACAGCATTAAAAAATAATGGTAATTCAGACACTGAGGCAAACAAGCGTGAGAGGTAATTAAACATATGAGACAATTAAGATTACCTTTGGTACTGTCTTGTCTAATGCTTGCTGCGTTAGTAGCAGAACTTTCACGACTTCACCCAGTTAGTATGGAATGACTGTGCCTTCTGACTTCCCTTAGCCTGCCGCCAAGCCTCACTTTCCGCCGATGGTCTGACAAGAAAATGCCAACTTTTGAGTTTTAAGTCTCCTGTGGGTAGTGAATACCTCCTGCATATGAATGCGCCCAGCAGGTTGGGAGACGGACAGAAATTGACTCCACGTTGTTGACAAGGTGTTGTTAAATACTTGCTCACCACCCATACAAATCGTCACGTTCTCGTGTATCTGTGAGTGTGCCTGTGTGTGTGTGTGTGTAAGTGTACATCAATTAAAAGCATGCTTTATACAAGCACATTGCATTTGGCCATGTCTGGAGGGGATTTTCATTGTGAAGTGCTGCGATTGTTGTAATGTCCGCCTGTCTGCCTGGCTTTCTCTAACCGCCCTCCCCCCCAAAGTCTGTCTGTTAAACAATGGCAGCTCCTAAGCAAATAATGAATGCACCACTTAACAGGCAACATAACAGAACGACCGACTACCACCAGCACCAGCAGACATCCACAGCATTCAGACCGAGCTGCAGGAGTTGGTCGCATAAGGAAGGGGGCGGGGTGGCCTCCCCGTTCCGTGCCGTTCAATTCAATTGGAGTGTTTCCTGATGCTGGTGCCTGCCTGTTAGTGCGCGGTGACTGTCATTGGGCGCTGTCTAACTATTGCCAGCAAGGATGCGAATGTGGGTGTTTGTTGGTGTCGGATATTTTTAAAAAAGGAAATTAAATGCTTTTTGGCCCAGTTTAGAGTTGCCTTGTTAATCATGTGTGCTTTGTTGCACCTTAAATGAAAAAGTGGTTGTGGTTTATGGACTGATGGAACGCTTGAGATTGTGTCTCTTTAAGTTCACTATAAATGATCTTTTATAGTTATGGGTGGATTGAAAGCTCTATGAAAAATGCCCCAAAAAATGAAGAATTCCCCCCAAAAAAAATCACATAATACAAAATTCGCCAAAATAATTTTCATAATTTTTAGGTAACATATCATTTTTTGTGGACAATGGAAACTTCCCCGATTTTTTTATTTTTGGGGAATTTTTGGTTTTTTTTCGAGGGATATTTTCATAACCGAAGTGAATCATCGCACTTTTTTATAATCTGGGGGGATTTTGCATTTGTGTAATTTTTCATAAATTTCTTAGGGGATTTTTCAGAATTTTTGGGGACATTTTCATATTGGGCTTTTGGGAGATTTTCCATTTTTTTTTTGGGAATTCTTCATTTGTTTATAAATGGGGGGAATTTTTCCTACTACTCCTTCTTTCCTCCTTCCAATACGGGTAGTTCCTATCGCTAACTCAGTACATTGATTTTATAGGGGACTTTTCAAGGGCTAAACTGCGTGAGCATCACGGGAGATTAGCTCCTCAACCATAGGTCTAGACACTCAGTTATGGTGGGGAATAAGTTGTCAGTCTTCTCGGACGGCGAAGTTCTTAAGAGTTTTCTCATAAACTCTAGAAATAGAGAGAAACGTTTGCTAAAATAACTCGCGAGAAATAATCCCAAATAGGTCAAATTCACTACAAGGATAATTAGCATTTTACAGGACTTCGCCACATATTTCCTTACGATTGGCGTGTTTACACAATTAATGGTCAGGCTCCCTTATCAAAGCTTATCGACATTTTCAGATTCAATAATTCCATCAACAAATGTAATCGATTCCAATGTGCCATGTTTATTGGTGCAATTTGTGTCCGAGGTGAACACAAATTGGAATCGAAACGAAATCCTTTGACTTCCTACAACATGACAATTAAAAGCGTAGTTGGACAAAAGGTTGGTCAGTATGTTTGACACATGTACACCTCCCAATGGCATTACATCACCATTATCATTCATGTTTTCAAGATGATAATTCTACCTAAAAATGTGGGAGGGGTACGTACACTGTATTAATGCGAGTATATGTGTCTGCCACACTGTCTGTCTGTTGGCATCTGTGTCGGTTGGTTTGTTTTTGTTCATAATGTATTTAACAGAAGGTGAACACCATCAGCCCCAGCACTAGCTCGCTCGACACAGTGCCATCACTGTTGCCGGCTGCCCTCTTACCTGCAGCTCCTCCACCCTGGGACGTTGTTTGCAAAAGTTCTGTTGCGAACCTTGACCCAAATGTTGTTTGCAAAAAAAAACGCACTAGTTTATTTTGTTTGTAAATAAAACTAATGAAATTTTTAACTTTAAAATAAGAATGCAGTAAAATGCAGACGGATATGTGTGATTGGAATTGTAAGAGACCCTGATGCACTGCAGACATAAAGGAACAATAGGACTGATAAAAAAACAGAACGGAGAAATGAGAAAGGATAACGGAGAAAGGAGAAAGGTGAAAGGAGAAAGGAGAAAGGAGAAAGGAGAAAGGAGAAAGGAGAAAGGAGAAAGGAGAAAGGAGAAAGTAGAAAGGAGAAAGGAGAAATGAGAAAGGAGAAAGGAGAAAGGAGAAAGGAGCAAGGAGCAAGGAGCAAGGAGAAAGGAGAAAGGAGCAAGGAGCAAGGAGAAAGGAGAAAGGAGCAAGGAGAAATGAGAAAGGAGAAAGGAGAAAGGAGAAAGGAGAAAGGAGAAAGGAGAAAGGAGAAAGGAGAAATGAGAAAGGAGAAAGGAGAAAGGAGAAAGGAGAAAGGAGAAAGGAGAAAGGAGAAAGGAGAAAGGAGAAAGGAGAAAGGAGCAAGGAGAAATGAGAAAGGAGAAAGGAGAAAGGAGAAAGGAGAAAGGAGAAAGGAGAAAGGAGAAAGGAGAAAGGAGAAAGGAGAAAGGAGAAAGGAGAAAGGAGAAAGCAGAAAGGAGAAAGGAGAAAGGAGAAAGGAGAAAGGAGAAAGGAGAAAGGAGAAAGGAGAAAGGAGAAAGGAGAAAGGAGAAAGGAGAAAGGAGAAAGGAGAAAGGAGAAAGGAGAAAGGAGAAAGGAGAAAGGAGAAAGGAGAAAGGAGAAAGGAGAAAGGAGAAAGGAGAAAGGAGAAAGGAGAAAGCAGAAAGGAGAAAGGAGAAAGGAGAAAGGAGAAAGGAGAAAGGAGAAAGCAGAAAGTAGAAAGGAGAAAGGAGAAAGGAGAAAGGAGAAAGGAGAAAGGAGAAAGGAGAAAGGAGAAAGGAGAAAGGAGAAAGGAGAAAGGAGAAAGGAGAAAGGAGAAAGGAGAAAGGAGAAAGGAGAAAGGAGAAAGGAGAAAGGAGAAAGGAGAAAGGAGAAAGGAGAAAGGAGAAAGGAGAAAGGAGAAAGGAGAAAGGAGAAAGGAGCAAGGAGAAAGGAGCAAGGAGCAAGGAGAAAGGAGAAAGGAGCAAGGAGAAATGAGAAAGGAGAAAGGAGAAAGGAGAAAGGAGAAAGGAGAAAGGAGAAAGGAGAAAGGAGAAAGGAGCAAGGAGAAAGGAGAAAGGAGAAAGGAGAAAGGAGAAAGGAGAAAGGAGAAAGGAGAAAGGAGAAAGGAGAAAGGAGAAAGGAGAAAGGAGAAAGGAGAAAGGAGAAAGGAGAAAGGAGAAAGGAGAAAGGAGAAAGGAGAAAGGAGAAAGGAGAAAGGAGAAAGGAGAAAGGAGAAAGGAGAAAGGAGAAAGGAGAAAGGAGAAAGGAGAAAGGAGAAAGGAGAAAGGAGAAAGGAGAAAGGAGAAAGGAGAAAGGAGAAAGGAGAAAGGAGAAAGGAGAAAGGAGAAAGGAGAAAGGAGAAAGGAGAAAGGAGAAAGGAGAAAGGAGAAAGGAGAAAGGAGAAAGGAGAAAGGAGAAAGGAGAAAGGAGAAAGGAGAAAGGAGAAAGGAGAAAGGAGAAAGGAGAAAGGAGAAAGGAGAAAGGAGAAAGGAGAAAGGAGAAAGGAGAAAGGAGAAAGGAGAAAGGAGAAAGGAGAAAGGAGAAAGGAGAAAGGAGAAAGGAGAAAGGAGAAAGGAGAAAGGAGAAAGGAGAAAGGAGAAAGGAGAAAGGAGAAAGGAGAAAGGAGAAAGGAGAAAGGAGAAAGGAGAAAGGAGAAAGCAGAAAGGAGAAAGGAGAAAGGAGAAAGGAGAAAGGAGAAAGGAGAAAGGAGAAAGGAGAAAGGAGAAAGGAGAAAGGAGAAAGGAGAAAGGAGAAAGGAGAAAGGAGAAAGGAGAAAGGAGAAAGGAGAAAGGAGAAAGGAGAAAGGAGAAAGGAGAAAGGAGAAAGGAGAAAGGAGAAAGGAGAAAGGAGAAAGGAGAAAGGAGAAAGGAGAAAGAAATAATCAAAAAGAATCAAAAGTAATCGGAAAAAAATCCGGCTACTTTCAGAGATTACTTTTGATTCTTTCTGATTATTTATAGTTATCGGAAGTAATCCTGATTACTTGCGATTGCAATAAATAATCAAAAATAATCAAAAGTAATCGGAAAAAAATCCGACTACTTTCAGAGATTACTTTTGATTCTTTTTGATTCCTGATTACTTGCGATTACAATAAATAATCAAAAAGAATCAAAGGTAATCGGAAAATAATCCGACTACTTTCAGAGATTACTTTTGATTCTACCTCATTTTTTTTAGTAATCGAAAGTAATCCTGATGTTCTGGACTTAAGTTCGAACAACAGGTCGGTAGTACGAATGTATTGATAAATCGCCGACCCATTGATGTATCTTCGCCGACCCATCAGTTCTCTCCATTTGTCAAAAACAAACCCTGATCATATTTGCTCGCATTCGAGTTGCAACACACTCTTAAGAAAAACGCAAGTGAATTTAATTTCCCCGCTGTGCGATGTGGCTAATTGACATCGCTGAGATGGCAGACATCACTATTGAGCAATTCCATATGAAGGCGATCACGTTTTGGACGACCCCTCTCCGATTTGAAAATAAATAGTCTGAATCGATTGCCCATCAAAAAATAATGTACGTACATATTTTCTTTAGTGTTGATAGTGACTGCTTTAGTGGTGGTTGAGGCAGCACAGATAAAATGAGATATTTCTCCGAAAAAGTGGTCGCTAAATTGAATTTTCTTTTCAACTGCTCAATCATTTTTATATTAAAGGATACAAAACAATGAGAATTACATTGAAAATGAATAGATGCGAAAATGGAAAATCTGGTTTTGTTTGAATAAATTGAGAATTTATGTAAAGGTGGTCTCTTAAATGCTCTTCTCCTGTCCAAACAAGGATTCGGGGCCCATTTTTTTATTGCTGATTCTTAACCCTTCAGTGCGCCGTGATGCATATTTGAATCAACCACTTGTTTTCCATGTTACTCTTTTATTAGACATTACAGTGATTAAGTTTCAGCTGATTCTAACACGAATGCATGACATTTGTTGTTGTAAAACCATAGATGATTTGTAACGGATGTTTTGACAACAATTTGGTCAGTTGTCATTGCGATTTTTGCATTATAGTGGAGTTTTGCGATTTATAACTATTTTAAATTAAAATAATTCGCGATTGGTGATCAAGGTAAGTTTTATAAATTTTATTTTTATTCTGTAATGTGTGTGCGTGACATTAGTGGAAAATAAAATGCAAAATGTGTAAATTCTCAAGTTGTAGATCGGAAAACTTGGTTGATTCAAATATGAATCATCACGCATTTTTTTATAAAAAATAAATGTAAAAATAAATAAAATAATTTTTTTGTTATTTTTTTCTAGTTTTAGAATACCTGTTGAATTCAAAAATATTTTTTAAAACAAAAAATAAAAAATCGCGCATTGAAGGGTTAAAGCAAAAATTATGAGGAATCGAAAAAAAAAATATTAGCCGGAAAATTTAGGAGCTTCTGTGGAAAATCGGAAAATTTAATTTTCATGGGAAATTTTTTATTTATTAAAGCCTGATTCAATACCTTTCCAACGAGCTATCACTCGATCGTTTTAGTAGTTTTTTTTTAAAACAACTTTGAATGAGGTCCCTTATGAAGAATTCTTCAATTTTGTCACATGACAGTGGTTTACACCACCACTAAATCAGTCACTATCAACACTAAAGGAAATATGTACGTACATTATTTTTTGATGGGCAATCGATTCAGACTATTTACTTTAAAATCGGAGAGGGGTCGTCCAAAACGTGATCGCTTTCATATGGAATTGCTCTATATTCAGTTTTTTAAGACTTATAATTACTTACAGTTACATATAATCCCAAAGTACTCTGGATTACTTGCGATTACAATAAATAATCAAAAGTAATCGGAAAATAATCCGACTACTTTCAGAGATTACTTTTGATTCTTCCTCATTATTTTTAGTAATCGAAAGGAATCCTGATTACTTGCGATTATAATAAATAATCAAAAAGAATCAAAGGTAATCGGAAAAAAATCCGACTACTTTCAGAGATTACTTTTGATTCTTCCTCATTATTTTTAGTAATCGAAAGTAATCCTGATTAATGTCATGTCAAAAATATGCTGATGCAAATTTTTGTCCACATCAAATTCAACCAGTATTTGGTTTGAGTTATATTTTTCGTTACCGGTATACGTTTTTTGTTTGTCGTTTTTAATGTTGATAAGCTGAGAGCAACTCAGGATTACTTGCGATTACAATAAATAATCAAAAAGAATCAAAAGTAATCGGAAAAAAATCCGACTACTTTCAGAGATTACTTTTGATTCTTCCTCATTATTTATAGTAATCGGAAGTAATCCTGATTACTTGCGATTGCAATAAATAATCAAAAAGAATCAAAAGTAATCGGAAAAAAATCCGACTACTTTCAGAGATTACTTTTGATTCTTTTTGATTCCTGATTACTTGCGATTACAATAAATAATCAAAAAGAATCAAAGGTAATCGGAAAATAATCGGACTACTTTCAGAGATTACTTTTGATTCTTCCTCATTATTTTTAGTAATCGAAAGTAATCCTGATATGCTGATGTTCATAATGGGTCCTTCTGGACTTAAGTTCGAACAACAGGTCGGTACTACTACCGCACGAATGTATTGATAAATCGCCTAACCAACGACGAAACGCGTCTAACTGTGGTTGTGTTTAGTGCATCTTCGCCGACCCATTATTTCTCTCCATTTGATAACAACAAAGTAGAGTAGTAGAAATCGATGGTTAGTCGATGTTCTCGGACTGACGCAGACACGATGGTTGGATAATAAGTTTTCATTATTTCCCAATATTGTTCAAGTCAAGAAAGAGCTGTCGCTTTTACTATAACCAGCCGGAATTTATTTTATTGAAATACATTTGATATAAGCAGAGTCGGCCATCGATCAAAATCGATCGAAAACTTACAAAGCACGGAGAACTATCCAAACATTAGCTGGTTTCTTTGGTAATCTGTAAAAGAAAAACTACTGCGCTGACTGTAAGGAAAGTAGGGAAAAGTAATTTAAGGAAAATGGTTATCCTAGGTTAATTTTCTTACTCACAATATATTCTTATTTGACCGAGCTATTAAGTTAAAACCCGAATAAAAACCTTCCGAGTTTTAGATGTGTTGTTTTTATCAGAAATTTAACTAAGACTCTAAACTAACTCTAACTAAGTTTCTCTAAATTAATTTTAAAATGCCGAAAATCCATTTGCTTTTGAATTAAAAATTTAATGGGGAAACACACATTTTGAAAATTTCTATTCCCTTTCAATTTGTGCCAGCAACTTTTATCTGGGGGGTTTTGTGACTTTTGTTGTGGCCCTGTCTTTTTGCTGTCGTCGGCGTTTAACAAATGTGACATTTAATTTGGTGGCCGTTTCTATCTCTCTCTCTCTTTCTCATTCTAATTTTTATCAACACTTTTAAACTTTTTGTTGTTGTTTTATTTCTTATTTGATATCCGTTAAATTTCCTTTGAATTATACAATCATTCGCCTACATGCACACAGACACACACATCCTTTGTGTAGCCTGCATCCTTTATATGCTTTTGTTCCACTGACACACATACATACATACATGTGTATATTCAAATAACAGAAGAAAGTAGCATTGCATTGCATGCACAGTTATTGTTTTGCGAATCGACTTTTGTTTTATTTCATTTGCGTGAAATCTGTTTGTCGTGGCCTGTTCACAGAGGCATTGGGCCGCATAGGCAACTTTTCTCAAATTTCCATTTCTGTTTAATTTGGTGAATTTTAATTCATTTTATACAAATGGTCGTAGACAATTCCCTCGTACGCACAAAGTTATCGAGTGAAGCTTTACATGTTTTTAAAGCTCTTAGAGTTGCCTGCATTCATGAGCTGTACGTGACCGCTAATTTTGAGTCACTCACACTATCACGCAACTGGCTGGTATTTAAAACATAATTTTTTTTTTAAAATTGCAAACAACTTCCCTGAATCATTGTAGTTTTGCATATTTGTTTACCGATATAAAGAACAATCTACAGGATCCGGCTGAACCACGATATCGGCAAACATCGTGCTTTCTTTTGCGGCAAACAGCTGATTTGCGATCCACTAACAGTCGCCAGAACGACAAAGCAAACGAAAGAAAACGTAAGCATTTCAGTACACATTGGAGCCCACTTACGCTTTTTCCTGACATCTAAACGATTGAAAATGTCAGTAGCACTCACGGTTTTGTGTCGTGATATGGATGTGGGTGTCACCCGCCAATAAAGTACTCTCTTTATGTTTCTTCTTCTACTTTATGTCCACTTAACTCCTTGTGAAGCATAATTACTAAAGTACTTAAGTTGGCTTTACATTTTTGTTGTTGGTCTTGGCCTGCTTAATAAATGATTTCTCAGCATTTCGGTTCGTGATAGCAAGGATTGTCTTGTGAAGCATAGGGACTTTCAATCTATTCTATTACACCGTGTTACAAAAAATAGATTTTTCTATGTCCTATGAACCAAATGCACATATTCGGAAAGAGGGGAAAAAATAAAAATAGACGTGTATCGGCGATTTTCATGTACACGTCAGAATTTTTTTTTTTTTTTAAATTTGAAGTATAAAGCTCGTAGTGGCCTGTGTGATTTTTAACCCTTTTTCAGTGATCCAATCGAGCTGTTTTTTGGCAGGCAGACTCGTGGAAATGTCTGTATCACGTCAAATTTTTTAAAAACAGTTTTTTCAATTCTCAGATTTTCCCCAATTTTTATTATTTTTGAAAAAAAAATATTTTTTTCACTTTTCTTAGCATAACTTGAAGAGACTCCAAATTTTTAAACTACTTAAGCGTTACGAAAAAAAAAATGTTTTTTGAACTGAAACCTTAAAAAAAAACGATAACCATTTTTAAAAAAAAAAAATTTAGGAAAATTTGAGAATTGACTTTTTTTGATTCTAGCTTGATCCGCTGTTCTCTGTACATCAAATCTTCTTTTTTTGCACGTGGTCTTTGACCGATCTTGTGTTCTCTTTCCTTGGGGATTCCCATCATATTTCTTCTGGTTGTTTCCGAAGTGTATGTCTGATTCAGTTCCATTTTCATCTTTAGCTTTAACTATTAATATGAATGTCTTCAAAAATTAAGCCAAAGAAAATGTTTCGCTTTTGTAATTATTCAGAAATGACAGCCATTGGCTGTGGTTTCTTTTAATTCTTTAGCTTTAGCAGAAGCACTCTAAGCTTTAGTGGAATCAGCCAAAGCAGGCAGATGTTGCATATGAGCTAAAGCTAAAAACTATTTGTTTGGGCTTCAACTGTTTTTCTATAGCTGTCCAAAAATTTTTTGTTAGAAGCCACAAATATTTGGTGACTGCCATTGCGCAGCCGAAAATCAATAACAGCAAATAGTTGAGAGCACCACTCAAACCATCAGTTCCTCTTATTACTCTCGCGCTCTCTCACTCTCTTTTTCTTTGGCTTCTCCCTCGATCTCAAAGTGTACTGCAATTGAGTAAGTGAAACACATGTTGGCTGCACTGAAATTACAACAACAACAAAATTCGTGTTCGCCTAGACAGACGTCAGCGTTATTTTGCATTAGCAGAATTAATTCGAATTAACTTGTACCACGTTGAGGTAAAAGCTTAACATCGAACTGCATTTAGGTATTTAATGGCGGCTACATAGTACCAATCTATCACAATCAACACAACTCAGCTGTTATCTAATTCTTTGCAATTATGTTGTAATAAAATGTTAAAAAAAGGCGAGTGATTTTTATTGTTTTAGCAATGAGCTTTCTTTGAAATAAATAGTGATTTGAGACACAGTTGGACAAAGTCTGAAAATCGTATCTAATTTATTAAAATTTCCAATCTAATACGAAAAAAGTTTATTTTTCTATGTGCAATACGAACAATTATGTCAAAAGAAACCAAAATTGTTCTCCCCCGAAATCGAAAAATAAAAAAAGCTGTCAACTTTGGAAATGTTTCTAAATTACATCGAATTGTTTGATTTTCAATGTTAATACCATAAAATAATCGCACACTCCATGTCTAGAATCAATTTTTTTTAAGGACTCAAAAGTGTTTAGTACATCAAAACTTACAGACATTTGGCTGATGGAAATGGATTCTGTGAGACACTGTGCGCCGTTCTATAAACTTCACGAAGACATTCAATCAACAAGAGCTTCAAACTCTGTTGGCCCTCTGAAATTCCCGTTGATCTCAAAATGAAATTTAAATCTACTCAGTGACGATTTTTTTTCCTACTGCCGTCGTATTTAATTTTCTTTACTAAGCATTTTTACGCTCCTGTTGTTGTTTCATAGAACAGTTGCATGTGTGCGTCCATGCGAACGTATAAATACACAAATCTGAGTATGCGAATGTACGAGGATGTGTGAAGTGCATTCGCAACACTTTATATCGCGCACATGCAGAATGTCTGTCTGTGTGTGTGTGTTTTGAAACATAAAATACGGCAAATAAAAAAAAAAAAAAAAAAGGATGAAAAACACAAACAGAAAATGAAATGAACAGGGCACACGTACTAAAACATTCAAACCAAACAGCCATTCATTCACACAAACACACACATACACTCATCAACAGCTGTACACAAACGTAGGGGGGGAAACTAAGCAAGGCCTTCTCATAAAAGAGCTACGATTTAAATAGAAAACTCTTTACTTTAAGATTTTCAGCCAACAAGCTAGCGCTTTTCTAAAGAGGTCTGCCAAATGTCCCCGATCCTTTTAGTTTTCACCTTTTAAAAAAAGATCCACCGAACATTTCTGTGCGAGTAAGTCTGGCAAGTGAAAGCAACAAGGATGGTGTTCGCCTCAGTGACGGGTCACCGATTTCTATGCCTGTCTAAAGTAGGATGAGCGGATGTTTTTCTATTCAGTCTAAAGAATATAGCAAACATGTGTTGTTACACCCCAAGTAGGCCTCATGGAAGGCCTTCCATAGGCCTTACTTTTCCCACTGGCAACATATGGCTCAGTGTGTATGTGTGTGTGTGCGTATGTGTAGTTTTTTCGTTGTTTACTGACGCATTTTGAACATGTCATAGTAAATTTTGTAGCCTTTCTTTTTTTGGTGGTTCGAGAAAAAAACCTAGCCCTTTTTCAACTTCATTTTGAATTATTTGCAGAAGAAGATGAATGTGGTTGCATGTGTATTAGGGTGTAGTGAAAACACACCTGAGGTGTACTGAACAGCTGAATGGGATAAAATCAGACTTTTTATTGACTGGTTGACGGATAAGTTCTTAGCGATACTGCTGATCATAGTGAGATTCGGATCTTAGAGCCCGGGGAGCAGAGACATCAGCTCCTTGTTAACATGAAGTGACCACAAAATGTCCCCATGAAGGCAAATTAAAAATATGATTTTTTTTTCTGAGTTGGCGAATTTATTGGTGATCCTTGCCATCGTAATGAATTTGAATTGAATTTGATTTTTATTTTTATTTTTATTTTTATTTTTATTTTTATTTTTATTTTTATTTTTATTTTTATTTTTATTTTTATTTTTATTTTTATTTTTATTTTTATTTTTATTTTTATTTTTATTTTTATTTTTATTTTTATTTTTATTTTTATTTTTATTTTTATTTTTATTTTTATTTTTATTTTTATTTTTATTTTTATTTTTATTTTTATTTTTATTTTTATTTTTATTTTTATTTTTATTTTTATTTTTATTTTTATTTTTATTTTTATTTTTATTTTTATTTTTATTTTTATTTTTATTTTTATTTTTATTTTTATTTTTATTTTTATTTTTATTTTTATTTTTATTTTTATTTTTATTTTTATTTTTATTTTTATTTTTATTTTTATTTTTATTTTTATTTTTATTTTTATTTTTATTTTTATTTTTATTTTTATTTTTATTTTTATTTTTATTTTTATTTTTATTTTTATTTTTATTTTTATTTTTATTTTTATTTTTATTTTTATTTTTATTTTTATTTTTATTTTTATTTTTATTTTTATTTTTATTTTTATTTTTATTTTTATTTTTATTTTTATTTTTATTTTTATTTTTATTTTTATTTTTATTTTTATTTTTATTTTTATTTTTATTTTTATTTTTATTTTTATTTTTATTTTTATTTTTATTTTTATTTTTATTTTTATTTTTATTTTTATTTTTATTTTTATTTTTATTTTTGTTTTTGTTTTTATTTTTATTTTTATTTTTATTTTTATTTTTATTTTTATTTTTATTTTTATTTTTATTTTTATTTTTATTTTTATTTTTATTTTTATTTTTATTTTTATTTTTATTTTTCTTTTTCTTTTTATTTTTATTTTTATTTTTATTTTTATTTTTATTTTTATTTTTATTTTTTTAGGCGTAGGCCTTTAGGAATACAGTGAATCTTCCATAAGTCGAAGCACTGCTAGCGGCTGTCAAATTTCCAAATTTCCTTAAATAATTTTATAAGTAATCCCATAACTCAGTCTCTGTAAGTCGAATGCAATTATGATGGTGACTGTGTGTGTGTGTAATCATTCAGTGCGGGCTTTAAACTGTACAACCCGCTCACTGAATATACAAATTATATCGTACACAGCTCACTGATTCGAGAGAAGTTCCCCATCTGGTCCTTCATGGAATATTGAGGGAAATAAGTAATAACAAACAAAGTAATTGTAAACAAACAACATTTAGTGTTTGATGTTTTTGATTAGTGAAAATATGCATGAACTAGTAAGTTGTAATGCGCTTAGGCGCCCGTTGAAATATGGAAAAAAAATTTTGTTAAAAAAAAAAATTTTCTGTGGAAAAAAAAATTTTGTTGAAAAAAAAATATTGTTGAAAAAAAAATTTTTGATGAAAAAAAAAATTTTGTTTTAAAAAATATTTTTTCTTAAAAAAAAAATTTTTGTTGAAAAAAACAATTTTTGTGGAAAAAAAAAATTTTGTAGAAAACAAAAATTTTGTTGAAAAAATTAAAATTGGGAAAAAAAGCTTTGTAAAAAAAAAAATTTTTGTAAAAAAAAAATGTTTGTTGAAAAAAAAATTTGTAAAAAAAAAATTTTTTGTAAAAAAAAAAATTTGTAAAAAAAAAATTTTGGAAAAAAAAAAATTTGGGGAAAACACAATTTCTGTACAAAAAAAAAATTATTTTTTTTATTATTATTATTTATAGAATTATTATAGAATGCCTATTTAAATTCCTACGTACTGCGTGACAGAGTCAGTGAATCAGTGTCGAGGGTAAATATATATTAAGATTTTGGAGGAGACTGATCGTCAAGTTCCTTGAAAGCGGTCACGTGGTGTCTTAAATGTTCTGGAGATACTCTTAGCCACGGAGAGCTACCAGCCAACGATGGGTAATGAAGAAGGTTCCACCACAGCAAAATCATCGTACCTGAGGCCTAGCCCCGGAGATGGAATTTTGTTACTCAACGGGATTTCCGGCTTTAAAAAGATGTGTTGATGGAAATTACATCCATGGCAAGACATCAAACGAAAGACAAAACACAAGTGAGGGATTTCGATATTTTCCTTGGTGAATCGTTGGAGAAGTTACCGCTGATATATAGTTTTTTTTCAGGTGTTACAATTAGAATGTATTTTAGCACTTCTTCCTAGAGTGGAGGCAGTACTAACTATACATTTTCAACAAAAAAAAAGTTAAAGAAATATTTCATATTTTTACAAATCACAAATATATTTCCTGAGTAACACAAGCAAGTAATTTAAAGACGGCCCCCACTACTTGAGAGGTTTTAAAAATGTCTCCTTTTTTGGGAATCAGATGGGAGAAGAACAAATAGGAGAGACCCCATGTGTACTAAAATAATTAATCCGGTGTGATTCAATTTTAACCCCGTTTTTCTGGTTTTTCTATAGCAGGCACTCAAATTGTGTCGAATTTTTGTTGCGTGTATTTTAAAAATTAAATCAACCTTTCTAAAGTTGGTCACCGATCAATCTGCATATGTTCCGACGAATTTGTTTACGATCCGACGTCATATAGTGCTCACGATGGTGGACAATTTTGCTGCTGGCTGGTGTAGTAGTGGACGATGTGAACAGCTCATAAGACACGACACGACACTAAACCGAACCCACCAAATGCACTGCGGATGTATATGGTAAACTGCCAACATTTTATGATTCTATAGCACCATTTTACCAGATACGAGTATGTAATAAAGCTTGGCAAATTTCAGTTTACGACAAGGACAATTCTGAACTCTCGTTGCATGTGTGGGCAAGTTACCATCTAGGAGCAGAGTTGTATCTCATATGCAACAAAATGAATGTTTTTTTTTTTTGTATTATAAACGTATGTACACATTCATCTGTGTTCAGGCGTTCATATATCCTTGCATACGTGTGTGCCCACTATCTCTCTGCACCCAAGTTATGTCTGTAGTTTCTGTCTTTTTTTTGTTCCGTTGCCTTCAGTCACTTCTGTTTTTATTACGACATTCACGTAATATGTCAACATAAAATAAGTAGCAGAATGTCAAACGCATAAAAAAAGCAAACAAAATTTAATAAATGAAGCATACTTATTTACATACACACACTATGACACGAAGAATTGCATCAATTTGGAGGATAAAAAAACAAATTTATAAGAAAAATGCAGAATTTACACATCGGATATTATTTCACTTTAGATTGCCTTCAACGGAATCAGGGACACATGTTCTGTTAAGAAAATGAAATTTAATTATCAGTAGAAAAACGACCCCGTGAAGATGGCGCTAATTTACTTCTTGGAAACAGCTGTTCGACTTCGAACTGTATCAGCTGTTTTGCCGTAAACAATGGTTCGTAGAAAATTGACAAATAAGAAGGAATTTTAGTCTCTTATTTACAATTAGCGCGCAAATATTCATCAAAGAAACGAATAAAGCTTGAAAGTCATGGAGTTTTATTAACAAAATTCATGCTCTGTGAAAACTGTGCATTTTTTGGTCGCCCTAAATCAAAAAACGTATAAATTGCGAAAATCATAGAGTTTTTTTTAAACTCTGTGAAAACTGTCCATTTTATGGTCGTCCCAATCGACCCACCACTCCATGGTGACCGAATTTTGCACCTGTTTTACTCTATTGGACATTAATAATAATAAATTTTTGAGTTGCCAACCTTTTTGTGTTTATACCAGGCTAATAAAAACAATCGTTTCCACAATATAAAGAAAATTGTTGAGTTGCCAAACTTTTTGTGTTTTCTGGGAGAACATTTTTGAGTTGCCAACCTTTTTGTATGTTTATAGGAGGGAATTTTTTATTTATTTATTTTTGATTTATGTTTTATAGTATGCAGTTTTGAGTTGCCAACCTTTGTGTGTTTTATAGGACGACATTTTTTAGTTGACAACTTTTTTGTATTTCACATGGGAAACAAGCAGCATAATAAAAACTAATGTTTTCTCAATATAAAGTAAAATTGTTGAGTTGCCAACCTTTTTGTGTTTTAAAGGAGGACATTTTTGTATTTTACATGAGAAACAAGCCGGATAACAAAAACTAATGTTTTCTCAATATCAAGTAAAATTTTTGAGTTGCCAATCTTTGTGTGAAAAGTATCGTTTCCTCAATATAAAGAACATTGATGAGTTTCGAACCTTTTTAGGTGGGGACATTTTTGAGTTGCCAACCTTTTTGTGTTTTATATGGGAAACAAGCAGGATAACAAAAACTACTGTTTTCTAAATATAAAGTAAAATGCTGGGTTGCCAACCTTTTCGTTTTTATATGGGAAACAAGAAGGCTAACAAAAGTTACTGTTTTCTCAATATAAAGTAAAATGCTGAGTTGCCAACCTTTTTGTGTTTCCTATCAGGCCAACAAAAACTAGCGTTTCCACAATTTAAATCCAATTGTTGAGTTGCCAACCTTTTTTCGTTTCATATGTTTTCGCAATATAAAGTAAACAATGTGAGTTGCCAACCTCGTGTTTCATAGGGAAGAAACGGCCTAACGAAAACGATCGTTTACTCAAAAAGAAAAGAAAAATATTTGTTGCCAACCGATCGTTTCCTCAATTTAAAAAAAACTTACTTTACATTGCCAACCTTTTCGCATTTTAAATGGAAAAAGCCGGCTTGCAAAAATTACTGTTTTCTCACGATAAAGTAAACTATTGAGCTGCCAACCTTTTTGTGTTTTATATGGGAAACGGGCAGGATAACAAAAACTACTGTTTTCTCAATATAAATCCAATTGCCAACATTTTCGTATTTTATATGGGAAAAAAACAGACTAACAAAAAATACTGTTTTCTCAATGAGTTGCCAACCTTTTTGTTTTCCTTTCAGGCCAACAAAAACTATTGTTTTCACAATATAAAGAGTTGCCAACCTTTTTGTGTTTTATAAAGAAATATTTTGAGTTGCCAACCTTTTTGTGAGAACGATTTTTTTTGAATTGTCTACCTTTTTGTGTAAAGACAACATTTGTGTGGCCAACCTTTGTTGTATTGTATGTCGGCAAACCGAATGTTGGCTCAATGTATAGACATATTTCGAGTTGCCAACCTTTTTTTTTGTTCTTATAGGGCAAGAAGCAACCTTTTTGGGAAACTTTCAAAACAAAACATACGCGCTTGTCAGTTAAAAAACTATTTGAGTGTTCTGAATGGCAGCTAAGTATCACAGTTTTATGCCGATATTTTTGTATTTTCATTTCTCTTGAATTACAGTAAAATGTCATTACCCAAACTGTAACATCCCCGCTAACGAGGTTACACGTAATTATTAAACTTTTTTTTAATGAAATAAATCGACATGTTCTTGCCAATTTTCTCAGGGCATTTTCTTTCGTGTACATTCACTCTAGTTTTCTTCAATTCAAAATTTGATTGGTTTCACTTTAATAACTATTGATTGGCCTCATTCGTGTTTTATTTGTGCTTGATACGTTCCCACCCCCCACCGCCCTTTGAAAAGTAATAAGAGTTTACAAAGTTGTATGTGGGTAATGCAAATCACCTTGACGAACTGACGTGGAAGGGTTTCCGACATTCTTCCGTGTACTGTAATTATAGACAACGATTCAAATATAGGCCACAGATATAAATAATAGAAATCTATTGATTTTACTATCGGTTGCCTAAAGGTACGCTGTGGACATGCCTGGAATCGGTTCATGTGTAATATTTTCTGGGGTGGAGTGGTTGGGGGTAGGTGAACTGAACGTTTTGTTTGGTCGGTTCAAATATAGATGAGTTATTATTAGAGGCTTAATGGCAAACAGTTATCGAAAAATTCCAAAAAAAAATAATGGATTTAATTATAAGCACAAAATTAAATAGTTTCAATGGAAAACACATTTTTAATCCTCTAATCGACATGGAGAACTGGTTGGTTGAATGATAAATACGATTTCATGTAATTACCAGGCACATGCATAATTATCGGCGCCTACAGAAACTAGTCAACAGTTGTATTTAACGGAATAAATTAAATTAGTTGAAAATATTCAAAAATAATATGTGAACAAATGAAAAAAGTGATAATGTTTATAGTTGAGCTGCTTTATCGATTTTAAATCTATTAAATTTGAATTAATTCGATTATGTTGATCGTAAAATTGGGACAAAATGCGAACAGATTTATTTTCTTCTCAAAGTAAACGTCCACAATTTGAAAACGTTGTTCTGGAGTTGAACTAGTTGAACACATTTCGTACAACCAGAATCTGTCTGTAAAATTTGAGGTATACATCATTAAATTCGGTGGAGAATTTTCGCTTTTATCCACAATTTAGTGAAGGTCCCTCCTGCAATCTCACTTTCCGCTTTTTTTCATAAACTTGGAAAGTCCCTTCATTCACTAAATTGTGAATAAAATCAAAACCACTGAATCGAATTTAATGATCTATATCTCATTTTAATTGTAAGCTATGTGGCTTTATTCTAAACCAGGGCTGTGGAGTCAGGCTCGACTCCGACTCCAGCTTTTCTTTCCGGTCGACTCCGGCTTTAGCTGTTCAAACAACAAAATTATATTTTCATCCATTATTTCTATACTCTATGTTGTTTGCAGCTTAAAAGGAAAAAAGTTCATATGATACAAAATATTTCAAGTTGAAAAAAAAACGCAGGGCTTTCCAACAAGGTATGACGTTAATAATGAAATGTTGGAAAATCCTGTAGATAAAATGTGTAGAGATGATTGCGGGGTAAAGTCCAAAGTCCAAAATCACAAATTTGAGGGGTTTTTAAATTTCTTTTTGACTTTTTTTTTCAAATTTCTTTTTGGACTAGAGACTACATTGTCCACCGCCCACTTTTTCTTTTGTGTGGGTTCACTTATCAGGGGTTTTCAGTAACACCACTTACTTGCTGACTGGTTTCCCTTAAAATTCCACATTTCTCAGTGGCCGTTTATATCCCATTCATGGCGGCTACTTTGCGATTAGGAGAGTAATCTCTAAGCCACATAAAACTTGTCGTGAAAATTGTTTATCCCGCTGTTACGGCCCACTGAGAAGTTCTCCATCTGTTCCGTTCAAAATGTAGTGCAGAGAAAGACGCGCATACGTATATTTGTAAAAGAAAGTTTTCCTATTTCGTGCAAAAAATTTTGAACTGGGACAAGTGGTGTTTTTTTTTGCTTGCAACCTAAATGATTTAAATTGAAGTTTCCTTAAGTTTGCTAAACTGCTGTGGCATTTAAGAGCCCTCAAAACCTAATTTCGTTGATGCAGATCTTCATTGAATGTTCGTGTTGGGGCACAGAATCAAGCGAAACAAATGGCTGAATGTTCTCATTTCAATTCGCTTGTTTGTGAACAGTTTAGTTAAGGAGGAGGAACAAGAAGGAAGAAACAAAAAAAAACGGCCAACGACCAAAAAGTTTGGGCTATTAAAGTTGAAATATGATTCTGCAATTTCGGGGTTTGAGCGGTTGTTGGCCAAGTCCAAAACGAAACAAAACGATGGCCAGCAACCAAAATGCCGAAGACATGAAACAGAACCAGAACCAGAACAACTGAGTTACCGCAACCACAGCTGAAGCTGAAGAGCATTCGTGCAAAGCAGAAGCACAATAATGTTTTCCACGATAAATGAACGATGTGTACTAGGGTGGAGTGAAATTCAAAAAAAAAAAAAGTTAACCTCGGAAAGAGATGTAGTCTGGGGTCCTAATGAGGGGAAAAATAAAGAAACAATTTTTAAAAAATTTTTAGGTGGTGTGCCACTCCCTCGAAATTTGGAAATTATCGCTATTTTGGCGTTGATTTTAGAAAAATCCAAAAAAGTTTTATGTCAATAAATGTTTGCAATAGCGTAAACAATGAAATAAGGGCATGAAAAAATTTAAAAAAAATGTTCTCATTGTTCAAAAATTTCAAAAAGTAAAATAAGTCAAATCGTCCCTTCTTCAGAAAATTGACTGAACAATGAAATCGCCACCAAAGCTACAAATATCAGTCGATTATTCTCATATTTGCCTCAAATAGTTTTGTTTGGGCACTGAACAAGCTCAAACTTTTCAATTTCGAATAAATTAAGTCGTTAATTTTTAGGATTTTTCTAAAATCAACGCCAAAATAGCGATAATTTCCAAATTTCGAGGGAGTGGCGCGACCCCTAAAATTTTTTTCTTTATTTTTCCCCTCATTAGGACCCCAGACTACATCTCTTTCCGAGGTTAACTTTTTCAAATTAAAAAAAAGCATGTTTTCACTCCACCCTAATGTGTACATATGCATGTACTTCTTTTACATTCAATAAATAAACATGCCATCAGTTGGTGGCGTCTGTGTGTTGCTTGCTCTGGCCTTAAATAGAGTTTTCCCAAAAAAAAAAAAAAAAAAAAACCCTTCCAAACACATGCCTTACTTGGTGGTCTGTTATGGCAATTGTTGTTTGTCGCAGTATTGTCTATGAAAATTTATGTACTTATTATTTATGCATTGGGAAAAAGAAATCTACATATAAATTATAACACATTTAATCCACACACACACACAAGCATACAGACATTAGCATACATAAAAATAAATTGCATTTTTCCTCATTGTTTTAATTTATTTGCTAATCATTACAAACAAACAAACAAAAAAAAAAACCAACGCTACCCAACAAAGTTCACACTCCACATAGTCTGCCAGACATAAGACACAGGCCAGGCTTGGAATACCAACAATCAGTGTGGGAGCTTTCTTGTTTGGCCCACCCTGTTGCAGTGATTATTCTTGGCGAGCGACTGGGTAGTTAGGATTCTTCATATTTGCCTTTGTGTTTTTCTCGCCTATGTCGTCGCAAAGGCATAAATAAATATGAGGTTACTTTGCGATTTGGTTAGGGAAAATTTCCTGAAAAGGATATGGTCCTGTAACCCTGGTCTTGGTGGCCATTTGGCTGATGGTTGTTTTTCATTATTAACTTCCACTTTGTTCAGAAATAAACATCCGATCATTTATCTCAAAAAATGCCATGTTTCTTTGAATACCAAAACAACACCTCTTGTTGGAGAACCCTGTACATTAGGGTGGAGTGAAAACATGCTTTTTTTTTTTAATTTGAAAACGTTAACCTCGAAAAGAGATGTAGTCTGGGGTCCTAATGAGGGGAAAAATAAAGAAAAACATTTTAAAAAATTTTTAGGGGTCGCGCCACTCCCTCGAAATTTGGAAATTATCGCTATTTTGGCGTTGATTTTAGAAAAATCCTAAAAATTAACGACTTAACTTATTCGAAATTTAAAAGTTTGAGCTTGTTCAGTGCCCAAACAAAAGTATTTGAGGCAAATATGAGGATAATCGACTAATATTTGTAGCTTTGGTGGCGATTTCATTGTTCAGTCAATTTTCTGAAGAAGGGACGATTTGACTTATTTTACTTTTTGAAATTTTTGAACAATGAGAAAATTTTTTTTAAATTTTTTTATGACCTTATTTCATTGTTTACGCTATTGCAAACATTTATTGACATAAAACTTTTTAGGATTTTTCTAAAATCAACGCCAAAATAGCGAAAATTTCGAGGGAGTGGCGCGACCCCTAAAATTTTTTCTTTATTTTTCTCCTCATTAGGACCCCAGACTACATATATTTCCGAGGTTAACTTTTTTTTTTTGAATTTCACTCCACCCTACTGTACATCCCTACCATAGTGAGATAGACCAAAAACTGTCTGAATTGCCAAAGCCGTTCCCATACGGAACCAACAGCTTCTTAGACCTATCAGACGGTCATTGTTTCTGCCGACATTGGAGAAACCCATTCAAAGTTACCTTAGGTCGAACACAGACCGGGAGCTGTTGTCCAACAGCTCTATTCATGCCATTCAGCTTAACGACTGACTAAGGAGCGAGGATGCCGCCAGCGTGTAAACCGTACCCAGCCGTCAATTGTAATGGATGTCCTCGTCGTAATGGTGATTCGTTAACACCATTTTTAAAAAATTTGACGTGATACAGACATTTCCACGAGTCTGCCTGCCAAAAAGCTCAGCTCGATTGGATCACTGAGAAAGGGTTACAAATCGGTCCAAAGGCTTTCACACAGGCCACTACGAGCTTCATACTTCAAGCTTAAAAAAAAAAAATCTGACGTGTACATTAGGTTGGAGTGAAATTCAAAAAAAAAAGTTAACCTCGGAAAGAGATGTAGTCTGGGGTCCTAATGAGGGGAAAAATAAAGAAAAAAATTTTAAAAAAATTTTAGGGGTCGCGCCACTCCCTCGAAATTTGGAAATTATCGCTTTGATTTTAGAAAAATCCTAAAAAGTTTTATGTCAATAAATGTTTGCAATAGCGTAAACAATGAAATAAGGGCATGAAAAACTTTAAAAAAAAATTTCTCATTGTTCAAAAATTTCAAAAAGTAAAATAAGTCAAATCGTCCCTTCTTCAGAAAATTGACTGAACAATGAAATCGCCACCAAAGCTACAAATATCAGTCGATTATCCTCATATTTGCCTCAAATACTTTTGTTTGGGCACTGAACAAGCTCAAACTTTTAAATTTCGAATAAGTTAAGTCGTTAATTTTTAGGATTTTTCTAAAATCGACGCCAAAATAGAGATAATTTCCAAATTTCGATGGAGTGGCGCGACCCCTAAAAATTTTTTAAATTTTTTTTCTTTATTTTTCCCCTCATTAGGACCCCAGACTACATCTCTTTCCGAGGTTAACTTTTTCAAATTAAAAAAAAAGCATGTTTTCACTCCACCCTAGTGTACATGAAAATCGCCAATACACGTGTATTTTTATTTTTCCCCCTCTTTCCGAATATGTGCATTTGGTTGATAGGACAGAAAAAATCTATTTTTTGTAACACGGTGTAATCACATACATTTTTTGGGAACATTACTGCTAGCCAAAACACAACTTGCTTGGGACCAGCTCCAAGTCAAATATATTTGCGACAATATTTTACAGAGCCGGTTTTTTCCACCGCATACAGGCCGAATTAAAAAGGCCACAGAGGTGTGCAGTAGCAAGCATAACGGGGGCCAGAGGTTGCACTATATATTATGCTGCACCCTGAAAGAATTTGTAGCCAGAGGCATATTTCGATTTAATGTCGCATCCCAGCTCACACCTTTCCAAATTGGTCACACCATACATATTACTATCGGAATTCTGGTTTTAAAAACAGTCCAGAGTGAGAACTCGGAATGCTCAGGCAAGAAATCCCCGCTAGGAACTCATGTGTAGAAGTGCACGATGGTTTGGCGGTTTTTGGTTGGATGGTTGGTTGGTGTCTACATTGAAAAGGCGGCCATGCGGAAATTATTCAGACCATGAATGCGGTGGTCTGAAACTGGAGTTCTAGTGCTGTTTCCGACAGCAGCACGTCGACAATCCGGCATCATTGAAGGCTATTACAAGTCAACAGGTTTCGTCTACGGCAGTTAACCCTTTAACCACAAAGACCGTCTGCAGAGGGTTAATGAATATAGGCAGGCTAAATGCCTACAGGACAGGACAGCTGTTTGCGTTCTCAAACAACCAATTCATTCCTTTCACACGTACCCTTTTAGCCACAAATCAACCAACCAACCAACCGACCGACCGCATCCTTCGGCATAAACACTTATCTTTACTATCGTCCACCTAAGACGCTATATAAATATTTTGTGTAATTTAAGTTTAAGCCATTATTTATTTCATAATCTCTGACTTTGGCTTCTTTCAATATTGTTTGACCCAGATTATTTTTCATTTTTATCCATTTCATTTGTAAGTACTTTCTTTCGTTCGCCCCTTCCGTCGTCCATTTCATTTTTCTAACTGGTGGCATTTTATGAAATTTCATATCTTTGGGAGATGTCCTTTTCGATGTGTACGTTGGTTTGTACGTGTCCTCGAACGTGTTTATTATCGGTCTATAATGGTCTGTAATATCTTAAGACGGAGCGGAGCACAATTGTCCTTTGTCGGGGCATTTTGCTGAGGACACATGCAACAGAACTTTTAATATTTGAAATGCTTGCTATGGACGGCACGGCATCATTGTCGATTGTCGACAATGAGAATGGTAGAACATGTAGTGGAGATGCCGAAATATGTTGTGAGAGAGGGCACAGGAATTGCAGGAAATGAATTCGCTTTAACGGTCATGTGTTCGGAAACGTATTTTATTAATTTTTTAGTTCCCCATCCCATCCAATGCCATCGTCCGTGGTCTGTAACTTTCGTTCAAGGATATATTTGTCAGTTCTCTAAAAAATTGTTTCTAGTCAAAGAGTTAGGTGTTATTTTGATGTATCATCTTTAGAAATCAGTCCTATGGATATATTTTAAAAATATTTCCGATTTCGAATAAGGTGGTTTCCCTCTTAAATCGAAAAATACGAAAAGTATTCACCTGAGGAAATATTTCTAAAATACCTCCAGTTTTTCGATTTTTAACATTAGAGCCTTTAAATAACCCCTCCCTCCTTGCCTACAAACAGTTTTTTATAGAATTAAAAAATATTGACTTGATCAAAAGTTATAGACTATTGGGCGATGGAATTGGAATCAGGATCACTGTTAGTCGACGCCAGGTAGATAATGAATGAAGATAAAACACAATCTAAGTATGTGGCGATATTCAACAGCTGTCAGCAGGAATTCTTGTGACTATATATGAGAAATACAATCCTTAACGTGTTTCGGATGTTTTTCCCCGGTTTTGAAGATGGGTTTCTTGTGGGACCATTTGGGGATTTCAAGAAATCCAAAATTCATCATTTTATACTCATCACACTCTTCTTGTTACGTTGCTCTGGAATTCGCCTATAAAATTCTAAATACCTACAGTGTACTCTCTTATAAACGGACACCAAAGAAACTGGGCATTTTGTCCGCTTATGAGAGATGTCCGCCTATGAGAGAAGTACACAAGCGGACTGAAGCGGATTGGCACTGAAAAAAGGGTCCGCTTAAGAGAGTTGTGAATCAGATTGCACTTAAGTGTCCGTTTATGAGAGGTGTCCGCTTAAGAGAGATGTAGACTGTATTGGATATTGAAGTGTACATTTTTGCAGAGACCTTAAGTCATTTTTTACCAGAATCAAGGAAAAATACGATTTTGAGTTTTTAGACTTTGGGTCATTTGGGATTTCAGTTGACGATAAATTCAATTTAGCATCTTTTCATACACTTACCTCTCCGCCCTTCTCTTTGGCAACGCGACTAAGACGATAGCATCGATCCACTCCAACGGTACATATTGAGGGATTGCATTGCGTCAAATAGCGGCCGCTGCCGCAACCGACATCGCACACCACGGAACCGGCCTCGAGATTACTGAGAAATTGAGCGACGCGCGGTCGCAGTGATCCCGTCGGTTCCTCGCAGTGCTCGTAGACATCATGGACATAGGCCCGTTCCAGGGCGGCCGAACGACCATTGGCATCATTCGATGAGGACGATGAAGAGGCAGATTTCTTAGTGGCCGCCAGAGCGGCAGTCGTTTGACATGGTTTTGTTGCTGGCGCCGATGATGTTGTTGATGGTTGACTTGCTGTTAGCTGAGCAGCTGTTGGTGATGGTGTTGTTGTTGTTGTTGTTGCTGATGCTTGTGGCGTTAACAATTTTTTTGGTATTGTACCCGTTGTGGCAGCAGCTGAAGATGGCGATGTTGTTGTGGCCGATGACGATGATAAATTCGGTGCTGTTGTGGGTGACAGAGAGGCAGTGGGTGATATTATTGTGGGTGTCAAATTGTTGTTGTGCAAAAAGTTTGCCGCAAAATTGTTGCCATTAACAGTTGCCGTTGCCGTTGTTGCGCCAGCACCGTTAGCCGTAGCTGTCGCCGCCGCTCCACCCACTCCAGCTACTCCTGCGGGTGCTGTGGTCGTTGACAATTGTTTAGTCATTGGATGGCGGTGGAAATGTGCTGGTGCTGTTGTTGTTTTTGTCGTTGTCGTTGTCGACCTAACCGATGTAGCGTTGGCAGCACTTGCTGACAGATGATGACAGTTGTTGGCTGTAGTGTTAAAGTGCGGTTTATAGTCAGAGCTAAGCACGAAATTGTCATCTGCAAATGGAAAAAAGATTGAATTTTTATTATCTGTTAGAGTACGAAAGTGGGCAGATGCAATACACATGTTAAAGGGAGGGGATTTTTGTTGGTGGTATGTTGTCTAAACAAAAGTTGTGTACGCGTAAGTGTAGGGTGCTTGTGGTAGAGTGTGAATTGTAGTTAAAACTCGGTAGTGTAGGGCATAAAGCAGCTCCCGGTTAGCAAACGTCCTTTCGAAGAAAAGTAAAGGAAGCTTTAGATGCGAGACAGTCATACTTCCTTAAAATTACTTATTTAATTATTTAAATCAATTACAATTGAAATTATAAATTATATGACATACTAACTACTATACATTCGTTCAAAAAAGCACGCAGAATAATCAAAAAAAAACAAAATATTTATTTTTTCATCCACTGCGTGAGAACTTTTTCTTATTTTTGCTCGACTCCGACTTCAACTGTTCAACTATAACAAAACTAGTAAGTAGTAATGCGCCTATGGCGCCCGTTAATTTGCTTGAGAAAGTATTTGTTACTTAATTTTAAAAATTTTGTAAAAAATATTTTGAGAAAACTATTTTGTAAAAAAAAATTTCGAAAAAAAATAAAATTTCGAAAAAAAATAAAATTGGAAAAAAAATATTTGTGGAAAAAAAATTTGTTGAAAAAAAAATATTTGTGGAAAAAAAAATTATGTTGACAAAAAAAATTTTGTTGAAAAAAAAAATTTTTGTCGAAAAAAAAAATTTTCGTTGAAAAAAAATTTGAAAAAAAAAATTTTGTTGAAAAAAAAAATTTTGGTTGAAAAAAAAAATTTTGTTGAAAAAAAAAAATTTTGTCGAAAAAAAAATTTTGTGGAAAAAAAAATTTTGTTGAAAAAAAAAATTTGTTGAAAAAAAAAATTTGTAAAAAAATTCTATCGTTTCTCTGTAATGTTGCCGTTTCTCTAACGGGTTTCAGTTCAGGTGGAATATTAAACGTAGTCCCAAGTCGTGCTGGCACGCCTGCTATACTGTTCTGTGATACGGTTCTCCTCAAATGCCCAAAAACTCACTGTAACTCTGGATTTTTGGTGTTGACTCCGAGATCCTTCCCTATAGACAACGACATGCAGTCTTATACCGGGTGTTCTACAAGTCTAACGTCTGTGGTACTTCTAGTCGAAAAGTGTTTTAGCCAGAGTGACCGAAATGTCCGGAATCATGTTAAGGGTTACACTGAGACCATGACCATTGTGACGGCTCTCTCAATCTTAATGGAGCGGCGGCAACAGTCTGTCTACCTATTATGTCCGGTGGTAGGGGTGGTGAGGAGCACAACCTATCATTGGAATTTTCTAATATCCTACCGTAGGTGGACTTCTGAAGAGCATTTCCGCAATACGATAGCTCCATACAGCATTAGTGGTCTTACTCATAGCGTAAACGATCACTGCAGAACTGAAGAAGGTTGTGCTTTAAGTCCCACTGGTTCCCATTGCCCTCTTGCAAGTCCTGTCTTGGATGTTGAGCCTGTCTCATAGTCTGTAAAGGAAATTTCTGTGTCCGCTCTAAGGTGATGGGCTCCACCCTTGTTACCGTTGTGACTTCTTTTTGATGGCCAGCGACTTTTTTTATGATGAATTTCTGTTAGATTTTTTTTTTTTTAAATAGGAACTCATCAGAAACGAAGTTTCGAAAAAATAAAATGTGTTGCTGGAATTGTTAAGTTTTTTTGTAACTGTATAAAAACGTTAAAAAAAAGTGTGCGACATTTTTGTACGACTTCTTCAAAATTCATTGTTCATATTGTTTGATAAAGCGTTTTAAAAAAATTGAGCGACTTTTTTGTTACTTTTGTAGAAAGTCTAAAGAAAAACCTTAAAAAAAATGAGCGACTTTTTTTTGACAAAACGACTTTTGTGCGATTTTTTTAGAAAGCGATTTTAGAGATTTTTTTTTAAAATTTGTTGTCCTTATGGTTTGTTATTGTTTTGTCTAAAGAAAAACGTTAAAAAAAAGTGAGCGACTTTTTTTTTTGAAATCGATCTTTTGTGCGACTTTTTCAAAATTCATTGTTCATGTGGTTGGAATTGTTAATTCTTTTGTTATTGTTTTGTATAAAGAAAACGTTAAAAATGTATGCGACTTTTTTTTTTGACAAAACGATTTTTTTGTGCGACTTTTTTTTGAAAGCGACTTTAGAGATTTTTTTTTAAATTTGTTGTCCTTATGGTTTGTTATTGTTTTGTCTAAAGAAAAACGTTAAAAAAAGTGAGCGATTTGTTTTTTTTTTTGAAATCGATCTTTTGTGCGACTTTTTCAAAATTCATTGTTCGTGTGGTTTGAATTTTTAATTTTTTTCTTATTGCTTTGTATAAAGAAAAACGTTAAAAAAAAGTGGGCGACTTTTTTTTTTGAAATCGATCTTTTGTGCGACTTTTTCAAAAATCATTGTTCGTGTGGTTTGAATTTTCAATTCTTTTGTTAGTGTTTTGTATAAAGAAAACGGTAAAAATGTATGCGACTTTTTTTTTTTGACAAAAATATTTTTTTGTGCGACTTTTTTTTGAAAGCGACTTTAGATTTTTTTTTTAAATTTGTTGTCCTTATGGTTTGTTACTGTTTTGTCTAAAGAGAAACTAAAAAAATTAGCGACTTTTTTTTTTGACAAAACGATTTTTTTGTGCGACTTTTTTTTTAAAGCGACTTTAGAGATTTTTTTTTTAAATTTGTTGTCCTTATGGTTTGTTATTGTTTTGTCTAAAGAAAAACGTTAAAAAAAGTGAGCGATTTGTTTTTTTTTTTGAAATCGATCTTTTGTGCGACTTTTTCAAAATTCATTGTTCGTGTGGTTTGAATTTTTAATTTTTTTCTTATTGCTTTGTATAAAGAAAAACGTTAAAAAAAAGTGGGCGATTTTTTTTTTTTGAAATCGATCTTTTGTGCGACTTTTTCAAAAATCATTGTTCGTGTGGTTTGAATTTTTAATTCTTTTGTTATTGTTTTGTATAAAGAAAACGGTAAAAATATATGCGACTTTTTTTTTTTGACAAAAATATTTTTTTGTGCGACTTTTTTTTGAAAGCGACTTTAGATTTTTTTTTTAAATTTGTTGTCCTTATGGTTTGTTATTGTTTTGTCTAAAGAAAAACGTTAAAAAAAAGTGAGCGATTTTTTTTTGGAAATCGATCTTTTGTGCGACTTTTTCAAAATTCATTATTTTTTTTGAATTTTTATTTTTTTTGTTATTGTTTTGTATAAATAAAACGTTAAAAATGTATGCGATTTTTTTTTTAATTTGTTGTCCTTATGGTTTGTTACTGTTTTGTCTAAAGAGAAACTAAAAAAATGAGCGACTTTTTTTTGACAAAACGGCATTTTTGTGCGACTTTTTTTTTGAAAGCGATCTTTTCAAAATTCATTGTTCATATGTATTGAATTGTTATTTTTTGTTGTTATTGTTTTGTATAAAGAAAACGTTAAAAGTTAATGCGAGTTTTAATGGACACAACGACTTTTTTGTGCGACTTTTTTTGAAAGCGACTTTAGAGATTGTTTTTTTAAATTTGTTGTCCTTATGGTTTGTTATTGTTTTGTCTAAAGAAAAACCTTAAAAAATATGACCGACTTTTTTTTTTTACAAAAAGACTTTTTTGTGCGACTTTTTTTTTTTGAAAGCCACCTTTTGTGCGACATTTTCAAAATTCATTGTTCATATGGTTTGAATTTTTATTTTTTTGGAAACAGTTTTAGCTAAAGAAAAACATTTAAAAACGTGAGCGACTTTTTTTTGACAAAACTACTTTTTTGTGAGACTTTTTCAAAATTCATTGTTCATATGGTTTGAACTGTTTGTTATTGTTTTGTCTAAAGAAAAACCTTAAAAAAAATGAGCGACTTTTTTGTGCGACTTTTTTTTGAAAGCGCCATTGTGCGATTTTTTTTTAAAATTTGTTGTCCTTACGGTTTGTTATTGTTTTGTCTAAAGAAAAACGTTTAAACAAAAGTATGGTACCGTTTTTTTTTTTGAGAAAGTGACTTTTTGGTGCGACTTTTTGTGAGACGTTTTTTTTTTAAAAGCTACTTTCATGCGACGTTTTTCAAAATTCATTGTGTATATTGTTTGAATTGCATATTTTTTTTGTACCTGTATTGTCTAGGTTAAAAACATTAAACAAATGTGTGCGACTTTTTGCGGACTTTTTCAAAATTCTCAGCGGTAACATTGGGCTCCACCACAAATTCAAAAAAAAAAAAACCATTATTGCTCTCAACAATGCATTACGTAGTCGAATAATTTGTGAACTTTTACCGAACTTTGTTAATTTCTTTAAAGTTATTGTAACTGGCAAGGCTTTCATGGGTTTCCTCATGATTTTCTTTAAAATTTATGGATTTTCCAAGTTTATAAAAAAACAACAACAAAAAATTCCCCATAATCCCAGCTTTTTCAAGATTTTTATAAACAACACTTGCCATGATTTATGGCATTCGTATGTGTGCGTATGTACACTTACACACACTCTTAAATGAAAAACAAACCCAATTCTGTTTGTATGTAGATAAATACAATTCCTGCTAAATGACAGGAAAAGCCAACAAAATCAGTCTATGCGAAAATAACAATAAATCCATTCATCTGCGAAAAAAACACACACACACACACAATGAAATTGGCGGCGAGCAGAGGGTCATGAGCACATGGAAGTCATCAATAAATTTAATTGTTTTATTCACACACTTGGCACACGCCGACAAAACACTACATCACCAGAATCGGCCACGGTGACAATCTCCTTCGGAGTCCATTCATTCATATTTGTCTTGCTTTCATTCTTTGGCAATTTTCATCCCTAATTTCCATGAGCGGTGACAAACAAAGACAGACACAAAAAGTGGAGAATGCAGAGGAAGAACCGAGATACGAATCGAACCGAAAATGTGCCAACCCATGTTAAAGAAACGACGGGGCGACCTATAGACGATAGAAAGTTTTTGGCCTGTTTTCGGCAGCAGCCATTGGCGTCACCGCAGCAACAGCAGCGGGAACAACAACAGTAAGTCACATGTCAAAAACTGAAAGAATAGAAAACAAACAACGCACACGAAGAGATCCACACAGGCACACACACACACGCTCACATAAGGATAAAGAGCGACAGAGCAAACACAGGGCAACGAAATATGTTTGTGCTCCCAAATATAAAATGTGTGTGAAAACAAGCTTTTTTGCCTTTCTCTTCAGAGTTTCGTCAAAAACAATGACAAATAAAGAAGAAGAAGCAAATCACGAAAATAAGCAAACACCCATCCGTATGTACGTGTGTGTGTGTGTGTGTGTATGGATACACAGAGGGTATCACAGGCATCAATGATAACCCGCATGGTTTTACTACAATCAGAGGTTAAGAGTGTTACACTAACACACACACACGCACACAAGTCATTGCTGTTGTGGTAGCCTACTGATGTGAAATGGGTGGACTAGAACGTCAGGCAGGCAGGCAACAAAATGACAATAACAACAAGATAACATACCATCATCATCATCATCCCCATCTCCGTTTGAAACAACGCTATTATTTTCGTGACTATCTGCTGTGTGTGTGTGTATGTGTTTGTTTGTAAAACAAAAATGACCGTATTTTTACAAATATAGAACTGACGCAGTTTTATTTTTATCAACACACCGCAACAACAACGAGAACATGTTTAATTTCGATTGAAAAACAAACATCCATTACAAGAGTATGTGGAAAAAAAAATTGAGCGCGTATAGCGACAGAGTGATGGAGTGATGGAGAGCTGGAGCGAAGGAGAGTGAGAGCGAGAGTAGGCCATATAACGAACTGTAACTTCTAGTTTGACAGTTTTTACAAACTGAAGAGGATATGTTTACTCGCAAGCACACCGAAAATGCCATTTTTAATTTGAAATATTTGAATTTGTTTATTGAATTATTTCAGTATTCAAGTTTTAGATATTTATGAAGAATAAAGAATTAAGCGATTCATTCTGTAAAGAGAGGGGGATTTACCGTGAAAACGGAAATAAATGAAAAAGGAGGCCCTACGCGGTAACGACTTTGCTAAACATTTCAACTGCCGCCAGCACGGAGAATTATCTACATGTCGTAGTCAAAACCGCACAGGGGGGGGGCCAATGTAAAATGAGTACAGAGAAAATTTCTAAAAAGTCGAAAGAGTCTTGTTGGACCCAATTGTCGTCGATGTTTTGCTGATACATTTTTGAAAACAAAAATTCAGTCAGCATTGCACGATAGCGCTCACTAGTCATCGTAATGGCAGCTTCTTTCCCATTTCGAGGGAAATAAGGACGGATAATGCCGTCAGCATATTAACCGCAAAATGGGGATTAAAGGTTACTTCGCTCCAAAGTTCGTTCCAAGTAGCCTGACGTAGCTTAAGTTGACCGTAAAATGGTCGAAGTGATGTGTGAACTTCGCAAACCGATTTATTACTTTTTTTTAAAGTTAATTTCTAGAATTTGACCGTAAAATGGTCGAAGTGATGTGTGAACTTCGCAAACCGATTTATTAAAATTTTTTTTAAAGTAAATTTCTAGAATTTGAAAGCGCGTCTCTGCCGTTAAACGCGTCATGATGACTTGCCAAAGCTTACGGAACAGTTAAGTCAACACTGTTTGACAGAAGCAGCTATCAAATTATCGATATCGATAATTCTCATGCAGCTTAAAAACAAACCCTTTATCATGTGATACGATCCAAAAGTCTGAAACAAGTTCTCTTGTTTATAAAATAAAAATAATCCACAAGAAGAATCAAAGTTTTTAATTTTTTTTAATTACAGCCAAAAAACATCGGAAGTTTACTTTTGCGCCACCTTTTATATAAGCTATATGGCCACTCCCCTACGGGTATCTCCCATACAAATGTACCATTCCGCCCACTGGGGAAATCATTACAAAAAATCATTAAAAACATTACTAAGCCCAACACAATCTCAACCAAATTCTGTAGTTAGCAAAGCTTTAACTAGATAAAGTTGACGAGAGGATATGGGAACTCTAGCCACGCCCCTTCTGGTACCTCCCACACAAATGTACCATGCCGCCCACTTGGGAAATCATGTACTGACATTACAAAGCCCAACACAATCTCAACCAAATTCTGTATTTAGTAAAGCTTTTACTAGATAAAGTTTGCGGGATAATATTGGAACTATAGCCATGCCCCTTCTGGTACCACCCACACAAAATTAATTAAATTAAATCAATCTAAAATTTGGTATGATGATAAATTCCATGTTTGTCCAGAGGGTAAGGGGATCTGTGAGTCGTTTAACACGGCTGGAACTTTCTCACTTTGTTTTCCATTATGTTTTCCAAACAAAAATACTTCAAACCCACCTGAACAGAAATGCAGCAGAAAAAAAGTGGAAATTCTAAAATTTTCCAATGAGCAAAATTTTTACAGTCATAGGTTTTTTTTTGCCCATGAAACACAACACCCCAGATTCTTATGAATAGAAATTCCCATGTGTTACAGGGAATCTGCTCTGTTTGTAGAATCCAATTCATGTGTTGCATAGAAAGGGCACCAATGGTTTTTTTTTTTTTTTGTAATGTGACCTTTAACTGTGGTTATCACTGGATCGAGTAGGTCGATTTTACGGTCCCGTGTTAATAAAAACTCAGCCGCTTTGGACGCAAGACAAAAATGAAATACAGATGACTAAGAATAACAAAAACATGGAATTCAACTGCTGTTGCCACAACGAAATAACTGAGCTCCGCACAAGGTGTACGTGGTAACAACCAGAGACATTTGAATGTGGAGAAGCTTGGGGGCACACCTCAGGAATTCCAAGAGTTACTGGAGACCAACCACAACTTCACCAGGGTTTAGCGTGAAATCTCAATACATGACAGCATAAACCGCACAATGAGTTAGCAGGAATGGCATGAAAGATAAAGCAGACGAAAAAAAAAACGGATGAGAACAATAGTGCATAGAAGGCCGCTTAATTCACAATGAAAATAATTTCCCCTCCACTATTGCCTGGGAATTTCTAAACTGTTGAGCGTTCCCAGAATAAAAAGCCAAGTGGAAACTCATGCCAACCCATTTTACCCCTTGACAACAGCAATCGACCGAAGACTTTTCTGTGAATATGAAAATCGAAATCTGATAATGTCAGCAATTTCACAGTTGATGAACAGAACCCACATTCAATAATAGAAGTTAACAGGGACTTCTTTTTTTGCCAATACCTATGAGAGATTACAAGTCAGTATGGACCAGACATTGTGACGATACGATAAGACTTGTTTTCGTCTCCTTATGCAATTCATTCGCAAGAATATCTTCGATATTTTCATTGTAAGTTGCACTATGAGACCTTCCAGTGCCACTTCTGCCATGTGTTGTTTCAGTCTCTTCGAGGCGAGTTGCGTGAGCGACACACAGTGGCCCTGAATCCTTTACAATCGCTTATAATTCTGTAACTTTTGATCTAGTAGACATTTTTATGTTCTGAAAAAAACTGGTTGTCGGCAAGGACTGAACGAATATTTTAATGCATTAGCATGTCATGGACGGGCAGATGAATGTATTTTTAGAAATATTTCCAAAGTTGACTACTTTTTGTATTTCTCAATTTTTTTATATTTTTGTTTCTCTATTATTTTTTTACATATTTTAAATTTTTTTTTATTTATTTTTATTTTAATTATAATTAACATAAAAAGTAAATTATATTCTAATAGGTGTTTATTTTGCATTTTAAAAAATTTTTCCTTTTTTGGAAATTTGACAATTTTAATTTTATTTTGCGATTTAAAAATAAATGCCAAAAAAAGGACACTTTACAAATATCAAAGCAACACTCACAGTTGCCATTTGCCAGTTGTATTATTTGTCGATAGGGTGACACTTTTTGGGGGCCAGTCTATGACTTCGCATTGTCAAATTCTATTTTATTTAGGTGAGTGTTTCGGTTTGGAGAATACAAGCACTCAACGCATAAAGAGTTTTATTTCCGATATTAGGTCTTCACATTGGGTCCTTCGAACCAGATCATCTTTACATTTGGTCCTTCGAACCGCATCCTCTTTACATACAGTTTGTCATAAAGTAAAAACTACTCGTCCGATTTTGTTGAAATAAAATTTAAAAAAATTACCACTAAATTATTTGTAATTTTCTCCCTTTGAATCTGAATGACAGTTTCCGAGTTTTTTTTTGTATTTTTTTTTTAAATTAAAATTTTTTTGTGAGGTAATTTTTCATATTTCCGTCCGTTTTCGTTGAAAGAAAATTTAAAAAATGTACAACTAAGGTATTTGTAATCTTCTCCCTTTGAATCTGAATGACATTTTCAGAGATTTTATTTTTATACTTTTATTTTTTTTTAATTAAAATTTTTTGGACACATAATTTGTTATAACTTAGAAACTGCTCGTCCGTTTTTATTGAAATAAAATTTAAAAAAATTACCACTAAATTATTTGTAATCTTCTCCTTCAAAGCCTTTGAATCAGAAAGACAGTTTCTGAGTTATAAACAAATTTAAGTGGAACAATTTGTTTTTCGTACATTTTTTTGATGAAAAAAATCTATTACAATTTAACTGCCTGTTTTCATAAAACAAATTTCGTTCGTTCTTTACAAATCGTCAAGATTGGAAGCGTTATAAAAAGAGTTAGAGGCATTATTCTATTCTGTTTTCCAGACATATTTCAGATATCGACATACGGAACGCAATCCCAGAGGAATAAGCATTAATTTCTGATCAAAATTCATTTTATTGCATCTTTATTTACAAATTACGAACGAACGAAGTCGTTTTACGGAAACCGGCCGTAAAATGACAAAATGTGAAAATGTTCAATAGTTTAACTTAAAGCCACATATCTTACAATGAAAATAAGTTATAGGTCATTAAAAACATTGGATGATTTGTGCTTTTATTCACAATTTAGTGAAGGTCCCAAGTTGTTGGTTATTTGTGATTTATGACATTTTGTTCATAACTCTGAAACTGTCATGCGGATTCCAAGGCTTTGAAGGACAAGATTACAAATAATGTACCGGTTATTTTTTCAAAATTTATTTCAACCAATTCGGACAAGTCGTTATCGACTTATGAGTGAAGTATGCGAAATGGTAAATTTTTGTAAACATTTTAAACTTTGAAACTGTAATTTTTTTTTAAAAAAACTCTAAACGAAAAGGAAAAACAAATTTTGGTTTATTTTTACAAAATTTATTCACAATCAGAACAGACGAGTCGGCTTCTAAAAAGTTATCTATCCATGGAAAAAAAATGTCGACCATGTATTTGGGGGGACCGCAGTACATCAGAATTATATGGCGGCTATTCATTTGATTATTTGTGATTTATGAGAAAAGCGTAACTCTCAAACTGTCCTGCGGATTCAAAGGCTTTGAAGGAGAAGTTTACAAATAATGTAGTGGTTAATTTTTCAAAATTTATTTTAACTAAATCGAACAATTCGTTTTCGAGTTATGACCGAAGAAAGCGAAATGGTTAAGTTTTGTAAACTTTTTTTTTTTATAACTCTGAAATTGTTATTTCGACTAAGAGGCTCTAAATGGGAAGAAACAAAAAAAAAATGTTTTATTTTTAATTTTTAAAAAAATTTATTGTAGTCAAAACAGATTTTAAAAAAATTCTAAAAAAGAACCTCGACCATTATCATCAGAATTATAGAGCAGCTATTCATTACAAAACTTTTTTTTGGTATTTTTAGTTGTTGTTGCCTAGTGTCCTATATTTTCCTAATTTCAGTTTATTTCCTTTAAGCCTTTATGCCTTTATTTCCAATTTTCTCTTTATTTCTTCTCACAACTCCCATTGCGCAAACATTTACTCGTGCCCAGGACAACCTTTGAAATATGCCGGCACTTTTACATCTTGACTGGCTTCTTATTAATACGCCCATAATTATCATTAGCCTTCACTGTTAGTGGCATACATGGCCAAAACCTGGTAATGCCATGCCATGAGAGACATCGCCTCAGCCTTGGATTTTGTGCTTCCTCTTCTTTTTGCCATTTGCATTTTGCTCTGTTTCTTTCGAGATCGAGTGCAGCAATAGTTTTTCTTTAGGTGCCGTTTGCATTTGCTCGTGACATGACACCGAACAGGATGGGCCCATGGCTGTGGCATGTAGTTTCATGGGGACCGACTCACTCTGTGGCGTCTTTTCTGAGGCCGAACTTCCTGGTGGCCAAAAGTTATCGCGTTGCATTGTAGCTGTGTAGCACTTCCTGCATCCCCTTCCCGGGGGACACAATGCTGGTGGTGGATGCACGACGAACATCAATAAATTGTATAACGTAAGGGGGTGGGGGGGATGTCAGACAAAGTGGAGGAAGAAATTCAATTATTTGGTTTATAAAAATGGAAAATTCGATTAAATGGATAATAATGGCACGGCGAAGTCTTTAGAACAATAAAAATCCTTTAACGTAAGCGGGAGCTTTTTGTTCATTTTATTCTTTCTGTCTTTCATTTGTGAGTTTACGTCCCTGAGTTTGTCTGTGTGTGTCTGTGTGTGTGTGCTGTTGTGACTCAGTAGCGACATCGGTTGCCATTGCAACTCATGCCCGTTTGAAGGGTTTCAGACAATGCCAACAGCAACAACAAGAACAACCGCTGTGTGGCAGCCACACAAATGAAAGGGATATTTTATGTTTGGTTCTGCAACGACTGGACCGAGGACAATACACATACTAGCACAATGGCAATGACAATAGCAATAATCGTAGTGAAAATTGTTATTTAATGTTGTTGGGGTTTTTACGATTTCCATTTCCATTTTCATGCCCACGTCCATTCTCATTCTCCAATTGGCTGTCGCCGTAAGGCTCCATGATTTATTGTTTTTTAAAATACAATTTATTTACCGCCTCCTCTCTCCTCTTCTCTTTCGCTTCACCCCTACGTCTTCTTGCTCCGCAGAAATGTGTGTGGGGTTTTGGGTGACGTATAAGTAATATTTATTGTAATGCGATATTAATTTTATTACTCATACGCAGGGGGGTCTCAATTGAAAGGGTGATATTCGGGTTTCGATGTTTTTCATCAACTAGACTTTATTTTTTTTAATTTTGAAAGTCTCTCCATAGTAATGTTATTGGTAGCAATAAGTTTAAATCATTTTGAGGGAATTTGGAATTTTACCAAATCTTCCCTGGTCGGAGATTGTTGTTGTTGTTGTACCAGGATAATCATTGAGCAGTAACTACAGACAAATCAATTCAGATATACTTAGGAGTATAATAAATAAAATAAAATAACCGCTATACAATTCTGAGTAAAGATGGCCAGGTTTATTTTTATTTTTCTGTGAATAATGCCCTTCTTTTTTTAAGGGCATAAATTGTCATAACATGAAAACGTATTGTCCCATTACTTTGAAATAAATTTTAAAAAATATCTCACTGCTTTTTGTTGAATTAGTTCTTTAGAATCCCACGTGCAGTTTCAGAGTTATTAAGAAAGTTAAGTCGGAAAAAGTCTATTTGCTGAGAATATTGCTGCTGTTGGCGCAAAGTGTTGAAGAAAACCCCGGTTTGTCCATTCCTCGTCGTTCTTTGGAATTGGGCATTCCACACATGTCATTACACCGACTTGAGCCTTAAGGCTTATAAAGTTCAGTTAACACATGAACTCAAGCCGGCCGCTAATCAACAACGTCGTGTCTTTGCGAGATTGGGTCCTTGAAATGCATGAAAATGTTGCGGAATTCCATCGAAAAACCATCCTGACTGATGAGGCCCATTTCCACCTCGGTGGCAATGTCAAAAACAAAAAAAGGGAAAAGCAAAAAAAAATAAATTTGTTTTTTAAAATTTATTGTAATCAAAACAGATTTATGAAAAATGCGAAAGGGTACATTTACTTCATGACTCTGAAACTGTCATTCAGATTCAAAGGCACCAAAGAAGACGATTACAAATAATGTAGTGGTTAATTTTTCAAAATTTATTTCAACCAAATCGAGTCAAGTCGTTTTCGACTTATGAGTGAAGTATGCGAAATGGTTAATTTTTGTAAACGTTTTTTTTTATAACTCTGAAATTGTTATTTAGATTAAAAGGCTCTTAAAAGGGAAAAGCAAAAAAAAAAAATAAATTTGTTTTTAATTTTTAAAAATTTATTATAATCAAAACAGATTTATGAAAAAAGCGAAGTCATTCGTATTCAGAGGCTCTAAAGGAGACGATTACAAATGATTTGGTGGTTAATTTTTTAAAATTTATTTCAACCAAATCGAGTCAAGTCGTTTTCGACTTATGAGTGAAGTATGCGAAATGGTTAATTTTTGTAAACGTTTTTTTTATAACTCTGAAATTGTTATTTAGATTAAAAGGCTCTTAAAAGGGAAAAGCAAAAAAAATTAATTTGTTTTTAATTTTTAAAAATTTATTATAATCAAAACAGATTTATGAAAAAAGCGAAGTCATTCGTATTCAGAGGCTCTAAAGGAGCCGATTTCAAATGATTTAGTGGATAATTTTTTAAAATTTATTTCAACCAAATCGGACAAGTCGTTTTCGTGTTATAAGTGAAGTATGCGAAATGGTTAATTTTTGTAAACATTTTTTTTATAACTCTGAAATTGTTATTTAGATTAAAAGGCTCTTAAAAGGGAAAAGCAAAAAAAATTAATTTGTTTTTAATTTTTAAAAATTTATTATAATCAGAGATTATAATTATATTATAGATTATAAAACAGATTTATGAAAAAAGCTTTATTTCTTCATTACTCTGAAACTGTCATTCAGATTCAAGGGCTCTAAAGGAGACGATTACAAATGATTTAGTGGATAATTTTTTAAAATTTATTTCAACCAAATCGAGTCAAGTCGTTTTCGAGTTATGAGTGAAGAAAGAGTAAGGGTTCAGTTTTGTGAACATTAACATTTACCAATTTTTTTTATAACTCTAAACGAACTAAAACTAAAGCTTTGGTTAATTTTTAAAAAATGTATTTCAATGAAAAAAAGTGTCGACCATTTTTGTACTCAGGGTTGCCACAGTACCTACGAATTATATAGCGTCTAGTCATGTAAAAATGTATTTCAATCAAAACAGACGAGTCGGTTTCGGGGTTTTTTTTTTTTAAAAAAAGTAACCTATCCATAGAAAAAATGTCTACCATTATTGTACTGTACATCAGATTTGTATAGCGGCTGTTCATTACAAACTTTGTTTTGTTGCACTGTGTCATATATTTTTCATAATTTCAGTTAATTTCCTTAAAGCCTTTATGCTTTTATTTAAAATTTTTTCCTTTATGTAGATTTTTGTAAGAATTCTATACAAAGATCACGCATTATTCGCTTACAAGCACCAATTCACTTCGAATTTGAAGGCAAACGACCACGACCATTCGATAAACATACACACCTCTTATTACAGCCTGCCGTACACCTTCTCTATGTAACCTATTGAAATATTCACCACCTCACACCTCCTAAAATGTCGACCTTATATCTACTCAAGCTGTATTTAGTTGAAGTTTTGAAGATGGCGAAAATATCCCTAATCAAATTTCGATATTCCAATTCACCTAATGACAAATCCTTATACGCATTCTTTGTATCTTTCCCCCTTAGGGTCGTGCTGAAATTTCACAGTTATTAAGACATTTGTCAACTCGCCCGACATTCTTGTCACCGAATATGTTGAATGGGCAACTTTGGCCATGTCCAAATTAACGTTCAAAGTGTCGTCATTTATTCTACAACAACAATCACAATTACCATGCGAACAGCAACAACTATGGCGGGGGGGGGTATAAGAAACGAGGCTGGTAACAGGAAGGGACGCTTGTTGACGTCTGTTAACTTGTGTATTATTTACGATCTGGTGTCACGCATAACGTCATTCATTGCGGCTTCCTTCTCATTATTATTTATTATTGTTTGATTTAAAACAATGTTAGCAACAACAACGACAGCTGAACGGAACCGATGAGCATAAGGTAGCCCACACACACTGACACACCCACAGCAACGAAACCTACTCAATTGCATGTGACATTCGACATTCTCATACTTGGGTGTACTCACGAAGTTCTCTCGGATGTGCATGTGCCTGCTTGTGTATGTGTTTGTGTGGGTAGAGAACAATTTTGCATTTGACATTGCAGCTGTTGGTTTCCCTTGACGGGCGGCAGCCCAGTCCGAAGCCATGGATTGTTGCACTTGCTGTGTCTGTATGTGTGTGAGTGTCAATGGGAGCGTGGCAAATGTGTTTCATTAGCGTAATTTAGTTAATTACACTCACTGTTGTACTCGCTGTTGTTGCTCCTGTGATAAATGTTTGTTTGTCTGAATGTGCGTGTATTTGCTTGCTACCTTTTGACATTTGTCTGTAAATTACATTATTGTAAACGGTGTACTGGAAATTCGTTTTTGTTTTTGTTTTTTCTCTTTCAGTTGCATACAGTGTTCCTAAAAGTGAAAGGAAATCATGGCAAATTATCTTCTGGCCCAACGAACAACAGACGATGAAATAGAAAATTAAATGGGAAATTCAACGGTTTACTGTCGATTACACAGATTGAGGTGAGTGGACTAAGGAAAATTGTTTGAAATGAAAGTACTAGCACTAGAAGTACTAGTGCGTTGAATGTGACTAACACTAGCAATCATAATTGTGGATAGAAATGATTGAAAACCCCAGAGCCAATTAATGTTACTGATATTTTGTAGAAGTCACATCGGCAATGACGAATTATAGCTTAAGTAAAAAATCCTGAAAAATACTCTAAATAATTTATGAAATGAAAAATTCCCAAAAAAAATTCCCCAAAATGGCTAACATGAAAATTCTGAAAAATAATCCATAAATAGATACAAAATTCCCCAAAAAATCTGAAAAATACTCCCAATATTTTATAAAATTAAGAATTCCCAAAAATTCTGAAAAATACTCCAAAATCCCCAAAAATTCTGAAAAATACTCCAAATAATTTATGAAATGAAGAATTCCCAAAAATGTATAAAAAAATTCCCCAAAAATTCGGAAAAATACTCCAAATAATTTGAAAAATATTCCCAATATTTTATGAAATGAAGAATTCCCAAAAGTAGATACAGAAATTCCCAAAAAAGCCAACATACAAATGTTCCCAAAAATTCTGAAAAATACACCAAATAATTTATGAAATGAAGAATTCCCAAAAATTCTGAAAAATACTCCAAATAATTTGAAAAATATTCCCAAAATTTTATTAAATGAAGAATTCCCAAAAATCGATACAGAAATCCCCAAAAAGTCTTACATACAAATGTTCCCAAAAATTCTGAAAAATACACCAAATAATTTATGAAATGAGGAATTCCCAAAAATTCTGAAAAATACTCCCAATATTTTATGAAATGAGGAATTCCCAAAAATGTATTCAAAATTCCCCAAAATAGCCAACGTGAAAGATGTTCCCAAATATTTTGAAAAATACTCCCAATATTTTATGAAATGAAGAATTCCCAAAAATTCTGAAAAATACTACAAATAATTTGAAAAATATTCCCAAAATTTTATGAAATGAAGAATTCCCAAAAATCGATACAGAAATCCCCAAAAAGGCCAACATACAAATGTTCCCAAAAGTTCTGAAAAATTCTCCAAATAATTTATGAAATGAAGAATTCCCAAAAATTCTGAAAAATATTCCCAAAATTTTATGAAGTGTGCCACACGGGTAAAGTTTCCGGACCGTGTTTTACTCTCGAAGTGTTGATCACAATTGGCCATCGAGATCTTGTGATTGAAATACCTTGCGACTTTACCCATTGGGGCCACGTGAAAGATCAGGTCTACGCCAACAGCCCAGCCTCGATTCAAGACCAGAAAGATGGATGGAGGCTATCGAGGACATAGGGCGGACACTTTGCGGTTGGGATATGGAAAATTTCATTAAAAAGGATATGGTCCTGTTAGCGTGGCGGCCATTTGTTGTTTTTCATTATTATTATGAAATAAACATCCGAAAATGTATCTCAAAAAATTCCATTTTTCTTTGAATACCAAAATAACACCGCTTGTTGGAGAACCCTGTATATAGAAAAATTCCCCAAAAATTCAATATCCTTTATTTTCTGTTTAGGTTATTTTGCATTGGGATTATTTTTCATCGTATATTCTTTTTTTGGCATCCCTTGGCGTATGATTAATATTAACTAAATTATTATCACTCATACGCACCGGAGCCTCACGTGTAAATCCATTAACTGGTGCTATTAACAACGAATCAAATTTCCTAAACTCTTGCCAAACTTGATCCATGATTTCCCCCCCCATTTAGTAACAAATTATTGTGACCGACTGGATGAAGACAAGTGGCCAGAGACTATGGAAATGTGTACTTCATGTTCATGTTGTTTGCCTGTTTCGGCTCAAAATGCCTTCATTGACATTAATGCATAATGCATTAATTGCGACCACGTGGTTGTAATGTCAATTTGTTGGCCGTTTGGTGGTTTGTTGACGGCCGAATCGATTTGACTGCCTTTGACGTTATGGACATGGGCTACGTTAAGCACCTTCGTGGCTGTTCAACAATTTGCCTATTGTGGTTGTGCCCATTCCATTGCCATGGCCTTTATGCGGCGGCGGCGCTGAGCTCTAAGTGTATGCAACAGCAAAAGGACACCGACACATTATAGATGGACGACTGGTAACATTGTAATGGCCCAGAGTCTGGCATTACCCCCCCCCCCCCATGCCCACACCCCTTCAATACATGATACATACATACATTGCCGCCAGTAATTGTTTAACACTGACCTACCCCAACACAGCGGCAGAGAGCCGCAAGAGGCAAAGGGACTCAGCGGACAAGGTAATCCAAACATTTCAATGTGATATTGAAAGTAAACATGAAATATGGAACGGAAGCAAAGGCAAAAGCAGAAAATGAAATGAAATGAAATTTAATTAAATCGACCATCAATGTCAGAATTACAAATGTGCTTTCAATGCACAGAGGTCCTTAGGCGGTACAGGAGGAACTTTACACAAGCAAAAAGAAAAAACGACCAAACCAAAAACAATGTGGATACAATTGGCTAGAAACGAATTGCGGTGTGGGGAACTGTTAAGGACCATGATAAGGGGGTGGCCAACTTTCTAAGCAACGAGAAACTCCCGACATTGGGGTAATAAGATATTCTCCTTTTCCAAGAATCTTTTTTTTCTTCAACTAATCGCTAGTCTGTAATGGAAGTGAATCCAACCAGAATACTCTGCAATTGCCTAAACCCTTTCTGGAGACAAAAACTGAGTTGAGGGTATGGATGAGCACGACCCATGCCTTCAGATGACAAGAGGAACAGGTGGAAAGAACCACAAAGGCAACCTGGGCAAATCTCGATTACAAGAAAACCAGGAGAATACTCGAGTTTAACAAAACAGTGAGCTGAGCAAGCTAGTTGGGACCATCACAGGACACTCTAGCCTAAGGGCACACCTTTTTGGGATGGGATGTTTCGAGAACGAAGAATGTAGGGCATGCGTAGAGGACGCCGAGACGGCGTTACACTTCCTGTACCAGTGCCCCGCTTTCTTGCAGATCAGGAAAATCCAATAAGGCGAGGACACCTTAGATGTAATGTCGGTCGTCATATGGAATTTAAGAAACTTTATAGAGGGGACCGAATTGCTAACGTAAAAAAGAGGGGCAGGGAATTTAAAGAAGACATGAGGAGGGCACGACAGGCCGAGGTGTATGACAACGACATGAGACGGTCATACGTACATGATCGATCCTCCATTTCAACCTAACCTAACCTAACCTAGTATTTGTTATTGCCATGAACTTTTCAAGGCTCTATGAAAAATACCCCCCCTCCCCAAAACCGACGAATGCCCCAAATGAAGAATTCCACAAAATAAATGAAAAAAGCTCAATTTGCAAACTTCCCCAAAAATTCTGAAAAATCCACGAATATCACCGTGTTACAAAAAATAGATTTTTTTCTGTCCTATGAACCAAATGCACATATTCGGAAAGAATAAAAATACACGTGAATCGGCGATTTTCATGTACACGTCAGAATTTTTTTTTTTTTAAGTTTGAAGTATAAAGCTCGTATTGACATGTGTATCACGTCAAACTTTTAAAAAAATAGATTTTTATCAGTTCTCAGATTTTCCTAAATTTTTTTTTTTTTTAAATGGTTATCGTTTTTTTAAGGTATCAGTCAAAAAACATTTTTTTTTCGTAACGCTTAAGTAGTTTAAAAATTTGGAGTCTCTTCAAGTTATGCTAAGAAAAGTGAAAAAAATATTTTTTTTTCAAAATTAATAAAAATTGGGGAAAATCTGAGAATTGATAAAAATTGTTTTTAAAAAATTTGACGTTATACAGACATTTCCACGAGTCTGCCTGCCAAAAATCAGCTCGATTGGATCACTAAAAAAGGGATAAAAATCGGTCGAAAGGCTTTCACACAGGCCACTACGAGCTTCATACTTCAAACTTAAAAAAAAATTCTGACGTGTACATGAAAATTGCCGATACACGTGTATTTTTATTTTGTATCCCCTTTCCGAAAAAGTAAATTTGGTTCATAGGGCAGAATGTGTGTAACACGGTGTATGAAGTCAGTCCCCCAAATACTTTGAAAATAACCCAAAAAAAAAATATCCCAAAAAAAACAAAAAAAAATTGGGGAATTTTTCATATGGAAAAAATGCACATTCGGCTTGGCATTAGGAATTGTGAAATAACCGAAAAATTTAGGAATTCTATAAAAAAAAAGTCCCCGAAGTCCTAAAATGGTGAGAAAAATCCCCATAATGGGAATTTTTTTTACAGCATTTTTCATATGAAAAAAAGAAAAGCTGAAATTATGAAAATCCCCAATTTTGTATGAGTTTTTTTTGAGGGAATTCTTCACCATTTTTCATAAAATCACCGCATTAGAAATTAAGAAATATCCAAAAAATATGGGAATTTATTAAAAAAAAAATCCTCGAATTCCTAAAATGGTGAGGAAAATCTCCATAATGGCCATTTTTCATATGAAAAATTTCAAAAAAAAAAAGAAAAACTAAAATTAGGAAAAATCCCCAATTTTATTTTTTGTGCTTTTTTTGAGGGAATTCTTCACTTCTTTTTGGACATTTTTCATAAACCACGTTCGGCTTGGGTTATTAAGAAATAACAGATAAATATATGAATTCTATACAAAAAAAAAAAAATCCCCGAATTCCTAAAATGGTGAGGAAAATTCCCATAATGGGGATTTTTTACAAAATTTGCTAAAGTTTCCACAATTCCGGCTGGACGCTGAGCTTAGCGAACATTGTTAAGCAAGGTTTGTTTTGGGATTCGATAAATTGTGGTCCAAAATGGGAATTCCCTTTAAAAAAAAAAAATTGCTCAACTTTTGAGGGGACGGGGGGAAAATGTAGAAAGGTAACTCTAGATTGTTTTTAAATTCACCACATCAACTTTTAGTTTAGTTTTAACAAAAAGGAACATTATTTTTTTTTGGTTTATAAAAGAAAAGAAAAAAAAATATTAGAAAAAAATGACCAAAAAAACGGAATGTTTTTAAATGTTCATATTTCAAAAAAATTGCCAAATAAAAATATTTTTTTTTTAAATATTCATATTTTAAGGATTTTAAAATAATTAGCAAAATATGGCAAAACAAAAAAAAAAAAGATTTTTTTCCTATTTTCATGTTCCAAGGAATATAACATTTTTCCCATTAAAGTAATTCTGTTAATGTCCTTACAGGACTTTTTTTTATAAATTTTCTGTCCAATCGAATTATCTTTACTGGACTCAAATCGAAGTTCAAATAGCTGAGTTATAAGCAATAAACTGAACCGGAGTCGATTCTCGCCATGCGACTCTCAGTTGCCCACAGAATCCAATTGCATCGAAAAAATATTTTTTCCAATTTCCATGTTCCAAGGATTATAACATTTTTCCCATTAAAACAATTCTTCTGATGTCTTGAGAGGATTTTTTATAAATTTTCTGTCCAATCGAATAATCTTTATTGGACTCAAATCGAAGTTCAAATAGCTGAGTTATAAGCAATAAACTGAACCGGGGTCGATTCTCGCCATGCGACTCTCAGTTGCCCACAGAATCCAATTTCATCGTTCAAAAGTCTGTAACTTTTGATTTAGTAAACATTTTTGAGTTCTGTAAAAAAGTTGATTGTAGCCAAGGAGTGAGGGATTATATGAAGCTATTAAACGGACTTAATGGGAGATATATTTTAGAAATATTCACCATTTTAGCCGAGTGATCTTTCAGAAGTTTTTTTTTAATAAATTTGCTTTTGTTCGTGAGCTCCGAAATAGTAACAGCCGAAATGATCTGCTAACCAGGTGATCAATTCAACGAATTGTTGCTGACCGATTAGCGGGTGGTGTATTGGGAATCCTATTCAAATCTCCTCCCCTGACCAGTAGTCTTCTTAGTGTTCATTGTTGGCCAACAATTCTAGTTGGGGCGGTGTTTTTTTTTGTTGAGGAAAGTGTGTGTGTTTTTGTTCTATTTGTGTTCTGTTGCATTGAAAGTGTGTGGGTGCTGTTCACATGGCATTGGCATTGGTGTGAGTGTATGTGTTGGTAGATGGAAGTTGAAATTTACCTTTTGAAGTCCGCTTGTGGGCCGTTATTGCGGTTGTTTTTGTTGTAGCATTTGTTAATGCCGCCGTTGTGGTCGTTGAAGTCTGGTGAGAATTATTGAACGCCTTGGGCGTTGCACAGTGTTCTGATAACATCAAAACAATTGAAAACAATGGTGAAATTTGAAACTAAAACACAAAACTCGAAAACACCAGCACTTTCTTGGAATGGATTTTAAAGAAAATATCACCAACTAGTTTCAAATCATTTTTGTTGTTCTCGGCCTTCTCGGTAAGTATTCGTTTGTTTTGTGGGGGTTTTTTGCTTGTTAAATTAATTGAAATTTTATTAATAAATTATGATTAAATAACAAAAAGCTGAGCATATTTTCGAGGCAAATAAATAAATGATGAAAGGCGCTAGGCCAAGCAGGGCCAAACAGGAGGGGAAGGTGTTAGCAGAAGCAGCAGCAGCAGCAGCGTTCGAACACACAATACACACTTGTTTTGCTTTCGTCTTCTTTATTCTTTGATTTCAAGTTCTTGCTTTGTTGAAGGCGACACACACACACCGAGGATGTTTTCTCTTATTTTCTTTGCGTTTTTTTTTTGGCAGTTTGTTTCTTTGTGTGTGTGTGTGTGTGTGTGCGTGCGTTCTGTTTCAACTTTCGATTGTGTGTATTGCCTTGCAAATAAACGAAAATCAGCAGCAGCAGCAGCGGCGCTGGCAGCCGCAATAGAAGCAGAATAACGGGATACACACAGTGTACACTACTCACTCACTCACTCACTCTCACTGACTGGATTTTGGTAGCGTCGCGGTCTTCACATCTTCCCGAAATCGAACACTCCAAAAAATCCCGAACAATTGTATAAATCGAAATTCCAAAAACTGTTCAACACCGAATATTTCTTTAACTTTTCTGCCTTTAAAGTCTTTTTTAATTAATTTAACATTTTCTGGGGAATTGTGTTAACAAACAACTCCTTTCACCGAAAATTTCACTTTCTAGGCCAATTTTTTTTCCTTCAAAAAAAAAAACAAAAAAACAAAATGTAGAAATTTCACTTAATTTTCATGTGTACCCTCTCTTCACTTCACTTCAATTCACTCTCTCTTTCTTTTGGTGTGACTAGACTACAGATACATGTGTGCGTGTGTCTGTTTTATGCTGTTGAGGTTTCCACTGTACTTGATGCCGTTTGTTTTCGTTGGAGGTCCGTAATCTTTGAAATACCGTTAAGTACTAAACTCTCGCAGCTTTAATTTTGTGTATGTGTACGGTGCTTTGCTTTTCGTAAGCTCGCCACAATGTTCGTTATTATTCGTTTCATTCCCCCACCACCCCCCACCGCTCCGTCCACCCCAAACGTTCATCTTGCTCACGTGTCGTTGTTGTGTGCGTGCCCAACTGTCAAACGACATTCATTGTTGTTGTTGCGATTGTGCTTTTTGATTTCAACCCACCGAAAATGAAGACAAAGTCAACGAAAAAAGCTTCCGGTGTGTTGTTGGTTCATTCTGGCTGTGGTTCCGAATTGAGTGACGTTAAGACGCCAAGTGGACAGAGTGTAGAGAGTGCGAAATATGAACTCTTCCCCGAATAAAGGAAGGGGAGAAAAAAGGTTAAATTTGCACGTGGCCGACCATTTGATAACCTACAGCAACGAAAAGTAATTTAACTTTCTTACAAAAAAAAAAATATCACTGAATGCTGTGTTTTGAAAGATAAAATTTGGTTTATCGTGACTGTGTGTAATTTTTTCAGTCCCGGAAATATATCCTTGAAGTTCAAGATTTTTTGATTTGATATGGTCACAATATTTGTTCTTTATGACAAGAGCTACAACTTTGCCTCAGAGAGTGAATCCAAATTCCAAACGGTTTGCCAGATATGAGCCTGAGAAAATAATCACTTTTTTTTGTACAAATGACACCGAGGCCCCAAATCTTTTGGGGGCCCATAAAAAACAAGTGCATGACTTTGGGAAAAATTGGAAGACACACGGTCTTTTTTTAGTCTCTCTACCAATTTCAATTTTAACTACACACTGAAAAATCTGTATTTATTAAATGTTTACACACAAGTGAATCGTGTGTTTGGAGGTTGTATGAAGTACAAAGTTTATTTGGCTGCAAATATAACTCATTTGCTGTTATTGTTAAGTATTTGAGCAGAAGCAACTAGCGTGTTTGGGAAACATACTTATTAAACTTATTGAATTCAACAAAAGACAATATTTGAGTGCGAATACATGTGTATTTGTAGATGTTTTCGTATTTCGTTGGCTTATCCTTTTTGAGGAGAGACCAACCATAAGTGTGATCTACTGGGCACACGAGAGATTAATTCCTCTCCAATCTTGCCTCTTAATTGGTTCAGGGTGTGCCATGTGCCACCGTCCTCTTGAAACAAGTGCAACGTCTTAATTTTGGGCAAACAAACAAAGAGCGGTGCTCGTAATGTTGCTCCCATCATCGTCTTGAATGAAGAACGGCCCGATGATTAGCCGCCGTTCAGTGGTCCATAATCCAATTACCTCAACCAAAAGTCCGTAACTTTTGATTTAGTCAACATTTTTGGGTTCTGTAAAAAACTGATTGTAGTCAAGGAGTGAGGGATTTTTTTAAGTTTATGACTTTAAAAATTCGACATCTGTATATATTTTAGAAATATTTCCAATGTTGACTACTTTTCGTATTTTCTGGATTTTTGGGGGGGAAATATTTTTCCTATGTTTTGTTTTGTTGTTTTTTTATACATTGCGATGTTATTGTTCATATTGCTTATAAAAAGTTATTGCTTATAAAAAGATTTTTAAAATCTGATCCGATTTGTATTGGTTTTTTTCAATTTTTATTTAATTACAATAAATAAAGGATAAACCAGGTGACACAGACCATATGGCTAGATTTGTGCAGCGACAGACTACAGCCTCTGTTGGGAATCGAATCCACAACCCCCACACTAATGGGCAAGCATGCTACCAACTCGCCTACCGGGTCGCTTTTTTCATGATTTTCAAATTATGATTTTTGCAAAGAATTTATGGAAAAAATACCCCCAAAAAAACAACATTAAAAATATAATAAAATTGAAAATATATATCCACAAAAAATCCCCAAAAATGAATAATTTGATAATTGAAAAATATCCCAAAAACAACCATAAAATTATGATAAACTTCCCTATAAATAAAAAAAAAAATCGGTGATTGACTTCTGGTAGGAAAATAACCAAAAAAAGAAGAAAAAATCTCCAAAAATAAAAAAAGTGGAAAATTCAAAAATGCCCCAAAAAGAAAAAAATACCATAAATAAAAAAATTGGAAAATAAAAATGCCCCAAAAACAAAAAAAAAATAAAAAAAATCTTCCCAATTTATAAAAAAAATCGTTTTTTGACTTCTGTTTTGAAAATATCCACAAAAAAAAACTTGCAAAAAATAAAAAAAATTTGAAAATTCAAAAATGCTCTAAAAACAAAAGAATGAAATTTTTACAAAAAAGAAAAATTGGAAAATTTAAAAATGCCCCAAAAACTAAAAATTATAAAAACTTCCCAATTTATAAAAAAAAAATTGTTGATTGACTTCTGTTATGAAAATATCCAAAAAAAGAAAAAAAAAATGGAAAATTTAAAAAAATGCTTAAAAAAACAAAAAGAAAATACCCCAAAAATAAAAAATTGGAAAATGGAAAAATGCACCAAAAACAAAAGGGGCCTCGAAAATAAAAAAAAAATAGTTTTTACCTACAATTTTTGAAAAACTTCCCAATTTATAAAAAAAATCTACGATTGACTTCTGTTTTGAAATTATCCACAATAAAAAAAACGAAAAATTACCCAAAAATAAAAAAAATTTAAAATTGAAAAATGCTCCAAAAACAAGAAGAAAAAAATGGAAAAAAATGCCGCACTAAATTTTATTTAAAAATTATGAAAAAAAAACTTCCAATTTTAAAATTTTTTTATATGATTTTTTTTTGTGGGGGGGAAATCTTCATTTTATTTTTGTGGGAGTTTTGGAAAATTTAAAAATGCTCCAAAAACAAAAATTATCCGAAAATAAAAAAAATGGAAAATTTAAAAATGCCGCAAAAACAAAATTTTATTTAAAAATTATGAAAAAAAACTTCCAATTTTAAATTTTTTTTGTATGATTTTTTTTTTTTGTGGGGGGAAATCTTCATTTTTTTTGGGAGTATTTTTCATAGATCCCATATCAACTGGTATTCTCTTCTAACGATTTCTGGAGTTTTTCGGAGTCTGACAGGATTTTTCGATTACAATTTGGCAACACTGCCATTGAATGAAGCTGAAAAACGTGCCCAAGTTTCTCGTTAAGTTCTCGCTGTCTATGCGTGTAATTGCAGTAGTACTTAGAAATAGAGAGAGACAGAGAGAGCACACATGTTGCAGAGAAGGGAGAGTTTGAGAGGCGACATGAGTATGACGGCTAAAAATACTAATAATACAAAAACAGGCAATAACTAGCTAAGCTTTACAGCAATGCCAAATGTTTCCAGTGAATAACAGAAAAAACGAAACAAGTGAAACTTACGCATAAGTTTCGGTACCCGATGGCAAAGGAAAATTAATGAATGAAAAGCTTTCGTTTTCTTTCTGCCTGTCAGCCTGGCGTGCTCCAACAACTAAGTTACTCGTACAACGCACAAGCAAACACATACACTCTCACACAGACTACAAGTGAGTTCATGGAGGGTTTTCTGTGTGTGTGTGTGTGTATGGAAAATATGCATTTGTTAGTGTATGTAAATGATAATTTATAAATACAGACAGACTAGAGAATAAACATTTGAAGAGACAATGGAAAAGCATGACTAATAATATCCCCGTTCTTTACACACATACACATACATACGTACATTTATAGAAAGTGAAGTTAGTGGAAGACTGCAAGGTATATTGGCCTGGTCGATAAAAAGAAAACATGTAATTGTAGGGGTGAACACAGACAACAATGGCAAAATGTGCATTTCGGTGAGATCATGTGTGTGTGTGTGTAGGAGGCGAAGGGTATCGGCTGGCAGCCTGGTGTATGCATGTTCTAGGCCACACCAGGCAATACTGCCTAAATATTCTCATATAACTTTGGAGGTTCCTTGAAGACTACTGCACTTTTTAAATAAATCAAAAAAAAAAAAACAAGTTTCAAAAATCAAATTTGTGAAGACGTTTACGAATTTCCCTCAGACCATTCTAGAGCTCAAATGGAGAATGTGATTCTGTACACAGGGTACAATAAACAAAATTATTAGTTTTTTACACTTTTATGAAATTTTGAAAAGTTATGTCAAATTTCTTTTTTAATTTATGAAAATGTTTCAAAAAAAATTAAATTTTTTTTTTTTGACGAACACTAGTGCACATTTGTCCTGAATCCATTTCCTTTGTAACGTTTGACTTTTGAGGCCTGTAAAAAATTCGATTGTAGAAAGGGAGTTGGCGATTATTTTAAGGCACCAACATTGCAAATCCGGCAATTGAAATTAATTTACAAATATTTTCAAAGTTGAATACTTTTTGTGTTTTTAAATTTTTGGGGGCTAAATATTTTTTTTTTATGTTACACATGTTGACGTAATTGTGGTTATGGCACATAAAAAAAGAATTCTTTTCAGATTAAAAATTTCCAACTTTTACTGATTTTAAAATTAAAAAAAAAAAAATTAAAAAATTCTCCAAAATAATAATAATTTTTTTTTGGGCCACCCTAGTGCACAGTGGTCCAGAATCCAATTCCTTCGGCCAAAGGACTGTTACTTTTGATCTAGTACACATTTATGAGGTCTGTAAAAAATTCAATTGTAGACCGGGAGTTGGCGATTATTTTAAGGCACCAACATTGAAAATCCGTCAATTGAAATTAATTTACAAATATTTTCAAAGTTGAATACTTTTTGTGTTTTTCAATTGTTGGGGTCCAAAAATATTTGATGTGCAATGTGTTACCCATTTTGATGTAATTATATTTATTACATATAAAAAGAAATATTTTTTTCAGATTAAAAATTTCCACCTTTTATAAATTCTAAATAAAAAATATTTTTTTTCAGTTTAATAATTTCCACCTTTTACTGATTTTAAAATTAAAAAAAAAAAAATTAAAAAATTCTCCAAAATAATAATAATTTATGTTTGGGCCACCCTAGTGCACAGTGGTCCAGAATCGAATTCCTTCGGCCAAAGGACTGTAACTTTTGATTTATGAGGTCTGTAAAAAATTCGATTGTAGACGGGAGTTGGCGATTATTTTAAGGCACCAACATTGAAAATCCGTCGATTGAAACTAATTTAGAAATATTTCCAAAGTTGACTACTTTTTGTGTTTTTCAATTTTTGGGGACCAAATATTTTCTGTGCAATGTGTTACCCATTTTGATGTAATTGTAGTTATTGCACATAAAAAGAAATAATTTGTTCAGATTAAAAATTTCCACCTTTTATAAATTCTAAATAAAAGATATTTTTTTCAGTTTAAAAATTTCCACCTTTTAAGATTTTAAAATTTGAGAAAAAACAACCGGAAAAATTCTCAAAAATACTTTACCCCATAAGCTACCAAAATCAAGTTGAGCCAAAAAAAAATATTTGCACAATTATAGGGTGCACAAACAAAAATATTTTATTTCCATCACATTTTCGATCGTGATCTCCAGCATAATTCCTGCTTGGGAAGGTCGTTTTTTTTAGATGTATGGCCACCTTTTTTCCGATGTTGGTCTTTTTGACAGCTGTCACTTGATTTATGCTCCAACAGCCCAGCGTCGATTAAAGACCTTAAAGATAGAATTCGTGCGGCTATCGAGGACATAGGGAAGCCACTTTGCGATTTGGTTAGGGAACATTTCCTGGAAAGGATATGGTCCTGAAAGCGTGGTCGTGGTGACCATTTGGCTGATGGTTAATTTTCATTATTGATGGCATACCTTCCTCTTTATTATGAAATAAACTTCCGATGATGTATCTCCAAAAAATGCCATTTTTTCTATGAATACCAAAATAACACCACTTGTTTCATATTTTGTGGGAGTTATTTTATTTGGGAATTATTTCATGTCCCCCCTGCGAATATGGACGACATATTTGTCATCAAATTTACAAATACATGGCGCCTCTCTATGAAATGCACTCTGCGATGGAGGATACAAATTTTTCCATTCGATCAAGCACGTCCTTCTTTATTCACATCCACTTTGCGTTTTGAGGGCCCATAACATAAGGTCCCGATGAAAGTCAACACAATTTCATTAATTAATCGTTTATCTACTTCTTGTCTGTCATCAAAATCTTCTTAATGCCTGTTTTTTGTGGGTTGACATTAAAAGTAAGGAATTCCCTTTAATAAAATCCATCTTGTTTGGTATTGACACTGACATAGGACCGGGATTCACAAGATGACTCACAGTGACAGACAGACGCCGACCCGCTTGTCGCGAACTTTTACTCGTTCGGTCAGAGAAGACGAACACGGATAATTGCTAATAATAACTGTCCACACACTCTCTCTCACACACACACACACACACACACACACACAGAGTGTTTGTTCTGTTGTTATCCTCCGGAAACATTGAATATTTATGACGTCAAACATACCAATCGCTTGTTTGCCAATTTTATATGCCCACGCATTTATAAGAAATACACGCTCGCAGCGAAGCGTGTGATTATGAAATATGCACGACCACCACAAGTACTTTTGATGGTGTGATGCATATTTTCCAAAAATAATAATAATAAAAAATAAAATAAAAACAACAACGGCACAACTCTAATCATTTGTTCTGACACTGCTCTGGAAGATGAGAGTAAGGGAGGCGAAACCTTCTAAGTTGCCTATCTCAAGAAATACACATTCCATTCCATAATAGATTTATTAAAGTTTTGCGAATTAGAAGAGCCAACAAATTAGCCAACTTTACTGATGATCAGCGTGATGATGATGATGGTGGTAGTGGTGTTTTGGAGCTTGCGATGGCGGCCAGTGCTGCCAGAAGATACATCATCATTTTGATGACATTTAGTATTGGGAATAAAAACGTGACAATTTCTTCACGGAAATCAATTGAATATTTTCCAAATTTCAAAAACTGAGAAATTTGATAATTTTTAAATAAAAAATTTGAAAATTTTTAACATAAATTTTTAACATAAAAATTTTAAAATTTTTAAAATAAAAAATTTAAAATTTTTAAAATAAAAAATTTGAAAATTTTTTACAATTTGTTAGCGACAAATTTTGAAATTGATTTTTTTTTAAAATATTAGAAAAAATAATAAAATAAGAAATTTTAAAATGATAAAATTTTTTTTTTAATATATTAAAATAAAATATTTGAAAATTTTTTAAATGGAAAATTTGAAAATTTTTTAAATGGAAAATTTGAAAATTTTTTAAATGAAAAAATTTAAAAATATTTTTAATAAAAAATTAAAATTTGAAAAATTTAAATGCTATATGAAAAATGATTAAAAAATTAAAATTTGTATATGTAAAATTTTAAAAGGAAAAAGATGCGAAGTTTGTTTTTCAAAAAATATGAAAATTTTTTAAATAAAAAATTTTAAAATTTTTAATTTGAAAAATTAAGAATAAAAAATGATTAAAAAATTAAAATTTTTATATGTAAAATTTTAAAATTTTTAAATGAAAAAGTTGCAAAGTTTTTTTTTAAAAAAATATGAAAAATTTTTAAATAAAAATTTTGAAAATGTTTAAAATGAAAAATTTTAAAATTAAGAATAAAAAATTAAAATTTTTATATGTAAAATTTGAACATTTTTAAATGAAAAAGTTGCAAAGTTTTAAAATTAAATAAAAAAATATGAAATTTTTTTAATTAAAAAATTTAAAATTTTTAAAATTCTATATGAAAAATTGCCTAAAATGTGTTGAAAAACAATTAAATACAAATTTTTAAAATGATTAAAAAATTAACATTTTTAAATGGAAAATTTGAAAATTTTTAAAAAGAAAAATTTGCAATGTTTTTAAAACTAAATAAAAAATATGAACATTTTTTAAATACAAATTTTTATTATTTTTAAAATGAAAAATGAAAATGATAAATTTTTTATGTAAAACTCTTTAGTGTGATTAATTTAGAAATCACAAAAATTTGAAAATTTTTAAAATGAAAAATCTGAAAATGTTTAAGGTGAAAAATATGGAAATTTTTTAATAGAAATTTTTAGAAAAAATAATAAAATAATAATTCCCCCCTAAATTCGAATAACACAAAAAGTAATCAACATTGAAAATATTTCTAAAATACGAAATGCCTGATAAAAATATGTACATTAGAGCGACTCAAGTTATGTGGAAGCAAAATTCGTGCAAGGTGTACCCCCTCCAAAATGAACATTGGTATTTTTTAAGGTGACATCTAAAATATTTTGGCTCCAGCTTCAACCTCTCGTGAGCTGGACCATTTTGAAAAAGGGTCTATTTTTGCATGTTTTGTTAATTTGAGAGTCTGTTGCATTAACAACATATACAATATGGATATCATAAGAAAGGTTTTTTTAGGACGCGTCCAACTATATATACAATTTGTCAAAGGACGATCACCAATGTCCTATTTTTAAGGATATTCTGCAAAAAAAAGTGATTTTTGAATTTTTTGTTCGGAGTTGTTTGTAATAAAAATGGCAAATTAACATATTTTAATGTCTAGGCAATTTAAGTAAATACGGGTTTCACCTTTTTTTGAAATTCGTGCTAGTTCGCGTTTTGACAGAAATGCAATGGGGTGGTAACTCTACGTATTAAATAGGGCAACATGGGTATCAATTTTTTTCTTTTCTTTCTTTCTTTCTTCTTTTCTTTCTTTTTTTCTTCTTTTCTTTCTTTCTTTCCTATCTTTCTTTTCTTTTATAAGAAAAAAACACTTGTTTAAAAGAAAATTTTTTTACAGATGATTCAAGACTCATTTATTGCGATTTTGAAAAACGTTACAAGGCGATTTTAAAAACCGTTACAACAAATCCTTGCGTGATTCTATTTTAGTATACTGCTTGCGCGACACGATCTGGTTCGCAATATAAGCCGGACGATTTTTATATAGTCCAAAGACACTAGCCAACAGTCGTTTTGTTATTTGGTTCTAGCATAATTTTTCTCATTGATTTTGACCTACTAAACACGAAAATGAGTTTTAAAAATGTTTCTGTCGATTGGTTTTCGAGATACAAATTTTTGAACATTTTTTTTTAAATTTTTGGAGGTACACTTACAATTTTGAGCATATCTTTCGTCTTCTTTGACCTATTTGATCCTACTACTACTCAAATTAAAGAAAAAGCTGTGCAAATAATGAAAATCAAAATATCGTGAAATAGCGGAATTTCGGTCTTTTACCAAAAAAATTATAAGTCCGCCATTTGTTGTCAGATTTTGTTAAGTAAGGGCTTATTTTCTTTGTAAAAATGCCAGCTATACGTAAAAAAAAATTGCTGTTAGCATCGTGTTTTATATTTTATATGAATTTTTATATGGTTGTTTCTGCCACATTTTTACTAAAAAACACCGTTTTTTAACCTTTTTAAGCCGCCAACATCAAAACTACTTACCCGATTTGAAAATTTTCTGAGAATGAGTTGTAGACGGCTCAAGTAGTAGTAGGATCAAATAGGTCAAAGAAGACGAAAGATATGCTCAAAATTGTAAGTGTACCTCCAAAAATTTAAAAAAAAAAGTTCAAAAATTTGTATCTCGAAAACCAATCGACAGAAAAATTTTTAAAACTCATTTTCGTGTTTAGTAGGTCAAAATCAATGGGAAAAAGTATGCTAGAAACATATAACAGAGAAAATTTTGTTATTTGTGCCCTAGTGAGATCAGTGCAGATAAATGGATTTTTCGCCCATCCGGAAAACATAATTTTGTCAATGATAACAGATGAGAGCAAGGACATACGACTTCAAGCCTACGAGATAATTTTAAAATCACGTGAACGTACCACCCAACAAATTCGACAATTTACTGTGCCTAAAATAAATTTTAATTGTGAATCGCTCAAAGCCATGATAAATTGGAATGAAATTGAAACTGGTATAGAACCACCTTGCACACAGTTCTACTCACAAGAATACTTGTTGAGTCTTCAAAACTCTGATGAAATTTTTAATATTCCAGGTGGATTATTAATATTCCAAGATAGGAAAGAAAGAAAGAAAATAAGAAAGAAAGAAAGAAATGAAGAAAGAAAGAAAGAAAAGAAGAATGAAAGAAAGAAAAGAAAAAAATTGATACCCATATTGCCCTATTTAATACGTAGAGTTACCACCCCATTGCATTTCTGTCAAAACGCGAACTAGCACGAATTTCAAAAAAAGGTGAAACCCGTATTTACTTAAATTGCCTAGACATTAAAATATGTTAATTTGCCATTTTTATTACAAACAACTCCGAACAAAAAATTCAAAAATCACTTTTTTTTACAGAATATCCTTAAAAATAGGACATGGATGATCGTCCTTTGACAAATGGTATATATAGTTGGACGCGTCCTAAAAAAACCTTTCTTATGATATCCATATTGTATATGTTGTTAATGCAACAGACTCTCAAATTAACAAAACATGCAAAAATAGACCCTTTTTCAAAATGGTCCAGCTCACGAGAGGTTGAAGCTGGAGCCAAAATATTTTAGATGTCATCTTAAAAATGTCCAAGGTTAATTTTTAGGAGGGAACATCGAACACTTTTTTTGGCGAGTCGCTCTAATGTACATACATTTTTTAAAATTTCAAAATCAGAAAAATTTTAAAATTTTATGCATTTTTTTTTAAAAAAATTCTTTAAAAAATTTTTATGAAAGATTTTCCATATTTAAAAATCCGAAAACTTTTCAAATTTCAAAATCTGAATGATTTGAACATTTTGAAAATTAAAATTTTTAAAATATTTTTAATGAAAAATTTGTAAATTTTTAATGAAAAATTTTTAAATTTTTAATGAAAAATTTGTAAATTTTTAAAATGAAAAATTTGAACATTATTTGAAAGGTGTTTAAACCCCTAACAACAACAAATTCCCCCCTAAAATACGAAAAGTAGTAGACTTTAGAAATATTTCGAAAATATATACAAATGCCGGATTCAAATATGTTTATAATGAAAAATCTGAAAATTATGTTCAAATTTAAAAATGTTAACATTTTCTAAAATGAAAAATTTGAAAATTATGTAAATGATTGTTTTTTAAAGTACGTATGAAAAGTCGCCTCAGAATGTGTACAAAAACCCAAGAAGAAAAAGTCCCCCCTATAATCGCAAAATATGGAAACTTGTCCACTTTGGAAATATTTCTAAAATATATTTAATTGTTCGAATGTTAATGTCAGTACCTTCAAGTAATCCCTCACTCCATGTCTACTAGCAATTTTTTACAGAACTGAAAAATGTTAACTAGAACAAAAGTTACAGATTTGTGGACGATGTACTTTACAAAGATAAACATCACCTTGTGAAAGAGTCAGCACTTGGTTGCGATGTAAGTTCACACTGAGTCTAATCGCTCCCCTTATTTGTGAATTTTTTTAAAAATTTAAGGAAAATTTTAATTTTTTTTTATTTATTTTTCATATCAAATATATTGACACAGCCAATTCGACGATTTTAGGTTGACACCACTGATGACGATATCAACGACGTTCACAATGACGATAATGCACATCGGCGACATTTATCCAATGACGTTGTTGTTGTTATGTCATAGATTTATCACTCCGTAGTACACTGTGTACCATAAGTGACATTGACAACAACCCGAACAACAACGTTCCCAAAATCGCACAACAAAACTATTGCAACACGCTACAAATGTCATCGTAACAGGAACAACGATAAGCGGTCATGTCACATGCTAAATGTGACTTCCTTTAGTTACTTGCACCAGGGAAAAGGTTTTCATTTTTTGGTGTGGGGGAGGGGGCACCTTAAAGTGGGTCGCCAAAAAGACTTTTTTCTTGATAGAATGACGTAGGAGTTAATCTCTATGTCTTTGCTTAAAGTCACTTAGGAACTGTGCTAACCCAGGGGTATTTGGCACCGCTTGGTGACCTGGGCGAAATAGAGAAAGATATAACACACTTCCCGATACAAAACAATTAAGAGAAATATCTCCAAAAATGGTCTTTTTTCAAATAATTTCGTTGCTTTGAAAAAAAGGTAAATACACATTTTTTTGGCACAACCAAAAAATAAAAATTTCAACAACAAAAATTTAAATTCCGCAAAAAGTCCAGCATGAAAATGTCCCCAAAAATTCAGAGAAATCGCCCAAATAATTTATGAAAAATTTCTAGTTAAATGATGTACACTAGGGTGGAGTGAAAACATGCTTTTTTTTTAATTTGAAAAAGTTAACCTCGGAAAGAGATGTAGTCTGGGGTCCTAATGAGGGGAAAAATAAAGAAAAAAAATTTAAAAAATGTTCCTCGAAATTTGGAAATTATCGCTATTTTGGCGTTGATTTTAGAAAAATCCTAAAAATTAACGACTTAACTTATTCGAAATTTGAGCTTGTTCAGTGCCCAAACAAAAGAATTTGAGGCAAATATGAGGATAATCGACTAATATTTGTAGCTTTGGTGGCGATTTCATTGTTCAGTCAATTTTCTGAAGAAGGGACGATTTGACTTATTTTACTTTTTGAAATTTTTGAACAATGAGAAATTTTTTTTTAAATTTTTTCATGCCCTTATTTCATTGTTTACGCTATTGCAAACATTTATTGACATAAAACTTTTTAGGATTTTTGTAAAATCAACGCCAAAATAGCGATAATTTCCAAATTTCGAGGGAGCAGCGCGACCCCTAAAATTTTTTTAAAATTTTTTTCTTTATTTTTCCCCTCATTAGGACCCCAGACTACATCTCTTTCCGAGGTTAACTTTTTTTTTTTGAATTTCACTCCACCCTAATGTACACCTTTAAAAATATGCGGAATTGTTCATTGTTTTTTTTTTAATTTTGCTTTGACAGTCGTGTATGAAAAAAAGTTATATAAACACTTTTTTCCGCAATAAGAAAAAATTCCCCCGTAACAAAAAAAAATTAAAAATTTTAAATAATAAATAAATTTAAAAAATATATATTTAAAAAAAATAATAAAAAAATTAAAATTAAAAAAAAATTCCAGCATTAAATTCAGAAAAATCTCTGTAGACCTCTTAATTGCCCAAAAATTCAAAAAAAAAATTTAATTTTTTTAGAACAATTCTGTCGCTTTGACCGTCCTGTATTAAAAAAAAGGTAAACATACACACGAAAAATTCGACCCTCCCAATAAAAAAAAAAATTAAAAATTTTAAAAAAAAAATTTTAATTTAAAAAAATAATAAAAAATTAAAAATTTAAATTTTTTTAAATTTAAAAAAAAATTTAAATTAAAAAAAAAATTTAATTTAAAAAAAATTAAAAATTTAAAAAAAATTAAAAATTTAAAAAAAAAAAATAAAAATTAAATACAATTTAAAAAAGAAAATTTTAAATTAAAAAAAAAAAAATAAACATTTAAAAAAAGTCCAGCATGAAAATTTCGCCAAAAACTCACAAAAATATCTGTAGACCTCTTAATTGCGGAACTGTTCATTGTTAAAATTTTGGGTTATGGACCAAAAATTACAAAAACAACTTCGAACAATTCTGTCGCATTGATCGGCTGTATTAAAAAAAAGGTAATTTTTAATTTAATTAAAAAATTAAAAATTTAAAAAAAAAAATGTAATTTAAAAAAATAATAAAAAATTAAAAAATTTAAAAAAAAAATTAAAAAATTTTAAAAAAAAATTAAAAAAATTTAAAAAAAAATTAAAAAAATTTAAAAAAAAAAATTAAAAAAATTTAAAAAAAAATTAAAAAAATTTAAAAAAAAAATTAAAAATTTTTAAAAAAAATTAAAAAAAAGTCCAAATTCAAAAAAGTCAAAAATTCTGAAAACAACCCCGAAATAATTTATACAAAAGTTTTTAGTTACATTTTTTTTAATTTGTCGCTTTGACCTCCTGTACCTCCTGTACATCTAAAAGTTATGAGAAAAACTAATTTTTTTTGGGGAGTGGGTTCTTAATGTTTTTTAAAAATGCTCCAAGTTTGTGTGGGAATTGTTTGCGCCACCTTTCGATTGTTTTTTGGGGGAATTTGTCATAGAGCCCATTTTTTCTTTCGAAATATACTCAATTGAACGATTTTCAATAGTTTACAAGATTTTTTTATTTAATGACAATACAAAGGAGTGCTTGCCAAAAAAAAAGTAAAAAAAAAAATTAATTTATATTGTAATTTTAGGCTCAAGGGTCAACCGGGTGACAACGCCTCTGGGGTTTATCGAACCAACAACCACGCCGCTGATAGGCAAGCACGCTACCAACTCGTCTACCGGGTAATCATATATATGTGTGGGAACATTGCCTGCTCCAAACATATACATAATTTGCCTGCAAATATTGCTAGAGAGTGTTTTTTTCTCCTCCGTGTGCGACTTCATTTCACAGGTCTCATACACAACTCTTTTGAGTGGATTTTAAAATTCCGACATGTTTAACCCCAGAAAGGCATACTTGTTTTTATTGAGAATGCGTCTTCTATTCGACATAGCATAACTCTCCAGGGTTAATGGAAATCCCTTGGCAAGAAACATAATTTTTGACAAGTAGATTGCAAAAAGTGACCCCATCTAGTGTACATATGACGAGGAATAATTTGTTTTGCCGGGCGCTCTAGTTGAAAGACATCAATAAAACAAAAACAAATGTGATTCCGTTGCCACTGCAGCGGGGATGGATGTTAACGGGCGGGGGGAGCCGGAATAATAAAAGTGATTAATACACTATCAATTGAGGCAGCGAAGTATGTGTGTGATAGGAAAGTTTGCGAACATGATGTAGATATGAGCTGAAAGGATTCTCTCAATGGTGGCAATGGAAGCGTAGAATAATTTCAGGGAAACTTTGTCCGTAAATAATTGACGGTATAATCAATTGTTGCGAATAAATTGGGCGATTCAAATAAAAGAATATTCAGATAGTCGTCCCCAACGTAGGACATTGTCAGACTATTTGCCACCGTATTAGACCTCTAAGAGTGCCTGGAGGAACTGGAACTTCTTTTTGTAGATTTTAGAATGTTGTGGGTTAGAGGATTAATCGATTTGAAACCATATTAACTATATATTTGACTGATCAATTCAAATTGTGTTGGCTATGACTGTGAGTCACGATAGCCGAACTTAATCAGAGTGACAAACAAACCGAGGCAAACACGTTATTCCAAAAACCGAAAAGCCACTTACGAGAAATATTTGTCGTAGCGTATGTACTCATATATTGCTTGCCAAGAACCACCTAATCAAAACTCTGGCGCATAATTTCCATCACCCCTCCAGTCAATTTCCCCCGCAACCAGCATTTGTCGTTTGACAGCAAATTATTATGAGCGAACAAATGATATTAAAGATTATTATCTTATTATCCAACCAACGAAAATCAGCAGAAGAAGAAACGCCGACAACGGTTGGAAACCACAGCGACAACGCTGCCATTATCAGCACAGCCATCACCTTAAAGAACGCATCGTTTAAATTTCATTGCAAACATCTTCTTTGGGACACGTGCCTCATTTGCAACACCATCAGTGAAACCCCCTTCTTCGCCAAACAACAACAAAAACAGGACCACCAAACCTCTAAGGATTTCCAAACGGAGGAGTAGTTTCAAAAGAAAAAAAAAAAAAACCCCACAAACAAGAGGATTTTAAATTACACCAAAGTGTTAAAACGAAACGTGACAATATTATGCGAATGGCTAAAAAACAACTAAACAACAAAACAAACGAACCAAAGAACAAAAGGAAGGCGAAAAAGCGTTCTGCAGAACACACAAGAAAGAAGGAAATCACTGTTTACCAAAATACACAAAGGACTCACAAATGAACTCTTTCTTGCGCCAAACATGTTATGCTGTTAATTCCCCGCGGGCAACGTTGGCGAAGGAAGAAACGCACGCAAGGAACCGTCATGAAAACGACTGGCAACTGGATGAAGAGGTGGAACATTAGATTGTAGTAATGATTTATATGGAAACGTGAGGAATAGTTCATAGTTGAACATCCGGGAAGCCGGATGAGGGAAAATTCAATTCAAAAAATGCCGACTTGAGCTAAGTAAAATTTTGGCGCGGAGACCTAGAGTTCATTTACTAAAAAAATTAATAAAAAAAATTAGTAAAAATAAAAAAAAACGCTTTCACATAAGTGTTTAACAAGCTACGTATTTCCCTTAACATTCCATGAAAGAACAGACGGGGAACTTCTCTCGAATCAGTGAACTGTGCACGATATAATTTGCATATACTCACTGACCGGGACCTACTGGCACGGAGAGTACCTGATCCAATGGAATACCATGATATATGAATACCAGAATATATTAATACCAAGACATATTAGTATCAAGATATGTGAATACCAAGATGAATGAATACCAAGATGTATGAATACCAAGATATATGAATACCTATATATATGAATACCAGAATATATGAATACCAAGACATATGAATACCAAGATATATGAATACCAAGCCATATTAGTATCAAGATATATTAATACCAAGATATATGAATACCAGAATATATGAATACCAAGATATATTAATACCAAGATATATGAATACCAGAATATATGAATACCAAGATATATGAATATAAAGATATATGAATACCAAGATATATGAATACCAAGATATATGAATACCAAGACATATTAGTATCAAGATATATGAATACCAAGATGTATGAATACCAAGATTTATGAATACCAATATATGTGAATACCAAGACATATGAATACCAAGACATATTAGTATCAAGATATATTAATACCAAGATATATGAATACCAGAATATATGAATACCAAGACATATGAATATAAAGATATATGCATACCAAGATATATGAATACCAAGATATATGAATACCAAGATATATGAATACCAAGACATATTAGTATCAAGATATATTAATACCAAGATATATGAATACCAGAATATATGAATACCAAGACATATGAATATAAAGATATATGCATACCAAGATATATGAATACCAAGATATATGAATACCAAGATATATGAATACCAAGACATATTAGTATCAAGATATATGAATACCAAGATGTATGAATACCAAGATTTATGAATACCAAGACATATGAATACCAAGATATATGAATACCAAGACATATTAGTATCAAGATATATTAATACCAAGATATATGAATACCAGAATATATGAATACCAAGACATATGAATATAAAGATATATGCATACCAAGATATATGAATACCAAGATGTATGAATACCAAGATTTATGAATACCAATATATATGAATACCAAGACATATGAATACCAAGACATATTAGTATCAAGATATATGAATACCAAGATGTATGAATACCAAGATTTATGAATACCAATATATATGAATACCAAGACATATGAATACCAAGACATATTAGTATCAAGATATATGAATACCAAGATATATGAATACCAAGACATATTAGTATCAAGATATATGAATACCAAGATGTATGAATACCAAGATTTATGAATACCAATATATATGAATACCAAGACATATGAATACCAAGACATATTAGTATCAAGATATATGAATACCAAGATATATGAATACCAAGATATATGAATACTTACTTACTTATTTCCCTTAACATTCCATGAAGGAACAGGACCTAATGTTCAAAAGCATGCTTTTCTAGAGAAGTCTTACATGGCTTCTTACTCGTAAAGTTGCCATGTGGATGGTCTTACCCGGTTTTGAACCTGGGTTTACTTGTGTGATAGTTACACACTCTACCTACCACACCACGGTCGTCCATTTAAACCAACCACCAATCGAAAATGGTGTCTGGGAATACCGACAAGCGTTCAATGTGTCAGGCACATCGTCTTGAATTGTATTCGGCTGTCCTTGAAGAACGTTGTCGTGGAGTAGGTCTCCTGATAAATATTTGGTTGGTTTTCGGAGGATTTCATTGTTTTAGGTTTTGTAGTTTCAAAAGCTAGACAACATTACAATACAACTTCATGTTTATTTAGGGCATTCAATTTTACATTTCTATCCTCGAAGCTGCCGCAATTCAACATATTCTCCATGTTTCCCTTCGCCAGAAGGTAGAATTTGTGAACAGGGAGTTGAGGAAGCGCTTTTCGATTCCAGATGGAAGTCTTCTCCATGTCTTGTACTCAGGAATCCCTATAATTCTGATTCAAAGTCCACTGTCAACTTGAAGTAAAGCCAAAGGCATAAGGGGCGGAACTCTTCGGAGCCAGCGCTTTCTAGTTGGGCGTGGACGAAGTCAGACTCGTTGGATAGAGCCGATAGTCCTGAATACGGGCTGTAGTCGTAGGAAATGAATATTTCGTTTAATATTCCATGAATGATGAGACAGGGAACTTCTCTCAAATCAGTGAGAGCTATTGTTTAAAGACGGCTCTGAACGGCTAATGCTTTTGCTGGAGAAGATTTACATGACATAGTGATTACTCTCTTACTCGTTGAGTGGGAACTCGCGCGACTCGTTTGTTTTTTACGTTCATCCGCTTCGGCGATACTTCTGAGCTGCGTCCGTATCTCTGATGCGTTGACTTTCGCGGTTCTTCTTTGACCCTGATAGTTTCACCTTCGGCTGTTGGTTCGTCTCCGAGATTCCTTCGATTCCGTGGTTCATCTGATTCCGGGTTTGCCCGCTTCAACTTTTCGTACGAGCTTCTGCGGTTCTTCTTAGATCACTTTCGCAGTCCGGCCGCTTCCACATTCGCTGCTTCCGTGTTTCCTTTCCTTTCGCATTTTTGGTTCGTTAATTCCCTGTGACCTTTCAGTTCCGTGATTCGTCCGCCTCCGTATTTTGGTTGCATATTTTGCTCAATTCCATTGTTTATCCCCTCCCTTGGTTTGTTGGCTTCGGCGGTTGGTTTAGTTCTCGATTCAGTCGCTTCCTTTGTTCTGATTCCCTAATTTCGTAATTTGCCCGCCTCCGAGATTCCTTAGATTCCGTTTTTCATCTGTTTCGGAGGATCGCCCACTTCCACGTTTCGTACGACCTTGATTCGTTATTTCCCTGAACCACTCCGTTCCGTGATTCGTTCGATTCCGTATTTTGCCCGATTCCATTGTTCATCCGCTCGTCCCCTTCGGCGGTTGATTAAGTACGGTGCATTGTCCGCTTCCTCGATTATTTCGCTTCCATGATTATTTCGCTTGCGTGATTCACCAACTTTCGCTGCGCGTTCACTTCACGGAATCGTCCGCTTCCTTGGTTCGTTAATTTCCTGAACCATTCAGTTCCGAGATTCGTCCGCCTCAGTATTTTGGCGGTTGGTTTAGTCCTCGATTCAGTTGCTTCCTTTGATCGGATTCCTTAGTTTCGTGATTCCATTTGCTTCCTTGGTTCGTTAATTCCCTGAACCATTCAGTTCCGCGATTCGTTCGCCTCCGTATTTATGATTCCGTATTTCGCCCGATTCCATGGTTTATCCCTATCTGTGATTCATCCGCTTCGGCGGTTGATTTACTTCGCTGCTTTGTCGGCTTCCATAGTTCGTCCATTTCCGTAATTCGTTCGCCTCCCGCATTCGTTCGATGCCATGTTCACTCGATTCTGGTTCGTTCTCTTTCGCTTCGTAGGTTCGTCCACTTCAGTGGTTCCTCCGCTTCGGCGGTTGATCTACTTTAGTGGTTTCTCTATTCATAGATGATTCATTTCCGTGATTCAACCATTTCTGCTGTTGGCTCGCTTCCTTTGTCCATTCATTCCCTGAAACAACCGCTTTCGAAGTTTGTCCGGTTCGTTCACTTCCCTGAACCGTCCAGTTCGCTTCGTTGATCCATTCATTCAACTCCGAGTTTCATTCGCTTCGACAATTCGTCAGTGGATTATCCATTTCATCGGTTTGTCCGGTTCTGCTGTTTGTTCCGAGTCCGTGAGTGGCTTCCGTAACGATTCCGCGTTTCGTCTGCTTCCACGTTTTCTACGCTTCCACCAAAAAAAAATACTTATTCATAAGTTTCACCGATACGTCTGCTTCTTCGGTTCTTCATTGTCCATAATACGTCCTGTTCGTAGCACTTCTCTGCTTTGTTCATGTTCGTGAATCGTTTGAATCCGTGGTTCGACCGCTTCCGCAATTGGTCCGCATCTGTGGTTTGTTTGGATCATTTGCGTCTCCGGGAATCAGTTCCATGTATTCTCGAAAGCAACATTTCGACCAGGCTGAATTTAATTCCACCGATGGTCCAACAAGATTTATTAACTTTGTCCAGGCCACAATTATCTGAGTGTTATGATTAAGGCTTGTGTGTTCTTCGGTATATCATGTGGATCGAGAATCGGGTTCTCAAGACTCTCGACTCATAAATGATCACTACTTGTCGATGACTCCAGCTTCACAATTATACCCAACTTTGGACTTTTAAGACAGCCCAAGACTTTACGGCTGCAAGACGCTGAGGACAAATAATATTCTCCCCGATACACGTAATTACATCAACCGGAGAGCATGGTATGTGTTATACATCATTTCATACCTCCCGACAGATGGCATCATCATAAAGTCCAAAAAGGATCCCATAAAAAGGACAGACATTCGACACCACACCACACAACATAACCTCAAAACAAGAAAGCCTTATGGACGCGAACAGCGGAAAACAACAGATGATTACAACAAAAGACAACAAACAGACCGTTGCTGGAGTGTAGTCAGTTTGTCGGTCGGTCGGTTGCTTGGTCGGAGGCACAGCCGCAGTCAAAAGGCTTTTTTATGGCGTCATTAATATCACAGCCAATGTGAGGAGCAAAGCAGCACAGACATATTTCACAAGGATGACTCATCGCCTGTAATGGGCTGTGTGAGTGTGACGACAGAGAGCGAGAGAGAGCGAGTTGGAAAGGGTATATGATGTGTGCTCCGAAAATGTGGTTCTTGCTGTTATAAATGAGCTTTAATTTAAACAAATCGTGTACTAATATCATTAGCAACACATCACATCGTTCTGGCGTCGGCTGCTGCTACTGCCACAGAGACACGGAGAGAAATGTCTCCCGGCTTGTGGCGTTCCTCTGAAGGTTATTTTTAGCAACTGCAGCTACAGTGGGCATGAGAGAGTGTGCATGTGTGTGTGTGAGCTATAATATATCACACGTGTAACACTTGTTTACTTTTGTTCTCACAGCGTATGTGTTTTTAGTATCCCGTCCAAGATATTCAAGTTTCCGGTACTGATAACACATCCTGTTTCCAGATGCCTGACATTGTTGTGAGTGGAAACCTGATGGTTTGGCGACTGACTTCCTGTATATGCGAGATATGAAATTTATTTGTGAGCATGGCAAAGAAATTCAAGGCCACATATTATTATATTAGTCTAATCTGAGCTCATGCTCCGATGGAAGGAAAAGATGGACAGACTAAAGACATGTTCTATGAGCGGATAGGACAGAAGTACCACCTCTCACCTGACTATGCCACGGAAATCGTTCTAGGGTATGTTAATGCTAAAGTAGGCAGGGAGAAGATCTTTACACAGCATATGGCAAAGCTAACTGTGTTGGAGTGATACCGGGAGCTAGAAGAATCATCTATTCCGAAGAAGAAAAAAAGAGAGATGGAAAGACGGCAGTCTGAGGAGATTGAGATGTGTGGAAATAGAAACGATAACAGTGAAATTCCAAACAAAAGGCTCGACTACTGACATAGCTTCGTTTAAAGATGAAAATTGGAATCTAATAACTGATACTCGGCGTGCTGAGAGTCTGGAAACAACAATTCTCCAGACTACTAGCGACCGACGATTCAGCCGAAGATAGTAACCCGCGTCCAATCAGAGACGATGGTGTGGAATGTCCAACTCCAACCCACAGTAATAATACAGCTTAGGAACAATACAGCCGCAGGTGTAGACGGAATACCGACACGGCGGTACAAGACTAGGGGAGGCGAGCTGATAAAGAGCGTCCATCAGCTATTTTATACAATCTGGGTAAATGAAAGCCTGTCTGATAAGTGGAACCACAGCGTCCTATGTCCAGTTCCTAAGAAAGCAGATAAAACCTAACTATTGCGGCATAAATCTCCTATCCATCACACATGCAATATTTTCAAGTAAATTTTGCAATAGATTGAGGCCGAAACACGACGAACCCATCCCGCCCCATCAGTGTGGCTTCAGGGCGAGTAAATCAACAACCGATCAAATCGTCTCACTACTCCAATGTGATGAGATTTTTGTGGATAGAAAATAAATTGCTACTAGGTGAAGATTTTTAATGAGGAATATTTCAGAATATTCTTGTGATTTGTTATAATATTCAGCATCGGACACATTTAAATGTTATTTGGAAGTTCAGTCGACAATGATACTGGGTCTCATGCATAAAAACGAGTAAAAGCGATGAGTTGAGTCAAGTAAGCAAGTGCTCGTAAGTTGAGTTAGATCGAACAGCAACAGCTTTTGCTCAATTTCGTATGCATAAAAATGAGTTCAAACCAATTGCAATTACTTGAGCAAATTGAGATCAAACGTCTACATGTTATTGAAGTGCAAACATGTCGTCAAGTGGAAGTGAAGCAAACAATAATAATAAAATAGAAACTGACGATATATCTAAATTTTTAGTACAAAAAATGAAAGAATATGAAAAAAAATCATTCGTGGAAAATTTATGAAAATTCTGCATTTTGCCCACATTAAGTCAACAATTTTATATCGCAATATTAATAACTAGTAAGTTGTAATGCGCCTATGGCGCCCGTTGAAATATGGAAAAAAAATTTTGTGAAAAAAAAATTTTGTTGAAAAAAAAAAATTTTGTTGAAAAAAAAAATTTTTCTTAAAAAAAAAATTTTTGTTGAAAAAAATATTGTGGAAAAAAAAAATTGGAAAAAAAAATTTTGTAAAAAAAAAAATTTGTAAAAAAAAAAAATTGGAAAAAAAAAAATTTGAAAAAAAAAAATTTGGGGAAAACAGAATTTCTGTACAAAAAAAAAATATTATTTTTTTTATTATTTATTATAGAATTATAGAATGCCTATTTAAATTCCTACGTACTGCGTGACAGAGTCAGTGAATCAGTGAATCAGGGAATCAGTGAATCAGTGTCGAGGGTAAATATATATTAAGATAAGATTAATTAAGAACAAATAATTTAAATTTTCTCGCAAAACCTTCCTAAATCAACATTTTTTTTCTCTAAATAAAATTTTGGCTAATTAAAATTTGATGATATTACATCAAAATCATTGAATATGAAAAAATTCCCTGATGGAAAATTTCTGAAAAATTAGCATTTGGCCCAACTACAATCCAGAATTAAAATTTGATGATATTACATCAAAATCATTGAAGATGAAAAAATTCCCTGATGGGAAATTTAGGAAAAATTAGCATTTGGACAAAATAAAATCCAGAACTTCCTTAAATGGACGTTTTTATATTGTGTTATTACAATTTTTGTTTCGCCACATTAAAAATAGAAAATTTCCCTAAAAGGGAAATTTTTATTTTTTTTCTAAAATTGTGTTTTTATGCATAGTTGGCTTCTAAATTTAATAGAATTTTAGAAAAATGATTGACTACAAAAATATCCTGACGGGAATTTTTTTCTTTCCTTATATTACAATATTTTTTTACATTTAAAAATATTTTAGAATAATGTTTTTCCAAAATTTTAATATTTCCATTTCAAACTTTTTCTTCTGAATCCTCAAAAAAATAATTCGCTAACCAGCAAATGCTACTGCCATCAAATCTATGTATTTATCATTTCATTATTAATTATCTTAATATATATTTACCCTCGACACTGATTCACTGATTCCCTGATTCACTGATTCACTGACTCTGTCACGCAGTACGTATGAATTTAAATAGGCATTCTATAATAATTCTATAAATAATAATAATAAAAAAATAATATTTTTTTTGTACAGAAATTGTGTTTTCCCCAAATTTTTTTTTTTTCCAACATTTTTTTTTTCAAAATTTTTTTTTCCACAAAAATTTTTTTTTTCAACAAAATTTTTTTTTTTCAACAAAAATTTTTTTTTCAACTAAATTTTTTTTTTCAACACAATTTTTTTTTCCACAAAAAATTTTTTTTTCAACTAAATTTTTTTTCCATATTTCAACGGGCGCCATAGGCGCATTACAACTTACTAGTATACAAAATAATAATAATTAAGATTACAAACCTGTATAATTTTTTATCCTCACTTGCTAAATTTGTCTTACGCTGTTGATAACATTTTTTATTTATTTGTGGTACAAAAAAAAGCCATGATTCCTTTTTAGTGTACGCGAGTCAACTAAAAGGCATGCTCCACAAAATTTAAGCAAGAGCTCACAAAAGTAAGCAAGAGCTTGTTTTTATGCATATGAAAATGAGAACAATCTCATCTAACTTCAACTTCTAAGTTCAAACTGAGCAAGAAGAGATCAAACAGGAGTAGTGAGTAAAAGCAAATACATCAAATTTTATTATGCATACGACAAGCACCTTTTACTCAAAAAATCGAGTCCGAGCTCAAGCTCACGTTTTATGCATGAGGCCCACTGTCTCCCGATATTCCCGATTTCCGAAGTTGTCAATCAACCAAAAACTCAATGTTCGTGTAGGCGGAAATATCTAGTAGGACTATCATAGTCGTTGCATAATATCTCCTTGTAAGGATGTTGATGTTGCCTTTGCGAATACCGGCAGAACATTAATGTACTTAGGTTTCGAGAGCGATAAAAAATTCCCGTTGTGCTTTATGATATGAATATCACTAAACTCGTTCGTTATACGTCATACATGTATGCACGATTTCTCGTTAATCCACTCTTTTATTTCCTTACGAATGTCGCACACACAATCACATGCTCGATCCCCATAAAACTTATCTATATCCTTTTTCATAGATATTGATTTATTTTTTTTTTCTGTGAATGAATTTTGAGTTATCACAGAATATATATATATATATAGAGATACGAGTACATATACCCAAATACACGTACGCGTGTATGCATGTATTATTCGTCTATATAAATAGAATGAAATCAGCTAATTCATACAATTCATACATACACACTACCACATGAACACTCTTCCTTGATGTTGCCACAAACAGAAATAAATTTCAAATAGAATTTTTAGGAAACAAAAAAAGGAAAACAGGAGGATATACACCTCCGAAAGCACACAATTCATTCATTCATTTATATTCGGCCAAGGAAAACAAATACAATTGGACTGAATGTATCCTTATCCTTCTCTGCCATCTGCGATTCTCCCACATCCGAGGAATATATTCTGATAGCTTCCAAGCAAAAACAAAATAAACTAATAAAACTGAGAGCAAAAAATATCTGCTGTTTATCCTTAAAACAAATTCATCATAAACAAGAGTCCTTGAAATATGGACATGAACATGTTTGCACATGCTCCACACAGACAGACCAACATTAATAACACCGACTGCAAAGCATTTCTGCGAAATGCGAGCCAAAAAAAAACAACAAACAAACACCGCCGGAGCTAAAGCAGCGTATGGTTGGACGGACAGAAGGGCAGATGAGCTAAAGAGGCACACAAAACAAAAACAACAACAAAAAAAAACTGGCGCCAATATAAAATTTATGTTAAACAAAACCAAACATGCTGCAGGAATTATGAATGTTTAGCGAGTGCGAGAGGTGACCAACGAGGGCAGTTTGAAACTGTTAAAAAAAGTATCTGGTAAAAAGGGGTTTCAATATTTTTGTAATTAATTGATTAACTGATAAAGTGATTAATTGGTTAATTGATTAATTGATTAATTGATTAATTGATTAATTGATTAATTGATTAATTGATTAATTGATCAATTGATTAATTGATTAATGGATTAATTGATTAATTGATTAATTGATTAATTGATTAATTGATTAATTGATTAATTGATTAATTGATTAATTGATTAATTGATTAATTGATTAATTGATTAATTGATTAATTGATTAATTGATTAATTGATTAATTGATTAATTGATTAATTGATTAATTGATTAATTGATTAATTGATTAATTTATTAATTGATTAATTGATTAATTGATTAATTGATTAATTGATTAATTGATTAATTGATTAATTGATTAATTGATTAATTGATTAATTGATTAATTGATTAATTGATTAAACGATTAATTGATTAATCGATTAATTGATTAATTTATTAATTGATTAATTGATTAATTGATTAATTGATTGATTGATTGATTAACGGATTAATTGATTAAACGATTAATTGATTAGTTTATTAATTGATTAATGGATTAATTGATTAACTGATTAATTGATTAATTGACTAATTCATTAATTGACTAATTTATTAATTAACTAATAATTAATTAACTAATAATTAATTAACTAATAATTAATTAACTAATAATTAATTAACTAATAATTAATTAACTAATAATTAATTAACTAATTGATTAATTCGTTAATGGATTAATTGATAAATCCATGATGTCCAGCTTACGCATGTTCCTGGAGGAAGTAATGGTAAAAAGACTGAATGGATTTTTATCAAAATACAACATCATAAACAAAAACCAGTATTGTTTCCAAAAAGGAAAGAACATAAATCAATTCTTAGGTCGTTTTTCTAACCATGTAAACCAAGGCCTGAGTAAACACATGCACTGTCTAGCCCTGTTTATCGACTTCAGCAAAGCATTTGACACTCGTTCGCACAGCAAGCTGATTGAAATTTTGGAAAGAAATGGAATAAGAGGCCACTGCCTGAAATGGTTCAAAAATTACCTTCAATGCAGAACTTTTCGCGTCAAAATCGACAGCAAACTTAGTGAAATCGCCACCACAAGGCTCAAAACTCGGACCAATCATGCGCATAACCTACGCGAATGATATGATGAGCCTATTGAGGGAAAGCACGGCTTTTGCGTATACAGATGACACGGCCATTGTCGTAACCGATAAATGTATCAACGGTGGTAAACCTAAATTGCAAAAACAGATAGATGTAATTACAAAGTGGTGCCATGACAGCGGATTGATAATAAATGCATCGAAAACGAAACTTATGCACTTCAGAGCTCGATACTTTTCACAAACAAATAATTCACTTACATTTCACGACACAGAATGCAACACAAAACATACTACAACAACAACATTCAAAGAGAAGATACTTGTGCAAAGCTTATAGACAAAACTTACATCACGGATGAACCTGAACGCCACTCGACTTTTGCCGTTGAAGTCCCAACTCGAGACTTGTGCGGAAAAGGAAAAAGAAACGGCGTCTGTATCATATTGTTCCAAACAATATAAATATGTTTGGAACTGCTAAAAGCTTATAACATATTATGTTTGCACACAAACATATATATAATTGGCAAACATATATATGATTGCATGCAATCACATTTTCTCCCCGTTGCACATCGACCTTTCGTTTCCAACGAATCTGAAATGATCCCTAAAATAGTTGAACATCCCTCGTATTCACATTGTTTACATAAACATAGAGCAAATGAATAAACACACAGATACTTACGTACACTCATACTAATTTGTTCATGTTTTCAAAAGAATTCGTCTGAAAAGCTCACACACACACACACACACAGACAAAGAACGAAGATGAATGAAAGAGAGCGGACATAATTCGTTCATGTAAAATTTACATATTTCCTTGAAAGAGGTTCACTTTCATCATTGCCCACAGAGGTGATATTTGCGTCGCAACACAATCGAATGTACACCGTTGCCCAAGAGAATTTTTCATTGGTTTTTGGAAATTTACTAAATTCTAGACATCACCGGTCTGCGACAGTAAACTGAATAAGAGAAACGAAAATTCTGTGAAACGAAATAAATCGATAAAAAAAAAACTCTAGGGGAGATGGACTTTATTATTAAAATAGTTAAATCGAAATTAAATAGATTTATGTAAAAGGGGAACTTGCACGAAATTGCAAACGAAATTCAAATAATTCCATGACGTAGTCATCTATTTATATTTTTCACTCTCATTTCATTCAAAACTTGACCAGTCAAAAAATACGACAATTTTTGTGTTTAGTGTGATCAAAATTGTGCCAGTCGTTATCAAGTGATCAACTGACATCATTTAGTTTTTCTTTTTCCAGATTTCCCATTGTCAGGAATACAGAGATCCTTTTCAAGGCGCATTTTCCCGCCATCCTGCTCAGCTACCTCATAGAGAGATATGCGGCTGCCTGGGCCAGATGTTGTGTTCAGGAAGACAGAATTCAAACATTTAATGGTAGCTTGGGTGTCAGAGAATATATTTACGCCCACTGTGTTGAGGACGTTTCCGCAGGGATAAATTGAGCCACCAGATAAATCACATGTTGAACCATATAGTCCTCCTGCTAGATTAAAAGAAATATATGAGATACATATTGAGGTATAGAACTTCGAATTGAAATAAAACACAAGAAAATCGTTTTAATGTCCATCAATTTGGCTTTATTGGAAGGATAATTTTATGCCATTAATGTTTAAATATGATTTCGGGCATGTGGCCGCCGCGGCTGGCTCGAATAAAGCCAATTCTACAGGTCCAATTTTCAACCACTTGTTGGATCCACAACTCAGACACTTTATCTCTTATCGTAATAACAAAAGCGGCTCTATGAAATCCTTTTGCTTCTCATATGTCTGTTTCCAGAAAACGTGGAGAAACATGACGATTTGAACATCGGTTAATTTGCTGGGCTTAAATCCCATCTGATATCTTCTTAATATATATTTACCCTCGACACTGATTCACTGATTCACTGACTCTGTCACGCAGTACGTAGGAATTTAAATAGGCATTCTATAATTTTTAATTTTCTATAAATAACACTGTGCGACAGCCACAATCGGTTTGGGATGAAACCACCGGGGAAAGTTATATCGGTCAAAAAAAGGTCATACGTGTCCCAGCGTTTCGTTGGGTCTCATCTAGGAATCGAGATATATCGATTTGAAGTTAGTAAGTATCGTATAGGGGAATTTGTCACGTTTTTGGCTCTTTTGTTTGACATAACTTGAGAACCACTCGTCCGATTTAGCTGAAATAAATTTTAAAAAACCAAGAATTACAATTCCCTTAATCTGTTCATATATTATTTTCCTTTACAAGTAATAGTTTCCAAGTTAAAAATAAGCGCATTTATTTATTGTAGTGCTAGGTATGTATTTTAAATATTACTCATACGCCTGGAAATTCCCCTATACGATACTTACTAACTTCAAATCGATATATCTCGATTCCTAGATGAGACCCAGCGAAACGCTGGAACACGTATGACTTTTTTTTACCAATATAACTTTCCCCGGTGGTTTCATTCCAAACCGATCACTGACCCTTACCATTTGTCGCAGAGTGTAATAAGAATAAAAAAAATAATATTTTTTTTTTGTACAGAAATTGTGTTTTCCCCAATTTTTTTTTTTTTACAAAAAATTTTTTTTTTCAACAATTTTTTTTTTACAAAAATTTTTTTTTACAAAATTTTTTTTTCAACAAAAATTTTTTTTTTCAACAAACATTTTTTTTTTCAACATAATTTTTTTTTTTGAACAAAATTTTTTTTTTCAACAAAATTTTTTTTTTTCAACAAAATTTTTTTTTTTCAACAAAATTTTTTTTCTTCCACAAATTTTTTTTTTTCAACAAAATTTTTTTTCCATATTTCAACGGGCGCCATATGCGCATTACTAGTTACTTAATATTACTGAAAATTCACAACGAAACGGTGCCGTCAAATGTCGCCTTTAAATTTAAATATTAAAGGAAATGTAAACAACATTTACATGTCCACACACACACACACACATTCACACGAATGCGTACACGTGCATAGCTAACTGCGTATGCAGCTATTCCGATTTGTAAATGCGAACCTTCCAGCTAGAATCGTCTTTTTAAAAATACACCTGTCCATTCTCTGTGTGTGTTGCGTCGTTGTCTTCTTCTATTTTCCCCATCATCATCATCATCGTCAGCGGCGTTGGCTTCTTATTTACGGTTTCCTAGAAAGGAAGAAGGAAAAAAATAAATACAAATTTAAATTACGAAAGGTATGGAAAAATAGAAAAAACCATTCATTCACACTCACACACACATATGACCTTTTGACGTCAGACGCCAACAAAAGTAAAAGGAAAAACAAACATTTTCATTGTGTAGGAAAATATCTAAAAAGAAAATAAAGTCATGTTGTTGTTGGCATTCATGCAAATGTTCGGGTGTGTGTGTTTTTGGAAGGCACAGTGGTTGAGTTTTTTGAAAATACATTGTAAATTGGTTTTGCTGATGTTCTGTGAGATTAGCCCAATCAGATCAAGTATTGCACTAGAACTTGTAATCAGATATTCATAGCTACTCAGTCGGCCAAACATGGACCCGAAGGTTGATCCCCGCCTGTTCGCTAGGGCACGGCAATGTTAGATAAGGTTTTTTTTTTGACTCCAATAATCTTGCCTTGCAATCAGACAGTGCACAGTGGGGGAATTCGATAATATTTTGGAAATAAATCTGCTTGTCCGAGACAATCCCGAAGTAAAAGCATATCTTGATAAGTCACAACCAGTAACGTGTTCACGGAAACAAATTAGGCAGAATAAAACTTTGGCGAAAGTTTAAGTTTTTCCGAGAATCAACATTTCCAAGTTTGGACCTACCAGACTTTCAATGAAAGTGGGAGAAGTCTATTGCATATGCCACATTTATTTCCAATCATTGTTCCCATCCTCCTGGAGGAAGACGTCGCGCAGACGCCATAACTAGCACTTCCCCAATTTTTTTGTTATTACCAAAAACGTTTTACGCACACACCGAGTATAATAGTCAACAATGAAATAAACTATTGAGGTTTTATCCGGCTAAGCATATATTCACATGTCTTGGTATTCGTATATCTTGATATTCATATATCTTGGTATTCATATATCTTGGTATTCATATATCTTGATATTCATATATATTGGTATTCATATATCTTGGTATTCATATGTCTTCGTATTCATATATCTTGGTATTCATATATCATGATATTCATATATCTTGATATTCATATATCTTGGTATTCATACGTCTTGGTATTCATATATCTTGATATTCATATATCTTGGTATTCATATGTCTTGGTATTCATATATCTCGGTATTCATATATCTTGATATTCATATGTCTTGGTATTCATATATCTTGATATTCACATATATTGGTATTCATATATCTTGGTATTCATACGTCTTGGTATTCATATATCTTGGTATTCATATGTCTTGATATTCACATATCTTGGTATTCATATATCTTGGTATTCATACGTCTTGGTATTCATATATCTTGGTATTCATATATCTTGATATTCATATGTCTTGGTATTCATATATCATGATATTCATATATCTTGATATTCATATATCTTGGTATTCATACGTCTTGGTATTCATATATCTTGATATTCATATATCTTGGTATTCATATGTCTTGGCATTCATATATCTTGATATTCATATATCTTGGTATTCATATATCTTGATATTCATATATCTTGATATTCATATATCTTGGTATTCATATATCTCGGTATTCATATATCTTGATATTCATATGTCTTGGTATTCATATATCTTGATATTCACATATATTGGTATTCATATATCTTGGTATTCATATATCTTGATATTCACATATCTTGGTATTCATATGTCTTGGTATTCATATATCTTGGTATTCATATATCATGATATTCATATATCTTGATATTCATATATCTTGGTATTCATACGTCTTGGTATTCATATATCTTGATATTCATATATCTTGGTATTCATATGTCTTGGTATTCATATATCTCGGTATTCATATATCTTGATATTCATATATCTTGGTATTCATATATCTTGGTATTCCATTGGATCAGGTAGTCTCCGTGCCATATTTAGCTGTATGTGTTTGGAGTACACCCCGAAACCTAGTTGATTGTCCAATTTTGAGCCGTCAGTATTGGAGTCTACCCATTAGGGTGGAGTTAAAACATGCTTTTTTTTTAATTTGAAAAAGTTAACCTCGGAAAGAGATGTAGTCTGGGGTCCTAATGAGGGGAAAAATAAAGAAAAAAATTTAAAAAAATGTTTAGGGGTCGCGCCACTCCCTCGAAATTTGGAAATTATCGCTATTTTGGCGTTGATTTTAGAAAAATCCTAAAAATTAACGACTTAACTTATTCGAAATTTAAAAGTTTGAGCTTGTTCAGTGCCCAAACAAAAGTATCTGAGGCAAATATGAGGATAATCGACTAATATTTGTAGCTTTGGTGGCGATTTCATTGTTCAGTCAATTTTCTGAAGAAGGGACGATTTGACTTATTTTACTTTTTGAAATTTTTGAACAATGAGAAAAATTTTTTTAAATTTTTTCATGCCCTTATTTCATTGTTTACGCTATTGCAAACATTTATTGACATAAAACTTTTTAGGATTTTTCTAAAATCAACGCCAAAATAGCGATAATTTCCAAACTTCGAGGGAGTGGCGCGACCCCTAAAATTTTTTTAAAATTTTTTTCTTTATTTTTCCCCTCATTAGGACCCCAGACTACATCTCTTTCCGAGGTTAACTTTTTTTTTTTGAATTTCACTCCACCCTACTACCCATGTCTAACTCGAAGAGGAGTAGTCACCAATACCTGCTTCGTCAGGCATCATATTAAGAATTACACTGTGACCACAAACACTTGATCCATTACGACAGTTCTCTTAATCTCCCTATCGCAGCTGTGGCAGTCTGTCTGTTAAATGTGACCAGTGGTAGCAAATACAACATTATATTAAGTATATCTGTGGGGGGTTTGGGGACATGACATTTTCCATAACCAAATTATTTTATTTTAATTTGTTTTCATTTTGTTTTCTTTTTCTATGTTACAGCACTTTTATTCCCGGTTCTTCAAACCCAGTGTCGCGAATTTCCTCCTGCCACTCAGGTACATTAGACTGGTTTATACAAATTACGTGGTTTAAAGGTAAGTTAAAGTCAGTCTCTATCTCTCTCTATTTTACGTTGCTCATGCATTTCTGATTTGCAGAAAACTCCACTGTAGTTTTCTAGTATTTTAGGTTGTTCATGCATTTCTGATTGGTAGGAGAAAAATCCTCCACTGTAGTTTTCTTGGAATAGTTAAAAACATGTACAGCAAAAAAAAAAACAGTTTTGTGGGTTACAAGGACACAGCGTGGAAATGACGTAAATATTGCTCATCATCTACACTATCTTCATAAATGTCTTCGTCATCGCCGTTAAACGCAGACATCACCACTGCCACCACTTTCATCAAGAGTAACGTAAGTTAAACAAAAATTAGCGTCGTTGTTCACATACGTACGTCCAACGGTAACATGGACCACAAGTTGTGAATTGAAATAGTCTATTGGTCGACTTGAAGTAGTTACATCAGAGTGGCGTCATGGCCAGGAGATAAACGATGTGTTCACATGGAGCTTTTTTTGGAGAGATATTTTGGAGAAGCGACAATAAGGCTTCATGCGTGCTTTGGTCAAACGTTGTGGTCTTTGCTATATGTCTATCAAGAAAGCTTCTGATTGTCATGGCTTTGATATGCTTTTCACCATAGCCTCAGAGCTTGAAGGAGAAAGCTTTTGCATCGTTGGTCATGGTGAATATTTTCACCCGTCTTGCCAGTTGGTAATATTCACTCACTCACATTCCTGTTGCAGTAAGTTGGCTGTGTTTGTTGCATAGTACGGAAAATCTCGCTTCGCGAAAGGTATTTTCATTTGGAAAATAAGGGATTTCCTAAAAATGCAGTTGATGACGAATATTTTTTCTAATGATTAAACTCATGAATGAGAATTAATTTCTAATGAGTAGATATAACGCTCGCGCGAGTGCTCGGTAGATAAATCACGTAAATGAAAATAATAATTGTTCTCTTCATATTTTAAATTACTTTCACGAGAAAAAAATATTTATCTTGAGAAAAATGTATATTCTTTGAGGAGAAACAATTTTTTCTCACAAGGTATTTTTCTCTTGTGAAGAGAATACAAATTGAGTACTCTCCGTACTATGGTTTGTTGACGACCAGACCCGACTTTAGCCATCGTTAAAGGTTTTCACTTTAGTTTATAGTTTTTTTTTTTTTTATTATAAATATCAATCTTTATTAGTAAATATCCCTTTCAATAATCTTAAATGTTAATGTTGAAACAACTCTTGCGTTTTCTTTCAGATTGTAGGTATTCGTTTTTGACTAGAATATGTTCTGTTGGACTTAATAAATAAACTCACAAAAACTAATAGATTTATGACAAACCAAAAAAAAAAACTTCTCTCTTTTAAAAATGCGGTTACTCAAAATACTTAAAGCTAATTATTTTTTTTCTGATCGATCTTCTCTCATTCAATGACATTTTCTTTGCTTTTCTGAAAATTTATATAAAAGTTGCCCAAAGTTTCTGGTCCATTGTTCAGTTGTTGTTGTTGTGTTTGGAAGCATTCAGTGGTTTATGGACCGATTATTATCTGTTTGCGATCCTTAAAATCGTGTTATTTTACTGTTTTCCGGCGAATCGGATGGTGTCAGCGAGGACTGGGCCGATTGTGTCGGACTGCCACGATTGACTCGGGTCGTATTTTGTCGCTGAGCCCCGCCAATGTGGGCATTGGCCTGTCGGAGATTGGCAAAGAATTGCTGGCGTCGGGGGGCACCGCCACCGCGCAGCGGCAATGTGGGTATTTCGCTGGGCGATTGGTGATGAAGTTCGTCCTGGGATATGTTGCGCATGGCGGGATTGACGCATTCGTAGACGCTCTGTAATGAAAAGGAGAACAAATATTTATTCATAGTAAGTTGTAATGCGCCTATGGCGCCCGTTGAAATATGGAAAAAAAATTTGTTGAAAAAAAAAAAATTTTGTGGAAAAAAAAAATTGTTGAAAAAAAAAATGTTGTTCAAAAAAAATTTTTGTAGAAAAAAAAATTTTGTTCAAAAACAAATTTTTTCGTGAAAAAAAAAATGTTTGTGGAAAAAAAAAAATTTGGAAAAAAAAATTTTGGAAAAAAAAATTTTTTAAAAAAAAAAAATTTTGTTGAAAAAAAATTTTGTAAAAAAAAATTTTGGTAAAAAAAAAATTTGGGGAAAACACAATTTCTGTACAAAAAAAAAATATTATTTTTTTTATTATTTATTATCTTAATATATATTTACCCTCGACACTGATTCACTGATTCACTGATTCACTGACTCTGTCACGCAGTACGTAGAAATTTAAATAGGCATTCTCTAATTTTCTAAAAATAATAATAATAAAAAAAATAATATTTTTTTTTGTACAGAAATTGTGTTTTCCCCAAATTTTTTTTTACCAAAATTTTTTTTTTTACAAATTTTTTTTTCCAAATTTTTTTTTTTTTTAACAAAAATTTTTTTTTTCAACAAAATTTTTTTTTTCCACAAAAATTTTTTTTTTCAACAAAATTTTTTTTTTCCACAAAAATTTTTTTTTTCAACAAAATTTTTTTTCCATATTTCAACGGGCGCCGTAGGCGCATTACAACTTACTAGTAGAATTATAGAATGCCTATTTAAATTCCTACGTACTGCGTGACAGAGTCAGTGAATCAGTGTCGAGGGTAAATATATATTAAGATTGAGAAGATTGTGGATTTGTTCAGACAACTCCAAAATTGACTCTCCTACCTGCTCCGACGAGTACTGATTGTTTTGGGCAAAGGCCAATGAGGTGAGCGACGGCAACGCCTGAGCGATATCCGAACGTTCTATGCCTCGCACTATCAAAAATGTTCGCGGTATCAGAATTCCCACCAATATAGCCCAGCCGGATGCCTGCAGGCCCAATGGAAACGCAGCATCTCGCACTTCATCGCCAAAGAACGACAACGTTATCCATACAATCCATATGATGAGCATCAGCACCGAACCGATCACAATCAGAATACCTTCGCGATAGTTGCGCTGCGAACGATAAATGAACGGCACCAAAGCGATAATACTCAGCAGCAGCAGCATATCGTACGAGAGCAGTCCGAATATCGCATAGCCATAATACATGTTCTCACATGCCACCTTGTCCGAGGCGATGTGCATGGCCACCAGCATCTGTATGGACATGCCCAGCTGCACGAGAATGCTGAACACACAGATCACCGCCTGAATGTAGCCGTTGACGTGCGACAGAAAGCCACCCTCCGAGCCGATGGATGCCAACATCACCGAGCGGCACAGCAACAGAGAGAACACAAAACAATAGACGAGCGTCAGAATAAAAACACGCACCGCACACAGCGTGTTCAGGGTCTGGGCATCTTCGATGGTGACGTGCGAGTTGCGATGCTCTCCCACGTACTCCAACGAGAACGGAATGAACGAGGTGAACATCAGCAACAGGGAGAGCAGCAGCAGAATCGAGGTAACCGGATTTCCCTCGAACACATCACCCAATGAAATGCGCACCACAATAAACACCAAAATGGCCAAGGTGCAGATGAGGCCCAATATGGCCGCCGTCATGCCGGTGGCCACCCAAGTGTCGGGCTTTATGCGCCAGAACATGACCGACTCACCGTCAAACAGAAAGGGATGCCGGGAATTCTCTCCCGCCGTATACTGACAGTTGAAGATGTGGCCAAACTTGGTCTTCAGCTCCAGGCTCGTGTGATTGTCGCGATTGTAGTGATAGTATGTGGTAATGTTGGTAACGAAATTCTGGGCGGCAATTTCTCTCAGCGATGTTCTCTCCTCTTCGTAGGTTACGGGCGGCGGCCTATTGTCTTCCATCTGCTTCTGGAACATTTGGAAATTCATTAATGTCGCCAATTGGCGCATGCGCATCAGATCCAACAGTTCGGCGGTATCATGAAAGGGCAAACGATTCTCCGGCCTCTGCCAATCCGCAATGAATTCCAGTACATTGCTACAGCTATCCAAGGCATAGAATTCCTCGACGCGTTTGCAATTTCTCTGCAGCGACGACTTAAGCCAACGCGCCACCTCAAGGATGGGGCGGGCAAAGGCCAGCACACGCGAAGGGAGTATGGTTTTACCAATAAGCGGTTCATCCAACGTCATTTGAGTGACATTTCTATCAACTGCCCGCAGATCAATTTCATTCTCCATGAGTATGTAGGCTTTATTGGGCAATTCTAGGGAATGTAGGAAATTAGATTAAAAAAAAACAAGTTATTAGTAAAACGCGTTAGAAGTTGGGTAATCGATTCGTACAGACGAGAAAGCATCTCAACTATCGACGAGAGACGAATTAAAATTCTGTTTTGAAATAGTCGGGACATAAAATTGGTCTCCTAGAACATTAGTTCATGTCTCGATGAGATACGAATTGAGTTGATGTCTGGACTACAAGCAAGACACATGAAATTCTTTTGTGAAAAAGTTGAGACACAAAATGGTCTCATAGAAAATGAGTTCACATCTCGAATTGTGTGGAAGACACATACAGTAGGGTGGAGTGAAATTCAAAAAAAAAAAAGTTAACCTCGGAAAGAGATGTAGTCTGGGGTCCTAATGAGGGGAAAAATAAAGAAAACAATTTTAAAAAATTTTTAGGGGTCGCGCCACTCCCTCGAAATTTGGAAATTATCGCTATTTTGGCGTTGATTTTAGAAAAATCCTAAAAAGTTTTATGTCAATAAATCTTTGCAATAGCGTAAACAATGAAATAAGGGCATGAAAAAATTTAAAAAAATTTTTCTCATTGTTAAAAAATTTCAAAAAGTAAAATAAGTCAAATCGTCCCTTCTTCAGAAAATTGACTGAACAATGAAATCGCCACCAAAGCTACAAATATTAGTCGATTATCCTCATATTTTCCTCAAATACTTTTGTTTGGGCACTGAACAAGCTCAAACTTTTTAATTTCGAATAAGTTAAGTCGTTAATTTTTAGGATTTTTCTAAAATCAACGCCAAAATAGCGATAATTTCCAAATTTCGAGGGAGTCGCGCCACTAAAATTTTTTTAATTTTTTTCCCTTTATTTTCCCCCTCATTAGGACCCCAGACTACATCTCTTTCCGAGGTTAACTTTTTCAAATTAAAAAAAAGCATGTTTTCACTCCACCCTAACATACAGCCCGATGCTGAACACCCCGGGGGAGATAATTCCCGGGGAATTTATATTTTTCTGAGAATAAAATCCTCCTCTTCTAAACAAACCGAGCGAATAATAATAAGGGACATTCAATTTCGATTATTTGGAGCCAGATGATTTGTTTGTTTACCGGTCTGTTTATAATAGGAGGATTTTATACTCAGAAAAGTGTAAATTCCCCGGGAATTATCTCCCCCGGGAGTATTCAGAATCGGGCTGATAATATTCTTTTTGGAAATAGTCAGGACAAAAAATGTGCACATAAAAAATGAGTTCATGTCTCGACTCAAGAGGCTGAATATTCGAAAAGGGAATGGGTTCATGTGTCGACCTTAGGCAAGACACAAATGTGAGTGAGTGTCTGGACTACACTCAGAATATTGTAAAATAGATTGGGTTCATGTCTCGACTATAGTCAAGACACAAAATAGCCAAGACACAAATGTGAGTGTCTCGACTACACTTATGAGACAGAATATTCTAATAGAGAATGAGTTCATGTCTCGACTATAGTCAAGACAAAAAATAGCCAAAACACAAATGTGAGTGACTCAACTACACTTATGAGACAGAATATTCTAATAGATAATGAGTTCATGTCTCGACTATAGTTAAGATACAAACTGCTTTAATAGAAATGGAGTGAGTGTCTGGACTACACTCAGAAATACACACAGAATATTTTGAAAGAGAATGGGTGCATGTCTCGACCATAGCCAAGACACAAATGTGAGTGTCTCGACTACACTCAAGAGACAGAATATTCTAATAGAGAATGAGTTCATGTCTCGACTATAGTCAAGACACAAAATGCTTTAATAGAAATGAAGTGAGTGTCTCGACTACACTCAAGAGACAGAATATTCTAATAGAGAATGAGTTCATATCTCGAATACAGTCACAGAGAATGTGTGTGTCTGGAGAGACAGAATAGTTTAATATAAAATCGGTGCGTGTCTCAAATACTCCCAAGACACATAGTGTACTAAAAGAAACAGATTGTGTGTCTCGACCCACGATTTTCCAGCAGAAAATGAGACAGTGTCTCGTCTACACTCACGACGCAGAACATTCGAATAAAAACTCTGAGTGAGTCGACATATTTTCTAATTGAAAAAGAAAGTAAGTCGACGATAGTCAAAACACAAAAATTTAATGAGAAAGTTGTAATCTATCTCTATTTCTTCCTGTCTCTCTCGCTGTCTCGCTCTCCCCCACTTACCCATTATAAAATTCCTTTCCATTCGCTCAGTGGGCACAGCAAATATTGTGCCATTCTCTTTAAAATGCGAAGCCATTTTATTGCCAAACAGTATGTAAATATTACTCTCGCTCTTGAAATGCATCAGGCACATGTGCTCTTTGCGGGCCGCTTCCATAAAGTCATTGTACACATTTAAGTTCTCCGTTAATATCTCGACCGAGGCGATTTTATCGCCCCACGGCATTTGATGCAGCAGATGAGCGACTTTCGGAAACAAATCATCGCGTATCGATGGTATTGGCCAAATGTTGTATTCCAAATCCTCAATGATGGCCTCCAACAGTATAAAGTAATCGTAGTCGATGAATATGCCCAGGGCATGAGTGATGCACTGTTGCTGGAATTTGATCTCTTGCAGTAGGATATTCTCCAGCAAGTGATCGCTGTCCAAACTAATGGCTCGAATACCTGTCAGAGAAGAGAAGATATTTGGGATAATTACAATGTGGCGCCTCCCCTCGTGCAACGTACCAATTTCAAAGTCCGCCTCCATCAGATTGGCCACATTCAGGCGATTTACAACAAACATGGCCGATGTCGGATCGGTGGTCATCACGCTCACCATTATGTCGCCCTCGATAGTGTGCACGAAATCGTTTTGACTTTTAACCACCGTCAGATCTTCTTCGGAATTCGGTACAATGGTCTGTATGCCGTGTATACAGATATTGTCGACACTGGTGGTCGTCTCGTACAGCAGTGGATCTTCTGTTGTGGTCGACGTCGTTGTCGTGGTCGTCGTAGTGGTGGTTTTACTGGAGGGAGGCGGTCGTCGGGTTGATAGCGATCGGGATTTTGTAATTTTGGGTGGGATTTTCGCTGTCGCTGTTGAGGTTGTGTCTGTTGTGGAGCCATCTTCCTCTTCTCCTCGAATGGGCGTTGGTAGACAACAACAGAGTAGTAGGATGCAGAAGTAGAATACTGAAATGGAGGGAAATGTGAAGAAGTGCTATTAGACAGGGTAAAAGCTCTAGAATTTGGTTTCAAATGGTTTTGAAAAGACCTAAAACTAACACCGTGTTACAAAAAATAGATTTTTTTTCTGTCCTATGAACCGAATTTTTTTTTTTTAAGTTTAAAGTATAAAGCTCGTAGTGGCCTGTGATTCAGTGATCCAATCGAGCTGATTTTTGGCAGGCAGACTCGTGGAAATGTCTGTATCACGTCAAATTTTTTAAAAACAATTTTTATCAATTCTCAGATTTTCCCTAATTTTTATTATTTTTGAAAAAAAATATTTTTTTCTCTTTTCTTAGCATAAATTGAAGAACTGAAAACTTTTTTTTGAACTGAAAACTTAAAAAAAAACGATAACCATTTTAAAAAAAAAAATTTAGGAAAATCTGAGAATTGATAAAAATCTATTTTTTAAAAAAATTGACGTGATACAGACATTTCCACGGGTCTGCCTGCAAAAAATCAGCTCGATTGACGCTGACGTGTACATGAAAATCGCCGATACACGTGTATTTTTATTTTTTATCCCCTTTCCGAAAAAGAAAATTTGGTTCAGAATTTGGACAGAATGTGTGTAACACGGTGTAATTTTTACAAAAAAAAAAAAAAAAAAAGTAAAAATTCCCGCACTGTTGAGGCCGTTGAGGTTTTTTTTTTTAAATTTCGACGGCTTTACCGCCAAGACCATTATCTTATCAAACATATTGTGCGAAAGATCAAAGCTTCAATCTATCAACCAAATCTTTACACTTTTTACTCGTTCCATCGATTCAAAAAGTCACCTTCGAAACTCCAATAACTCTGCTATTATACGTACACTTAATTTGCTTGCAGTTGAGTACACATATTGTCTTCGAAACAGAAGAAAAATATCGAAAATTATGAGAAAATAAACACGGGCATGTTCATTTGAAAAATGTCGTCGCTCGAGTAACTTCTCTCAAGAACTCTTGCTGTCCGCAGAAGCAAACAAAAATCACAAATTCTCAAAGCATTTGGGGACTAGAATGGACAAGCAATTTTGTTTTCATAAATACGTCAACATTTGGATGTTTGTACATCAAACAAGTTCGAAAAACTTTTTATTGACAATAATTCACAAAATATACATTTTGTTTGTCAAGTCAAGGTCACGAGACCTTGGCGGTCAACAAAAGGTGGAGTCCCTTGTGTTGAGTTTTTCGAACAATCACTGCCCTGGTTGGGTAAAAAACGTCCTCTTTGACATATTCACCACTACTAGAGGTGTCAGACAGGATGAGATTTCCTTAACAAACTGAGGGAGAACATTTGCAGAAGTAAACAACAGGTCATACACTCCATTGACCTCGTCGAGGTACTGGAACAATTTGCTACCTCAGCAACACCATCAAAATCTTTGTCAGCATCGATTTTTTTTTAAAAATTTTGGGGTATTTTTATGTTTTTTATATGAAAAATGTCCCAAAAATTGGACAATAAAAAATTCCCCAAATTTTTGAATTTTGGAGAATTTTTTCGTATTAGTTTGGGAATGTTTTCAAAACAAATGTGAATCATGTTTATAATGTGTTGGGGTTACGAGCCTAATTATCACATTTGAAAAATGGCCACAATTCCAAAATGAAAAATCGCCCCAAAAATGTTACAGTAGAAAAACACGGAAATAAAAGGGATTCACAATGGACACTATGGGTCTCCGAGTGGAGGTGCATCTTAGGATGTACCGCCCTTCCTAGCCTAACCTAACCTAATACAGAAATTTGGGGAGATTTTTCAGATTTTGCTGGGGCCATCGTTCATTTTGAAATTGGGGTCATTTTTTCGAATGTGATAATTAACGCCAACTAATTATTGAAACAGAACATATGATTCACATTTGCTTTGAAAATATCCCAAAGAAGGAACAAAAAATTTCCCAAATTTAAAAAAAATGGGGAATTTTTCATTGTTCAATTTTTTGGTGCATTTTTCATATGAAAATCCTAAAAGTTATGAAAACCTCCCCAATTTTTTTTGGGGAATTTTTCAGTTTGATTATGAAAATCGTAAAAATGATTTTTTTTAGGAATTCTTTTTTTTTTTGGGCTATTTTATATGAATTTTTCACTTTTGTTTGGGGTTGTTTTTCATTATTTATTTCGAGTGTTTTTCTTACATTTTAGGTTGAGGTCATATCTGCATAATGAACAATCACCCCAAATTTGGGGCGATTCTTCAGGCTTTTGTTTTTTTGTTGTTGTTAAAAAATACACTTTTTCCAAATTGTATTTTTGTGGTATTTTTTTCGAAATATTTGGGGGATATTGCATTGGGTAATTTTCAATAAATTGTTTGGGGGATTTTTCAGAATTTTTGGGGGACATTTTTAAAACATTTTGGGGATTTTTCATAATTTTTGGGGAAATGTTCAGCATTTTTGGGAAAATCATCAAATGTTTCTTTTGAGGGGTACTTTTCATTTGTTTCGGGGGCATTTTTCAAAATTTTTTGGGAAATTTTCATATTGGGCTTTTGTGGAGATTTTTGATTTATTTTGGTGAATTCTCATTTGGGACATTCTTAATTTTGTTGGGGCATTTTTCATCAAGACCAATTTTTTTCATACACCTTCGTTTTCCCCTCTTTTACGAAAATCTATTGTTGTATTTTTGGGGTATTTTTCGAAATATTTGGAGGATTTTGCATTGGGTAATTTTCAATACATTTTTTTTGGGGGATTTTTCAGAATTTTTGGGAAAATTTTCAATACTTTTGGAGATTTTTCAGAATTTTTGGGAACATTTTCAAAAACATTTTGGGGGACATTTTCAAAACATTTTGTGGATTTTTTCACAAATATTGGGGACATTTTCAAAATTTTTGGCGAAATCATCATATTGTTCTTTTGGAGCGGATTTTTCATTTGTTTTGGGGGCATTTTTTATTTGGGATATTTTTCATACAGTCATTTTCATATTAGCGGAACTCACTATCTTGTGGAAAAGAAAAAGGAAATGTAAAACTTGCACCCGATTGTGAGCGCACTTGATTGTTTTTTTTTCAACACTGTTGATAATCAGCTGATGTTTAAAAAAAGTCAAAGCAATTTAATAAACAATAAATGAAGTATTTGAGACTTTTGCAAAGAAAATACGAAAAATTGCTTCAATATGCCAAAGAAAAACGAAAAACCTTCACTTTGTTTACGTTTTATTTTTTTGATGTGTTGACCAGAGTATAGAGCCGACATGAAGCGCCGCGCCTAAATTGTTTTTAAAATTTAGGTGGCCGCCGCGCAACCGGCTTTCGCGGCAATAAATAAATAAACAAAATCTCTTATTATCGAATAAATGTGGATGGATGAATAACTTTTAAATTAAGACATTTACCGACAACAATGTAAAAAACATTCAAGCACAATATTTAACCATTGTTGATGATGTTTAATTCGAGCTAATAAAGGCGGCCACGGCGCCGACAGTATAATTTCGTCTCAAAACTCTGGTGGTGACAGCTGACTGATTTCCCCAAGCGCCGGTGGAAACTTTCCTCTGATTTTTGGTGATGTAAATTTCCCCATCTTGGGGAAAAGCAACCGTGTGTATTTTGTTTTTGTAATTGCAAAATTTCCTCCAATATTTTCCTTTTCCACTTTCCTCGGGCTATTTCCCTGAGATCGTGAGTTGCCCTATTATGATTTTGGAGGGATTTTTCATTTATTTTGGGGGAATCTTGATTTTTTTGGGGTTATTTTCCATACAGTTATTTTATTGCATATGTCTATTGGGTTATTTGGAGACTTCTGAAAATGAGAAACCTCCGTATTCATGAAAATTTAAAACAGTTTCACAAACCGCGTGTTGAGTAAATGTAAATGTTTACAAAAACAATTTTCACACATTTTTCTAAACAAAGGTTTTTTAAATTTGTATGCACTTGGGGTAAATTTTGGCTCAATTTTTGTTCGAACGCATTTCTGTGATTTTCTTTTCTAAATTTCCTTTGGTAGCTGTAGAAACTCATGTTTCAGCTGCAGTTTCTGGTACATTTTATTTCTATTTGGACAATTTTGTAAATGACAATTGATGTACAATGTTCATCAAATTGATGTACAAACTTCTTCAAATTGATGTACAATGTTCATCAAATCGATGTAAAATTTTCACCAAATTGATGTACAACGTTCATTAAATTGATGTACAAAGTTCATCAAACTCATGTACAACGTGGATTGACAACTGCGAAGCGTTGTATTTTTTGATCTAGCATAAGGGCCCAGAAATTGTATGACGTAGGGTAAATAACCATTGACCCGTCTTTTTTTAAAAATATTCAAAATATGTGTAAATGTTCATTACTTACCCTTTAGTCCTTGTATTTTGGATTTTCGAAATTTCCAAGCCATAATCGATGCGCTGTTTTGTGTGTGTGTGTGTGAGTTTATTTCACAAGTATTGTCTGTTAATTAAATCGCAGTTGCATTGATTTCTCGCTGCTAACAATAAAATACACTTTGTCACTGTATCTGTAAGATAATTAAAATTTCCCAAATAATTTTTTTTGTATCCAACAATTAATTATTGTTAATTAGCACTGGTCTTAAGAGAGATTACACTAAATCGCATTGTCTTGACAGCGGCACGCACCATAACATTGTTTGATAATCCCAACAAATGTGAGAGACAGTTTTTTTTGGACGATAAGCGATTGTCGAGTCGTCTAAAGATTGCGGTACAGTGTGGCTGCCACAGCGTGCGCGTCTTTTAGCTACAACAACACTGGACATTACAAAAGACACTAACTAAATTAACAGTTTTCGATTTTACGAGTCACTATTGTTTTTATTTTATTTTTGTTTTTGCTTTTTCGTTGTGGTTTTTGGGGTGGTGGTGGTGTCTAGCACGATGCGCTTGTCGTCCGTCTGGGGTCTTTGGGGGGAGGTTGGGTTTCGTGGAATAAGAAACTATTGCTCGATTCTGTTTGTTTTTCTTGGTGTCTTTATTGGTACTTATTTGATGTGTGTGTTTTTTTTTTTTTTTTTTTTTTTTAACTGCGATCCCATGTGATTCTTCTTTGGACATTTGTTGAATGTTTTTCCTTTTGGCTGGACTGGGTTTTCGGGCTATTGGGTGCCTGACTGCGTTTTCTCTTGTTTCTTTTCTGTGGTCTGTACACTTGTAATCGCCTTAACGCCAATAACATACTCGTATATTGGACAAATACTCGTAGATATGTGTAACTTTATGTCTGCAAAACATTTGTTACACCGCGCACAGTGGTTCAACTAAATTGTAAAATTAAAAAATATATATGTTTTCCTACAAAGATGTCCAAAGATTTGATGAACATTGTACATCAATTTGATGAACATTGTACATCAATTTGATGAACATTGTACATTAATTTGATGAACATTGTACATCAATTTGTACATCAATTTGGTGAACATTGTACATAAATTTGTACATCAATGTACATCAATTTGATAAACATTGTACATTAATTTGATGAACATTGTACATCAATTTGATGAACATTGTACATCAATTTGATGAACATTGTACATCAATTTGATAAACATTGTACATCAATATGATGAATATTTTAAATCAATTTGATGAACATTGTACATCAATTTGATGAACATTGTAAATAACTTTGATGAAAATTGTACATCAATTTAATGAAAATTTTACATTAATTTGATGAACATTGTACATCAATTTGATGAACATTGTACATCAATTTGATGAACATTGTAGATCAATTTGATGAACATTGTACATCAATTTGATGAACATTGTATATCAATTTGATGAACATTGTACATCAATTTGGTAAACATTGTACATCAATATGATGAACATTTTAAATCAATTTGATGAACATTGTACATCAATTTGCTGACACTGTACATCAATTTGATGAACATTGTACATCAATTTGTACATCAATGTACATCAATTTGATGAACATTGTACATCAATTTGATGAACATTGTACATCAATTTGATGAACATTGTACATCAATTTGATGAACATTGTAAATCACTTTGATGAAAATTGTACATCAATTTGATGAACATTGTATATCAATTTGATGAACATTGTACATCAATTTGGTAAACATTGTACATCAATATGATGAACATTTTAAATCAATTTGATGAACATTGTACTTCAATTTGCTGACACTGTACATCAATTTGATGAACATTGTACATAAATTTGATGAAAATTGTACATCAATTTGATGAAAATTTTACATTAATTTGATGAAAATTGTACATAAATTTGATGAAAATTGTACATCAATTTGATGAACATTGTACATCAATTTGATGAACATTGTACATCAATTTGATGAACATTGTACATCAATTTGATGAACATTGTACATCAATTTGATGAACATTGTATATCAATTTGATGAACATTGTACATCAATTTGCTGACACTGTACATCAATTTGATGAACATTGTAAATCACTTTGATGAAAATTGTACATCAATTTGATGAAAATTTTACATTAATTTGATGAAAATTGTACATAAATTTGATGAACATTGTACATCAATTTGATGAACATTGTACATCAATTTGATGAACATTGTACATCAATTTGATGAACATTGTACATCAATTTGGTAAACATTGTACATCAATATGATGAACATTTTAAATCAATTTGATGAACATTGTACATCAATTTGCTGACACTGTACATCAATTTGATGAACATTGTACATCAATTTGTACATCAATGTACATCAATTTGATGAACATTTTACATCAATTTGATGAAAATTGTACATAAATTTGATGAACATTGTACATCAATTTGATGAACATTGTACATCAATTTGATGAACATTTTAAATCAATTTGATGAACATTGTACATCAATTTGCTGACACTGTACATCAATTTGATGAACATTGTACATCAATTTGTACATCAATGTACATCAATTTGATGAACATTGTACATCAATTTGATGAACATTGTACATCAATATGATGAACATTTTAAATCAATTTGATGAACATTGTACATCAATTTGATGAACATTGTACATCAATTTGATGAACATTGTACATCAATTTGATGAACATTGTACATCAATTTGATGAACATTGTAAATCAATTTGATAAACATTGTACATTAATTTGATGAACATTGTACATCAATTTGATGAACATTGTAAATCAATTTGATAAACATTGTACATCAATTTGTACATCAATGTACATCAATTTGATGAACATTGTACATCAATTTGATGAACATTGTACATCAATTTGGTAAACATTGTACATCAATATGATGAACATTTTAAATCAATTTGATGAACATTGTACATCAATTTGATGAACATTGTACATCCAATGTAAGGACAAGTTAATCGTCGCTTGGTTGACTGCTAACAGGCGGTGCTACTTCAGAGCACCAGGGCTATGGAGTCAGAGTTTGACACAGCGTGAGACAGAGTCTAAGAATGGCGGGCGGAAATACAATTTTCGAAATTTTTTCTATAGAACAACTGAAGTCGGAGTCGAGCTATTTAAAACATACTGTCATGGAAGTCATGGAACCGCCGGACAACGAGTTAAGATCATTACCCACTAAGAGATTTGTCTGCGTTACGAAACACTGTGCGTTCATGCGGTTTGCGCTACACTTTGAAGACGGGAATGACGCGAGCTCTATACAAAGTCAGCCAACCCAGAAAGTCTTTTTTTTTGCATTCTGTCGATGTTTTTCCCTCGTAGTCACTGGAAACGTCTTTGGCTAGTGTCACCATTTCTGCACACTTCTTGTTTTCGTTTGTTTTCCTGTTTAGAGGTTTCATTTGTTTTGTTGTTGCTCCTCCTGTCCATCAGAAGACTTTTCGCCTTCGATTGCAATTGTTTGTACATATTTTACATGTGTTCTTTTGTTTTGCTGTTATTTATTCATATTTCATTTGAGCGATTTCCTCTATTTTGTGTTTTTCGTTTTTTTTCTTCGATTTTTTTTCTCTCTGCTTTTATTTTGCATTGAAAGTAGTTCAGTGGTTGTTTGCTGCACTGATAAATGTGTGCCTCCTATCGCGGGTTATTCTTTACAGGCGAATCGATTTTTTTTGTTGATGTTGCTGTTAAATCAGTGATTGAGTTGACTTTTGCGAAAATTAGGTTGGTTGGAATATTGAAAACGGGCGAGGCCTTTTTTGTCTGCTATAATTGACTTAGAATTGGGAGAGACAGCGAAAGCCCATAAAAACAACAAATTGCTAAATAATTAACTGCGTCAATGTGAGCATTCAAGACTTAAAGATTACAAAAAAAAAACACACACACACACAGCTACGATGTCAGACCTATTTCCTTATTGTTTCACAAGTGACGCTTTGAAAACCAAGGTTTTTGATGGGTGTTGATTTTGTTCAAACTGTTCAGAGCTTTTCTCAAAACATTACTCATTTATGCTTATAAACGAAGGCCAGCTCATCAATCGCTGGGTGTTCAGGACAAGCGTTTGTATAGAAACTGACGCAGCACACAGATTTATTTGAGTCTCGGCAAGAATCAGTCGGAATTTTTATTCACACATTTTTGTTTTCCTCCTTTTGTACCTTTTTTTTATCCCATTTTGGTACGTGAATGGCCATTTTTCGTCCCTTCCTTAATTATTATCCACATGTTTTTGCAAAAATTTGTTTCGCCGTTTTTTTTTTTGCCCCTTTTTGGCCCTTTTTTATGTAGATTATTTCTCATTTATATTATACCAATTCTGTGTCGTTTTAAGTCCCATTATTACATTATTTCCAATTTTTGGCACATTCCAGCCGATTAAAATTGTTTTCACACATTTTTGTATTTTCCCCTTTTGTACTTTTTTTATCCCGTTTTGGTACGTTTTTGCCACTTTTTCGTCCCTTCTCTAACTATTATCTACATGTGTTTACCAACAATTTGTTCACCCTTTTTTTCATTCCCCCCACCCCCTTTTATCCCGTTTTGACCGCTTTTTCGTCCCATCTCTAACTTATTTCCGCTTATTGTTGGCAATTTTCCCAAAAAAAAAAAAACAATATTTAAATATTTTGGTATTTTTCGCGAATTTTGAAGGGTTTGGGGACACATTTTACCCGTTTCCCCCATTTGTATCCCCTTTTAATCCGATTTTAGAGAATGTCTAGGATGCATACTACATACTTCTCAAATTTGATAATTCTAGCTTCAGCCTTTTGGCCAGAACAGTGATAATTCAATTTTGGGCCCATTTTGGACCCTTTTAGTACCCTTTTTCATTACTTCAAATTTTTGGCTCTTTCCTGTCAATTACAATTTTTTTTCTCACATTTTGGTTTTTTCCCCATATGTACCTTTTTTATCCCGTCTTGGTACGTTTTGGCCCCTTTTTTTCCCCTTCTCTAACTATTATCCACCTGTTGTTGCCAAAAATTTGTTTTATATTTTTTTATTTTTTCTCCCCCTTTTTTTTGGCCCCTTTTTTTGTCCCTTTTCTAACTATAATCCACCTGTCGTTACAAAAAAAAAATTTTCAAACTGTTTTTATTCCCCCCCCCCCCTTTTTATACCGTTTTGGCCCCTTTTTTGTCCATCTCTAACTTATTTCCACATGTTGTTGCCAAGCGTAGTTGTGGACCAATTTCCCAACAAAAATCACAATATTTTGTTATTTTAAATTTTTCTCATTTCGATTTGCCCATTTTCATGCCCTTCCAATACGTAAAAGACCCTTCTTAGCGGATGTCTACGCGGCAAGGACTCGATCATTTTATATGCTCGTATGTAGAGTATTTCTCCTTTGTATTTTATCAGTTTTGTTCCCGTTTTGGACCCTTTACGTTCCCCTTTCCATTACTTCCAATTGTTGGCTCGATTACAATTTTTTTTCACACATTTTTGTTTCCCCCCTTTTTGTACCTTTTTTAACCCGTCTCGGTACGTTTTGGCCCCTTTTTCGTCCCTTATCTAACTATTATCCACCTGTGGTTGCCAAAACCATTTTTCAAACTTTTTTATTTTTTTCCAATTTTTTTCAAAAAAAAAAAGTTATTTGGCGGACCCTGTACATAAAAAGCCTTAAGAAAATGTGCTCCCTTCAAATCGAAAAATACCAAAAGTAGTCAACTTTGGAAATATTTCTAAAATATATCCATTTGTCCGATTTTGATCAAATGATCGCTTACTCCTTGGCTACAATCAATTTTTATAGAACTCAAAAATATAACAGACTTTTGCCCGATGGAATTGAAGTCTCGAACACTGTGTGACGATGACAAAACGAGTGCCACGCCGCCGTCGATTTTTCAATGGGGGAATTTTTCATAAATTATTTGAGGAATTTTGCAGAATTTTTGGGGAAATTTTCATGTTGGCCTTTCTGGGAGAATTCTCAATTCGGGGGTATTTTGCATTTGGGATATAAAGGGTTTTCCAACAAGATGTGTCATTTTGAATCACCCGGTATTTCGGCAGCTGTCACTGTCTTATTCTTCAGCTTCCAGTTAGCTTCATATTCCCTAGTTTAGTTCGAATACACATCAGTTAATGCAATTTCATTCAAACCACCCCTAGGTGTAGTCGCTCTACTAAGAACATTTTTATTGTTTCTTTAATTTAAAGTTAATTTTGATTTTCCACTTGTCCAGTCGCACGGCAAAGCTGTGAAAATGTTTTGCCGAGGTGTGCAGAAGAGTCTGCTTCAATGTATTTTTGCAATTTAGTTTTAATATTTTTTTTTTTTTAATTTTTGTATTTTTTTGTTAATGATTTTTTACTTTGATTAATATTTTGTCCAAGAGTGAAGAAAAATCTGTTTTAATTTGTGGTTGTTGTAATTTTTGTATTTTTTTTTTATAAATTATTTTTTATTTAAATTTTATTTTTGAATTATGTTTTCCCAGTTGAATTTCCATTTATTTTCCACAACTAACCACAATTTGCCCGTTGAACACAATGGACGCGACCGATAGTTTCGAACTGAATTCAGCCACCCCCCTAACAACTGACCAAAGCGAAGAAAAACAAAAACATGTAAAGACAATTAATGCCACAGCTAGCCCTTGTTGTTGGTGTTTAGTTTTTGCGTAACTATCACAATTGTTGTTGTTATTTTTATCGCTGTTGTGATATAAACGCTTGAATACAATTCGGTTAATTTTATCCAATGATTTTTCACCTTTGGCCGGGCACACACACGACTGAATTAACGGAAAGCCAGTATTTGAACGTTCCGATTGGGGCGCGACAATCTCACTCGACACCGACGTTGTTAAGCACACTCGCGCTACTAAAAAGCCAATCATTAAAAGTAATTAGAAATAACCGTTGCTCAACATGGCCAAAAGCAAGAAGGGCTTAAAGAAGTACCCACAGACGTACCCTCGAAAGAACCCTACAAAAAAAAAACACACAAAAAAAAACTACCCCCTGAAATGACTGAAGGTAACAAACGGAACAATTGCATTTCCATAAAACACACAGATATTCTACACCTGTAGTTTTACACAATCTGTCACATTCCTCTAATGAAAAAACACACACACACCCTGAAGGGTCACCACTTGTCCGGCCAGCCGCTTGGTCTATCGACGGCGTCTTTTTTTTACTTTGTTAACCAAGGAAACGAATGGAACCAAGCGTCGGTGTTGTCATGGCAACATGGGTTAAATGGACGAGGTTTCATGATTCTGGTGTTGCTTTAGTTTGAGTTATTTTTCGACTGGAAATCACTCAAATTGTCACTCATTCGTATGGGTTCGGTTCGGCTGGGCTTTTTGGCAAAAAAAAACATCAAGTACAAATTACTGCCAGCATTCAAAACAAATCGAATCTCTTGTTGAGGTTCTCACCTGCTTAAAACAACCACGTGGCGGCGGCGGCGGCTTACGACAAAATGCCATGAGTTTATGTTAATTTGTATATGGGTGGTTCCATATCTCATCAACTACAGGGTATTCGAATAAGTATCAGAGGTTAACAAGTGTAAAATAGTTAAGCATGCCTAAGTATGTTGTGAACAAAATCCAGTTCATTAGTTTGGTATCTGTTTGAGCCATGGGGATAAAAATGGGGTGGAGGGGGGAAACGGGAGAAATGTGTGTCCCTAAAACTCTGCGATTTTTTGTGATTTTTGGATGGCAAAATCCTCTTCAACTACGCTTGGCAAACAACTGGTGGAAAACGTACCAAAAGGGTCATATCGGGTAAAAGGGTAAAATAAATAAATTGTAAAACAAATGTTTGGAACAACACGTGGATAATAGTTAGAGAAATGGACGAAAAAGGGGCTAAAACGTACCAAAACGGTCATAAAGGAAAAAATAGCAAAGTTTGAGGAAAATTGTTGGCAACAACAGGTGGAAATGAGTAAAACGAAAAAAAAAAAGAAAAAAATGGGGGAAAATAAAGTCTGTTTTAAACCAATTTTTTTGTAACAACAGGCCTATAGTAGTTAGAGAAGGGACGAAAAAGGGGCCAAAAGGGGAAAAAATAAAAAAAAAAAAAATGAAAAAATGTGTGAAAAAATTTTAATCAACCAAAAAGTGGAAACAATGGAAAACGGGGACTAAAAGGCCAAAACGGGGTCAAAACTGATAAAAATATAAATGCTGGGATGAAAAAAAAAAATGAAGAATTGGGGAATTCTCACACAAATTAAAAATCCAAAAAAAAAATTGGTGTGTTTTACATAATTTTTAGGTAACATTTCATTTTTTGTTAACCAAAAATAAAAAAATTATGAATTTTTTCATTGTCCATTCATTTTTTTCATATTTACTTATTTTGTTGTCTCAACCTTGCAATAATGACAAATTTTCCAAATTTGTTTTCCTGCAGTTCTCATCATTTGTTAACTTGTAAAGGGTTTTCCAACAAGAGGTGTTATTTTGATTCACCTGGTACTTCGGTATCTGTCACTTTTAAAGCTTTTATTCTTTGATATTTGACAAGTAGAAACTTCGCCATTCCAAAAAAATGGAACGATACACGTTTCAACAACGCATTAAAATTATTAAATTATTAAAAATGGTGAAAATCTTGCAGTCACAGTTCGCAAAACTAAAGCATTTTTGGGTCGGACCGCAATACAGAAATTGGTGGAACAATTTCTCCAACAATAAGGGGCAATCACACCTTCGGACCAAAGAGCCTACCAAACACTGACTTTTTGTGGATGTAATGGCCTCTTTTCAATTACTTGAGGATTCTCAGAACCAGACTTCCAACTAAAAAGAAAAAAAAATTGGTTTAACAACTTAATTTGACAGATGTCGCATTCCCAGCATTATACTTTTGAAACCACGAAATGGACAACCCTATATAATCTTTGGTGAAGAACTTTTAAGACACACTTAATGCTTGCAGTCGCCGGTCGCCTTTTAACCCGTGATCGTTGACTTAGGTTGTCACTTACAGTGAAACACTCTCCATCTGAATGCATAAGGGTTAATTCTGACCTTTGGGTTAACAAGACAACAACTAACAACCCTTGACCTACGTTCCATTCATATTTTGTCTTTTTTTTGGTTTCTTTTGCAGTTTTGTTGATGTTGTTGTTGGTTTTTTTTTTAGTTGCCCTGCAAAAACCAAGTTAATATATAAATGGTAGAACAAAATGCCAATAAACGTTTTCCGCCTGAATGAACATTTTCGAAAAATGAGTTTTAAATTACGTTCATTGTATTTTGTTCGAAGGTTGCGGTTGTTGTTGTCGTAATATCGAATTGTTATGGATATTTGTATTTTTATGGATATGCAAAATTATTCGGTTGAGCACATAGTGTGTCATATGTAGATACATACATATGTACATTAGACAGGGTCATGGCCTAGACGAAAAAAAAAACTTCACGCGGACACCCACGAGTGTACTCTTGCGGACACCTCTTTAAAGCGGACACCTCTCTTAAGCGGACATCTCTCTTAAGCGGACACCTCTCTTAAGCGGACACCTCTCTTAACCGGACACCTCTCTTATGCGGACACCTCTCTTAAGCGGACACCTCTCTTAAGCGGACACCTCTCTTAAGCGGACACCTCTCTTAAGCGGACACCTCTCTTAAGCGGACACCTCTCTTAAGCGGACACCTCTCTTAAGCGAACACCTCTCTTAAGCGAACACCTCTCTTAAGCGGACACTTCTCTTAAGCGGACACCTCTCTTAAGCGGATTCCACTCTTAAGCGGACAACTCTCTTAAGCGGGCACCTCTCTTAACCGGACATCTCTCTTAAGCGGACACCTCTCTTAAGCGGACACCTCTCTTAACCGGACACCACTCTTAAGCGGACACCTCTCTTAAGCGGATACCACTCTTAAGCGGACACCTCTCTTAAGCGGACACCTCTCATAAGCGGACACCTTGTGTACAGTCCCCTTGTGTACTTCTCTCATAAGCGGACAAAATTCTTCCACCCTTAGCCGGATCGCCGTTGGTCAAATTTCTTTCATTACCCTATCTAATGTACAATTACAGACACACCTGTGTGTCTCTTTGATGACTGATATTTGACCAAGCCAAGGTTAACAAAATATTTAGGGGAGGTTTAACACTTTGAAACTGCAAAAACATTACAGCTAAATTCGAACTTATGGGGAAATGCATGGAAAATATGTGCAAACTCTTATCTGTCCGTCTACAAAATGTCTACAACTTTTGCGTAGACTAGAAAATATTTCTATGAATTTGCTACGTCGGCTTGAAACCATTTCCGACTCCACATCTACTGGACTATATATACAATTTTGCCGAATTTAAATTGGTTGGAGAACCGAAGTTTCCAACTTTGAAACCTTATACAGGGTCCGGCAAATTTTTTAAAATTCTATAAAAAAACTACTGGATATTTTCTCAAATTTCTGTTTTTTATTTGATCGTTCCGGTTTATTATACACAATCGTTCCGGTTTATTAAGGGGAAATAATTCCATTCAAATGGCTGCCTCGGCTGGCCATGCAGTAGCCTAACATTAGCTCTGCGCCTGTTAATGCGATCTTCATAAACAGGGCGCAAATCATCGAGTGTAGCTTCGGCTGTGTGACACGTAGCGCCGTCCTGTTGAAACCAAATGTTGCCAATATCCTCCTCTTCAATTTTTGTAAACAAAAATTCGTTCAACCTGGCCCGATAACGAAAATAACGAAAACAAATTAAGCACTAGTTGAAACAAAAAAAACGTTAGATGGCGGACCCTTTAGCTTGTCTATTGTTTGGCCCGTTGGGTCCATCTTCCAGACTTAAGCTCGAATACACTTCACCTAGGTCTGTGTGAAAGTTCATTCACATCGGTGAGCCATTGGCAACTGAAAGAATTATTTCCAAAAACAAATGGACGAATTGCCCCACTGTGGGAACATCACTTGTACCTCCTCTTAGCCCATGATCACAGTTTCAGCAGAAGCAACACACGGACCTTGCTTGTTGCCCGGAACCACTGTAACTGTCACTTTCCAGCACCCTCTCAGCGCTTAATGGCCGTTGACTGCCCACGCCATCCCCACACACACTACAAAGCTGTGGACTGTGGATTTTTACAATTTGATTGCTTTCAAATTGAAAACGTTTTACTTTCTCCATCTCCATTCGAGTACAGGATATTTTTATGATTTATTACCATTTGCTGCACGATTTGATAGTCAATTCAGCGTAAAGTGTGGCACACGAACGAACATGGTCACATGTCCAAGTTCTCCATTAACTTATCAAAAAAAAAAAAGAAAAAAAACAACCGACTAAAGTGACATTTTTTACTAATGCACCAGTGCAACTGGGAATTGTCGGAAGGCGAAGGCAGCCAGCCAATGTTGCGTTTTCCTTTTCTCTAGAAATCGGTCAATCAGGTCAATGATTTTAAATTTGTTTTTCATTTGGAAATTGAATGTAGGGCTGGAGTCGATGTTGGTTACCTGAAACACTTGTCACAGTCCTTCTGTTCGTCGTGTGTGGTATTTGGGTCAGTACGTCGTATGGAGTTGCCGGTGATGCTGATGAATGGACTCATGATTGCCAAAGTGTAGATTGGTCGTTGTGGTGGTGGGCTGGCTGAACTGAAGAAAATTCCTTTTTTAATTTAAGTACCACGTAGTTTCTTTCTTGATGTGAGGGAATAGGAAGAAGTTATTTGATGAAAAATCAGGACTGTACGACGAATGACCCATCAATTCGACATCGTAAGTGCTCGCATAGTCCATTGTTTCAGCTGATGTGTAAGAGCTATGTTAGGATGAAATTATCTAGTTAATTTAGAGCGGAGAAAAAAATCCATTATTTCACGCTTTATCTGTATATCTTAAAGTCTTGGGTGACTGACTGACTGCAATTTGAGGAGTATGTAGTAGGGTGGAGTGAAATTCAAAAAAAAAAAAGTTAACCTCGGAAAGAGATGTAGTCTGGGGTCCTAATTAGGGGAAAAATAAAGTAAAAAATTTTAAAAAAATTTTAGGGGTCGCGCCTCTCCCTCGAAATTTGGAAATTATCGCTATTTTGGCGTTGATTTTAGAAAAATCCTAAAAAGTTTTATGTCAATAAATGTTTGCAATAGCGTAAACAACGAAATAAGGGCATGAAAAAATTTAAAAAAAATTTTCTCATTGTTAAAAAATTTCAAAAAGTAAAATAAGTCAAATCGTCCCTTCTTCAGAAAATTGGCTGAACAATGAAATCGCCACCAAAGCTACAAATATTAGTCGATTATCCTCATATTTGGCTCAAATACTTTTGTTTGGGCACTGAACAAGCTCAAACTTTTAAATTTCGAATAAGTTAAGTCGTTAATTTTTAAGATTTTTCTAAAATCAACGCCAAAATAGAGATAATTTCCAAATTTCGAGGGAGTGGCGCGACCCCTAAAATTTTTTTAAAATTTTTTGCTTTATTTTTCCCCTCATTAGGACCCCAGACTACATCTCTTTCCGAGGTTAACTTTTTCAATTTAAAAAAAAAGCATGTTTTCACTCCACCCTAGTATGTAGCCCTTGCATCCCAGGCATCCGTAGGAATGGCTTTTTGGAAATTCGGATTGGAAAATGGGGGGAAATGTGTCCCTAAAATACGAAAAAATACACAATAATCAAATATTATGAGTTATGTTGGAGAATTGGTCCACGACTACGATTGGCCAACAGTTGGAAATGAGTTGAAGATGGGACGAAAAAGGGGTCAAGTCGGGATAAAAAAAAGGGGGGGGGGATGAAGATTGAAACAAATTTTCGCTAAAACTATGTGGACAATAGTTAGAGAAGGGACGAAAAACTGGCAAAAATGTACCAAAACGGGATAAAAAATGTACAAAAGGGGGAAAAAACTAAAATGTGTGAAAACAATTTTAATCGGCAGAAATGGGCCCAAATGGAAATAATGGAAAATGTGCCTAAATGGGTCAAAAATTGGTAAAATCAAAATGACGGGCCAAAACGGGATAAATAAGGGACAATAAAGGGTAAAAAAAATAAAAAAAAAAAAAGGGGAACCAAAAGGGGAAGTAAAATCTAAATGACGGGCCAAAACGGGATAAATAAGGGACAATAAAGGGTAAAAAAAGGGGAAGTAAAATCTTAATGACGGGCCAAAACGGGATAAATAAGGGACAATAAAGGGTAAAAATTTAAAAAAAGGAAGCAAATTTTTAAAATAAAAAAAGACAATAACATTTTTTATCAAAAACATGTGAATAATAATTCGAGAAGTGACGAAATAGTGGCAAAAACGTGCCAAAACGGGATAAAAATAGGTACAAAAGGGGAAAACACTAAAATGTGCGAAAACAATTTTAATCGACAGAAATGGGCCGACAAAATTGAAAAGAATGGAAAATGGGCCTAAACGGGTCCAAAATTGGTAAAATCTAAATGACGGGCCAAAACGGGATAAAAAAGGCACAAACGAGGGTTAAAATAAAAAAAGACAATACAAATATTTAGCAAAAACATGTGAATAATAATTCGAGCAGTGACGAAATAGTGGCAAAAACGTAACAAAACGGGTTAAAAATAGGTACAAAAGGGGGAAAAACAAAAATGTATGAGAATGGTCCAACAAATTGAAATAATGGAAAATGGAACTTAAACTGGCCCAAAACGGGTATAATATAAATGAGAAATAATCTACAGCAGGTGGAATGAGTTCGACATGGGACGAAAGAGGCCGAAACGAAAAAGAGGAAAAAGAAAAGTTTGAAACAAATTGTTGGCAACAACATGTGGAAATGAGTTAGAGATGGGACGAAAAAAAAGGGGTAAAAACTGGATAAAAAAGTAGGGGGGGGGGGTAAAATTAGAGAAATGACGAACAGATAACCAAAAGGGATAAAAAAGGTACGAAAGGGGGGAAATGAAAATGTGTGTGAAAACATTGTAATCGGCAGGAATGAGGCACAAATTTTAAGTAATGGAAAAAGGGGACTCAAAGGGTCTAAACGGTTCCAAAACTGGTATAAAACAGAAATAATCTACATACGAGTACATAAAATACTTGCGTGACAGACTGACTCATTCATCCTGTCCTCACCCATGGTTGAAGCAGGAATCGTGAAATTTGCTACGAAAGGATTTTTCGAAATCGGGAAAAATGTTTCCCTAAAACTCTTCGAAACCAAAACTGCGCTTTGTAACAACTGCTGGACAAAGAGTTTCAAAACGTATCAAAGCGGGATAAAAAGCAGAAAAGGGTGCAAATTCGCTACAAATGAGTTAACTAGGCCCAAAAAGTGCCCAACACGGGATGGAAATGGATGAAAAAGGGGGGGTGGGCGTTACCAAAAAAGTGAAACAGATTTTTGTCAACAACAAGTGGGTAATACCAACAAAACGGGATGAAAAAAGGGGGAAAAATAAAAAAAAAAAAGTTTGAAACTAATTGTTGGTCACAACAGGTGGAAATGATTTAGAGTTAGAGTCAACGATAACGGATCCAAAATGGGAAAAAGTCAAAAATTTAAAGTAGATGAAACCAAATTGTGACAACAACAAGTGGATTACATTACCAAAATAGGATAGAACAGGAACAAAGACAGGGGACAAAAATAAAAAAATTGGATAAAATAGATAGGGAGGGGATAAAAAAGGAGTCCACACGTACTAAAACGGGATAAAAAGGTACGAAAGGGGGAAAAACAAAAATGCGTGTGAACAAATTTAATCGACAGGAATGAATGGAAAAGGGAACCAAAAAACAAATGGGTCCAAACTGGTGAAGTATATAAATGAAAAATAAATTTAGAATTTGGGGAAATCAAAAGTTACTGAAAAGACTACAAAAATGGTCCAAGACGGGTTAAAAATATAGAGGATGTGGGAAAACGTTTTAAAAATAAGGGCGAGAAATAGAAATGAAATACAGGTTTGTAAAATTGTTCCGGGATTGCTAACAGCAATTGCCATAAGTAGAAAAAGGCACCAAAATGTCAACATGTATTTCAAATTAGTATCTGCCGCCAAAAATTTGGAAGATGATATAACGATTCTGAGTCGGCATAAAGCATTCTTTTGTAAATTAAACAGATATTTTGAGTGTTTTACTGAAAAGGAAAAATTACGCTTACGAAGTAGCGGGTATTTGCTGGTTTTAAACAAATGTATTTAATCAAACGGTCGGATGTATCCTGAGAACCTGAGCTTCAGAACCTGAAATCGGTCTCATTTCTTTGGAAGCACACACATTACGCTGAGTTTCCAGTCGGCCAGTCTGTTATTTCACTTTATCAGCTCATGTCATTCGGTCGTGTACAGATCAGCACCTGAGGCTGAGGTTGTTGTTGGACGATCATCGTTTATGATTGGTTGATCACCGGAATCTTCTAGATTTGAAGGTCTGTGAGATGACCAGAAATTCATGCCAATCCAATAGACATGATCAATTAAATGCAACAAGGAGTGTCAGAAGGTTCTCTCCCTTCGCCCACACCAAGCCCAGTTTCACGATCGCCCAGCCGAAATTAACTCAGTAAAAGTTTAAAATGACAATTCTAAAATATATATTGAAAGCTAATTTTGTTCTCCAAAATCTGCACAGCTTTAGAATTTAATTGATGGCACTGGTCCTGCTCATTACATCACCCATCACCACCGCCTCCATTGCCACCCCGCATGGTCATTCCTCCATATTGATGGCGTATTTCAGGTTTGTCTTTATTCCGCGGTGTCATGCCATCCGAACTCATACCCAGGTCTTCCTCATCGTCGTCGTCGTCAACCTCGAAAATCTGCTTGTTCGTCTTCAGCACATGTTCTTGAAGATAACCATTGATTGCCGTATAACCAGGATTGGATGCATCCCCTACGCCTCCTCCTCCTCCTCTCTTAGAACTCGTCGGATGATCACGACCATGCCTTTCATTATTTTGCATTTCGGTACAAAAACGTTGAATATGTTGGAGAACATTACGCATACCCATGTCGGACGATTTCCGGCTTACATTATGTTCTTCGGAAGAAGACCTGTGCACGGTCTTAGTTTCCATCGAGTTGGTCAGGGTGCGGTTACTGCTGCGACAAGTACAAGGGTTCGATTGAATATCGTCTTCCTTAGGGTTTGGCTTTGCTGAGGGCACTTTGATGCTGGGGTCTGTTTTGTTGGTTCTTGCCCGATCCAGGGAGGTATTCGACGGCACTGCCACAGCGGCCGACATCATTGATTGATGCTGATAGAACATTTTATCGTATTCCGATTTCATGCAGAGATAACGAAAGTGGCGAGAGTTCTCTTCGCCGTAATGAACGATTTCTGGCAAAGAAAAAAGAGAAAATTACATTGAGACAGTTACATCATTGGACAGAGTATCGGAACAATCTTTTGGATGGTTGGTAAGATAAATAAAAAGACGAACGGAAATATAAAGATAACTAAAAGGACGGACAGTGAGACAGGGGGCGGTTGGCCATATTAATGAGTAGAGGGAAGGACAGATAAAAAAAACGGCTGGTCAGATACATTACAGGACAGATCAAAGATTGAATGGTCAGACAAATAAATACGCAAAACATTCACATTCAACAAAATAATTTGTAGGTTGCTTAACAAAAATATTTTTGATGAAAAAATTCGCATATCTACAAAAAATAAATTGTAGGTGAAAAATTATTATTAAAGTAGTAAGTTGTAATGCGCCTATGGCGACCGTTGAAATATGGAAAAAAAATTTTTGTGGAAAAAAAAATTTTTGTGGAAAAAAAAAATTTTGTTGAAAAAAAAATTTTTTCTTAAAAAAAAAAATTTTTGTTCAAAAAAAAATGTTTGTTAAAAAATAAAATTTTGTTGAAAACAAAGTTTTTTCTTGAAAAAAAAAAAAAATTTTTTTGAAAAAAAAAAATTTTGTGGAAAAAAAAATTTTGTAGAAAAAAAAAAATTTGTGGAAAAAAAAAATTTGGAAAAAAAATTTTGTAAAAACAAAATTTTGTAAAAAAAAAATTTGGGGAAAGCACAATTTCTGTACCAAAAAAAATATTATTTTTTTTATTATTATTATTTATAGAAAATTATAGAATGCCTATATTCCTACGTACTGCGTCAGTGAATCAGTGTCGAGGGTAAATATATATTACTAGTAAGTTGTAATGCGCCTATGGCGCCCGTTAATTTGCTTGAGAAAGTATTTGTTACTTAATTTTAAAAATTTTGTAAAAAATATTTTGTAAAAAAAAATTTCGAAAAAAAATAAAATTGGAAAAAAAAAATTTGTGGAAAAAAAATTTTTGCTGAAAATAAAATTTTTGTTGAAAAAAAAATTTGTGTTGAAAAAAAAAAATTGTGTAGAAAAAAAAATTTTTGTGGAAAAAAAATGTGTAAAAAAAAAAGTTTTGGTAAAAAAAAATTTTGGTAAAAAAAAATTTGGGGAAAAAAAAAATTTGGGAAAAAAAAAATTTTTGGTAAAAAAAAAAATTTGGGGAAAACACAATTTCTGTACAAAAAAAAATATTATTTTTTTTATTATTATTATTTATAGAATTATTATAGAATGCCTATTTAAATTCTTACGTACTGCGTGACGAGTCAGTGAATCAGGGAATCAGTGAATCAGTGTCGAGGGTAAATATATATTAAGATAAGATAAGATTAAAAATTAAATATTAAATATTGAAACGAAATTTAATAAAATAGATCGAAAAATATTATAATTTTTTAAATTTTATTTAATATTTCGTAAATTGCTTATCATATTTACGAAAAAAAAGAAAAAAAGTTGAAATTTTATAAATTAGATAACCAAAATACAAATCATAAAAAATATAAAATTTATCAAATTTCTTTCAACATTTGATAACATTTTTCGTAAATATGCCAAAAATGTATCAAATATTAAAACGAAATTTGATAAATGGGATCAACAAAAAAATTCATTAAAAATATCCAAATATTTGATGAATTGTTTTGTTGATACATTTCATCAAACTTCGTTTCAATATTTGACAAATTTTTGTTTGGCATATTAACGAAAAGTTTCATTGAGAAGTGATGAAATTCTTGTACAAATATTTTCATTGAAATTTTTTGCTTGTCTTTTTTTGTTCTGTGTAGATAATGGACAGTGGGCCAGATATGGAGGGAAATATAAATGAAATAATCCACGGACAGATAACTATAAGGACGGAAGTCATATTAATTAGTAGGCGGCGGAGGGGATGCAAATGGACGGTTGGTCAGGAACGAGAGACTGATCAAAGATTGACTGTTTGTGGAGTCTCTTTAAGTTATGCTAAGAAAAGTGAAAAAAAAATTTTTTTTAAAAAAAATAATAAAAATTGGGGAAAATCCGAGAATTGATAAAAATCTATTTTTTAAAAAATTTGAGGTGATACAGACATTTCCACAAGTCTGCCTGCCAAAAATCAGCTCGATTGGATCACTGAAAAAGGGTTAAAAATCGGTCCAAAGGCTTTCACACAGGCCACTACGAGCTTCATACTTCAAACTTAAAAAAAAAAATTCTGACGTGTACATGAAAATCGCCGATACACGTGTATTTTTATTTTTTATCCCCTTTCCGAAAAAGTAAATTTGGTTCATAGGACAGAATGTGTGTAACACGGTGTAATAAATAGGCGGACAGACAGATGCTGTACAGATAGTCAGATAGATGATAGGACGAACAGATAAATGACAAATAGATAATAAGCGTTTGGCCATACACATAAATAGAGGGACAGAGGGAGAGAGGGAGAGACATTCAATTCGTAAGGACTTTCAATAACAAGATAAGGCTGACTTGTGAATATCACAACGAGTGCATTCTAGATTTCAAAACTATCCAAATTGTTTGGTCATTGTACTCACTACTATTTAAGTCCATTTGCACTTTATGCAACTGTTCATTCGTACTCTTCAATTCCAATGCGAAGCGATCCACTTTCGTACTCAGTTCCCGGAAATTGCGATTCAATAGCTCCGATATGGACTTCTGCTGACAAACAAGAATTCCCCAACGGATTAGTTCCTATATCACCGCAGCGTTAGCCCCGCCGCCCTACTTACCCCTATGGCATTCTCAACGGTCTGACGTATAAGTTGGAAAAATTCCTCGGTGTCATCATCTATATCGCCAACATCAGCGTTGGATTTTGCATGACTGTGATTGTGATGAGGCTGATGCTGATGACGCAAACCATTAACGTCTCCGTTCGCATAGATATTCCGATTGACTTCAGTGTATGGCCTGAAGGTTTTGTTATCACATCGATGAGAGGCTGGAAAATTAGCAGGTTTTTCCACTGCTGAGACAAAGTCCTCCCGAACACCTCCTCCGGATGTTTTCATCATAATGTTATGCTGGTCTTTGCTGTTGTCCTCCTTTTCTGTAGTGCCACGATATTTATGACCATTTGAGCCTAACGCCGCCGCCCCTACTGGTTTGCCATAAGGTCTGGCACTTGTACGTCTGACCGAATTCACTCCAACGCTGGTCGCCACCGACGATGGTGGCGGCAGTGGTGGTGCACTGTTGGTGCTGTAGGGTGCATTGGATTGTATGAAATGGCCACAGTTTGTCTTTACGCCATTGCCCTGTGATTTCGATGTCTCATACTTAGTGCCGTAAACTTCCTCTATGGTTTTTCGGGATCTTTGGCGCACCATTTTTCTTTCCCCCCGTTGGAATTGTTTAAGGAGAAGAGAATTTCTTTCCGTTGGCTGGTTTTTATTTTTTTTGTATATTATCCGTTGACCAAATTGACGATGTTCGTATAAAAAAAAATATAAGTGGGAAAATATAAACTATCACATGAGTCTTGTGTTTGGGTTTTTGAAATGCGGACAAAGACACAGTTTTTTTGAAATATTTTGATTTGTATTCAAATGAAATATTGAATGATTTATGTTTTCTGGAGTTCATGTTTTTTTATTTATTTTTAATGATAACAAGTGCTCGTTTGTTTTCCGAAATCAACCTGCCGGACTCTGAGTCAGACATTCCTCATGAGAGATGCTCTCAATCGGTGTCGCCTGAAGGTTGTTTGTCACTCACTTAAGTCTGAGGTCATAGTTCCTTTTCAAATGCTCACATTGTTCACTGGACAGAAGTCTGCATCAGCAGACTCAATTCAAATTAACTTGAGCCTTATTCCATGTTAATGCGCATTAATGTTGACCTAAATGCACATAGTCCAACTGCATTGAGGAATTTCATTATGGCAACACAGCCCTTAACTGACACAATCAACCGCTGTACTCCCAAATGACTGATGTACTAACAATCGACCGTTGTACTCACAACTCACCGCTGTATTCCAAAATCAACCGCTGTTGTCAGATGGTTGGCAATTGTCTTGAAATAAAATAAAAAACGATATATTAATTGTTATGATGTGATATAAATAAAATAAAATAAAATAAAATAAAAAAAAAATATTTTAATTGTTTTAGAAATTTTGGTTTTCTTTCAAATACAGAGTTTTTCAACGAGAGGTGTTATTTTGGTAAGGGCATTTTCTGAGATAAATTATCGTATGTTTATTTCATAATCAAGAGTATGCCGTTAATAACACCGTGTTACAAAAATAGATTTTTTTCTGTCCTATGAAACAAATTTACTTTTTCGGAAAGGGGATAAAAAATAAAAATACACATGTATCGGAGATTTTCATGTAAACGTCAGAATTTTTTTTTTTTTAGTTTGAAGTATAATTCTCGTAGTGGCCTGTGTGAAAGCCTTTGGACCGATTTTTAACCCTTTTTCAGTGATCCAATCGAGCTGATTTTTGGCAGGCAGACTCGAGGAAATGACTGTATCACGTGAAATTTTTTAAAAAATAGATTTTTATCAATTCTCAGATTTTCCCCAATTTTTATTATCTTTGAAAAAAAAATTGTTTTTTTTCACTTTTCTTAGCATAACTTGAAGAGACTCCAAATTTTTAAACTACTTAAGCGTTACGGAAAAAAAATGTTTTTTGAACTGAAACCTTAAAAAAATTTAGGAAAATCTGAGAATTGATAAAATACTATTTTTTAAAAAATTTGACGTGATACAGACATTTCCACGAGTCTGCCTGCAAAAAATCAGTGGCCACCACGACCACGCCTACAGGACCATATCCATTTCATGAAATCATTCCATTACCAAATCGCAAAGCGGCTGCCGAATTCTGTCTTTGAGGTCTTGAATCTTCCTGAGCGACGTGCGCGCGTTTTATTCTTCACATCACTGATCTTGTGATTTAACACCTTGCGACTTCTTCCTTGGGGGCCACGTGTTGGTCTAGGCCAACTGCCCAGCGTCGATTCAAGACCTCACATAGGGCAGACACTTTTCGATTTGGTTATGGATAATTTCATGAAAAGGATATGGTCCTGTCAGCGTGGTCGTGGTGGCCATTTGGCTGACGGTGTTTTTCATTATTAACGTCCTACCTTCCTGTTTATTATCAAATAAACATCCGATCATTTATCTCCAAAAAAAATGTAATTTTTCTTTGAATACGAAAATAACATCTCTTATTGGAGAACCCTTTATAATAATGCAATAATCTTTTCAATAAATGACAACTTAAAGTGGAATTGAATATTTGCAAACTCACAATGAGAAACAACACACATGCACACTATAATGAAATGACTTCGGGCAAGATAAAAGGATTATATCACGTTAATACTCCGATGCATACACGTACAGAGCGATCTCTGAGAAAACTCGATATGAATCGAGAGAAGATATTACCGACTCCAAATGCAATAAGTTTTGATATGAGTGCTTCGTGCCAGATCCCATCGAACGCCTTGGAAATATCCAGAGCTACGACCTTGCTTTCACCAAGACGGTGAATGAATCGGTGAAAGGAACGCCATCAGGTTATCCTTAAGTATTATCCGTAAGTATTGAGCGTGTTTGGGAAAAACACACAATTAACTTATTAAATTCAACAATGTACAACACTTGAGTTCGAATAAGTGTGTATTTGCAGCTGTTTTCGTATTTTTGCTTTTAAATGGTTTTAAAGGGTTTTGTAACCTCAAAACGAAAATATTTTCGATAAACGGCTTGCGATTTTTTTGTGGTAAATATGAGAATTTCTTTATAAGAAGGAAACTATTTTCGATAAACAATCTACAAATATTTTAGTTAATATGTGAACTATTTTATCACAGAATTCTCAAATAATTTTGTTTGAATTTTTTATAATTGAGTCGAAAATTTGTTTTTTTACTGTGTTTACACCAACTTCCCATCTAAATATTAGAATTTTCCCAAGGACTTGTGTCTGACAACTCGATGATGCCAACAGAATGTCATTAGTCAAGATGAATTGCTTTCAAACAACCCACGTATTGTATTTTATTCCCCTTGCAAATGTGAATGGAAGAATGTGCAAGGTTATTGCCGTTTCCCGTTCTTCATCATTGTTATTCACCCAGTGATTGTTCATTGATGCTGGATGATGTGACATAAGGATAAAGGACACGACAACAAGCGAAATTCAATTTTCATGCATCAAAGTCCTGAAAGACAACTTGCAATTCCCAGGTGGCAAATTGACATCGCCAAGATGGCTGATAACACGATTACCGAAGATGGTGGATACACGATTGATTGTGTTTGGCATGGCACACCATCTAAAACCAAACATCTTCCGGGTCCTTGGGTTCAATTTCCGGCCACAGTAACTGGTTTACCTTAAGGTCGTGTCCTACAGCATTTTCCAAGAAAAAAAAAAAAAAAAATTGTCAATAATTCTGCTCTCCAATCTGTCGCTCTCTGAGGATAAATTGTCTTCTATGCGATCACGGGCGGTTGCCAAACCGGCGCTTGGATAGAAAATATGAATTTTCGGCCAAAATCCAATTATTCATTTCAAGCTACTCTAAGGCCGAAACTAAAATGCGAAAGGTCGTGCTGAGTCACTTGTTCCCTGTCAGCGAATAATGCGAGGTGTTTGTGCAAAATTCACATGTGTTCCCCTTTTTTCAGAATTTATCTTCATGTTGTTTGTTTTACGTACATTTGAATTAATTTCTGCACGACAAATTCAAAAAATTCCCATTGATTTTTTGGTTTTTTTTCAAACTTTGTTTTTTCATACAACCAATCAATTCAAAATCCATAATATTTCGGTGATTTATTAGTTCTGGGAGACAGCAATGATGTCAACTAACGTTTTTACAGTTTAAGTCAAAGTTGGTTTTCTATGGAAATTCTATTATGTAATACAGCATTTTTGATTTATATCGTTTTTTCCCAGTAATACTCGGTGGCACTCAGTACATTAAGTATATGGTAAACTCTCATCGTTCAAAGACGAGGAATACATTTGTAGACGGGTCATGAATTATTTGAACACCGACCAAAAGATTGTGCAAATTAGGCGACACTTAATAGTTTTTTTTTTTGTTTGTCTCGTAACATCAGAAGTAGAAACAAGTTGCTTTGTGTGCGATTTGTTGCAAGACACTTCGATGGATATTCAAATTTTATGGTAGGGCGGTGGTGTGTGTGATGGTGGCCTGACTTTCAGCTGTTGGTTCATTGGTTTGGCTTCCAGACGTTTGAAAATCGATGTGAGATGTTTTTTTTTTTTTTTTTTTGCAAACATTAACATCGCTGACCATACATATATTTTAAGTGAATATTCATTCATAGCCAGCGATGTCATATGGCAAAGAGAAGAGGCTTTCGTAAAGTTAAAAATGTCAAGGGATTCGAATTCAGGAAATTTTTTTTATAAAATATAAAAGTTTTTTTTTTAAAAATTTCTTGGTCATGAATGGCATACGGGACACTATTCATGATAGGCGTAATAACGGGTGGCGCAAAAGTAATCCTCCTATCAGAAAATGCTATAAATTTTGCGATTGGCCCCTAATGTCTGACGGCGGCCATTTACATGACATCATATTCTCGACTTGATGTAAAAAAAAATTGAAAGACCAAATAAAAATAATCCACCAGAAGAATCAAAGTTTTTCATTTTTTTTTTAATTACAGCCAAAAAACATCGGACGTTCACTTTTGCGCCACCCGATATTTACCCTCTTACCGCCAAATTTTTAAAATCTATAGAAGAATTTACCTCTAAAGGAGTGCCTCGGGGCACTCTTGTGGGCTAGGGGGTTAGTTTTTAGCATTTCGTTTGTGACACTGTAAAATATGGACCGTGAACCCACCATTCACCGCTGTCTGTTGAAACCTCCTTAGGACAGGATGAACGACGAAGATGCCACCTCAAGTTTGAAAAAGTTGATGTTGTGCACGCATTTATCCACCTCGGCTCTGCCATTGTGCTGGCTTCTTTGTGGGGTTCCGTGCAGGTTCGACCTCAAGGCGAAGGCAGAAACCGTCTCCAAGGTAGTGGGAAAATTCGGTCGTCAGGATGCGCCACTACGAAGCCAGCCGAGGCAGCCACTTAAATGAAATCGTATTCCATAAATAACACCGTGTTACACACATTCTGTCCTATGAACCAAATTTACTTTTTCGGAAAGGGGATAACAAATAAAAATACACGTGTATCGGCGATTTTCATGTACACGTCAAAATTTTTTTTTTTTTTTTTTAAATAAAATACAAAAAATAGATTTTTTTCTGTCCTATGAACCAAATGAACATATTCGGAAAGAGGGGAAAAAAATAAAAATACACGTGTATCCGCGATTTTCATGTACACGTCAGAATTTTTTTTTTTAAGTTTGAAGTATGAAGCTGGTAGTGGACTGTGTGAAAGCCTTTCGACCTATTTTTAACCCTTTTTCAGTGATCCAACCGAGCTGATTTTTGGCAGGCAGACTCGTGGAAATGTCTGTATCACGTCATATTTTTTAAAAAATAGATTTTTATCAATTCTCAGATTTTCCTATTTTTTTTTAACGCTTAAGTAGTTTAAAAATTTGTCTATTCATAAGAAAAGTGAAAAAATATTTTTTTTTTTCAAAAATAATAAAAATTGGGGAAAATATGAGAATTGATAAAAATTGTTTGACGTGATACAGACCATGGTACAATAAACAAGGTAAGGCCAAGTAATCAGCTGATTTACAATTTTTTCTCGCAGCGCTCTAAATTGTCAAAAATTGTGTTGCAAACGGAATAACAAACCCATCCTATGATAGAGGGTATAAGAAATTATGAACATATTAATGATGGAAATGTAAATATTTTGTATCAAATATTTACAACAATAACAAAAATTAATTGTCAGTAACTTTATTTTATATTCTTGACATATACAACTTTGACAATATAGAGCACCAGAGTTGTATCTGATTATTTGTTGTTGGGCTAATGACCTTACCTTGTTTATTGTACCATGATACAGACATTAACACGAGTCTGCCTGCCAAAAATCAGCTGGACATAAAATCGCCGATACACGTGTATTTTTATTATTTATCCCCTTTCCGAAAAAGTAAATTTGGTTCATAGGACAGAAAAAAATCTATTTTTTGTAACACGGTGTTATTTTAAATAGAACTCAACATAAAAATAATTTCTTTTGGGCCCCCTTGAGATTGCATACGCGTGTCAGTTCACCCTACTGAGACATTATTATTTTTTTTACAGAATTTATCTTAATCTGTCTTTTCCTGCCTCAATATTTCTTAGTACGGACTTGTTTATCTACGTATATTCGCTGCTTCTTACTTTGCTCTCTGAACACTCGTTGACGAGCTTTTGAGGCCACCAGGTATCTCAGCAATGTTGCATCAACATTGTTGTATACTAAACACACAACTTGTTTATGTAAACAATAAACAGCTGTTCACCGCTTGGTTTCGTCGTCGACCGTAGACATCATGAATGAAAACACACACAATTGCTTAAAGCACGATGGAGTATTGAATTACAACAACCTGAAGTTGTTGGCATGAAATCACATTCACGCTGTTGTGAACGCTGCGACCAGGCAGCGTCGCCAACGATGTTAGCGAAGACGTAACGTCGCAGTTGGCATTGCCGGTTCTGCACTCATTTGCAGCGCGTGTGTGTGTGGTGTTAATAACGCAACCCAACAAGTAGAACATTTGGAAGCTGTTTCAGTTTCACACAGAACTGTTAATAAACTGCAAGTGATTTCTTAGCCACTCTCGTGCTGAGGAAGAAAGCGGTTCAATAAATAGAAAAAAATAGTAAACCCCCTTAAAGCGGTAACAGCAAAAAACAATCTTGTGGGCAGATGTCCTAAGTCAGATGCGAACTTTGTCAATAGAGGGAAGCTATGGGTTCTTTTTTCTACAAACGTAGCACTTACAGCCTAATTTACGATATCGAACGACAACGTTCGCAATGCTTTCTATTGCTTCTTCTAAACCACCTGTTTGTAGCTTAAAAAGCAACGCCAACGTTTTCATTCGACATCGTGCCTCAGGCTGTGAATTTCTATGAAATACAATAAAATGTGTATCGGGGCCAGTCACAACAGTTTAGTGAGCCAACTTAAGGAAGTAACAACGAAAGTCCTCCTTTGTGTAAATTATATTGTGGAAGGCACCCCTAAATGGGGGGTATATCAAATTCGGCCCCTCCGTATTCAACCAAGTCTTTAATTGCTTTGTCAGGCCACTCCATCATTAGTAGCTGCCCGTGCCTAAAAGTGTGCGGCAACAGCCGCCTCGTATCAGTGGCAAAGTCTTCAATTGATGTGTGAGCGTGTGTTTACAAAAGCTGCCACTGCGGCAAGTATTTGATTTGGTATTAAGCTGTTGTTGTTATTATCAAGTATTTTTTATTTTTATTTATTTTACAAATATTTCAATTAACTTTAAACATAAAGCTTTCCACACAATTATTTTACAAAAATCCAACAAGTAAAATGAATAGAAACAACAAACGAATTAAGTGAAACGGCGATTATGATTGACAGGTCGGGTGGGTGGGTGTTTCGGCACGCGTTTAGGCACGGACAGCTGCTAACAATGGAGTGGACAGACAAAACAAGTAAAAACCGATGGACATACAAAACAAGTCAAGACGTGGTCGAATTTTGTATATACCCTACAGTTGGATGTAGCTTCCACAATATCTGCCTTAGCGCCTTAGCGATATATACCAACCATATCCAGCATTCGGATTTTCTCTAACCGACAAACAGCTGAACTTTAAACCAGTAATCAGCTGTTTGTCGCTTGGAAAGCATGCGAACGTTGTCGTTCGACATCGATATGTACTTACTTAAGTTGGGTCAATAATCTATTGTGAATGGCATCTTGTGGACGCTTCAGTTAGCTTCTCTCTTCACTCTAACATGTTTCCATATATGAGCCTCACTGTGATAACGCTTCTAGCACCTACTCTGACATCAGCTTAATGCTTTTTCTAGAAAAGCTTGAAATGGGTTTATTTATTTTTTATTTATTTATTATTAATTACAATACAAAGTAAATTTATATTCTAATTTTGGGTCCAAGGGTAAACCGGGTGACAAAGACCATATGTTTAGATTTTTGCAGCGACAGACCAAAGCCTCTGGTGGGAATCGAACCCACAACCCCCACGCTGATAGGCAAGCACGCTACCAACTCGCCTACCGGGGCGCCTAAGAAATGGGTTTATATCACTCGTTATATAATTTCACCGGCCACTAAAAAATGTGTATTCTTCTTACCCAAATCAATGACAATCTAGAAGGCAACCAACCTAAGTCTCATGCTGATTTCTCCAACAAAGCGCAGCGATAAGCATTTTCTGCGAACGAGAGGCGTAGTGACATCTAGAGTTTGTAAATTGACTTGGTTCGTCAGCCCTCCGGATTGTCTGTGATCTGGGTAAGAACAATGGACATTTTTTTAGTGGCCGGTGAAATTATATAACGTGTATGGTAATTCTGTAAGCCCGTTACAAGCTTTTCTACAAAAAGCATTAGTCTGATGTCAGATTGGGCGCTAGAAGCGTTGCTATAATAAAGAGCGCCAAAAAGAAAATTTAATCTATCTAATGTTTTGTACATTTCCCGATTTTTTATTTTAGGGTTTTTTTATTGGCGATTTTTTATTTTAGGGTTTTTTTATTTGGGCGATTTTGGCAACTTTTCTGTTTTGCCGATTCTTTTTAGTTCTTTTTGGTGATTTTTTTCTTGGCAATTTTGCCTTTTTTATTTTGGCGATTTCCCTTTTTGGCAACTTTTCTATTTTGACGATTTTTTTTATTTTGTCGTTTTTTATGTGGGAGATTTTTATTTTAACTATTTTTTATTATTTTGACAATTGTTTTAATTTGGCGATTTTTTTATATTTTTTTTGCCAACTTTTCTATTTTGCCAATTTTGGTGATTTTTTCTTGTCAGTTTTTTATTTTGGCGTTTTTTATTTTGGGGATTTATATTTTTTATTTGGACGATTTCCCATTTTGGCGATTTTTCATTTTGGCAACTTTTCTATTTTGACGTTTTTTTTTTTTTTTTTTTTTTTTTTTATTGTTTATTGTTATTTACAATTTCCCATTTTGGCAATTTTTTTTGTTGATGATTTTTTATTTTGGAGTTTTTTATGTGGGCGATTTTTATTTTGAAATTTTTTTTCATTTTTGCTACTTTTCTATTATGGCGGTTTTCATTTTGGCGATTTTTATTTTTTATTTGGACGATTTTTCATTTTTGCAACTTTTCTATGTTGACGTTTATTATTTTGGCGACTTTTCTATTTTGATGATTTTTTATTTATTTTTATTTTATAGTTTTCTATGTGGGCAATTTTTATTTTGAAAATTTTTTAACTTTGGCAACTTTTCTATTTTGACTTTTTTTTTATTTGGGCAATTTTTATTGTTTATTTTGACGATTTCCCATTTTGTCAACTTTTCTATTTAGACGATTTTTTATTTTTGAGTTTTTTACGTGGGCGATTTTTTATTTTGACAATTATTTAATTTTTTCAACTTTTCTTTTTTGGCTTTTTTCATTTTGGCGATTTTTATTTGACGTTTTTTTTTATTTTGGCGATTTCTCATTCTGGAAACTTTTCTATTTTGATGATTTTTTATTTTTTTTAATATGGGAAATTTTTATTTTGAAAATTTTTTCATATTGGCAACTTTTCCATTTTGGCGTTTTTTATTTTGGCGACTTTTATTATTTAGTTTGGCGATTTTTCATTTGGGCTTTTTATATGTAAGTGATTTTTCATTTTGGTCTATTTTGACGTTTTTTATTTTGGCGATTTTTATTTTTGAAAATTTTTTTACTTTGGCTATTTTCTATATATATATTTTTTTTTTTTTTTTTTGCTTTTTTGTGGCAAATTTCCAAGTTCGCCAGTTTTTTTATTTTGGTGATTTTTTCTTGCCAATTTTTTTTTTTGGGGATTTATTCTTTTTATTTGGACGATTTCCCACTTTGGCGATTTTTCATTTTGGCAATTTTTCTATTTTGACGGTTTTTTTTGTTTGGGCAATTTTTATCGTTTATTTTGACGATTTCCCATTTGGGCAACTTTTCTATTTTTACGATTTTTTATTTTTTTTTTATTTTGGAGTTTTTTATGTTGGCGATTTTTTCATTTGGCGTTTTTTATTTTTTGTTTGGGCGATTTTTCATTTTGGCAACTTTTCTATTTTGACGTTTTTTTTATTTCGGCGATTTCTCATTTTGGCAACTTTTCTATTTTGCCGATTTTTATTTTAGACAATTTTTTTTATTTGGCGATTTTTTCTACTTTGCCAGTTTTTTTTATTTTGGTAACTTTTCTATTTTGACGTTTTTTATTTTGGGGATTTTTATTTTTGACAATTTTTTTTATTTGTCGATTTTTTATATTTTTTTTTTGCAACTTTTCTATTTTGCCAATTTTTTTATTTTGGTGATTTTTCTTGTAAATTTTTTATTTTGGGGATTAATATTTTTTATTTTGACAATTTTTTCATTTTGGCAACTTTCCTATTTTGACGTTTTTTTTATTTGGGTAATTTTTATTGTTTATTTTGACGATTTCCCATTTTGGCAACTTTTCTATTTTGACGATTTTTTATTTTGGCGTTTTTTATGTGGGCGATTTTTCATTTTGGTTGCTTTTCTATTTTGACGTTTTTTATTTTGGTGATTTTTATTTGATTTTTATAACTCACACAAACTTAACATACGAACAAACCCTAAAAATTTAAGCGAATTCGGTTTGACCGTTCTTGAGTTATAAAGTCACAACGCACTTGCATCCATATAGATATCAGCTTTGTTGCAAACACAGCATTGAATTTCTCCAAAAGATTTAGTGACATTTGGAGTGTGCAGTAGGGTGGAGTGAAAACATGCTTTTTTTTTAATTTGAAAAAGTTAACCTCGGAAAGAGATGTAGTCTGGGGTCCTAATGAGGGGAAAAATAAAGAAAAAAATTTTAAAAAATTTTTAGGGGTCGCGCCACTCCCTCGAAATTTGGAAATTATCGCTATTTTGGCGTTGATTTTAGAAAAAATCCTAAAAATTAACAACTTAACTTATTCGAAATTTAAAAGTTTGAGCTTGTTCAGTGCCCAAACAAAAGTATTTGAGGCAAATATGAGGATAATCTACTAATATTTGTAGCTTTGGTGGCGATTTCATTGTTCAGTCAATTTTCTGAAGAAGGGACGATTTGACTTATTTTACTTTTTGAAATTTTTGAACAATGAGAAAATTTTTTTTTAAATTTTTTCATGCCCTTATTTCATTGTTTACGCTATTGCAAACATTTATTGACATACAACTTTTTAGGATTTTTCTAAAATCAACGCCAAAATAGCGATAATTTCCAAATTTCGAGGGAGTGGCGCGACCCCTAAAATTTTTTTAAAATTTTTTTCTTTATTTTTCCCCTCATTAGGACCCCAGACTACATCTCTTTCCGAGGTTAACTTTTTTTTTTTGAATTTCACTCCACCCTAGTGTGCAGCCTAACAAATAGGTCTGCAAACAGGCAAAGGTCTTTCATATAGTCCTGGAGAAAGGGCCTAAATCGAAATCCAAAACGTGATTTTTCAATTTCTGGATCTCCAAAAATGTGTGCATAAAAGACAAGACAGTATTACATTTTTTCATCACCAACTAATCGCTGCCCAACACCCGGTAAGCATATCTCATTACCAGATAAATAACGTGACATTACTCTCAGCACAAATCCGAAGTTAACAATTTTACGTTTTTCAGTATTTTTTTAAACTAAATAAACAAAATTTGGACAAATTGAATTCGTATTGTGTTTTATGTCCTCAAGGGAATGACGCCAGTCTGGAAACCACACCAGTCTATGAGTCAATTTGTCGCTATAAAACCAGCACCACCTTTTTGTGATGGCTGCATCGAGAAATGTCTTCGACACTTTTGTTTCAGGGCATTCGTGCGGCTGGTCTTGCCTAAAAAATCCAAAATAACCGGCCAAATATAACGTTAGAATGTGTTGTTGTTGATTGAATGCGTTCGAGTGGGTCTGTACGGCCGAGATAGGCGGCCTTAAAATTTGATTTAATTCCAATTTCAATGCGATTTACTTTATTTGAGGTATTGGGGTGTCCCGCATACAACGATTTGTTTGGATTAATCTTAAATTAGATTAACAGGAGGAGTATTATCCTTTCCTTGAAGAGGCGGGAAATTAGAAATAGGCACGAAGTTATTGACCCGCCCTGTGAGGTATTACAGTGGAATTTAGTGCACTAAGCGAGTCGAAATATGGCAGACATTTTAACCGAAAATTTAAAAAAAAATGTTTATAGAATTTTTCAAATCCGATGGATTATCAGGATATACAAGGAAAAAATTCTATGCTGCTCTTGCGGATTTCGATAAAAACCATAGATGATTGCAGGCAAGCTAAATGGATCCGTTTCGGAAGTTGCCACACTTCTTCATCGGTCCCCATTTGTAATGTTTTGTAATTCAAACGGGCATTTTCCAATATCTACAAACGTTTTCGGTACACCCCAATATTCAGCTGCTCATTTATTGCTGGTGTTGTGGCTGGTTTTGCTTCTGTGACGTTTTGGTGCGTTGTCATGACTTTTGTTTTGTGGTCGTTTCGAATTCTTGAATTCAATTCGTTGTCTGCAGGGTGTGTTTTTCGTCCGCACTGTTAATTGTATTTTGTTCACTTTAACAAATTTCATTTGACGACTTACGATTATTCGGCCTTTGAACATGTTTGGCGATGATGTTTTCTTGTGATTTGTGGCTGGAGGCACATATTGTTGGCGGATAATCAATTTGTCTGCAGCCAATTTACGAGCGCTAAGTTCAAATTGGTCTGTGATTAATGCCCTGGACCTGTATGGGGAAAGGGGGTGGGATATATTTGTTTTTGAAAGCCGATTAAAAAGTGTCTGTAACTGTGTGTGGGCGGAGTGCAAATAATTCTTCTGTATGGAAGTGCTTTACACAGTAACGTGGACAGGAAGAGGTTCACGTTTACACTTTTAAATTATTGTGACCATTTTTATTACCAAATGGCATTTGATTACATTGACTACACTGTGCAACAAAAAACATTACCAATGAAAAAGAATCCCTGATTTTTTTTTTTTTTTCAAAAAAACATTTTATTTTGTTTTGTTACTTAATTAAAATAAATTTTAAAAATTCAACATTAATTTATTTTTTATCTTTGTTCTAACAAAAAATAAATCTTAAAAAAACGAAAAAATTAAAATTAAAATTGATGTAGTATTTTCTTTTTTATTCTCCAATTGGAGAAGTCGACTGGTGCCAAAAAACTTATCCTCCAACTTATCATCTGAAAATGGACTCCTTTTTTTTAGTCATATTTGCTTTTTATGATTTTTTTCAACCAAAAAATTTCCGACATAACTTTCTCTCAATAACTCTGAAACTAAAATTCGTACTTAAATGCTCTAATGGCGAAGATTGAAAATAATTTAACGACAACTTATTTTAAATTTATTTCAAAGAAAATAACATTTCTTCTTATAAAAAATTATTTCAAAATAGAATTTTTTTTCGATTATTCTTGTTCTTGTACTTGTACATTACAAATACTTGTGTATTTTGTTGTTGCAAAGTGTAATTTAAAAAAAAAAACACTTAAAACCCATATCAACTATTTGCTTATGTTTTTTTTAATTTGGTTTGTTGTTTTTGTGGGAAAATGTTTCCGGTTCGAGTGATGAAGAAAATCAACTAAATCTAATAGTAATAAGTCCCAATTTACACGATGACTTTTTTCTGATTCTCTTTTGCATTTGCTTCCAGAAGTCATATGAATTTATACGTTGACTTTTTGCTTGCGACTCCGTTTGATTTTTTTTTTTTACTTTTATACTTGTTGATTCGTAAAATTGGTGAAAAGCAAAATGTGTGAAGTCGAAAAGAAATTAAAAACATTTTTTTTTTGGATTTGTGACTTTTGTCTACCCCGCAATCTTCGCTACATCTTTAGCCAACAAACTTGAAAATCATGATTTTAAAATCAAGCAAAAAGTCATCTTGGAAATCTGGATTTTTTTTTCTTTTTTTCTACCCGGTCAAGCAAAAAGTCTATATTTTTTGCCAAGGAATTGTACTAGATAATGGTGGGAAACTAAATTAATTTGGGACAAAATTGAGAAAGGACAATTTGTCTCCTTCTGGGTTTACCTATTTTAGAAGCTGTAGCAATTTCGCCATAGCTTCCTGAGAGCAAGTGTATGAACCTTCCCGCAGCGGACGATTTCTGACCATTTTCTTTTTAATGTACCATTTTGAATTCATGAGCTCCTTACCTTCCGCACACACTTCTGATCGGGCAAAAATCATGCTATTTCACCCCATTGTTACTGGGAACAGTGGCCCTTCGAAATGCTCTTGCAAGCGAACGGTTTTTCGCCAACTCTTCCACAAGCTTTTCAAATTGGTTTGCATTTGTTACTTTCGTCTCTGAGAGTCGTCTCAAAATAATATCATCGTCACCGTATTCCAAGCGATGGAGCGGCAACACTCTTTGAGATATACGTGACGTAATTCCCAATGTTTACAAATAATCTCTAATTAGAAATTGCTTGCCTCAGTCAATATTTTCTTTATATATCGAATAATTAACTAATAGCAGATGTCATAAAATTAGATTTTAATGATGTTCTCACAGATGTTTATGAACATCTTTAAGTTGGCTTTAGTAGGAAAATCTTACCAATAAACAAACAAATGTAGTCAAGTCGTTTAACTGAGCATAATGTTCACTTTGTCTTCCTCAAGCGCTTTGCATTGAGCGAATATACAAATTTCTTGTTTCACTAATTGTAAAACTATATTTACAAACATCTCGACATAGATACAGCCGACCATATTGTCTGTATTTGTTATTGGCGAATAAGCAAATGGCCAAATACGTGGTGGTCGTGAATATACTTGTGTCTGGAATAGACAGATTCATAAATAAATCACCAGATGTTGGAAAGATAGAGACACTGAATATAAATTGATTTGCAAGGGAAACAATTGAATTTTATGAGGTCTATAAAATCCATAAAAAAGTCTATACATTTATAGAAACATTGGATGTGAACATCCACAAGATAAAGCATTATACACTGTGGTTCCCATGAGGAATTAGTTTTACTAAATACACAACGCATGGCAATAACATCAAGAGGGCTTTCAGAAAAATTATTTGCTAGATATCCAAGGACAAGGAAATGACAAATCTATGGCAGATTAAGTGCAGCAGAACAACGTTTGGAATTCAAATGTCTTCTGCTGATGTTTGTAATACCTAAGTGAAAGGCACTCACTGACAATGGAGTTATCTGAAAATCAATTAAGGGAATGTTACAATATTATAATATTATATATTATTATAATAATTTATTAATTTATTAATTTATTAATTTATTAATTTATTAATTTATTAATTTATTAATTTATTAATTTATTAATTTATTAATTTATTAATTTATTAATTTATTAATTTATTAATTTATTAATTTATTAATTTATTAATTTATTAATTTATTAATTTATTAATTTATTAATTTATTAATTTATTAATTTATTAATTTATTAATTTATTAATTTATTAATTTATTAATTTATTAATTTATTAATTTATTAATTTATTAATTTATTAATTTATTAATTTATTAATTTATTAATTTATTAATTTATTAATTTATTAATTTATTAATTTATTAATTTATTAATTTATTAATTTATTAATTTATTAATTTATTAATTTATTAATTTATTAATTTATTAATTTATTAATTTATTAATTTATTAATTTATTAATTTATTAATTTATTAATTTATTAATTTATTAATTTATTAATTTATTAATTTATTAATTTATTAATTTATTAATTTATTAATTTATTAATTTATTAATTTATTAATTTATTAATTTATTAATTTATTAATTTATTAATTTATTAATTTATTAATTTATTAATTTATTAATTTATTAATTTATTAATTTATTAATTTATTAATTTATTAATTTATTAATTTATTAATTTATTAATTTATTAATTTATTAATTTATTAATTTATTAATTTATTAATTTATTAATTTATTAATTTATTAATTTATTAATTTATTAATTTATTAATTTATTAATTTATTAATTTATTAATTTATTAATTTATTAATTTATTAATTTATTAATTTATTAATTTATTAATTTATTAATTTATTAATTTATTAATTTATTAATTTATTAATTTATTAATTTATTAATTTATTAATTTATTAATTTATTAATTTATTAATTTATTAATTTATTAATTTATTAATTTATTAATTTATTAATTTATTAATTTATTAATTTATTAATTTATTAATTTATTAATTTATTAATTTATTAATTTATTAATTTATTAATTTATTAATTTATTAATTTATTAATTTATTAATTTATTAATTTATTAATTTATTAATTTATTAATTTATTAATTTATTAATTTATTAATTTATTAATTTATTAATTTATTAATTTATTAATTTATTAATTTATTAATTTATTAATTTATTAATTTATTAATTTATTAATTTATTAATTTATTAATTTATTAATTTATTAATTTATTAATTTATTAATTTATTAATTTATTAATTTATTAATTTATTAATTTATTAATTTATTAATTTATTAATTTATTAATTTATTAATTTATTAATTTATTAATTTATTAATTTATTAATTTATTAATTTATTAATTTATTAATTTATTAATTTATTAATTTATTAATTTATTAATTTATTAATTTATTAATTTATTAATTTATTAATTTATTAATTTATTAATTTATTAATTTATTAATTTATTAATTTATTAATTTATTAATTTATTAATTTATTAATTTATTAATTTATTAATTTATTAATTTATTAATTTATTAATTTATTAATTTATTAATTTATTAATTTATTAATTTATTAATTTATTAATTTATTAATTTATTAATTTATTAATTTATTAATTTATTAATTTATTAATTTATTAATTTATTAATTTATTAATTTATTAATTTATTAATTTATTAATTTATTAATTTATTAATTTATTAATTTATTAATTTATTAATTTATTAATTTATTAAGTAATTGATAAAAATTTTAATTGATTAACTGAATAACAATATAAATCACTCACTACTGCTGTGGAGTTCTTAGGAACGACAACCATCGCATCAGTCGGACGCCACCACACGTCATCATTGTTGGACATATCCCCCAACCGCACAGGCATTCATCTACAACAACAGCATGCATCGGTTTGTACTGTTAATAAATTTATGTGTTGAGTTTGTTGTGCGCGGCACGTTTGTTGAGTGTGTTGTACACACGATTTTGGCAACGTTTAATTTAGCACGTCGACTACTGTCCACTGGCTGCGTTAGTTGGCTTGTTGAGTGCATGTTTTGTTGCCGGTTTTTCTTTTTTTTTGTTGTTGCACCGTTTATATGCTCCATTCCTGTCATGTTAGTTGTCGGACGGTTTAACAGCATAAAAGATGTGTTTTGTTTTTTGATGTCATTTTAATGATTTTTTTTCGTTTTCATTAATTTGTTGGCGTTGGCTGCCATCAGTAGCCCGGCCAAGTGGTCATCAGAAAGAGCTGCGGCGGCGTCGGCGACAGCCCATTAGCATAATGCATGCGACTCCTTTGAATGCGATTTTGCGGTGCATGTACGCTTGTCGGCATATGTCGACGGGAGGAGATGTGGTTTAGTTTTTTTTTTAGATCTGAAAACGATTTAAAATAAATTGCTTTTAGTGTGGAAAATGTTTGTTAGCAAAAAGGATGAGGCATGCAAATTTGGGAAAATGTATGTTTTTTTTTCAGGAGTATTGAAAGCTTTCTTTGTTGTACAAAATCATAATTTTTGGTAGGTTCTCAAATATAAAAAGGAAAACGTCAATTCGAATACGGTATGAGTATAATCTAACCTACAGTTAAAGTCAACTATATATAATCCCAGACATAAATGGAAGGAGTACGTAAGGCCTTATAAATTACATTTCTAGGACAAGGTATGCTTGGCCTTCTGGCACCCATCCAAAACATGCACTATACCCTTAAATAAACATTTGCCATGCTCTCCTCATTGCAGACATCTCTCTGCCAAGTGGGAGCCACACGTTGGGTTGAGAACACGTGCACAGTTATTGCAACTGCACAACAAATATCGTCCAATTTAGTACGATGGTAGGAGAAAAAAACAACTTTACAACTTTAAAGTACTTTACCCCAAAAGTCTATAATTTAAACAACAACAAACGGCTATGGTAACCTAAAGCGAAAGACACACGGTAAACACTGAAACAAGAAGCGAACACCGGCATTCTAAAAAAATAAATACCCAAAACACTCTGTAGAAAGTTACCAAGAACTCCGTAAACTAAAGGAAAACTTTAAGTGGCATTTTGTGTGACAGACGGACCGTATTCGTTTGTTCTACGAAGATAACTTGCGACAGAAAAGTTAACGAGAATTAAAGATAACGTTTTTTTCCCCTTATATTTGGCGGATGGTAAAGTTTTTGTGTTGATGCTAATGCAGGAACAAATGGCACATACATTCTAAGTGTCTTGAGAAGTTCCTGCTTGGTGTTTTTAAATGGAGAGATTTATCTAATTGTATGGAGTCCTTGCGGAAAACAGCTGTAATTAATTTTAAAAGATTAGATTGTGTTTGCAGTTTGGGACTATGTTTATTGGCAGCTTTACAATCGCAGGGAAGTCTATGTGTTTAGGTAGTTTTGAGCCAACTTAAGGCGAACAATTAAATCGGTGTATGTTGGCATATTGAAATACTAGTAAGTTGTAATGCGCCTATGCGCCCGTTGAAATATGGAAAAAAAAATTTTGTTGAAAAAAAAAATTTTTATGGAACAAAAAAAAAATTTTGTTAAAAAAAAAAATTTTTTTTGAAAAAAAAATTTTGGGGAAAAAAAAAATTTTGTTGAAAAAAAAAATTTAGCTGAAAAAAAAAATTTTTGTTGAAAAAAAAAAATTTGGAAAAAAAATGTTGTAAAAAAAAATTTTGTAAAAAAAAAATTTAAAAAAAAAATTTTTGGTAAAAAAACATCTGGGGAAAACACAATTTCTGTACAAAAAAAAATATTATTTTTTTTATTATTATCTTAATATATATTTACCCTCGACACTGATTCACTGATTCACTGATTCACTGACTCTGTCACGCAGTACGTAGGAATTTAAATAGGCATTCTATAATTCTATAATAAATAATAAAAAAATAATATTTGTTTTTTGTACAGAAATTCTGTTTTCCCCAAATTTTTTTTTACCAATATTTTTTTTTTCCAATTTTTTTTTTTTTTTCAACATTTTTTTTTTTACAAATTTTTTTTTTACAAAATTTTTTTTTCCAATTTTTTTTTTTTCAACAAAATTTTTTTTTCCACAATATTTTTTTTTTCAACAAAATTTTTTTTTTTCCACAAAAATTTTTTTTTTCAAGAAATTTTTTTTTTCAAGAAAAAATTGTTTTTTCAACAAAATTTTTTTTTTCAACAAAAATTTTTTTTTTAAGAAAAATTTTGTTTTCAACAAATTTTTTTTTTCCACAAAAATTTTTTTTTCAACAAAAATTTTTTTTTTAAGAAAAATTTTTTTTTTCAACAAAATTTTTTTTTTCAACAAAATTTTTTTTCCATATTTCAACGGGCGCCATAGGCGCATTACAACTTACTAGTTATTTATAGAAAATTATAGAATGCCTATTTAAATTCCTACGTACTGCGTGACAGAGTCAGTGAATCAGTGTCGAGGGTAAATATATATTAAAGATTTGCTGAGTCCATTCGTAGAACATCCGACTGAAGTTGGACACATGTAATTCAAACAAAATGAAGTGAAGCGTTTTTAAGTGGAGACGAATCTCATCTACCTAGAGTCTGGAAATTGATGTATTACACGTTTATATGTTCGGGACACAATTGGAAACCAATTAATTATTTGAAAACCATTTAATTATTTATACACACCTACTTTATATCTGGGAAACTGAAACCACTCATAACTTCTTAAATAAACCTCGCAGATCGAAAATGACTTAAATCTGTGATCACCGTTTTCCATACATCAATATTTCACTTGGAAGCCATTTTCATCCTTATTTATCTTTGAAAATGGAATCACTCATAACTCCGTAAATAAGCCTCGTAGATCAGAAATGTCTAAAACCTATGATCCCCGCTTTACACTGAAATCTGTGATCCCCTTGTTTTCATACAGAAGGTCAAAAAGAAAAAAAAAACACTCATAACTCCTTAAATAAACTTCATAGTGCGAAAAGGACTTAAATATATGATCACATCTTTTCATACACTCACCGAAAATGTATGACCAATCGTGCATGAACTGATAACAAACGGTCACGAAAGTCTATCATTACACGGATGTCAACGATGTTCCAAATTTGTCAATACGATTTGCTTGAATTTCCCTTATTTTGAGCGTTCACAGATCATCATGATGATTTTGCAATGTCTTTTTTGCTTTGGTGTACCGAACTCTTGGAAACTCTTGGCGTAGAGGACTGAAATACGTTTGTAGGTAAAAATATGTATGTTTGTGTGTAAGCATATATATGTTTGTGTGTTCGGGCACAAACGTTTATATGTTCGGGACACAATTCCAACTTATTTAAAAACTTTTTAATTAATTATAAGCACCTACAATTTCTCTGGGAAACTAAAATCACTCACAACGCCTTAACTAAACCTCGTGGTGTGAAACGGACTGAAATCGAAGATCACCTCTTTTCATATCAAAAATCACTCTTTCTGGGAAACTAGAATCACATGGTGTATGTGGTAAATGAAATAGGAAATGGTAATTCTGTTCTATGCGAAACATTTACCCAACAAGCCCAGCGACAAATTCATATAATTGATGAACATCTGCAACTACCACAAATTCATAAGATTTTTCATCTTTCTTTGGAAAAACAAAATTCGAAAACTTCTGACTTCCTATGAATTCTAGCATTTGATTGTGCATTAAGTGTAAGAAAAGAAGAAATACAATTTCATCAGAAACTGAGTAGGGGAAATCTCAATCATCCAGTATTGAAATGTCAGTCCATTTCCGCACCACACCAAGCGGCTGGCTGGTGTCCTATGGATATGTGGACCAGCAAAGAAACGGCGACAAACATCCGCCTATGAAATCAACATCTATTGATATTAATAAATGTGTGTGCGTGTGTGTTTTTTGACAAAAATAGAACCAAACATATTTGCAAACCATTCTAAAGTTCGGACAAGAAAAGGCCAAGTCATAATGAAATTGATTTTGGAAAATACAAAAAAATTTGCAACCATTCCGAAGTTTCGACAAGAAAAGGCCAACTAATAATGAAATTGATTTGCGAACGGTCAGAATGTTAAGTGGGTCAATTTGGATGGAGTAAAAGAAAATTCACCAAGTAGTTATCAAACACGAAATCTACGATGAATTCTAAGAAAATTTGCCCAAGGAAACATGGGTGTAAAATCAAAATTGGGCCTCCGGTTTTTAACGAGAACATTTAAAGAGAGTGGTGGAAAAATCCCCCCAAGAGAATTGGAGAAAAGGAATAAAGTGGCAAATTATATCGAGAAATGTATTGGGCAAAACGCAAACCTTAGACTTTTTCATTGAAAAAAAGATTTCTTAAACAATTTTTTTAAATTTCCTTTAACTTTCTTCTATGTGAGGAAAGGTCATGCCGCCCGCACCTTTAAATGAGCAACATTCTAATCAAATTCAACTGCAGACTGAAAACACTACTTTTATTATTACAATTATTGTAAACATCGCAGTTTGTATCGCCTTATACTCAATGCATTGCAGGTTATTTTCAATTGTTTCCATTCGAAACAATCGCTTTGAATAATTACGAGTGCAAATGTCGTAGCAGTTCAAAATCTGTCTGTGACCTTGTCTCCCATCCTAAAAAACAAACCGACCTTAAATTCCCTCATAGATAGTGTGACAAGAAAAGTGTAGAAATGCCCACAGTAAACAAAGACTAGGAATGCGGCGAGCATTTGAAATCGTTGTAATTAAAAGAAATGAATGCGAAGTGGCAAACGTTTACGTACAACAACCACCTGCAACACGAATGTGTTAGACGACACGTGGACAATTCGTGTCAACGTGGAGTCATCTCAACTATGCTGATTTGTAAGGACTTACAAACAAAGCGGGATTTAACAAATCAGAGTGGGTCAGAAATGTAAGCAGTAATTAAAAAAAAAAAAAATTAAAATGTTGGCTATTTTTGGTAATTCCTCACGGGAAATTATATTTACATACATTTCTTCTTAACAAAGATTTTTTAAATTTGTATGAATACGTGGATTGGGATCTAATCAAACCAAATACAAATCCTTTTTTTTTTTTTTTAAATTAACTAATTGCTGTTCACGGCTTTGAATCTTTGAAGACTTATTGATGCCGCCTTTTCTCTCAGTGTATGTCCACTAAAAAACTTCCTTTTTAACCATCAGTTCATTTATGGAACATTTACGGTTATGGCGTCAGTTCTTTACACTCAAGTGGACTTCACCATACCATAAATTGAAATGACCCTCTCGTCACCACGAGCGAATTACGGGTATGTCACGGTTTGGTGGTTGTCCTATTGGCTAAAAAAAAAAAAAACATTGCCATAATGTGTGATTATGTCTTTTGTTTTTGTTTTTGTTTTCATCCCATTTCTGAGGCTATTGTTTCTCGGCCAATGATGCATAACACATTGTTTTAAATTAATAATGAGCTTGTCTGGGAAAAGATGTGATTTCCAGAGGCCCAACGAGTGTCCACATTTATGGACGATGTTTCAGTCCGAATGGATGATTAATGATTACAGAGTACATGAGATAAATTTATCAAAACCAAACGTATCATTCCTTTGTATGCGTCCTCAAAACATGAATCGACCAATTTCTCCAGGAGTCCCTAACCGGTCGATCACAATTTATTATGACAAATTTGTCCTTAATCGGAATTTCCCCAGGTTAACTCAATAGGCTACTTCCCTTAAGACACACAACACTTTCTGTACCAGAAACCTTAGTTCGATCGAATTAAAATTGTGAATTTGATCCTTGTCTTCTAATTTGGAATTTTAATGTTTCATATACGCAATGACTAAGTGCTTCCTTTAACGGGGACCATAAATCCAATTGGGGATTTTACAGAGACTGATTTGTCAACGACTTGAATGACTTAATGGCTTCTTAAATCAATATTAATGGCCCATAAATAGCCTGTTAATAGAAACGATACAGGCTCAACGCTATGAGACAATATTTATTGCCATCATGGCCATCATAATTGTACGGCGACAAATGATACACAAACTGTGAATCTATGACAAGTCTTTGAGGGGGGGGGGATTTAAAGGCTAGTTGACTCAACATTCGAAGCATTGCCATGTTGGATGTACTATTTACAACAATAAAATAACTCATAAATAATCATTTTTTCGGGGTTTAAAAAATGCACAGCCAATAGCGGCCCAAGATCACAAATTATGGGCAAATAAAATATTTTATTGGCTAAAGCGTAGTAAAAACGAAATAGCACCGGCAAGGATATGCAAAGCCTTGTTTTGCTGTTTATGTGGCAATGATTTGTTATGACAGCGAATCTGTGAGTTGGGCAGCAGTAGGTCATGGCATATGGCCTGGTCGCACTGTGGCGTCGTACAGGAAAATTAAAACCTGTTGAGTTGTAACAACTGTCAATACAAAACGACCTGTTGTCATTAAAATGACAGTTGTCATTAAAAATGACAGTTGTCATTAAAAATGACGGTTGTCATTAAAATGACAGTTGTCATTAAAATAAAAGTTGTCATTAAAATGACAGTTGTCATTAAAATGAAAGTTGTCATTAAAATGACAGTTGTCATTAAAATGAAAGTTGTCATTAAAAATGGTAGTTGTCATTAAAATGACAGCTGTCATTAAAATGACAGTTGTCATTAAAATGACAGTTGTCATTAAAATGACAGTTGTCATTAAAATGACAGTTGTCATTAAAATGACACTTGTCATTAAAATGACAGTTGTCATTAAAAATGACAGTTGTCATTAAAAATGACAGTTGTCATTAAAAATGACAGTTGTCATTAAAAATGACAGTTGTCATTAAAAATGACAGTTGTCATTAAAAATGACAGTTGTCATTAAAAATGACAGTTGTCATTAAAAATGACAGTTGTCATTAAAAATGACAGTTGTCATTAAAAATGACAGTTGTCATTAAAAATGACAGTTGTCATTAAAAATGACAGTTGTCATTAAAAATGACAGTTGTCATTAAAAATGACAGTTGTCATTAAAAATGATAGTTGTCATTAAAAATGACAGTTCTCATTAAAATGACAGTTCTCATTAAAATGACAGTTGTCATTAAAAATGACAGTTCTCATTAAAATGACAGTTGTCATTAAAAATGACAGTTGTCATTAAAAATGACAGTTGTCATTAAAAATGACAGTTATCATTAAAAATGACAGTTGTCATTAAAAATGACAGTTGTCATTAAAAATGACAGTTCTCATTAAAATGACAGTTGTCATTCAAATGACAGTTGTCATTAAAAATGATAGTTGTCATTAAAAATGATAGTTGTCATTAAAAATGACAGTTCTCATTAAAATGACTGCTGTCATTAAAATGAACGTTGTCATTAAAAATGACAGTTGTCATTAAAAATGACAGTTGTCATTAAAAATGACAGTTGTCATTAAAAATGACAGTTGTCTTTAAAAATGACAGTTGTCTTTAAAAATGACAGTTGTCATTAAAAATGACAGTTGTCATTAAAAATGACAGTTGTCATTAAAAATGACAGTTGTCATTAAAAATGACAGTTGTCATTAAAAATTATAGTTGTCATTAAAATGATAGTTGTCATTAAAATACTGCTGTCATTAAAATGACTGTTGTCATTAAAATGACAGTTGTCATTAAAAATGACTGCTGTCATTAAAATGAACGTTGTCATTAAAAATGACAGTTGTCATTCAAATGACAGTTGTCATTAAAAATGATAGTTGTCATTAAAAATGACAGTTGTCATTAAAAATGACAGTTGTCATTAAAAATTACAGTTGTCATTAAAAATGACAGTTGTCATTAAAAATGACAGTTGTCATTAAAAATGACAGTTCTCATTAAAATGACAGTTGTCATTCAAATGACAGTTGTCATTAAAAATGATAGTTGTCATTCAAATGACAGTTGTCATTAAAAATGATAGTTGTCATTAAAAATGATAGTTGTCATTAAAAATGACAGTTCTCATTAAAATGACTGCTGTCATTAAAATGACTGCTGTCATTAAAATGAACGTTGTCATTAAAAATGACAGTTGTCATTAAATATGACAGTTGTCATTAAAAATGACAGTTGTCATTAAAATGACAGTTGTCATTAAAAATGACAGTTGTCATTAAAAATGACAGTTGTCATTAAAGATGACAGTTGTCATTAAAAATGACAGTTGTCATTAAAAATTATAGTTGTCATTAAAATGATAGTTGTCATTAAAATACTGCTGTCATTAAAATGACTGTTGTCATTAAAATGACAGTTGTCATTAAAAATGACAGTTGTCATTAAAAATGACTGCTGTCATTAAAATGAACGTTGTCATTAAAATGAACGTTGTCATTAAAATGAACGTTGTCATTAAAAATGACAGTTGTCATTAAAAATGACAACTGTCAGCAAAATAAATAAAACTAAATTGTTTTGTACCCGAACTGGAAAGGAGCACTTTAAAAACATTTATATTGTGAATCATAATTATCCACAGATATACCTTTTGAAGTCACTGTGTGAATTTAGGCATCTGCTGGGGTTGCTTATACTGCCTTAAAAAGTGATTAGTTGGCATTACAATATTATCCAAATATATGTATTCTTCTTTTGCATTCACTCTCGCCCTTCTTACCCGCCGTGCATTGAAACCCGAATGTGGTGTTTCCGTCTTCTGCTCGCCGGTCTGTGTTTATAGCAGGTTGGCTTGACTCTCTGTCTACTTGACTTCCTGAATAGCACATTATTTTTCGTTGTTGGGATTTATTCATCCGCACAAGATGACAAACATGTTGATGATGCCTAAAAAAGGTTTAGGGGTATCTCCGTCTTTGTATGTTTGTTGTTCTGACCAGACCAAAAATATAAAATATATTAAAAACTTTTTCTGTGCCGTAAACATTGTGTATGTTTGACTTTCAGCTCATTATAACGTTCATGGCCATCAAAAATACATAAATATTAAAAAATGTTGAACCTTTAAAGGTCAGAGAGAAGATTTGAAAACAACGATTAAAATCCTATCATTAATATCTATGTATATGAGTGAGTGTTATGTAAAGGCACATTGTAAATTATTTCCCAAATCTTTGATATATTTCCATTCCTCATAAGGAGTCAAATACTGACGTCTGCCATCGGCGTGTTTGCGGATTTGTAAAAAATGTCATATTGGGGTCAGATTAAGATCGAAAAACATAGATAGATTTTTTTGGTAGAGAAATAAGCTATGATGGTGTCCTATCACACCTACTTCGGAATCTCGCTTTGAGAGTTGTCAAAAAACTGGCAGCTGTCAATAAAATTACAGTTGTCAAAAAAATGACAGTTGTCAAAAAAATTACAGTTGTCAATAAAGTGACAGTTGTCAATAAAATTACAGTTGTCAATAAAATGACAGTGGTCAATAAAATGACAGTGGTCAATAAAATGACAGTTGTCAATAAAATGACAGTTGTCAATAAAATGACAGTTGTCAATAAAATGACAGTTGTCAATAAAATGACAGTTGTCATTAAATTGACAGATGTCATTAAAATGACAGATGTCAATAAAATGACAGATGTCAATAAAATGACAGATGTCAATAAAATGGCAGTTGTCAATAAAATGGCAGTTGTCAATAAAATGACAGTTGTCAATAAAATGACAGTTGTCAATAAAATGACAGTTGTCAATAAAATGACAGTTGTCAATAAAATTACAGTTGTCAATAAAATGACAGTTGTCAATAAAATGACAGTTGTCAATAAAATGACAGTTGTCATTAAAATGACAGTTGTCAATAAAATGACAGTTGTCAATAAAATGACAGTTGTCAATAAAATGACAGTTGTCAATAAAATGACAGTTGTCAATAAAATGACTGTTGTCAATAAAATGACAGTTGTCAATAAAATGACAGTTGTCAATAAAATGACAGTTGTCAATAAAATGACAGTTGTCAATAAAATGACGGTTGTCAATAAAATGACAGTTGTCACTAAAATGACTATTGTCATTAAAATGACAGTTTTCACTAAAATGACAGTTGTCAATAAATTGACTGTTGTCACTAAAATGACTATTGACAAATTATTGTCACACTGTTTGTATAACTCGTTCTACACTGAAGCCAAACAATTATTCCACATACATATTTTGATATAAATAAGAAAATATTTATATGAATTTTCTGAAAAAAAATTATGAAAAAAATAATAATAACATAGATTTTCTGATACTTAAGGAAACCTCGGCCGGAGGTGAGTTTGGAAAAGCAGCAGACTCCAATATTGTTTTTCCTTTGAAATTTCATTTACAATTTTTTTTGGTTTAAAAGACACTTTAAGGTACACAATTTCTCTTGAACATCAAATTGTGAAAAATTAATGTCGGGGTATAAGAATTGTGTTTCGACAAATTATAAATAAAAGGCTATCGACGAAAAAGCTACAGCTATTGTTCAATAAAATCACCAGTCAGGCGTTATGTCAAGTGTCAACAATAATCCGCTTACTTTGTGCTCTTCAAACACTTTGCCGAATTGTTGATAATTCTATTTTTGGGAATTATTGCACTGCAATTGTCTAGTCTGAAGTACAATTCACGCTTGTTCAAATAATGACCTTTCTTTCGATCTTCAACATTTGGACATTCAGGGTGAGGGAGGGGTGGTGGTGGGGTGTGGGTTATTATGGAACCTTTATTGTTCTTTATGCTCGACCATATTTATATCGGCCCCAGACTGTGTATGAATTGGATAAGAAAAAGAAAAAATTAAGTTCGACCATTGTGTGTATAGGTAATGCGTGTGACTGGCGACTTTACGAGTAAGTGAGTAAGTGTTTCTCTCCATAATGTCCTCTCTGGCTGGATTACAAAATGTAAACGTAAATTATTATTCATAAAAAATCATAAATTTACATAATTAATTATGTTTTCCTAATCTCTCGGTTGTGACATAATGTAAAAATAATAAGAGTGAAAAAAAATACAGACGAAATCCTGATAAAAATTTAGGACAAGTAGAACAAAGATTATCCCTCATCTTACGGTAGCCTATGTCTCTATCAAGGATGTGTTTGGGTGCCTTGGTTAACCTTCTACTTGAACCGAAAACAGTTTGTTTAACATTTAAGACACGTCAAAGAAATCGAGAAGCAAAAGAAATACAAAAATAAACCTTGTCACGGTAAATTGAAATGTGTTCAGAAGGGATTTTTTTTTTTATTTCTGTTTTTGTAAGTTTTTTTTTTATAAGGACCCTTTAGTCCATATGGTTTTTATGTCTATGTAAATATTTCCAGCTTTATTTTTGGATCTTTTTCGCCTTAGACTGGTATTACATACATTTCACTCTGTTAACAGCAAGGAAAATTGTGTGGGTCGGCTACTGCAAAAAGATAAAGCATTTTCAGGTGTATGTGAATTCCACAATGAATGGGACAAACTCTTACCAAATACATTTTCTCTACTACAAGTGGTTTGAGCAATGTGATTATGCAAAATACTTTGCTTTGAAAAGGGATGCTTTTGTGGGATTTGTTTTCAACATGACCAGAATCTCTTATGGTAGAAAAAAGTTGGAAATTCTAAACTCGTGTACATTTAAAAAAAAACATTGTTTAGAAATTTGTCATTACATTTTAAAAATGCTAGAACAATGCGGGGGAGTGCCAACCAAAAGGTTTAGTTTTCTGTTGAACATCCAATAATCACATTGTATGAGATTTCTTGCAAAAGAGATTAGTATTTTGTGTACCAACAAATATCTTTTTTATAGAAAAAAAGTTCTTTAGAAAGAATTTATCGAAAATAGAAAAATTGTGTTCGTTTGGTATATTTAGATTTTTAAAAAGGAAGAAACATTTGTTGAAACAAGTTTTCTTTCTAGTTTTTTTCGATGATTATTCTGTACAGTTTATTGTTTCTGTTGTTCGAGATCATGGAATTAAAATAAATCAATGATCTCGAACTCGAACAAAATCAATGAAATGTTAAGACTTTGTGAAGAAATTTATTGATTCAATGATTGCTTTGATTCAAAGTAATTTTCTTTAACCCTCTCCTGCTGGTTTAAACAATTTTTTGTATGCCGAATATGTTGAGTCAAATGTGAAAAACGATTTTTTTTTAAATAATTTTTTTTCAATTTATTTAAAATTTTTTTTTTTAAATATTTTTTTTTTTATAAATATTTGATTTTCCACTGGGATATTTATTTATTTATTACAATACAAAGTAAATTTATATTCTAATTTTGGGTCCAAGGGTAAACCGGGTGACACAGACCATTTGGCTAAAATTTTGCAGCGACAGACCAAAGCCACTGGTGGGAATCGGACCCACAACCCCCACGCTGATAGACAAGCACGCTACCAACTCGCCTACCGGGGCGCCTATCCACTGGGATATATTACAATCAATTATTTATTTTTTTTTTAAATATTTGATTCTCCTCTTGCATATACTACAAAACAATTATGTTAATGATATTCAACACATTCTTTTTAGTCAAATGTGAACTGATAAAAAAATGCAAAGTCCTTGGAATTTTACAAACGATTTTTATTTTTTTAAATATTTCATTCTCATTTTATTGACAACTGTCATTTTATTGACAACTGTCATTTTCATTGAAAACTGTCATTTTATTGACAACTGTCATTTTATTGACAACTGTCATTTTATTGACAACTGTCATTTTATTGACAACTGTCATTTTATTGACAACTGTCATTTTATTGACAACTGTCATTTTATTGACAACTGTCATTTTATTGACAACTGTCATTTTATTGACAACTGTCATTTTATTGACAACTGTCATTTTATTGACAACTGTCATTTTATTGACAACTGTCATTTTATTGACAACTGTCATTTTATTGACAACTGTCATTTTATTGACAACTGTCATTTTATTGACAACTGTCATTTTATTGACAACTGTCATTTTATTGACAACTGTCATTTTATTGACAACTGTCATTTTATTGACAACTGTCATTTTATTGACAACTGTCATTTTATTGACAACTGTCATTTTATTGACAACTGTCATTTTATTGACAACTGTAATTTTTTTGACAACTGTAATTTTTTTGACAACTGTCATTTTATTGACAACTGTCATTTTATTGACAACTGTCATTTTATTGACAACTGTCATTTTATTGACAACTGTCATTTTATTGACAACTGTCATTTTATTGACAACTGTCATTTTATTGACAACTGTCATTTTATTGACAACTGTCATTTTATTGACAACTGTAATTTTAGAGACCGCTCTATACGAGTTGTTATGGAAGGAGTCTCATCCAACGGGTTCTGTTCTCTCTCCTTCTCTATTTCTTATTTTCATTGACGACCTTCTGGGTCAGACTGTAAACCCAATCGATTCTTTTGCGGATGACACCAACCTCATTCATTCGTATTCATTTGATCATTGGCCAAGTGCCTTTGGACTCCATTTTCTTTGTGTCTTTAAGGCGATACCGACAAATTAGTGAAATCCTTTGAATAAATAATTACAAGAAGGTTTTATTGCAATTGTATAACTTATGTGAAATTTTTATTAAATCCACTTCTTAATTCCAAAGCAGAGACTACAGCTAAACTATCAAATAAGTGGTGCTAAAGAAAAAAAACACAAAGTCATAATAGAGGTCAGTGCCATTCCCCGTCACCAGCACCGAGGGGTACACCACCAATTTGGCATCTTTCCCAAAAGAGACCAAAAAAAAAAAGCGAAAGTCCGGATAATGGTTTCTACTGGAATTTGAAATGAATATCAAATCAAACTACAGAAAAATTTATTTATATTAGTTTTTGCTAAATGTTTTTCTGGGGTTTTCTCTTCTATTCTTTGGCATTGAAATGTTGCAATTGCAGTTGTCTGTTCGTTCTTTGTGAAATCACCGCAATATTTAAGTACAATTTGGTCAGAGTGGGAAAACGAAGGGAAAATAAAACAAATGGTTTTTAGAAGCATATGGGGGTCTGCATGAATATTCGCTTGCATTTACATTGAAACTTCCATAAGTCGAATTTTCTTTAAGTCGAAGCACTTCGGGTGGCAATTGAGGAGAAAACTTCTCTAACTTCATAACTCGAAGTCTCCTTAATTCGAACTTTTCTATTTTGTATTCTTGAAAGCTAGAAGTCTTAGATGTAGAATTACCTGAAATATTACATAGAAATACTTTAGTATGTGAATATTTGGCCCTACGAAATAAGAGACCAAGACAAGTCGGCAAAAAATTTTTTTTTAAAAAATGTTCACTAAGCAACTAACACTTTTCTTTTTTTTGGGAAATTATTATTTTTGTGACTTCTCAGTTTGGGGAGTTATTTAATTTTTTTTTGGGGGACTTATTTGATGGCGCCCAATATTTCCCTAAATTCAATTTTATTTTGTGTGACAACACACAGCACTGGGTCTTACGTGCATTCAAATCTACGTCTCTCATTTGACACCACTATGTATGGATGTGTAAATCAACCCAACACCCCCTCCCACCCTTTTTGGGCAAGCAGATATTTTCAATTTATTTTCCTCCATATAATTTATACAAAAAAAAACAAATATTTCGAAAATTATTGAATTACACATTTCTTTTTCACATCGTGCATTAAACCATAAGGCAGACGACGTTCTGTCATGCAAAATCCCCAACAATTTTCCAATATATTGAACTGAAGAACCGAAGACAAACAATGTGGCTAAATTTCATTAAGTTTAATTAAAAACGTTGTCTGTTACATTCCACTGGAAAACAATTACTACATCAAACTGAACAAAAATATTACCGCAAATATAATCTAAAAGAAAGAAATGGGAAAAACAAGGGGTAACATAAACTTAACCCTTTCAGTGGATTTGTCGAATATACGATTTTTAGCACGTCAACAAAAATTATTTGCCACTGAAAGGATTAAGGAGTTGTATATGAAATACCAAGTAGCGTATACGAAAATTCACTTTTCCAAAGGAACACAAAATATATTTGTTTTGCATTGGTTTACAAAAAAAAAACCTTTATCCCTTTATTTTACAATTTTTGGCCATAGATATTAATTTGAAAAATTTGTTCACACTTTTTTTAATTTACCCCATTTTGGCCCCTACTTTTTTTTATGCAACTGATGTTGTCAAGCTCGCAACAATTTCGAAACATTTATGTCCTTTTTCAGCTTTGAGCCCTTTATGATTATTTTTAAAGCATTTCCCCACATCCTTCATAGTTTACCCGTCTTGGATCCTTGTTGTAGTCTTTTCAGTATCCTCGAATTGTTACTTCGTTTTATTAAACTTTTTGGTTCCCCCCCCACCTTTTGTCCCTTTTTATAGCGTTTTGGTTCGCTTCGTACTTTTCGGGCCGTTGCTATGACTTTTTATATTTTACCTGTCTTGGATCCTTCTTTGAACCAACCCCCCTTCCCCGCTCCCCCCTTTCCCGTCTTATAGTTTTTCGCCTCGCATGTTAATTTGATGTAATTTTTCCCACCTTTTTTAATTTTTATCCTGTTTGCATCCCAATTCTAACTGCAGTTGGAATGCATATTTCTTCTTTTTGTCCCCTTTTTGTACTATTGTTGCTAAAAATTTGTTTCACCTCTTTGATTTGTTCCTCCTTTTTCAACCTTTTTTTTGGTACGATTTGGTCCCTTTTTCCTCCCGTCACTAACCAGTTGTTGAGAAAAATTTCTTTCGCCGCTTTTTTGTTTTCTCCTTTTTTTATCTCGTTTTGGTTCTTTTTACGCTCCTCTCGTTGTTGTTGAAAATTTGGTTTCACCCTTTTTATTTTTCCTTTTTTTTATACCGTTTTCGTTCATCTTGTCCCCGTTTTCTTTCCGTCCCTAACTCATTTCTACCCGTTGTTGAGAAGAATTTGTTTCGCCACTTTTTTATATTCCCCCTTTTTTATCCCATTTTGGTACTAATTTTTCCAACATTTGTTCACCATTTTTATTTGTTCCACATTTTTGAACTCTTTTTTTATCCCGTTTTTGGTACGATTTGGTCCCCTTTTTCTTCCCGTCACTAACTCATTGATTTGACCCTTTTTATTTTTCCTCTTTTTGACTATTTTGTTTATCCCGTTTTGGTACTATTTTTAACAAAAATTTTTTTCGCTTCTTTTTTCTCACCTTTTTGGCCCGTTTTTTATGTTACCTCTTTTTGTCCCATTCCTATCCCGTTTTCGTAAATTTTGGCCACTTTTTCTTCCCGTCACTAAGTCATTTCCACCAGTTGTTGAGAAAAATTTGTTTCGTAGCGTTTTTATTTTCCCACATTTTTATCCTGTTTTGGTACGATTCGGTCCCTTTTTCTTCCCGTCAGTGATTCATTTCCACCCGTTGTTGAGAAACATTTGTTTCGCCGCTTCTTTGTTATTCTCTTTTTGTCCCCATTTTGTACTATTATTGCCAAAAAATGTTTTCACCTCTTTGATTTTTCCCTCTTTTTCAAAATTGTTTTATCACTCTTTTTATTTTTCCCCTTTTTTTATCCCTTTTGGGACGATTTAGTCCCCTTCTTCTTCCCGTCCTACCTGTTGTTTCCAAAAATTTGTTTCGCCGGTTTTTAATTTGTCCCCCATTTTGAACCCTTTTTTTATCCCGTTTTGGTACTTTTTTTTTTGCCAAAAAGTGTTTCACCTTTTTTGTCCCGTTTTGGTACGATTTGTCCTTTTTTCAACCTTTATATTTATTTTTCTCGTTTCAGGCGTTTGGTCACGACAGTGATTAATAAATTTTGGGCCCGTTTTGGACCCTTTTAGTACCCTTTTTCATTACTTCCAATTTTAGGCTCATTCCTGTCAATTACAATTTTTTTTCACACATTTTGGTTTTTCCCCATATGTACCTTTTTTATGCCGTCTTGGTACGTTTTGGCCCCTTTTCCGTCCCTTCTCTAACTAGTATCCACCTGTTGTTGCCAAAAATTTGCTTCTCACTTTTTTGTTTTTTTTTCTCCCATTTTTGGCACTTTTTTATCTCGTCTCGGCCCATTTTTCGTCCCAATTCTCACTCCTTTTCACCTGTTGTCCCCAATTGTAGTTGTGGAACAATTTTTCAACAAAAAACATGGCATTTGATTATTTTATATTTTTCCGTATTTCGAAGGGTTTTGGGATGACATTTTCCCCGATTTTCCCCATTTTATCCCCTTCCAATCCGAATTTTCATAAATCCATTCCTAGCGGCAATTAATCAGTCAGTCACGCAGATTTAAATATGAAATAAACTGAATTTAGTACTAATAAACCGAAAATTCTTTGTAATAAGATTAAGTCAAAGGACAACGGAGCGAGGGAGTGGGAAAGGGTTCTATCACATAACCGCACTTTATGTTGCAACATGCTACACTGAACAAGATTTTCTTTTATAAAATCCCACATATATTTCTTGTAATATTTCAATATTTTCATTTCGATTAATGGCAAAATTTCATAGTATTTAAGAAATTAGAATGTGCTTAAGACCTCAGTAGTCGGAGCATGCATTATGTTTGTAATTGAGTTGTAAATACATAATTGTTAATAAATAAAAAAAATAAATTGCTTGTATTCATTTTCAATTAATGACAAAATTTCATAGATTTTATGAAACTAGAATTCAATTAATGAAATTGTATGACATCTATGAAATCATATAACATTTTGATGAAACTTTTCCATAATATCAATGAACTCTAAGTAAAAATTCATTGGATTCATGAGAAATGTTATTATGGTGAATATTTTTTTTTTTCAGTGTACTACTTGTTAAGATGCCGACCGACCTCCACTGTTAAAACATCCAATTTAATTATTTGTCGTTATGTCGACATTTAATTGAATTTCATTTTTAATTAAACAAAAATTAAAAAACTCCCTTTGAAGAAATCACATTCAAGGCAATTAAAATTTATCACATAAATGTGTCTCTGTGTGTGTTTTCCCTTTTGTGGCTGTTTAAGGTCAATGTTGTCATTCCATAGACGAAGCAAAGTAACAAATCTAATTATAAATTAAATAAGCCAAATACGAGTTTTGGGAACTTAACCAACGGTTAGTTGATTATTGCACCAGATCTTAATCGTTTATCGCTTTGCGGTTGAAAGGACACATTAGCAGACTCCCAGTGACACACAGAGTTTACCGACTTACGGCGGTTGTTGAAATTGTTAAATTGCCTTGATTAATTTAATATTTTAAATCGTTTGGAAATTTGCAGAAAATTAAAATACCCTCACCCCGAAATACGTTCTACCCGTGTAGAGTGTAGACAACATCGTTAGGTTCAATCGAGCCGAATCGTTCAGACACGCCACCTTTGGCAATGATTTTCAAAAATGTCAGTGGCAGCACATGAGAAAGTCGGTCCTTTCTCTCTCTCTCTCCGTGTCTCTTTATCTGTATGTTTATTCACACACACATACAGACACATCAATTGAGTATGCATTAAATCGATTTCTAAAGATGATTCTTTATCTCATCCTCTGCAGAGGTCCCTGTCAAGCCAAGTCAAAGGCAAGAACGTACCACTGAACTGTCAATTGCAAGCTAGTCAATGTGTCTGTGTGCATCAGACTACACACACATATTGTTACACTCATCCGTACATGTCAATGACTGTGTATGGTTTTACAATCCTTTTTTTTCGCAAATGATTTATTTGTTTTTGGATTGTGTTGAACAAATCTTAAACTAACCAAAATAAAATAATCTCTTGCACCACTTTTCCCAGTGGTGAGTTTGTTTTTTTATGAGCTGGGACACATAGAACCGAACCGTAATGGAGAATTTCCCAAGAAGACCACCAACAATATTTTCCAGCGTTATTCAAGACTTCTGGCAAATGAAAAAAATTTGTGCGATTTTTTTTTACCTTTTTAGGAATTCCTTTCATTCTTTCCATAAAAATCGTAATATTTCTGAATTTTTCAAATTTCAAATAATTTATGAAAAATTACCTAAAAGTTAAATAAAAAATTTAACAACAGAAATAACATCAAATTTTCACCCCAAAAATTCGTAAAAAAGAAGACTTCTGAAAAATAAAAAAAAAAATTGGTGATTTTTTTTGCACTTTCCTTTCTTTATCTTTTATAAAAATCGTAATTAATATTTAATTCAATTTATTGATATGGAACAAAAATAAAATGAAAAATTTTCCAAATGAAAAATTCCCAAAAATAAATGAAAAAATCTCCAAGAGAGGAACATCAAATTGTCACCCCAAAAATTCGTAATAATATTTTCCAGCGCAAGACGAGACTTCTGAAAAATAAAAAAAAATTTGGGGATTTTTTTGCCCTTTTTAGGAATTCCATTCCTTATTTTTATAAACATCGTAATTAATATTTTTGCATATTGAAATTATTGAAATGGAACAAAAATGAAATAAAAAATTTCCCAAATGAAGAATTCCCAAAAATAAATGAAAAAATCCCCAAAAGAGCAACATCATATTGTCACCCCGAAAATTCGTAATAATTTTTTGCCCTTTTTAGGAATTCCTTTCTTTGTTTTTATAAAAATCGTAATTAATATTTTTGCATATTCAATTTATTGAGATGGCTCAAAACTACAGTGAAAAATTCCCCAAATGAAGAATTTCCAAAAATAAAGGAAGAGAGTAACATAAAATTTTACCCCCCCAAAAATTCGTAATAATATTTTCCAGCGCAAGACGAGACTTCTGAAAAATACAATAAATTTTGGGGATTTTTTTGCCCTTTTTAGGAATTCTTTTCTTTATTTTTATAAAAATCTTAATTAATTTTTTTGCATATTGAAATTAATGAGATGGCTCAAAACTATAGTGAAAAATTTCCCAAATGAAGATTTCCCGAAAATAAACTAAAAAATCCCCAAAAGAGCAACGTCAAATTGTCCCCCCAAAAATTCGTAATAATGTTTTGCAGCGCAAGACGAAAATAAAATACATTTTTGGGGATTTTTTTGCACTTTTTAGGAATTCCTTTCTTTGTTTTTATAAAAATCGTAATTAATATTTTTGCATATTTAATTTATTGAGATGGAACAGAAATAAAATGAAAAATTTTCCAAATGAAGAATTCCCAAAAATAAATGAAAAATCCCCAAGAGAGTAACATCAAATTGCCCCCCCCCCCCAAAAAAAAAATTCGTAATAATATTTTCCAGCACAAGACATGACTTCTGAAAAATAAAATAAATATTGGCTATTTTTTTTGCCCTTTCTAGGACGAACCTGTGTTATTTTTTCATCCAGGTTAGTGAATAGGGGAATACACACGTGTTGCAAAGGTGTTGTACCAATCGGGCAAGCTCATCCGCCCTATTACTTCTCTTTCTCACTTTGACATTACACGTCAAGATCATGAATAACTTTGGGATATGAAAATAATCCGTTTCGCCACTCATTTTACTAATTATGGCGTGAAGATATCTGAAATCTAAGACAATGATAACCATTGTATTTTACGAAAAACACCAGACATCGTTGAGACACTGCGTGTGTTTATGAATGGCCAAGTGAGTTTTTTCTTTACACAAAAATAGCCCCTGTCCTCCCTCAACCGGGAGTGTAAAAAAAACCTAAACAATTTATCATAATTTTTTTATATTTAATATTGTGTCCTGCGTCGGGAGACACACAAAAGGAGCGGAGAGTTGGGGAAGGCGGCACACGTTCCCGTTGTTATGACATCGCCGACTGTTCGAGAGCAGACACAACAAATTCAATTATTGGTTCTATTTGTAAAGGTCTCGTATTAAATATCAATCAAATGTCAATCGGTGACATTTTATTGAAAGAATGAATGAAAAGAACAATTTTTGTACACGCTAGCGACAGAAAGTTCTTATGACGAAATAAAAAGCGCTGCCCCAAAAGGAGGATTTCTTAAACAACACATAATAGATGTGATTTAAAACAAATAAGGTAGCCTACGCCAATCTCTGTTGAAGGGTTTCAGGAAACAACACTAGCAGGCACACAATCAAACAAAACAAACTCAATTCGGGTCCAGAAATGTACGTTTGTATTTATGAGAAGTAAACCGTACTCAGCTGTAGTCAATTCTACCCGTGATGGTCGTATTCTTGGGGAATTTTGTCATTTATTTTTGGGAGTTCTTCATTTGGGGAATATTTGATTTTATTTTTGGACCATCTCTATTATTTGAAAATCAAAAATATACAAATTTTTCTAAAAAAAGAAAGAAAGGAATTCCTAAGAAAGGCAAAACAAAAATCTCAAAAATGTATTAAATTGTCGTTTTCAAATTTCGGAAAACGGTGAAATTTTTTTATACGAAAAAGAAATGTGTTATTTTGTGCATTACGAAAAATTATATCAAAATTTTTACAAAAACCTAGGAAATGAAATATAAAAAAAATTGTTATTTTGTGCATTACGTAAAAAATTACGTCAAAATTTTTACAAAAACCTAGGAAATGAAATATAAAAAAAAAATTTATTTTGTGCATTACGAAAAATTATGTCAACACTTTTACAAAAACCTAGGAAATGAAATATAAAAAATTTTTCCTCCTTACTTACTTATTTCCCTTAACATTCCATGAAGGAACAGACGGGGAACTTCTCTTGAATCAGTGAGCTGTGCGCGATATAATTCTGTATACTCATTGACCGGGACCGGGACCTCTTATTAAAGCCGGCTCCGAACGGCTAATGCTGTTCTAGAGAAGTTTTACATGGCTTAGAGATTACTCTCTTACTCGTAAAGTCGCCAGCATTTACGAGGTGGAAAACAGCCGCTGAAAAATATTTGATGGTCTTACCCGGTTTCGAAATCGGGTTCTTCTGGGTGATAGTCGCACACACTACCTACCACACCAATTGTCCTCCTTAAGAAAAAGAAAAAACTATGAAAAATAGTCAACTTTGGAAATATTTCTAAAATACATGTAATTGTTCGAATTTATTTTTGGGAATTCTTCATTTGGAAAATTTTTCATTTTATTTTGGTAGTGAAGGTTAATGAAGGTTAATGCATTAAAATAATCTCTCACTCCTTGTCTACCATTTGTTTTTTTTTTTTCTAGAACTGAAAAATGTTGGGCAGATCAGAAGTTATAGACTTTTGGCCGATGGAACTGGATGCTGGACACACAACGGTCCCGAGTTATTGGACCATATTTTTGCAAAGACGAGCCAGTTAACATTCGATGATCAAGGACGTATATGATTGAATTGGACTTAGTTGGCATGTGGTTTCAACAGGACAATGCATGCCACACTGCACCTAATTGAGAGGTGAGTAATTAATCTCAGTTTTTGTCGCTCTTAATTACCCGACTCGTTGGTGCGATGTGACCCACTAAACCCACTAGTCTAGTTTTTGTGGGGCACTCATGAGGTCTCTCGTCAATACAAGCCAAGGCCACCAGGATTTCTGCCTTGGCCGACAGCATTATATAGGGTGGGCCAAAAGTCACCATAGGATGATTTTTTTATTTTCATAAATTTGGTAATTTCTAGTTTTTTCAGATTAAATTGGCCCACCCTGTAGTTGTGGACAAAATTGGTCTATCAAAATGCAACATCTAAAGCTTAGCCATGGGCAACATTTGCTTGACCTAATAACCTTTAAAAAGTACAAGACAGGCATTGATTTAACGATTTCGTTAAAGTCCTCGGCATGTTTGAGACATTTTTTGTGTGATAGTCTTACAAGCTTTCTACCGCACCAAGGACATTTGGTATTCATAAAATCTAAGCATTTCTTTTATGGATTCTTAAAAAAATCTGCCATGGGTGAAGTCTTGCCTAAGCCTTTTACCACAAACTCACATGATCCCAGCATAAGAATCTCAATTTTTCTGGACTTCCAAATACCAAAATGTTAATATTAATCTCATAAATGAAAAGTTCTAGTTTCATAAAAAAAAACAATACTTGATACACCTCTGTGACAAATATGTCTCTTCGGAATATTAATGTGTGCACGTCCATGACAATAAGCGTTAAGTGACTCATATGTAAAAGTTTGTAATGTCTGCAATGCCAGCCGCAAAAAGACGAGTTTGTTTTTTTGTCCAACAAGAGTGTTTGTGACATACCTCACCTTCCATTTACTCTTCCCTCGCCTGTTCTTCTATAGTCTGCGATTTATTAAAAAATTTTTTGTAACAAGGGACCAACGACCAACAATGGGCCATTCTGGTTTCTATGGCAGCTGTGTTTTTCCACTGAAACAATTGAGGTTTTTTCAAAAGCTGGGCTTAAAAACACACATCAAATTGTCGCTGCCACAATCAATTTGATGTCTTCTATTTCATCTCACGTTGGGAAATTGTCATGATTTGAATTGTTGGCCATTTTTCGTTGCTTCAAATGTCGCTTCACGTTTAACACGAGGGCGGATGGTAAAGTCTCCGAAGATGTGTTTCCCTTAAATTATGTGTGCCTTTAAAAATATCTATTAATCGAGTTGCCGTCACAGAAAAGAGCTAGGTTAATATTCTTGTATGAACATCAAATGATTTACAGCTGCCGTTTCCGCATCGTAATTGTAGGTGACTTTGCCAGATATCATGAATTCTTAGAATCGTCTGATTGCAGACAACGCTTGGCAACACTTTTTCTTGGGAAGTCTTTCAATAGAAATATGCTTTTGTTTGCCTTCTTTATTCCTCTAACGTTTTCACCATATCCACCTATTCTCCCGTCTACACATGCATCTTAATATATATTTACCCTCGACACTGATTCACTGATTCACTGATACACTGATACACTGATTCCCTGATTCACTGACTCTGTCACGCAGTACGTAGGAATTTAAATAGGCATTCTATAATAATTCTATAAATAATAATAATAAAAAAAATAATATTTTTTTTGTACAGAAATTGTGTTTTCCCCAAATTTTTTTTTCCAAAATTTTTTTTTCTTACAATTTTTTTTTTTACAAATTTTTTTTTGTTCCAAATTTTGTTTTTTGAAGAAAATTATTTTTTCCAAATTTTTTTTTTCAAGAAATTTTTTTTTCAACAATAATTTTTTTTTTCAGCAAAAATTTTTTTTTCCACAAAAATTTTTTTTTCAACAAAATTTTTTTTTTTTCCACAAAATTTTTTTTTTTCAACAAAATTTTTTTTTTTCAACAAAATTTTTTTTTTTCAACAAAAATTTTTTTTTTCGATATTTTTTTTTACAAAATAGTTTTCTCAAAATATTTTTTACAAAATTTTTAAAATTAAGTAACAAATACTTTCTCAAGCAAATTAACGGGCGCCATAGGCGCATTACAACTTACTAGTTTGTAAATAACGCTGCTGTAGGACCTGGTGGCGTATGATTTATATCGCTGGTGATAATTTGTGAAGAAAGGCACATAACTCATGCACGCCTATTGAAATGTATAAATGAATTCTTGCAAATTCGAATCAGAGTTCATTTCCCTGGGGCAAACAATCACTAATTGTTTTAAATGAAGTTGAAATCATGAGGGAAAATGATGATAAATTTAAATGTTGCTGAAAGTTTACTGAAACTCCCTGAGATTGCATTGCATATTAAAAAATGTTGAACAACTCATTTACAGTTCTTCTATACATTTTATAAAAAACTCAGAGTCAATTCACTTTTGGCTAAAGAAATTACATGTGAAATTACTGCTTAGCTTTGGAAATGTGTGTGGATAATAAAAAGGATTATAATGATTTCAATGTATTCCCTTTCTTTCTGAACTGATTTGAATAAAACATGAAATAATTCTGCAAAGTAATAAAAGTTATAACTAAATTGAATTAAATGATTGAAGTAAAATTATTTTCGTTGTTTTAGCGATATTTACAAAACAATTCAGCAGATCTCTGAGTCAGTTGCCTTGCTCAGATCCGCCAGTAACTGTTTCTTTGTGGCAAACATTTCGCTGTCACATTCACTATTCACAAAAGTTAGTGCACATATAAAGTTATTAAAGTTTTATAAATAACACTGTGCGACAGCCACAATCGGTTTGGGATGAAACCACCGGGGAAAGTTATATCGGTCAAAAAAAGGTCATACGTGTCCCAGCGTTTCGTTGGGTCTCATCTAGGAATCGAGATATATCGATTTGAAGTTAGTAAGTATCGTATAGGGGAATACATGAGAGACGCGTGCATCGATTTTCATGATTTATGTCTCATTTTGGTCATAGGTTATGTGACTTTACGTGAAAGTAATAGGACTTGACACTTTTTACCGTTTTGGATTTTTTATGAATTAAAAAAAAAAAAATTAATTTTTAGGCAAAAATAATTTTTTTTTTTCATACATTTATTTATAATTGCGAAACTGTTGCTTAAGTAGGAAAACGGTTTAAGAACAGATTAGAGGAATTGTAATTCTTAATTTTTCTAAATTTGTTTCAGCTAAATCGGACGAGTGGTTCTCGAGTTATGTCAAACAAAAGAGCCTAAAACGTGACAAATTCCCCTATACGATACTTACTAACTTCAAATCGATATATCTCGATTCCTAGATGAGACCCAGCGAAACGCTGGGACACGTATGACTTTTTTTTTACCAATATAACTTTCCCCGGTGGTTTCATTCCAAACCGATCACTGACCCTTACCATTTGTCGCAGAGTGTAATGAGACATGATTGGAATACTCATGAGAATATCCAAAAGCGCGAATTAAAGCGTGGAGGTGGATGGCACGAGTTCGTGAAATGACACTAAGTATCACACATACATACACATATCATAATATCCGTGTGATACTCAAGTATGTGAATAACTGACATGAATGTGTTCGTCAAATACAGTTTGTTGGAATATGGTAATTTGGTTAATTAATTAAAAACGATAAAGAACAAATACTAACACGGTATACACACACACATGCAGAGGGAAGTTATATTGAGATAGATACGTTTGGAGTAAAACAGAATCCTCGAAAAGTGACATAATCACAATGAAAAAGAGTGACGTGTCCTTGTGATTTAAAGGATTGTGAATGATAATTTATTAATTTATTAATTTATTAATTTATTAATTTATTAATTTATTAATTTATTAATTTATTAATTTATTAATTTATTAATTTATTAATTTATTAATTTATTAATTTATTAATTTATTAATTTATTAATTTATTAATTTATTAATTTATTAATTTATTAATTTATTAATTTATTAATTTATTAATTTATTAATTTATTAATTTATTAATTTATTAATTTATTAATTTATTAATTTATTAATTTATTAATTTATTAATTTATTAATTTATTAATTTATTAATTTATTAATTTATTAATTTATTAATTTATTAATTTATTAATTTATTAATTTATTAATTTATTAATTTATTAATTTATTAATTTATTAATTTATTAATTTATTAATTTATTAATTTATTAATTTATTAATTTATTAATTTATTAATTTATTAATTTATTAATTTATTAATTTATTAATTTATTAATTTATTAATTTATTAATTTATTAATTTATTAATTTATTAATTTATTAATTTATTAATTTATTAATTTATTAATTTATTAATTTATTAATTTATTAATTTATTAATTTATTAATTTATTAATTTATTAATTTATTAATTTATTAATTTATTAATTTATTAATTTATTAATTTATTAATTTATTAATTTATTAATTTATTAATTTATTAATTTATTAATTTATTAATTTATTAATTTATTAATTTATTAATTTATTAATTTATTAATTTATTAATTTATTAATTTATTAATTTATTAATTTATTAATTTATTAATTTATTAATTTATTAATTTATTAATTTATTAATTTATTAATTTATTAATTTATTAATTTATTAATTTATTAATTTATTAATTTATTAATTTATTAATTTATTAATTTATTAATTTATTAATTTATTAATTTATTAATTTATTAATTTATTAATTTATTAATTTATTAATTTATTAATTTATTAATTTATTAATTTATTAATTTATTAATTTATTAATTTATTAATTTATTAATTTATTAATTTATTAATTTATTAATTTATTAATTTATTAATTTATTAATTTATTAATTTATTAATTTATTAATTTATTAATTTATTAATTTATTAATTTATTAATTTATTAATTTATTAATTTATTAATTTATTAATTTATTAATTTATTAATTTATTAATTTATTAATTTATTAATTTATTAATTTATTAATTTATTAATTTATTAATTTATTAATTTATTAATTTATTAATTTATTAATTTATTAATTTATTAATTTATTAATTTATTAATTTATTAATTTATTAATTTATTAATTTATTAATTTATTAATTTATTAATTTATTAATTTATTAATTTATTAATTTATTAATTTATTAATTTATTAATTTATTAATTTATTAATTTATTAATTTATTAATTTATTAATTTATTAATTTATTAATTTATTAATTTATTAATTTATTAATTTATTAATTTATTAATTTATTAATTTATTAATTTATTAATTTATTAATTTATTAATTTATTAATTTATTAATTTATTAATTTATTAATTTATTAATTTATTAATTTATTAATTTATTAATTTATTAATTTATTAATTTATTAATTTATTAATTTATTAATTTATTAATTTATTAATTTATTAATTTATTAATTTATTAATTTATTAATTTATTAATTTATTAATTTATTAATTTATTAATTTATTAATTTATTAATTTATTAATTTATTAATTTATTAATTTATTAATTTATTAATTTATTAATTTATTAATTTATTAATTTATTAATTTATTAATTTATTAATTTATTAATTTATTAATTTATTAATTTATTAATTTATTAATTTATTAATTTATTAATTTATTAATTTATTAATTTATTAATTTATTAATTTATTAATTTATTAATTTATTAATTTATTAATTTATTAATTTATTAATTTATTAATTTATTAATTTATTAATTTATTAATTTATTAATTTATTAATTTATTAATTTATTAATTTATTAATTTATTAATTTATTAATTTATTAATTTATTAATTTATTAATTTATTAATTTATTAATTTATTAATTTATTAATTTATTAATTTATTAATTTATTAATTTATTAATTTATTAATTTATTAATTTATTAATTTATTAATTTATTAATTTATTAATTTATTAATTTATTAATTTATTAATTTATTAATTTATTAATTTATTAATTTATTAATTTATTAATTTATTAATTTATTAATTTATTAATTTATTAATTTATTAATTTATTAATTTATTAATTTATTAATTTATTAATTTATTAATTTATTAATTTATTAATTTATTAATTTATTAATTTATTAATTTATTAATTTATTAATTTATTAATTTATTAATTTATTAATTTATTAATTTATTAATTTATTAATTTATTAATTTATTAATTTATTAATTTATTAATTTATTAATTTATTAATTTATTAATTTATTAATTTATTAATTTATTAATTTATTAATTTATTAATTTATTAATTTATTAATTTATTAATTTATTAATTTATTAATTTATTAATTTATTAATTTATTAATTTATTAATTTATTAATTTATTAATTTATTAATTTATTAATTTATTAATTTATTAATTTATTAATTTATTAATTTATTAATTTATTAATTTATTAATTTATTAATTTATTAATTTATTAATTTATTAATTTATTAATTTATTAATTTATTAATTTATTAATTTATTAATTTATTAATTTATTAATTTATTAATTTATTAATTTATTAATTTATTAATTTATTAATTTATTAATTTATTAATTTATTAATTTATTAATTTATTAATTTATTAATTTATTAATTTATTAATTTATTAATTTATTAATTTATTAATTTATTAATTTATTAATTTATTAATTTATTAATTTATTAATTTATTAATTTATTAATTTATTAATTTATTAATTTATTAATTTATTAATTTATTAATTTATTAATTTATTAATTTATTAATTTATTAATTTTTTAATTTATTAATTTATTAATTTATTAATTTATTAATTTATTAATTTTTTAATTTATTAATTTATTAATTTATTAATTTATTAATTTATTAATTTATTAATTTATTAATTTATTAATTTATTAATTTATTAATTTATTAATTTATTAATTTATTAATTTATTAATTTTTAATTTATTAATTTATTAATTTTATTAATTTATTAATTTATTAATTTATAATTTATTAATTTATTAATTTATTAATTTATTAATTTATTAATTTATTAATTTATTAATTTATTAATTTATTAATTTATTAATTTATTAATTTATTAATTTATTAATTTATTTAATTTATTAATTTATTAATTTATTAATTTATTAATTTATTAATTTATTAATTTATTAATTTATTAATTTATTAATTTATTAATTTATTAATTTATTAATTTATTAATTTATTAATTTATTAATTTATTAATTTATTAATTTATTAATTTATTAATTTATTAATTTATTAATTTATTAATTTATTAATTTATTAATTTATTAATTTATTAATTTATTAATTTATTAATTTATTAATTTATTAATTTATTAATTTATTAATTTATTAATTTATTAATTTATTAATTTATTAATTTATTAATTTATTAATTTATTAATTTATTAATTTATTAATTTATTAATTTATTAATTTATTAATTTATTAATTTATTAATTTATTAATTTATTAATTTATTAATTTATTAATTTATTTATTTATTAATTTATTAATTTATTAATTTATTAATTTATTAATTTATTAATTTATTAATTTATTAATTTATTAATTTATTAATTATTAATTTATTAATTTATTAATTTATTAATTTATTAATTTATTAATTTATTAATTTATTAATTTATTAATTTATTAATTTATTAATTTATTAATTTATTAATTTATTAATTTATTAATTTATTAATTTATTAATTTATTAATTTATTAATTTATTAATTTATTAATTTATTAATTTATTAATTTATTAATTTATTAATTTATTAATTTATTAATTTATTAATTTATTAATTTATTAATTTATTAATTTATTAATTTATTAATTTATTAATTTATTAATTTATTAATTTATTAATTTATGAATTTATTAATTTATTAATTTATTAATTTATTAATTTATTAATTTATTAATTTATTAATTTATTAATTTATTAATTTATTAATTTATTAATTTATTAATTTATTAATTTATTAATTTATTAATTTATTAATTTATTAATTTATTAATTTATTAATTTATTAATTTATTAATTTATTAATTTATTAATTTATTAATTTATTAATTTATTAATTTATTAATTTATTAATTTATTAATTTATTAATTTATTAATTTATTAATTTATTAATTTATTAATTTATTAATTTATTAATTATTAATTTATTAATTTATTATTTATTAATTTATTAATTTATTAATTATTAATTTATTAATTTATTAATTTATTAATTTATTAATTTATTAATTTATTAATTTATTAATTTATTAATTTATTAATTTATTAATTTATTAATTTATTAATTTATTAATTTATTAATTTTTATTTTTAATTTATTAATTTATTAATTTATTAATTTATTAATTTATATTAATTTATTATTTTTATTTAAATTTATTAATTTATTAATTTATTAATTTATTATTTATTAATTTATTAATTTATTAATTTATTAATTTATTAATTTATTAATTTATTAATTTATTAATTTATTAATTTATTAATTTATTAATTTATTAATTTATTAATTTATTAATTTATTAATTTATTAATTTATTAATTTATTAATTTATTAATTTATTAATTTATTAATTTATTAATTTATTAATTTATTAATTTATTAATTTATTAATTTATTAATTTATTAATTTATTAATTTATTAATTTATTAATTTATTAATTTATTAATTTATTAATTTATTAATTTATTAATTTATTAATTTATTAATTTATTTAATTTATTAATTTATTAATTTATTAATTTATTAATTTATTAATTTATTAATTTATTAATTTATTAATTTATTAATTATTAATTTATTAATTTATTAATTTATTAATTTATTAATTTATTAATTTATTAATTTATTAATTTATTAATTTATTAATTTATTAATTTATTAATTTATAATTTATTAATTTATTAATTTATTAATTTATTAATTTATTAATTTATTAATTTATTAATTTATTAATTTATTAATTTATTAATTTATTAATTTATTAATTTATTAATTTATTAATTTATTAATTTTATTAATTTATTAATTTATTAATTTATTAATTTATTAATTTATTAATTTATTAATTTATTAATTTATTAATTTATTAATTTATTAATTTATTAATTTATTAATTTATTAATTTATTAATTTATTAATTTTATTAATTTATTAATTTATTAATTTATTAATTTATTAATTTATTAATTTATTATTTATTAATTTATTAATTTATTAATTTATTAATTTATTAATTTATTAATTTATTAATTTATTAATTTATTAATTTATTAATTTATTAATTTATTAATTTATTAATTTATTAATTTATTAATTTATTAATTTATTAATTTATTAATTTATTAATTTATTAATTTATTAATTTTATTAATTTATTAATTTATTAATTTATTAATTTATTAATTTATTAATTTATTAATTTATTAATTTATTAATTTATTAATTTATTAATTTATTAATTTATTAATTTATTAATTTATTAATTTATTAATTTATTAATTTATTAATTTATTAATTTATTAATTTATTAATTTATTAATTTATTAATTTATTAATTTATTAATTTATTAATTTATTAATTTATTAATTTATTAATTTATTAATTTATTAATTTATTAATTTATTAATTTATTAATTTATTAATTTATTAATTTATTAATTTATTAATTTTATTAATTTATTAATTTATTAATTTATTAATTTATTAATTTATTAATTTATTAATTTATTAATTTATTAATTTATTAATTTATTAATTTATTAATTTATTAATTTATTAATTTATTAATTATTAATTTATTAATTTATTAATTTATTAATTTATTAATTTATTAATTTATTAATTTATTAATTTATTAATTTATTAATTTATTAATTTATTAATTTATTAATTTATTAATTTATTAATTTATTAATTTATTAATTTATTAATTTATTAATTTATTAATTTATTAATTTATTAATTTATTAATTTATTAATTTATTAATTTATTATTATTAATTTATTAATTTATTAATTTATTAATTTATTATTTATTAATTTATTAATTTATTAATTTATTAATTTATTAATTTATTAATTTATTAATTTATTAATTATTAATTTATTAATTTATTAATTTATTAATTTATTAATTTATTAATTTATTAATTTATTAATTTATTAATTTATTAATTTATTAATTTATTAATTTATAATTTATTAATTTATTAATTTATTAATTTATTAATTTATTAATTTATTAATTTATTAATTTATTAATTTATTAATTTATTAATTTATTAATTTATTAATTTATTAATTTATTAATTTTATTAATTTATTAATTTATTAATTTATTAATTTATTAATTTATTAATTTATTAATTTATTAATTTATTAATTTATTAATTTATTAATTTATTAATTTATTAATTTATTAATTTATTAATTTATTAATTTATTAATTTATTAATTTATTAATTTATTAATTTATTAATTTATTAATTTATTAATTTATTAATTTATTAATTTATTAATTTATTAATTTATTAATTTATTAATTTATTAATTTATTAATTTATTAATTTATTAATTTATTAATTTATTAATTTATTAATTTATTAATTTATTAATTTATTAATTTATTAATTTATTAATTTATTAATTTATTAATTTATTAATTTATTAATTTATTAATTTATTAATTTATTAATTTATTAATTTATTAATTTATTAATTTATTAATTTATTAATTTATTAATTTATTAATTTATTAATTTATTAATTTATTAATTTATTAATTTATTAATTTATTAATTTATTAATTTATTAATTTTATTAATTTATTAATTTATTAATTTATTAATTTATTAATTTATTAATTTATTAATTTATTAATTTATTAATTTATTAATTTATTAATTTATTAATTTATTAATTTATTAATTTATTAATTTATTAATTTATTAATTTATTAATTTATTAATTTATTAATTTATTAATTTATTAATTTATTAATTTATTAATTTATTAATTTATTAATTTATTAATTTATTAATTTATTAATTTATTAATTTATTAATTTATTAATTTATTAATTTATTAATTTATTAATTTATTAATTTATTAATTTATTAATTTATTAATTTATTAATTTATTAATTTATTAATTTATTAATTTATTAATTTATTAATTTATTAATTTATTAATTTATTAATTTATTAATTTATTAATTTATTAATTTATTAATTTATTAATTTATTAATTTATTAATTTATTAATTTATTAATTTATTAATTTATTAATTTATTAATTTATTAATTTATTAATTTATTAATTTATTAATTTATTAATTTATTAATTTATTAATTTATTAATTTATTAATTTATTAATTTATTAATTTATTAATTTATTAATTTATTAATTTATTAATTTATTAATTTATTAATTTATTAATTTATTAATTGTGCAATTTAAAGTTACCAAATTCAGGGGAATCGCGAGGCCATAAAAAATAAGACTTCGTCAAAAGTCGGCGAGTTTCTCATTCGTAATTTGGTCATTTCTGTCAAACTGTGAATTAACAGTAGGCGTGTTTTGTTGACAGCCCGCAATCTATACCGGCCATTTTTCGACAAGGGGATTAATTTACATTACTTTCAAAATCTACATTTTTTTGTTGTGGTCCCAATTCCCTTTTCAATTTGCCTCTTAAAAGAATTTTGAAATTTTTGCCTTTTCCCATACAAATGACTTTCAAAATACGAAAAACACAAAAGCAATTGCCAGTACGAGCAAGTTTTTTCTCTTTCCAGTCCCATTACCTCTCTTTCCTACAAACGGAGAATTGCGGCCTAGTGTGAATCGCGACTAACTGTTGAGTTATCACCAGATATAATTCATTCACAATTAATTAGATCCGAAAGAATAGAAAAATCTTTTCATTTCAGTTCAGTATAGTTTTATATTATTGCGTTATTTTTGTATTTTTTCAAGCTCTTGTGTTATTTTTCAAGCTCGCGGTCGTTCTTTAGTTAACACTTTTAATGTATTTTATGTTCAATATTTCGCCATCCGCTGGATAGCATGTTCTGAAATCGTAAAGCATAAAACATACAATGAATTTTTTTTTAAATATCGCACAATATCAATAATAAGAAAAGAAAACTTAAAGAGTAACAATAAACGTATGCTAACGAATTCAATATTGCACTAAGTTTTCATTTTTCTTTTCCTTATGACATGTCTATAGCTATGAGCTACTCTTTCCGTATCGCTTTTAAAGTTAAATTTATTCGCTTGTGCTTTGTTGATGATATGTAACATTTCCAAAATAAATCTTTGGCTGCAATTCTTCTCTGTTTGGAGAATTTTATATTAATTCTTTTTTATTAAACCAAGTGAAGGATTGGGTGCGCCTCTTGAGTGGGACCTCCACTCCACCAATTTACCTCAATAAAGTCGCCCTCCTTTCTACAGGAGTAAACATTCTAAGGGAGTAATCTCCAAACAATTTCTATCCCCTATAGGACTGTAATAGATTCCATCATAATGCAAACGCTATGAACAATTTTCTTTTGGGAGAAAACATTAGGCGGGTACAAAACAAAACTTATTTATTATTTACTTGTTTGTTTTACAGAATACTCTTGAATTTTCTATATATCGTGTGTCAACCCACACCCATGACATGTCGTTTGCCTTGATGTGTGTGCTTTGAATTCGAATTTGAAACTGACTACACATATTTACTATTTGAGGGGAAATCGGTTATACACATTTAAATACTGAAGATAAATGTTCATAAATCTCAATACTTGCCCTATAATCTCTATTCCGCAACGTAAACAGTTTGTTTTTGCATAGTCAATTGTTGGCTCCATCTGCGTTCTGTCCCGAAGACCAAAGTAAATACGAGTTCATAAATAAAGATTTCTTTAAGTTTTATCTGCTGTGTTGTTTTCATCTTTTTTTTTCCGTTTCTTTTTACATTTTCTTTAGCTGTGAGTGTGTGTGTTTATGTAGATACATATGTACACATGTGTGAGATGCGGAAACATCATTTATTTTAATGTATTTGCGCGTCTGCTTGAGAGGGGAGGGGAGTGTAGGAGATTTTGCCATTGCCATTGCCAGGTCCATAAGTATTGTTCTATTTACCCAGCCAGGACATGTGCAACGACTTTGCAATAAATGCCTTATTTCCATATCAAAAAGACATTCGTCGGATCTATTGAAAAGACACAAAGAAGACCATCGTTGTATACATAAATCGATTTCGAACACATGACCTTTGGTTTTGCATTTTTATTTTGTGGACCCTTTGTTTATATGATCATAAGTTTTATTCAAATATTTGACAGATTTCTAAGCATCGCTCCACAAACTGTTGCCTAATTTTGGGCGCCACAACACTTGTCAAATGGTAGCATACTTTCCAGCAAATTCTATTAGTATTTTTCATAATTCTGACTTTAAGCAGAAATTAAAACTACCATCCAATTACTTATGGAAATTCTACTCAAGCAGAGCAGAATGTGACAAATAAAAAACAATACATATACAATTTCTGATTAGAATATTTATAAAATATAAAGCTAACGAATGAACGAACTTTCTCGTTATTACTTTTCCTCAGTTGCTCACACTGTTATTCGATAGAAGCATTTTCTGCTGTTTTTTAATGCTAAATCCGCACCCGTATGTTTTTGGCATTGCATGGAATTCATACATAAATTTTTATGTGTGAACACAGATGACAGCAACATGGCTGTCAGAGATGGCAGACAGAATGGGCGGGGGTAATCTGCAGATATCCCTATACAAAGTACTTAGAGTGGCAACAGCGGAAATAATCTGTACGAACTAAGTGTCACGAGAAGAAGAGATAACCACGTAAAATAAACAATAGAAGTGTCGCGATTTCTGTTTTTTGTTTTTGTTCTTATTTTTTTTTTATTTTTTTTTTCACTTTGGAAGCGAATATTCCTAACTGGAAATCTTCCTAACTTAATATTCGCAAAAAAACGTTAAAAATAAACGAATGAATAAAATTGTAACGAAAAGAAACAAACCAAATGTGATAAACCTTCAAATGTTCCATTGGGCGAGAAAGAGAGAAAAGAAGAAATGGTAGACAACCGCCGAAAATTTAATAAAACGTTTGTCTTGCAATCCGTCGGTAAACAGTGTCATCTATGTGAAAGTAATAAATAAATAATCTCCAGTAAATTCTCTTTTATTTCAATACTAAAAAAAAAATTCAAAATGTAATTTTTCGTACTACTGCAGGGGAAAAAATCGATAAAAAAAATAGAATCCATTTGAATTCTATTCTGAAATTTACAGGGAATATTAAGTTTTAATATTGAATTTTAAGAAAATATTTTTTAGTGAAGAATACGTACTAACATTTTGGAGGACATCGGAGACATCAAAGTCAAGATTCAGTTGGTTTTTGTCGAAAGGATGACTCAAAAGTTCATCTTTGCAGAATAGTGTAATCTAGTGTCACTTCTACAAAGACGTACAAGTTTTGATGATATCACATACACATGGACATTAGGGTGTCCAAAAAAAAAATATTTTTTTTCTGAGGTCACACTGCTAGGGCTGGATCAGTTCCTTGAGTTTGATAAGATCTTCCAGGCAATGGTTAGGAGACTTCTTCCACGTGGATTGGAGGAAACTGTTTTGTCTCCTTTCTTGTGATACGGACATGGTACGCTGAGTTTACAATCATAGGGCATGCTTTAATTCTCCCAGATGATGCAGACTAGCTGATACCTGCTCCTACCTTATCAGCTCTTCTCTGGCGAGCATATACAGCTCTGCCGCTATAACAAAAATGGAGATTGCCCCAAATGAAGAATTCCCCAAAATAAATGAAAAATCTCCCCAAAAGTCCACTAGGAAAATTTTCCCAAAAATTCTGAAAAATACCCCAACCAATTTGTGGAAAATTACCCAATTCAAAATCCCTCCAAATATTATGAAAAATATCAAAAAAAACCCAAAAAAATACATCATAAAAAAATCGAAATCACCCCAAAAAAAGGAAAATTTTCCAAATATAAAAAAATGGGGAATTTTTCATTGTCCATTTTTTTCGTATTAAAACAATGAATTAAATGTTACCGAAATATTGTTAAAAAAAACTCCCCAATGTTGTATAAGATTTTTTTGGGGATAATTTTGTCACAATCCATATAGGATTTGAACCAGGCTTTCTTTTTGTGATAGCCAGCCACACAGCCGTGGCATTATGAAAAATACCCCAAATGCAAAATACCCCCAAAAAAAAAATTAGGAATGCCCGTAACGAAAAATTCCACAAAATAAATGAAAAATCCCCTCCAAAGCCCAATGTGAAAAATTTCCACAAAAAATCTGAAAAATCCCCAAACAATTTTTGAAAAATTACCCAATACAAAATCCCCCAAATAATATCAAAAATTTCCAAAAAAAAAAAAAAAACCATTACAAAATTGTTATAAAAATATCCCAGAAAAAATCTCCAAAAAATGGGGAATTTTTCATAGTCAATTTTTTTCATATTTAAAATGACCCAAAAACAGAAATTAAATGTTATCTAAAAATTAAGAAAAAGTCCCCAATTTTGTATGAGATTTTTTTGGGGGAATTCTTCATTTTGTTTTGGGGCATTTTTTTTTATTCCACACTGTCTTGCCACCAAATATTATGAAAATTACCCTCCAGTGTGGCCCCACCCCTGACAACAAAAATATATATTTAATGGATACATTTGATAATTTCTTTTCGTTGATTGTTTTGCGGCTTCGCAATACTGTGCCATAGCTGTTTTCGTGATACAAACATTTGTTCGTTCATCATACATACACTTAATTTTCTGTAGCTCAAATGGTGGCTGTGTAGGTGGCAAATGGTTCCCCTCCACCCCCTCACCCTAAGTATGGCAGGGCTTTGGCTTTGGTGTCTGCCAGTTGTTGGAAACTATTCCAATTGGATTTGGTTAGAAAGCAGAGATGAAGGAAGCATAGAAATATATTGAATATTAAATCACACATCTTGCTGTTTCTTGTGTTTTATTCAATACAACTTTTTCTTATTTTTTTTGGGGAGTTTTCTACTGTCCTGAGCGTATACAGTGCCGTAACTATGTGACTGTAGTTGTAGTTGTTTCAATGTCTGCATCAGTTGTCATTGCTGCAAACAATTCGGTATTCTTATCACATTCATTGAGTCCATCATCACTTGTTTCACAGCAGCTATTTTGATTATATTCGTTGGTGTAGAAATTACAGACAGACATTCTGTCAGTATTCAGTGAGCGTTTTGGCAAAACTATTCTAAAGAAGGGGGCGTGGATGGATGAAAATAATACATTGATACCACTGCTTATGTGTTTGTTTGGAATGTTACAATGTTAATTAGTGATTTGTTGTGAATGTATTTTGCTTTTGAGAAATATTCGCAGTATTCCAATACAGGGTGTACGCAGCCCGGCCCTCTATTGCCGAATTTGTGTCAATCACAATCAGTAGAGGGATTCCGTACATTTGGAATTAGTACATGTTCCCATATTCTCCTTTGGGGGAGACTATAGAAGCAGACAGGACAGTAAACACCAGCCAACCGTCTACCAGATGTTGACATAACTTTATCAATGTTTGCATATAACTTTCATTGAACGCCTGAACGTAGGCAACATTTTATAGCATATTTCAAATGCCTGAACATATGCTTCTTTCATGGCATGTTATGACTGTGTCCCCGAAACATTCCCTAATTTTGGGGCCAATATAAAATGTTTCTTTGCTATTGCATACATATATGCTTATCTGCAAATTTTCAAACGCAGGCCACCCGTAGGGAAAAAGGAAATCGATCATAAATATTTATATGTACATTTCTCCAAACCAACAGAAGGGGACACATAAAACCGTAGAACTTATAGATCCACCCTAGACTATAAAACACAAATAAACAAACGTTTGTCATAAATTTCATAGATGGCCTTTGGAAACGCACCCGTGCTCGTAGAACTGGAGGCATCTTTGTTATTTCATTGTTTAGTGTTTATTGAATGTTCATCGTGGCCAATAACACTAGGCAACAGCAGTTTTGTCCATAGGAATATTTATAATATAATCTGGTGTATTTTGGCAACTTAAAGTAAAAAAAAAAATATACAAAAATTTTTAGAAAAAAAATTTTCAGAAAAAAATATATATGGGCATTTCCGCCGATCCGTACGTTCGCGACCACATGTTTATTGCTATTATTATGAAAACTAAAACTCGATGAAAGCCATCTTTTGTACTAAGCCAGTTCAGCTATAGCCTTTGACGTGAACGGTTGTGCTTACATATTGCGCGGAAGAAAATATTATTGAAAATTCATACACATTCTATAGTGATATTAGTGAGTGTACAAGTGAGAATGTCGTTACTAAAAGTCCCAGAAAATGTGTGCAGTAGCTGCAATATTATATTAACAAGCAATTACGTTCTGTGCCATCATTGCAATAAAAAATTTCACTTTAGCTCTTGTACTGTGCTCTCGGAGAGCACATACAACAACATGAGCAACGCAAAAAAGGCAGAGTGGAAATGTCATATGTGCAAACCACGAAATAAATCGCCAAATAACATTTACCAAACCTTCGTGTACAGTGGAAATGCGCAAGATCAACAAAAGCAACAAAGAGAAGATGATGAGGATGAAAATGACAACAGCAAACGGTTCAAAGATGCAACATCGATCACAAATCACCCTACAACTTCAAACCAACATCAATCTGATGTAATGGAACTTAAGGTCGGCATGAGCGAAGTCAAGGAATCCATCCAACAACTAACAAACTCTCTAACCGATACCATAATAAAAGCAAACAACGACATAAAAGATCAGTTAGCTACAGCTCTCATCAAAATAAATGAGACACTTGCAACTCTCTCTGAACAAGTCAAAGATCTCCGAGAAAAAGACATAGAGAAAACGAAACAAATAAGTCATATGGATGAACGAATCAACCAATTGGAACAACAACAACTGTGCAGAAATGTTGAAATAAACAATGTGTCTAACACCGAAATTTCACCCGAAACTGTTGTTAAAACAATATCAGCGTCTGTAGGTGTCGATCTGTGTGACGCTGATATTGAAGGAGCACACCGCATAAAGAGAAATAATAAAATTATCGTTGAATTCTCCAACACGAAGAAAAAGAAGGAACTAATGAGCCACTTAAAGAGACACCGAATTGATGCCAATGTACTCAGCAATGAGACAAACACACACACACAAAATTACATCTACGTCAACGAAGAACTGACACCGCACAATAGGCGTCTTTTATGGATGGCGAAAACAAAATCGAAAGAATGCGGCTGGAAATTTGTATGGGTCCGGAATGGACATATTTATGCCCGTAAAAATGAAAATTCTTCAGCAATTATTATTAAAAACACTGCAGATATTGAATCCATAAATTCCACAATTTAAAAGTTGAGTTAAAAACCCACGCAACCCTATAAATCAATATTAATCAAAAATAAAAGCTATTAAGCAATTACCATTTCGCAATTTTTCCTCTTTTTTTAAGCAAAAAACGAACCCACAACAAAAACATTTTTAATTTATAAAACTATTAATTAATTTATAATATTTATAACTTTTATTGATACAAAAATGAATTCCACTAATAAAATTATAAATAACTTCGATGAAATCGATAAAAAACTCTTAAGTTATCCAGCGTCGCTAATATATTTGAACATACGATCGCTCAGAAAAAACTTTGTTACATTATTATCACATATAAAAAATATCACACATAAAATACACCTAATAATATTAACAGAAACAAACATAACAGATGCAGAAAATGATCTTTACCCCATACACGGCTTCAATGCTGTATTCTTAAACAGAGATGGAAGAGGAGGAGGAATTGCTGTATACATAAATGAAGAAATCCAATACAAAAACATACCCATGAACGCAACCTCTTTCGAAACCATGAAAATAGAAATAACAACAGCACACAACAAAATCATTACGGTCATTCCCGTCTACCGTCCCCCACGACAGAACGTTAACGTCTTCATCCATGAACTAGAGGAATGCATAAACACACTCAACAAAAAACAAGAGACAGTTCTAGTTGGAGACATGAACATAGACATAAACAGAAAAACAACAACAACTACGAAGTACTTAGACATGCTCTCGTCAAATGGTCTCAACTGCTTGGTAACGCAACCGACAAGAGAAGATGCAAGCAACAACACAAGTACCTGCATTGACCACTTGTTTGTGAGAAGCAATAAAGCAAGGTCTGACGCACATTCGGCTGTTATTACAACAAACATATCAGATCATTATGCTCTCTTTGGCTGCGTTGGAGAAGAACAAAACAAAACGGAGAAAAACACACAGAATATCCAGAGCCGGGAGTTAGTAAATTCCAAAATAAACAATACGAATGTAAATCGTTTAATGAGGGAAATAAATTGGAATGTGATATTAAACCAATCCCATAATACAAATGAGATCTTCGATAATATACATAGTACATTTTCGCAAATATATGATCAATCGAAAGAATCTGTGAAAAAAATAAAAAAACGAAAACCATATCCATGGCTAAGCGAGGAGTTATTAAAATCCTGCTCCATACGGGATAAACTACACAAAAAATGGCTGCACAACAAAAACAATAAATTAAATGAAAAAATATACAAAACATTCAACAATAAATTAAATAAAAAGATAATTTACGCTAAAAATGCATACAACATGAACCAATTTGTACTCAATAGAAATAATTTACGAGGAACTTGGGCACTTATTAACGAGTTAATTGGGAAAAAGGTGTACAATGTTGATGAAATAATTCAAAAAAACTTTGCAAATGAAAACTTAAATGATATTACTAATAAATTCGCTATTAATTTTAAAGAAAATGTACAAAATATCCTTCATACATGCCAAATAAAAACAATTGAAAACACAGAAATAAATATACCAAACACGATGTATCTAGAAAACACAAATGAAGATGAAATCTTCAATATACTGAAAACCCTTAATCCAAGAAAAAGTGCTGGAGCGGATGGAATAAGAGCCATAGATTTAAAAACAAACGCATTGTGCCTAACACCAATAATAACAAAATTAGTAAATAGTAGTCTTAGTGAATCAACTATACCTGAAATACTTAAAACATCGTTAATTCGACCAATACATAAAACGGGCAGTAAATCGGAGTATAGTAACTACAGACCAATCTCAATTTTGTCCGCGTTGGAAAAAGTCCTGGAGGAAGTAATGGTAAGAAGACTGAACGCATTTCTATCCAAATACAACATCATAAGCAAAAACCAGTATGGTTTCCAAAAAGGAAAGAACATAAATCAATTGCTAGGTCGTTTTTCTAACCATGTAAACCAAAGCCTGAGTAAAAACATGCACTGTCTAGCCCTGTTTATCGACTTCAGCAAAGCATTTGACACTCTTTCGCACAGCAAGCTGATTGAAATTTTGGAAAGAAATGGAATAAGAGGCCACTGCCTGAAATGGTTCAAAAATTACCTTCAATGCAGAACTTTTCGCGTCAAAATTGACAGTAAACTCAGTGAAATCACCACCACAACACACGGAGTACCACAAGGCTCAAAACTCGGACCAATCATGTACATAGTATACGCGAATGATATGATGAGGCTATTGAGGGAAAGCACGGCTTTTGCGTATGCAGATGACACGGCCATTGTCGTAACTGATAAATGTATCAACGCTGCTAAAACTAAAATGCAAAAACAGTTAGACGCAATTACAAAGTGGTGCCATGACAGCGGATTGATAATAAATGCATCGAAAACGAAACTTATGCACTTCAGACCTCGACACTTTCCACAAACAAATATTTCACTTACATTTCACAACACAGAATGCCTACACAAAACATACTACAACAACAACATTGAAATAGAAGATACTTGTGCAACGCTTATAGAACTTGTACCAACTTACAAATACTTAGGTGTCCATCTAGACAGCCACTTCAAGTGGAAAATACATATTGAAAATATGCAAAAGAAGCTTAGAAGTTCATCATACGCATTATACCACCTAAGCAACTGCTCTCCATATAGCGTCTTGAGACAAGCTTACTTCTCATTGGTAGAGTCTTACTTAAGACATGGTATAACTGCTTGGGGAAGCTCAACGCACTGTAGGACACTACAACTAACACAAAATAGACTTCTAAAATTACTTCACAAAAACAAACAAAATATACAAATAAATCAAAATCAAAATAACCACGCAGATAACACTCGCACATCACTTAATAACAAAGAACTATATAAGAGCCTAGAGATAATGGATATATCAAGCATATACAAAACAACAATTATAAATGAATTTTACAACGATCCAGAGTTCATACAACGCATAAACCATCAACAAAATACTCGAAGCAGATCAGAAGGACGGTACAAAGTTCCAAGTTTTCGAAACGACTATGGAAAAAATTCGTTGGCTGTAACTTTACCATCAGCAGTAAATAAGTTGCCAAAACACCTGATAAATGTTCAAAATAAAACACTGATGAAAAAATTATTAAAAAATTATTTTATAAAATAATTTTTGCTTTTAAAACTGAAAGCCCTATAATACAATATATACATTACTTTAATTTCATGAATTATTTATATATTTACTTTTACATCTTAAAATTTTGTTTTAATATTTAGTCATATAGCTGAGCTAGAAATGTTACAAACATATACAATACACAATTTATTTAATTTACATCCTGCAGACAAGCCATGTTGGCTTCGTGGGATTAGCAATAAGATGAATTGTATTAATACCATACACAATAAACATGAATTTAAAAAAAAAAAAAAAAAAAAAAAAAAAAAAAAAATATAGAGCTACCAAAATGTTATCGAATCACAAAAAAAAGATGTGTTCTATATTTTTTGTACATCAAAATCGTACGAACGTACGTTCGCGACCCACGGAAATGACCATATACAATTTTGTTTTTAAATGTATAAAAAAATATACAAAGGTTTTAAAAAAATATACAAAATTTTGTTAATGAAAATTTTTTTTTTAAAAAAAATATACCAAAATTGTTCAAAAAAAAATTTTTTTTTTAATATGTATAAACAAATTTTTAAACATTTTTTTACACAAATACAGCTCCGCCCAGTTTGGAAATAGTGTAATTACGTTCTTTCTTTAAAATTACGTTCTTTCTCAAAAAAAATGATTTTTTTGTGCCAACAAAAATTTTATTAGAAAAATTAATTTTTATAGAAAAGTTTTTTTTTAAATAATATTATACTTTTATTCTAAATAAAAATATTTAAAAAAAAATATTTTTCTTTTAAGAAAAAAAAAATATTTTTCTTTTAAGAAAAAAAAAATATTTTTCTTTTAAGAAAAAAAAAAATATTTTTCTTTTAAGAAAAAAAAAATATTTTTCTTTTAAGAAAAAAAAAATATTTTTCTTTTAAGAAAAAAAATAGTTTTCTTTTAAAAAAAAAATAAAAAAATATTTTTTCTTCTTTTATTTTCTTTTAAGAAAAAAAAAATATTTTTCTTTTAAGAAAAAAAAAATATTTTTCTTTTAGAAAAAAAATATTTAAAAGTTAAAAAAAATATTTTTTTTTCTAAACAAAAAATATTATTTAAAAAAAAAAATTTTTTTCTAAAAAAAAACATTTTTTTATTTTTTTTTTAAAAGAAAACTATTTTTTTTTCTTAAAAGAAAAATATTTTTTTTTTCTTAAAAGAAAATAAAAGAAGAAAAAATATTTTTTTTTTAAAAGAAAACTATTTTTTTTTCTTAAAAGAAAAATATTTTTTTTTTCTTAAAAGAAAAATATTTTTTTTTCTTAAAAGAAAAATATTTTTTTTTTCTTAAAAGAAAATAAAAGAAAAAAAAATATTTTTTTATTTTTTTTTAAAAGAAAACTATTTTTTTTCTTAAAAGAAAAATATTTTTTTTTTCTTAAAAGAAAAATATTTTTTTTTTCTTATAATATTTTTTTTAAATATTTTTTTCTAAAAAAATAAATATTTTTTTTCTAAAAAAATAAATATTTTTTTTCTAAAAAAATAAATATTTTTTTCTATTTTTTGATATTATTTGGGGGATTGGGTAATTTTTCATAAATTGGTTGGGGATTTTTCCGATTTTTTGTGGAAAATTTTCGTAGTGGGCTTCGGAGGGTATTTTTCATTTATTTTGGGGAATTTTTCATTTCGGGCATTCCTAATTTTTTTCGCGGGTATTTTGCATTTGGGGTATTTTTCATAATGCCGCGCTAGACAGTGTGGCTGGCTATCACAAAAAGAAAGCCTGGTTCAAATCCTACATGGAATGTGAAAAATTACCCCCAAAACAAATCTTATACAAAATTGGGGAGTTTTTTTTATAATATTTCGGTAACATTTAATTCATTGTTTTTATACGAAAAAAATAGACAATGAAAAATTGCTTTTTTTTATATTTGGAAAATTTTCCTTTTTTTTTGGAGTGGTATTTTCATAAATTTTTTTTTTAAATTTATGTTTTTTTTTTTTTTATTTTGGATATTTTTCATAATATTTGGAGGGATTTTGCATTGGGTAATTTTTCATAAATTGGTTAGGGATTTTTCAGATTTTTTGTGGACAATTTTCATATTGAACTTTTGGGGGATTTTTTTTTGTAGAAAAAAATTATGTATTTTTTAGAAAACTATTTTATTTTAGAATTTTTTTTTTTAGAAATATTTTAAGAAAAAAAATATTTTTTTTTATGTAAATGGGGTATATTTTTTAGTTTCAAATTTTAAAAAAAAAAAATAAAAATTTTTTTTTTTTTTTTTAGAAAAAATTTTCTCAAAAAAAAAAAATTTTAGTTTAAATTTTTTTTAAAAAAATGCCTTTAAATTTATATTTTGGCGATTTTAGGCAATTTTTTTTCTCATTTTTTTTTGTTGCCTAGTGTGATTTGTCTGGTATTGCTCTGCCAGACGATGTTGAGATGCTGATGTTGCTGCTGCTGCTGCTGTCATGTCAACCGTCTTTTCACACCTTCACCTCCCCCAGCCAGCCCGTGGTACAGGGCAGACGATGACGCAGATAAGGGAATGCCAATGAAAAATTCGCATATGTTAAACTGATGAATGACACAAGCTGTGCTACGAATGTTAACACGTCGGTGGATATGAAATATTATTATTTGGGCAAAGTATTACTCAGAAGACACATTCATATTGGAAAATGCCTGTATGGATAAATGTATTGAGTCCAAGAGACAAGCCTAAGAACATTTATTAGAGGGGTATTACAAAAGGAGAGCGAAACTCATCCGCTTAGTTTCCAAATTTGGTTAATACTTCAATGGAACATTTAGTGTAGGTGAGTAATTAAATGTTTCATTTAATTTATTAAGTCTATTGGGCAGAAATTCCTAACAGACTAGCAAATAACAAGAATTTAAATAAATTTAGAGTATAATTATTATAATATATAATTAATTAATCAAATTAATTGACAAAGGTTTAAACGTAAAACTAGGTAGACTGAAATGTATATGTTCACAAATAGAATTGTATTGCTTGACATTTTGCATATTAATGTCTCAGTGTCACCCTGTCATTCACTCATCTTTAATTTAATTGGGGTTTCATTCCTTTCAATTTGATGTAGACAAAATGGGCCTAGATGAAAATATTTCCTTTCATCTGGTGGCACTTTTACCACATCCCACGTACTTACCAATAATATCCAATAATCAAAGGCAACAGTTTCACCTACTTACAAATAAAACAAATACTTTTAGTTTGAAATCCGAAAATAGTTGAATGTGAATTTATCAAAATCGCCCCACTGCCCTTTGCTGTTGTGGAAATAAAAAAAATTAAAATTTTCCTCACAAAAAGTTATCCTTTCGGTTTGCAATATTGCAGCTATCAACAGCATCACTGACCGGCAATAGGCAAACACACACACACACATATGTATGTGCAGAACCCTGAATGATAAAGTTGGCCCAAAGGCCTCTTATTTTTCGTTCAAAAGTAGTGTTCAAAAGTTTTGTTTTATTTTTGTAGTTTTTGTTTTAATTCAAAACAGTTACACTCACACCAATTGCAAGTACCAGCCTTCCCATGGTCTCCTTTACTTTATATCTTCAATACTTCGATGCTGTGTTTGTAGGGTTTTTTTTTATGTTTTCCAAAATGTGTCGGTTGAAAAAAGTTAATGTCGTTAAATGAAAAAACCCAATGACAACTCTAGTAAATAGTTCGGCTTGGCAAAGGGCCCTTGATTTATCTGTCAGCTTCAGCCAATGCATTAGTGAGAATCTCCACTGTGGGTGCCATTTGTCGTCTATAGATTCCGGGCACAATTTTTTCTTTGAATTTGCCTTGAAACACTTTAAACGGCTTTTCACATTATGAGGTGTTAGTGCGACACCAACTAACACCAACCAGATGAACATTGCGGGCAATTAAAATATTCACCAACTTATGGAAATAATCATCTTGTGTCGAGACACGGGCGCCTCAGGCAATCCAAGCACATTTCAAGCCAACAAGACATTAGCCATGCACCAGTGAGACATGGACTGGTAGTTGCCATAGTAAATGTCACAAGCTGGCACTAGAGTCCAGGCCACGATGTAACAGAAATGACAAGAGAAAAACAGACTGAGAAAACCGGAGACACAGACCAAAATGCAGTAACTTTTATAATTAAAAATATTTAAATAAGATGAATTAGGCTAAAGAGCAGACGAGCAAAAATACTGAGGAACACTCAAAAGGAAATCACAAAGAAAAAATAACAAAACATTCTGTGTCGACTAAAAAGCAAGACATCAAGGAGTAGAAGGTTTTACAGAATTTAAAGAAAATTTAATTTTTTTTACAACCACAAAATATTATGAAATCACAAGTGAATAGAGTGTTTGTGGTATATTTTTGACTACGTGCCCCCCCATTGTTTTATTTAATTTAACCACAATCAGTTTAAATAATATTTTAGTTACGCCAGTAATTCTATTCGGGATATTTGTCCATTCATTGTTTGAGGTCATGCGGATGCCAGCGAGCAACAGCAGCGATGTGGTTCGCAATGAAATGCGTGAAATGTGGAACATGACACATATTCAAACCGCAGTGTTTGTTGTGATACACTATGGATCGAATGGTTTATTTAGGCAAATAAATGCATATTTGCTATCTGGTATTGGTAATTCAAAAAAAAAAAAAAAAACATTTTCAATTAAAAACTATTGAATTTATATTCCAACGAATAATATAATTTAAAACATTAGATGAGTTAATTTAAAAATGAACTTCAAACTATGAGAAGGATTCCATGGGGGCCTATACCCGAAAATAGTATACGGAACGATATTTAAAAAATCCGCTTATCTAAGACTTTAGCAATGATATGTATTACAGGGACAGTATGTACTAGCCCTACTGGGCCTCTAGAGGCCATACCTCACCTGATACCACTTGATATACTGGACAGGCACATGGCCGATCCCCAAGAAAGGTGAGGCCACAAATCCTGCCTGTTTCCATAAAACGACGAAATTCGTTTTATGGAAACAGGCAGTTAGTTGAAAATCTTTTTAATTGCCAGCATAGGCAAGTTTTTCATAGTTTCCTGCGCGAATTTTAAAAATTGTCCCCACGCCTTTGAAGATTGCAAATATATTTTGCCATATTTTTTTTTTTGGTTTTGTTTATTTAGATCATACGTCTTTGCAATAAATCCCCGACTACACAAGACATATGTCTACTGTTTCAAACTTGCCATAACAGAAATACTTTACAAACAAAAAACCCATGCGACTGTCTCGAAATAGACTTTCATTAACATCGCCAAAAATAAAACCTCAATGGATATCCAGCGAAAGCCACCAACAAATCTTCCAATACTTCAGACAATCACAGAAAGGCAACGATGATGGGGCGTCATAAAATACACATGAGATTTGTTCTTTTTTCCCCTTTGCCTGCGAATGTTTACGACAAATTCCTTAAAGAAATAGAAAAACAACGAAACCCGTTTCTGAGCAGCTCTGCTGTCAACGAATATGACTGAGCCAGTCGAATAACATAACCCAGCAAACTACGATGGCAATTTGACATCTCTGCGACTTTTTGAATGCAAAAGTAGTTGCACAACTCCGCAGCTCTCTGAGTACAATGACAAGATATTTTTTTGTGCAAAGAAAATCGTATGATTTTTCAATATTTCTTGAATCTTTTCTCAATTCTAATTATGGATTTTCTAAGGATCTAGAAAAAAAGGCGCTATAGCCTTGACGCAGTGTTTTATTTTCGGCTTCTCTTTCGGTTGCGAAGTAGAAAATAGTCACGAAATTATTCACATAAATTTGGTGACTATTTTCTACGTCTCAAAAAAAAAAGAGAGAGACATTCAGAAGTCCTGGCTTGACCAACTGGGCCATGACATTCAGCTGGCCCCAGGATTTTTGTCTCAGCCTGACCAACAGAGTCATCTCATTCAGAAGTCCCAAGGGTTATTCAGAACTGGGCCATCACATTCAAAAGCCCTCAGGATTTTCTTATTCTCTTTCTGTTTGAAAGTAGAAAGTTGAATATTATTTTATTCACCGCAAATCTATGTTTTCGAATAAAGGTGTCAGTGTTGCCATATCAACAGCCGAAAGTGTGGATTATCTTCTTAATATATATTTACCCTCGAAGCTGATTCACTGATTCACTGACTCTGTCACGCAGTACGTAGGAATTTAAATAGGCATTCTATAATTCTATAAATAATAATAATAAAAAAAATATTTTTTTTTGTACAGAAATTGTGTTTTCCCCAAATTTTTTTTTCCAACATTTTTTTTTTACAAATTTTTTTTTTTTACAAAATTTTTTTTCAAACAAAAATTTTTTTTTTTACAAAAGTGTTTTTCCCAAACTTTTTTTTTTCCACAAAAATTTTTTTTTTCAACAAACATTTTTTTTCAACAAAAATTTTTTTTTTCAACAAACATTTTTTTTTCATCAAAAATTTTTTTTTTTAAGAAAAAATTTTTTTTTCAACAAAATTTTTTTTTCCACAAAATTTTTTTTTTCAACAAAATTTTTTTTTTTTTTTCAACAAAAATTTTTTTTCCACAAATTTTTTTTTTCCAATTTTATTTTTTTTCGAAATTTTTTTTTACAAAATAGTTTTCTCAAAATATTTTTTACAAAATTTTTAAAATTAAGTAACAAATACTTTCTCAAGCAAATTAACGGGCGCCATAGGCGCATTACAACTTACTAGTTAAGTAATAGTTTTCGAGTTATGCAAAAATTTACCAGAAATGAGATTTATCAAATTTATTTAATACAAGTGCTCTATGAAATTGGCAAACAGATTTGTTTTCCAGAATACAGGTTGTTCATTAAATTGAATTCATGTATTATTTTTTTTTTAGACAACTCGAACCACGGAAATCTGAAACAATGCTTGCATTTTTTTTTAAAAATTATTTCAAGTTTGCACAAATAAACCCACGGATAAAAAAACTCAGTTAATGTTTTTGGTAGGAAAATTTAAATTGCTACTAACATGGAAAAAACTCCCGTGGTGAACGATTCACTTGATACGCATGGATTTGTGCAAAACCTACTCGCACACGTTTAACAAAATTCCAAACACAATTTGTTAAGTTTAAATTCACAAAACACTTGTAAATGCCACTTGAATATCGATTAATGCCTTCTGCCAGTTATTTGGAAACGCTTCAGACAGATTTCTCAAAATTATCCGACATCGATTGCAATTTAAAATTAAAATGCCCTTCAACTTTGAAATAAATTCACAAAAGTCACTTAAAGTAACAATCATTGGCACAACATTGAGTTTTGTGATTTTCTTATTGTCCTTTGCCAGTTTGCCTTGCGACGTTCCACCGCGTAAATACAAAAAAAAACCAACAACAACAATTCGAATTTTGCAATTACACATGCCTCCCCCTAGTCATGGGTATGAAGGGCGTAACGTAAATTAAAATTCGTTCATAAACGAATCAAAAAAAATAATGCACAGCAGACGGAAAGTGCTGGGGAAATACGAAACAAGGCGTTAATTAAATTCATTACGAAACCGAGAAAAAAAAGGGCTGCAGAGAGACGGGTCCACACCGCATTCACCCATTCCCAACCTAAGGGAATCATCGCTATTCACTCCCGTACTCAGACATTTCTATGCATTCTCAGTCAGAAGGAAATACATTCAAACAAATCCCAGCCAGCTGAATACAGTTTCGTTGAGGTACACGAACAACGTGAATATTTTCTTGGACATTTAGAGTCCCAATAAATCCACCTACACTGGGTGCGTAACTACTTTCTGTTCAAAGGTCAGAGAATACCAATTTAGAGAATTCCAACGAAAAGGAAACCTTGTTAAATACGAACACATTTCAAGGGGCTGCTCTAAAAATAAAATAAAAAAATATACGTCGCCTGAATTAAGCCACAAATAACTGTGTCTGCCTTCAATTATCTAAGTTTACATAGGCCAAGTTAGTGAACGATTATTATGTTTTTAATTTGAGAGAAGACCCCCATCTTCCTGCATACAAAATTCAGCCTACTCAGGAGCTCACACCATCAGACCGTGGAAAGTTAATGGAGCAAATAAAAGTCATCTTCTCCGATGAAGCTTCTTTCCATCTGAATGGCTTCGGAAATACACAGAATTGTCGAATTTGGGTCTCGGAAAATCCTCATACATTCCATGAGCAAGAAATCCACCCACAACGAGCAACTGTCTGTTGGGGATTTTGGTCAGGCCGCGTTTTTTCAATGTGAGTGTCGGCCTCACATTGCTGTGAGTGTGAACGGCATTCCTTTCAATCAAATGATAACTGAGTTCTTGTGCCCTCAACTGGCCGGCATGGACCTGGATGATATGTGAATTCAGCAAGACGGCGCCACCTGCCTCATCGCGCCTGAAACAATCGATTTATTGTAGCCACGATTTCCAGAGCAAATTACCACAAGAAATTCTGATGTCAAGATCATGCAATTTAACGCAGTTAAATTTCATTAAGGTTTTTTTTTGAAATCTGCGGTATTTTAAGTTTTTCTATTTTCGGCGAGTTAAGGTTTAAAAAAACACATATAACACTAGGAAAAATAAATAGCCGGAATTTAAAGTTTATGAATATTTTCTCATTTGTGAGTGTATGTGTGTGTGCATGCACATATGTTTTTCCGTGCCGGAATCGCACGAGTGGCGGTAAACAAAAAATCGTGTTCACGTTGTGCCAGTACTTGACAACAACAAAAAAACAAATGCAAAATGTTCGTTTTAACCCTTAAATGCCTAATTTTTAAAATTAGATTTAAAAAATATCAATGTGTTCACGGCAGGACCTAGATAAAGGGAAAAATAATAAAAAAAAAATATTTTTTTTTTATGTTTTTATTTAAAAAACAAAACATGTATCAATTTTGATACTTTAGGCATTAAGGCCATACATATGTATGATAAATTCTTAAGCATGAAATAATGCGAAACAATGATTATTTTTGTTATCACATAAAGAAACTTTACATTTTATACAAAGCCAAGAGGTAAGCTTTCCACAATTATTATATTTACATCTATTTCTACACTCCATGAATATTTTTTCATGTCCAACACGGTCGTATCGAACATCAGTAGAGGGTAGGATTTGTACACCCGCCCGTGGTCTTTTCGATGGTTCGGGGATCTCTTCCTGTCGACTTGTACTGGGACTTCCCCTTTTATTTTGTGAACCACTCTTATAGCGACATAAGGTGTCAGCAAGATCGGTTCTGAAGTCCGCTAATTTCAAAATGTCCTTCTGGGATTTCCCATTTACAGTACTAATCTTTTTGTACAGCACCCAAGAATTTATCACAGCCATGTCCAAGAGGTGATAGAACAGCCTTGTTGTCCACTTTCTTGATTTTATGCGAATACGATATCGACCAATGAAGCTGTCCATCAGATCAACGCCTCCCATGTGGGCATTATATTCCTTTATGACCCGAGGACATGATACTTGGATATTCGCTTTTAGTTTTTTTTCGTAACGGGTTATAGTCTCTGCTGGTTCAGCACCAACATAGGTGGAAAGCAATAACACTTGCTTATTGTCTTTCCAGCTTGTTGCCGAAAATTCTATGCCTTCAAAAGATGCCACGTTTTCATGATATGTGCCTCTGGGTACATTAGACTTCAGGATTTCTTTTTTTTTTGGCAACTTACCAAGTCTGTTTCTCTGTATGGTGCCAAGACAATAAATACCTTCTTTGGTCAAGAAATGTAGCAGAGGAATGTTGGTATAAAAATTGTCAAAATAAATTATATGATTCATGGGCCTTGGGACTGGTCGTAACAATCGAAGAACTGTATTCGATACTACTCCGAGGTCTGGTTCGCCAGGTAAACGTTCAATGTCCTTAGCTCCTGAGTAAACCTCAAAATTGTACGCATACCCAGAAAGAGAGCATAAAACATATAATTTCAATCCCCATTTGTGGGGTTTATTGGGTAAATATTGCTTCATAAAATGCCTAATTTTTGTAGCACACATTTGTTCATCTAGTGATAACCGGTGGTCAAATGGCACAGTGATAAATTTCTTGTTGAGGTGATCTATGACTGGTCTAACTTTATGCAGTCGGTCGTGTTGGGGATGATCAGGTGGCAAATGTTTAGTGTCATCATTCATATGAAAAATTTGTCTTATTTTATCAAATCTGTTGCGACTCATGGTTTGTGCTATGGGCTCAAATTTTGCAATGTTTGACCAATATGACCTGATACTAGGATAATGGTAAACACTAGTAAAGATAAGAATTCCAAGAAACTTACGCAATTCCAAGATAGTAATAGGTTCTGTAAAGTTGGCATTCTTTTGGAAAGCATATTTATTTGATTCGTCCGCAAGAAATTTCAAAAATTCTTCATCGAAGAAGTAAGAAAAACACTGAAAAGGCGTGTCCAAATCCAGAATTTCTTGTGAACACTCAATGTTTCCTTCAAACTTGAGAGCGTTTTGAACCATGTTCATATTTCTTACTCTCCATACAATGTTTCGAGGGTTGCAGCTGTAATTATTCACCAAAGGAGTTGGGTTTTGTTCAACGGTCTCTAAATTTTGAATGTCATCGGGCGAATTATCTCCATCATCTTCTATCTCCATCTGATGCTCTCTTTGACTCGGTTGGTAATCGATGTCATCTTCATCATCGCTGAAATCGTCCTCTGAAATTGCACCATCTTCTAGCTGGTTCAAAATTTTTTCGATATCCTCCGGCTTCATTTTTGATAAATCTATGAGGAAATTGATAAAAAAAAAAGTTGATCCAACCCCAAACCAAGCAGAAAAATAATAACATTGCAGGTTTTATGCAACCCTGAATGCCTAAAGTATCAAAATTGATACATAGAAAAATAGCACGATTTTCTCCAAGCAAAGAAGGAAATCGAAAAAAGAATTATATTTTAGTAAAAAGAAGATATTTACTTACCCCAAAAGTATTTTTGTTATTTGCAATAAGAAATTCTTCAAATTTTTTTTTTCGCTAAACTTTATCAAATAGTAAATGCACGTGTTCAATAGGGCGAGAAAGCAAAATGTCAAAAATAATAATCAAGCAATGTTGCCACCTGACTATTTTTTATTTTGATCTAAAGAACACTATGCACTAATGTTATACATACATACAATACAAAAAAAAAAATTAATTGCAAGTGTACATTCGGTTTAAAAGTTCCGTATCAAATTTGATACTTGAGGCCTTTAAGGGTTAAGCAAATAAAAAAAAAGCCAGGGCGCATGTTACGCTGAAAAATTAGACGTTTTTGTTATTAGAGATACCAGACGAGAAAACTTTCTATTATTCGGGGGTATTTTCGTATATTGCAAACTGAGACATATTGAAGTGAGATTTTATGGAAATTTAATATGAATGGAATCTAAAGGAAATTAAAAATTAAAAATTAAAAATTAAAAATTAAAAACTAAAAATTAAAAATTAAAAATTAAGAATTAAAAATTAAAAATTAAAAATTAAAAATTAAAAATTAAAAATTAAAAATTAAAAATTAAAAATTAAAAATTAAAAATTAAAAATTAAAAATTAAAAATTAAAAATTAAAAATTAAAAATTAAAAATTAAAAATTAAAAATTAAAAATTAAAAATTAAAAATTAAAAATTAAAAATTAAAAATTAAAAATTAAAAATTAAAAATTAAAAATTAAAAATTAAAAATTAAAAATTAAAAATTAAAAATTAAAAAATTAAAAAATTAAAAATTAAAAATTAAAAATTAAAAATTAAAAATTAAAAATTAAAAATTAAAAATTAAAAATTAAAAATTAAAAATTAAAAATTAAAAATTAAAAATTAAAAATTAAAAATTAAAAATTAAAAATTAAAAATTAAAAATTAAAAATTAAAAATTAAAAATTAAAAATTAAAAATTAAAAATTAAAAATTAAAAATTAAAAATTAAAAATTAAAAATTAAAAATTAAAAATTAAAAATTAAAAATTAAAAATTAAAAATTAAAAATTAAAAATTAAAAATTAAAAATTAAAAATTAAAAATTAAAAATTAAAAATTAAAAATTAAAAATTAAAAATTAAAAATTAAAAATTAAAAATTAAAAATTAAAAATTAAAAATTAAAAATTAAAAATTAAAAATTAAAAATTAAAAATTAAAAATTAAAAATTAAAAATTAAAAATTAAAAATTAAAAATTAAAAATTAAAAATTAAAAATTAAAAATTAAAAATTAAAAATTAAAGATTAAAGATTAAAGATTAAAAATTAAAAATTAAAAATTAAAAATTAAAAATTAAAAATTAAAAATTAAAAATTAAAAATTAAAAATTAAAAATTAAAAATTATAAATTAAAAATTAAAAATTAAAAATTAAAAATTAAAAATTAAAAATTAAAAATTAAAAATTAAAAATTAAAAATTAAAAATTAAAAATTAAAAATTAAAAATTAAAAATTAAAAATTAAAAATTAAAAATTAAAAATTAAAAATTAAAAATTAAAAATTAAAAATTAAAAATTAAAAATTAAAAATTAAAAATTAAAAATTAAAAATTAAAAATTAAAAATTAAAAATTAAAAATTAAAAATTAAAAATTAAAAATTAAAAATTAAAAATTAAAAATTAAAAATTAAAAATTAAAAATTAAAAATTAAAAATTAAAAATTAAAAATTAAAAATTAAAAATTAAAAATTAAAAATTAAAAATTAAAAATTAAAAATTAAAAATTAAAAATTAAAAATTAAAAATTAAAAATTAAAAATTAAAAATTAAAAATTAAAAATTAAAAATTAAAAATTAAAAATTAAAAATTAAAAATTAAAAATTAAAAATTAAAAATTAAAAATTAAAAATTAAAAATTAAAAATTAAAAATTAAAAATTAAAAATTAAAAATTAAAAATTAAAAATTAAAAATTAAAAATTAAAAATTAAAAATTAAAAATTAAAAATTAAAAATTAAAAATTAAAAATTAAAAATTAAAAATTAAAAATTAAAAATTAAAAATTAAAAATTAAAAATTAAAAATTAAAAATTAAAAATTAAAAATTAAAAATTAAAAATTAAAAATTAAAAATTAAAAATTAAAAATTAAAAATTAAAAATTAAAAATTAAAAATTAAAAATTAAAAATTAAAAATTAAAAATTAAAAATTAAAAATTAAAAATTAAAAATTAAAAATTAAAAATTAAAAATTAAAAATTAAAAATTAAAAATTAAAAATTAAAAATTAAAAATTAAAAATTAAAAATTAAAAATTAAAAATTAAAAATTAAAAATTAAAAATTAAAAATTAAAAATTAAAAATTAAAAATTAAAAATTAAAAATTAAAAATTAAAAATTAAAAATTAAAAATTAAAAATTAAAAATTAAAAATTAAAAATTAAAAATTAAAAATTAAAAATTAAAAATTAAAAATTAAAAAAATTAAAAATTAAAAATTAAAAATTAAAAATTAAAAATTAAAAATTAAAAATTAAAAATTAAAAATTAAAAATTAAAAATTAAAAATTAAAAATTAAAAATTAAAAATTAAAAATTAAAAATTAAAAATTAAAAATTAAAAATTAAAAATTAAAAATTAAAAATTAAAAATTAAAAATTAAAAATTAAAAATTAAAAATTAAAAATTAAAAATTAAAAATTAAAAATTAAAAATTAAAAATTAAAAATTAAAAATTAAAAATTAAAAATTAAAAATTAAAAATTAAAAATTAAAAATTAAAAATTAAAAATTAAAAATTAAAAATTAAAAATTAAAAATTAAAAATTAAAAATTAAAAATTAAAAATTAAAAATTAAAAATTAAAAATTAAAAATTAAAAATTAAAAATTAAAAATTAAAAATTAAAAATTAAAAATTAAAAATTAAAAATTAAAAATTAAAAATTAAAAATTAAAAATTAAAGATTAAAGATTAAAGATTAAAAATTAAAGATTAAAAATTAAAAATTAAAAATTAAAAATTAAAAATTAAAAATTAAAAATTAAAAATTAAAAATTAAAAATTAAAAATTAAAAATTAAAAATTAAAAATTAAAAATTAAAAATTAAAAATTAAAAATTAAAAATTAAAAATTAAAAATTAAAAATTAAAAATTAAAAATTAGAAATTAAAAATTAAAAATTAAAAATTAAAAATTAGAAATTAGAAATTAGAAATGTCAACAAAATTTTACAATATCAGACTTTAAACCATTGTTATCGACACAGATATTTCTCGTGCAGCTTAAAAAAACACTCTATATAACCTAAGGTGTCCACTGACTGCACGCATCACTGTCTCTCACTGTTCCCTGCGGCACTTATTCGCCCACCTTCTAACATCACGAACACTTCCGGCATGAAATTGACGTAAAGAGCCTTCACAGAAAAATCTTACATTTCAAATGAGCTGTGTGTAAAATCTTCCTTACTCCTCCGCAATATTCATTTAACACACGCTACCTTGTGATCTGGTGCTGTTACGAGTTACCTGAAATTGTTCCTATTTATAAACCGGATACCTGAGTAATGATTAAATATGCTGGCAACTCTATTTATAGCATGCGGAGGTAGTTTAAAAAGTAAACACATTTCAATAAAACATTTTGCGAAAACAGAAAGAAAAAACTAACAAAGTGAAAAAATATTTGCATGAACGCACATGCATACATATTTTGAGGCGCGTGTGTGGCAAAAGTTTTCGATATGTGTTGTACATATTTCCAGGATTTTTGCCTATTTCTGGCTACAAGGAGTATTTTAATAGGTGATTTTAGGAATTACACTAAGGAACCAAAAAAAAATTAATAACCACTTAACAGTTCGGATGTACTGAATGGTCCCTTGAGTATCATTATTTTCTAAAAGGAAATACTACTAAATTATTTTACATTTTCTCCTTTAGTGCATATAAAATCGCATAACAAAATCCGAATTATTTACAAAATCGTGTTGGAAAATTCAGATTTCTTTGAAATACATTTTAGAAAAATGATCACTAAATTATTTTAAATCTTTGCCTTGAGTACATTTGAATCCGAATTACAGTTTCAGAGTGGACACAAATTCATAAAAACTCGTTAATGACAAAAAGGATTCAGTAGTTTATCATAAATCCACATGTCTTACCAGAGAACTACCAGTCAAATCGATGGAGTATTTTCAATTTTATTGTCAATTTAGTAAAGAGCCCGGGCTGACACTTGAGTGAAAATGGTTTTGGGAACAATGATGTATGAAAAATATATTAAATTGTATGCCAAACAACAAAGACAACGACACCAAAATAATACCACGGCGGAATATGTGAGAAAAAAAAAGTTCATATCTTCTGAGATATTCAATAAATCTCCCAAATGGTTTCCTTCACACGGTGAAATATATAAACTGAATACGAGCTGTCAGCTATCTGAGATCTCCTTTGGCAGACAAAACTAGAAGTTTTCCGAATAAAATGTTATTCATACATTGCTTTTTATGAGTCTTAGCTGTGTGAATAGATCAGCCCACTTAAGTTTACCATATGACGGGGTGTGGTGTTTTCATCTGGTTTTCCCACATGCAATCTAATAAGTAAAAGTTCATTCGAACTTAATTTGTTTTTTTTTTGGCGGGATATTTGCGTACATTAGCACTGCGTCGGAAAAATGATACAGACTTTGGCTTTATTAGCAAAATAAAAACTTTTGGAGGGCACGAACGAAATAATATGAAGCATGTGTGAGCAACAAATAACTTTCGGAATTATAAGTACTAGAATGTGAGATATCCACAGATTAAACTTGGAAAATTGTTGCAAAGAAAAGTTATTGTTATGCGCGTATGCATGCTAATCATTCTATGCAACAGTTAGAGGGGTGTGAAAGGGGAATGGGAATTGTGGCCACCACAATACTAGTCAATATATCAACAATGGACGTATACATATGTGGGGGTTTTTAAGCTGACTGAGAACTATCGATGTGATGACACTGCCGTTCGGTAAGGTTTGACAAGTCATCATCTTCGTAATCAGCGAGGGGGTTTGATTCCAGAGGTTTTGGTCAGTCGCTGCAACAAATCTAGCCATATGGTCTGTGTCACTCGATTTGCGCTTGGACCCAAAATCCGAATATAATATAAAAATAAAATAAAATAAAAAATAATCGCCCATCATTTTTCCAGGACATGTTTAGTGGCTTTAGAGAAAATGCAAAATGCCCTTAAAAAAAAAAAAAAAAAAAAATGAAAATTCCACAAAAACAATTCAAAACTTACTTTAAAAATTCTGAAAAATATCCCAAACAAATTTGTGAAAAATTCCCCAATAAAAAATCGGCATTTGGACGAATGCGCGGTCTAGCCGAGCCACCGTTTATCATTATTAGATTACCTTCAAATCTATACATTCAACATAACCGACGACAAGTTGTCTGAAACACCCATAAGGCACAATATGAAATGTACTGTTAACTACACTATTACTAAAAATGGAGCGATACACGCCTCAACAACGCATTGAAATTATTAAAATTCATCAGTACAAAAATGATGAAAATCTTGCAGTCACAGTTGGCGAAACTAAAGCATTTTTGGGTCGTCGTGTGGAACCTTGTCGGACCGCAATACGGATATTGGTGGAAAAATTCGAGCTGTTGGGACAAGTTAGTGATGTGAAGAATAAAACCCGTTTTTTGTGATTTTTTTTTTGTTGAAAAAATTTAAAATAATGTTGATTTTCAGTTTATGAGACGTACAATTTCCGTAAGCATTTCTTTTGTTAATTTTTTTTTTTTTAAAAAAATATCGAAAAATTCAAATTTTGTACATTTCCAGTAGTTTATCATCAAATCACAATTATCAAGAAAGTTTAGTGGGAACAAATTATTTTCGTAATTTTTTTGTTGTTGAAAAAATTTAAAAAAAAAAATAATGCCAAAAAGTGTAGATTTTCAGTAGTTAAATCGTACAATTTTTTTTTGTTGAAATTTTTTTTTAAAAGAAATTGACATTTTCAAAATTTATCCATATTCTTATTAAAATGCACTACAAAAATGCTGAAAATTTTTCGGTCACAGTTCGCAAAACTAAAGCATTTTTGGGTCGTCGGGTGGCATCTTGTCGGACCGCAATACGGAAATTGGTGGAACAATTCGAGATGTTGTGACAAGTTAGTGATGTGAAGAATAAAACCCGTATTTTGTAATTTTTTTTGTTGAAAAAATTTAAAAAAAAATTGATTTTCATTACAATTTCCGTACACATTTACTTTGTTAATGTTTTTTTTTAAAAATATATCGAAAAATTCAAATTTTTTACATTTCCAGTAGTTTATCATAAAATCACAATTATCAAGAAAGTTTAGTGGGAAAAAATTATTTTCGTAATTTTTTTTTTGTTGAAAAAATTTATAAAAAAAATAACGCCAAAAAGTGTAGATTTTCAGTAGTTAAATCGTACAATTTCTTTGTTGAAAATTTTTTTTAAAAAAAAAAATTGACAATTTCAAAATTTATCCATATTCTTATTAAAATGCTCTACAAAAATGCTGAAAATTTTTCGGTCACAGTTCGCAAAACTAAAGCATTTTTGGGTCGTCATGCAACACCGTGTCGGACCGCAATACGGAAAGTGGTGGAAAAATTCGAGCTGTTGGGACAAGTTAGTGATGTAAAGAATCAAACCAGTATTTTGTAATTTTTTTTGTTGAAAATTTTTTAAAAAAAATTGATTTTCAGTTTATGAGACGTACAATTTCCGTACGCATTTCGTTTGTTAATTTTTTTTTAAAAAAATATCGAAAAAGTCAATTTTTTTACATTTCCAGTAGTTTATCATCAGATCACAATTATCAAGAAAGTTAAGTGGGAAAAAATTATTTTCGTAATTTTTTTTTTGTTGAAAAAATGTATAAAAAAAATAATGCCAAAAAGTGTAGATTTTCAGTAGTTAAATCGTACAAGTTTCTTTGTTGAAAATTTTTTTTAAAAAAAAAATTGACAATTTCAAAAGGTGTGCATTTTCCGTTGATTATCATAAAATCACATATCTTACGATTAAAATGAGTGGTGGGTTATTAAAATCAATGTAGGATTGTCGCTTTTATTCACAATTCAGTGAAGGGCTCTTCTGGAATCTCCCATAGTGTAGGTTGCTTAACGGAATCAAATATAACCCATTGATTTTTGACATTTGAAAAGTTGAAACTACGTTATTACTAAAAATGGAACGCCTCAAAAAAGCAGTGAAATTAATAAAATTCACTACAAAAATGGGAATTCCACAAAAGTCATTACACCGTATTTTCCCTAAAGACTTGAGTCTTAAGGCTTATAAAGTTCAGTTAACACAGGAACTCAAGCCGGGAGATCATTAACAACGTCGTGTCTTTGCTGATTGGTTCCTTGAAATGCATGAAAATGATCCGGAATTCCAACGAAAAAACATCTTAGAATGAGTAGTAAAAAAGACTCAGTAAGGTTTATGGGATCGTACAAATTAAAAACTATTCAAACATTCTCAAATAAGTTTCAAGAAATATAATTTCCTGAACGTAACTATGAGGGCCAGAAACCAGAAACTATATTAGAGAAGTGATCCACTTTGAGAAGACCTCAAACAATGCGTTTTGTATTGCGTTTTGTATATCCGACCAAATGTGATACTGCAACAATAACAACTGTGCTTGATGCCTACATCAAAATCCCTCTCCAGATTCTTTTTGCACAAGCAAACAAATTTCTACTCAACTCACAGTAAACAAACTCTCGCACACATTAAATACAAGAATCGGTTCTTTGGTAATGTGTTGTTCATATGCATCTTCCCTCTCACATTATATTACCGCACTCTTCTGATTTATGGAGCAACGAACAGACGAAAAACAAAATTTCGAAATTATTCGACACGTTGTCTTTAAATTTAAATAAATTTTTCGAAACGCTAACTTTCACTGCAAGATGGATATTTGTTTTGTACATGGTGGCGTATGATGTATATGGGGAACTTTCAATTGATAACACTCATACGCTGTGGTGGAAAGTTGTACAAATAATTGCAATTGTCATTCATTTAACTGACTGCACTAGACCGATTTTTTTTTATTAAAAAAAACATTGTTCTCATTCATCTGTAAAAAGAAAAAGTCATTACAAAATGCTACACTGTGCCCAGTGACGTATGACTGTTTTTGTTTTGATTATCAATCAACAGCGTCCGGGTTTTAAATGATAAAACTGAGGCGCTTAAAGTAGAAGTGGTCCAAACCCAAAATTGACTCTTCGAGATTGAATTGAATTTGAAATGTAGGCCAAAATTTGAAGCGAAACAACGATCGCATTTTTTTTAGAGAGAGAGATTGGTCAACTTTTGAGGAGATATCGCTCCACAAATACAAAAGGGTCCCAAAACTGACTTATTTCCATAAATTAATTCAGAGTTCACATCTGTACACTATCTTCTTTAATTTTTATGTTAATTGCGTGGCTTCTGCACGAAGAACTAAAGGAAATTATTTTTAGTTGCGTTCATGCGTTCGAATTTTAAGTTGTGACTCTTTTGTATTTAGGGTGCGATATGTAAAATCGAGCTTAAATTCCAGTGATACTAAAATGTTTAGATTACATTTGGATCTTTTTTAAATTTAGAATTTCGATTGTTTTATTAAAGCAAAAATATAACCATTTATAAATTTAAATAGTGCTTGGAAGAAAAATTGCCAAAAGGAGAATTCTCTCAGCCAATAATCTCGAAATCGCAATTTTCTGCGTTGGACCACTTCTCCTTTAAGCGCGTCAACTGTGTGTGGGTAACAGACATGGAAATTGAGTTTGATTTATTTGTTTTATAACTAGCAGAGTTGTTACACATAATCATTATGCAGACAATATCCCATTAACTATAAGCAAACAAGCAACGATAATTACGTCATACATGGCAGCATGATAAAAATAATGTGTTGTATTTCAAATGAGATACACAATCTCTATGGGAATAAAGGGCCAAGTTTAGGAAGTAATACAAATGAAGAGAGTTTTTGGCTATTACATTGCAATGGAGAAGGAAAAGTGAAAGGCAAGTGTATTTGTCGCAATGTAAGGGCCGCGGTCCAGGTGTTTGGATCATATATAAGAGAGCGACTCCTGCCATCCGAAATTGAGAAGTGCGATACCTGCACTCAGTCCACTGAAAACCGACTTCTGAACTGTGACTCTTGAACTCCGATAACTGAAATCCGACACATGAACCGCGACTTCTGCACTGCGACTCCCGATCTTCGACACCTGAACTCCGACACATAAACTACGACTTCTGCACTGCGACTCCTAAACTACGACACCAGAAGTCCAACTACTGAACTGTGACTCATGAACTCCGATAACTGAACTCCGTCTCCTAAACTCCAACTACTGAATTGCGACTCCTGAACTCAGCCACTTTGCAATTGGATTATGGACAATTTCATGAAAAGCATATGGTCCTGTACGCGTGGTCGTGGTGTCCATTTAGCTGATGTTGTTTTTTTTATTATTAACGGCATACCTTCCTCTTTACTATCAAAGAAACATGCGATCGTCTACCTTCCTCTTTATTATGAAATAAATATCTCAAATATACCAAAATAACACCTCTTGTTGGAAATCCCAGTAGTTTAAAGAGAATATTAAAAGTATGAAAAGTAATAAAATGATCCATCACCCCAGCACAGAGTTGTGATGCAAAATTGTGTTCTTTGGAAAATGCACCAAATAAAGAATTCCCCGAAAATAAATTAAAAATGCCCCCAAAAGCTCAATATGAAAATTTCCCCAAAAATTCTGAAAAATTTCCCAATTTAAATTTATGAAAAATTATCCCATGCAAAATCCCCCAAAATTATAAAAAAATACCCCAAAAAAAACAGAATTATAGAAAAATTGAGATCTGTTATGAAAATATCCCAAAAAAAAAAAATTGTGGAAAAAAAAATTTTTTTTTCCACACGCCTTACCGTGTCCGAATATATTCTCCAATTGCTTCTGTTATACTCATTTCTGAGGGCTGCTGCTGTGGTCATGTGATTGTTGCCCCGTTGTCACTACATGAAGGTGTCTGGCAATAGGCTCGGCATGTAGTCTGGATGTAGTTATGAAAAGTTTTTCAAACTCCCATATATCGCAAATGTCTACAACTCAAATGAAATAACTTATTGCAAGTATTGTAGCCTCGATGACTGATTACACCGAATGAAGTCAAGTCTGTGTTAACGAATTAATTGGCATGCACACAGACACACAACTACACTAATGTCTCTGACATTTGAATTATCCCAAATTAACTTTCACCCATCAACAGAACAAAAAGTTACACACACTCCCATTCACAATCCGAATAAAATCCGAATGAAAGCATAACAAAGATGACGATGTAACTAATTTGCTACAACAGCCAAACAAACAACGGAAAGCAACCTGAGACCATTCGTCCATCACACGTGTTCCACCCGCCGATGCTTTTTGGCTCTGCCCCGTCAACAGAGACATGATATGCTGGTCATTCTGGCGAAAACTTTTTCCCAAAACATGTGTTTTGTTTTTGTTGCTATTCATTTTCATGACATTTGAAACTTAATTGCACTTTTTTTTTTGTCTATTTGTGTTCAAGGTGATGTGAACGTAGACCAGATTGGAAATCCAAGTTCGGACTAGAAGATAATTGAATGGAAACACAAACGAATGATTTACAAAGAAATGTTGGTGTTGATTATATTCATGTTATTAACAAGTTAGTCATGAGTAAAATATGTGTTCGCTTACGATAAGAGAATTTCCTTTGAATTTACTGAAAATATTTTTCGGGTTATTAAAGGACATACACATGTTTGTGCCTAGGAAGTGGGTGTGTTGGTGAGCTTCGGTTTTGCTAAATACGTATGTTGTTATGAGGACAAGAAGTGAACGTCTTTTCCTGACAGCAAAATTATCAAAATACACAGAAAAACGTTCAATCCAGAACCAATGTCAGGACTGTGAAATGAAGATTTCAACTGTAAGCTAAATTGATAAGAATTTTCTTGGTAGGAAAATTAAAATCGTATTTTCAAACTCCCGTATTCAGAAAAAAAAAACATTTTTACAACATGTTTGCCTTCATATTTTAAAATTTAATATTTTTTTGACGTAGACCTTATCTTTCATGTGGCCCAAAAGGAAGAAGTCGCAAGGTGTTAAATCACAAGATCTCGGTGGGCAATTGTGATCACGATAGTGTCTCTTTTGAAGTATTTGCAAACGTTAAAGGAACCGAAGTAATATCCCATTATTTGTCTTTTCCTCGGAACAGTAAACGTTGTTTATAAAAATAACGAAATTCCGAGTAACAACATGTTCGGGGAAGTAGGAAGTACTGATTCCTTGTCCAACCAAAAAGGGGGACAAATAAACCTAAGACAGCAAAAGAAAGTCTATGACCAAGACCAAGAGCTTAAAGGTGTGGATGTGTAAGTGTGCTCGTAAATGTCCTGTTGGTGGAGTATGTGTGCCCAACAACATACCAACGTGATTGTTTGTGGATTTTATCGCTTAAGTCATAACTTACCTATGGTTGTCGTTATTTGCTACAAAATCATTTAAGGGCCGAACAAAGAAACCACCCCCACCCCATTCACTTCGCTCTCTTTATCAAGCTGGAAACGGAATACAACAATATGCGTTTATCACGTTGTAATACTTTTTACCTCAAGTTAAACTTGGTCGTTATCTCCGTGTGGTCCCCTTCGCCCATTCTTTGCTTTTGAGGATAACGTTCAACAACAGATTGGAATATTAAATGTCTGTTAAAGAAGGGATTATTAAACTAAGATGACATCATAGAAGAAAGAAGAAAAACATTTCAGCACTCCGTGAAATTACGCGGAAATCTTTTTATATTTTTTTATTTTTATATTTTTATATTTTTATATTTTTATATTTTTATATTTTTATATTTTTATATTTTTATATTTTTATATTTTTATATTTTTATATTTTTATATTTTTATATTTTTATATTTTTATATTTTTATATTTTTATATTTTTATATTTTTATATTTTTATATTTTTATATTTTTATATTTTTATATTTTTATATTTTTATATTTTTATATTTTTATATTTTTATATTTTTATATTTTTATATTTTTATATTTTTATATTTTTATATTTTTATATTTTTATATTTTTATATTTTTATATTTTTATATTTTTATATTTTTATATTTTTATATTTTTATATTTTTATATTTTTATATTTTTATATTTTTATATTTTTATATTTTTATATTTTTATATTTTTATATTTTTATATTTTTATATTTTTATATTTTTATATTTTTTATATTTTTATATTTTTATATTTTTATATTTTTATATTTTTATATTTTTATATTTTTATATTTTTATATTTTTATATTTTTATATTTTTATATTTTTATATTTTTATATTTTTATATTTTTATATTTTTATATTTTTATATTTTTATATTTTTATATTTTTATATTTTTATATTTTTATATTTTTATATTTTTATATTTTTATATTTTTATATTTTTATATTTTTATATTTTTATATTTTTATATTTTTATATTTTTATATTTTTATATTTTTATATTTTTATATTTTTATATTTTTATATTTTTATATTTTTATATTTTTATATTTTTGTATTTCCCATGTATTTATTTTAAAAGAAAAATATTATTTACTTAGAAAACCTTCCATGCCCATTACTGACATCTATGGTCTTTGTTAACAATATTGAGGTTCTTTTCACTTTCTTTTAATCGACTCATTAGTTTTTTTTGCTAGTCTTGATAAACTTCATTTTTTTTTTATAAAAAGGCTTTGAGTCGTTCTGGCAACCGACACCATGGAAACACTCATCCTCTTTGGGAAAATCCCATGCATAGATAAAACCACAAGTTAGTTCCCTCAGAGTGACATTAGTAGTAGTGCTGAGCAAATGGCCAACAAATCTCGATGCCCCATCAACAGAACAATTATTTACACTCGCACACATCAGCACATTAAAGCATTTTTTTAGGTTAATGAGGTGATTTTTTTGGGGTTTATCCTTTGTTGGTTTTTGTGGAATCTTTACTTCTTCCGCAAATTTTCGTTCTGTTGATGAACAAAAAGGTACTCGACGAACACTCCACAAAAAGGATAATAAAGATTGATTGGATATTGTTCTGCAAAAAGCTGTCAACATTGTGGAAAGTAGGAGGGGGATGACGGTCCTGCCATTTCAATGCTCTGTAACAGATGTGGTGGTTGGGGGGAAATTTCATTAAAACAAGAGGGGAAAAAAAAGAAAAATATATTTTACCTCATACAAGAAGTGTGTGTGTTTGGTTTGTAATTGATAAAACTGATTTACAACAATTTGGAATGACTAAGATCGGCCTCAATATTCTGCATGACTTCCTGTAACACACTCTGCCGTATCATTTGTTTTTCTTTATTCTACACGGAAACCGGAAATAAAAATGAGTTATTAGCTTCAGCTTTAGACAAATGATTTACAAAAAAAAATTTCAAATAAAGTTAATAAACTTAAGTTATCGACTAGTTTACAATTTCCAAACGCAACCATTGAACTGTAAGAAATGTTAATTGGGTGAAATAGAAAACTAGAAAATTAGAGAACGCTTTACCTAATCAAATATGAATCCAGTTCCAATTTATAACGAGAGATGGTAGGGAGACTTCCAGTATAACATGCATCTGCATGTCCCGAACTTCAAGTGGTTGGGAGTTGTTCACATTTCTCTAGAAAAAGAATTTCCCTTTGGTAGGCGATCTCATCCCGTTCGGTGAATATTCAAATCGCATTGATTTCACAGAATGTCCCCCCCTCTATTCCTTCATAGAATAGACGGGGGAAAATAAATAACCTAATACTCCGTAAATTAAATGCCGATAGACTCTGGACGATACACGAATATAGACTCAACCGTATTTCCCCACATTCTCTCTGTCGTTGTCTACCTGTCTCGCACAGTAGGAGTTGTCGCAAAATCGTAACATTTCGTTGATTGTTTATGTGTATTTGTATGTAGTCATGTGTGCCCATGTCAGTGTGTGCGTGTTTCTAATGTATCATTTGTTTCAATCGGTATTTTGATTTGAATACACCTTCCAAGGAATTATATTCATACTGCTGTCACACACACACACACAGTTAGAGACCTTAACACATACCCACACACATAGGTGTGTGTGGTGGTGTTTTCAACCCCAGACTAATTAAAAAGGAGTCTACAAAATATAAAGAATAATGAACAATGTCATGGTTTCAATTATGGACTTTGATTAAAATCTGGTTAACTGCGAAAATTCATACGATTAACATTTCGCCTTTTTGGTCATGACAGTCGGGTGATAGGCTGAGTGATCGATTTTTTCAAAATCAATTTTTAGATTGAATAAATATTGTAAGGCAAAGAAAAAAATTTACTAAGCAGACTGTGAGCAACTTGGTTTCATGAATTTGTAAGTCACTCTTGAGTTGTTTCCTTGAGTCTGCCTGTGTGAATACGATAATCGAGAGTAATAAATTGCTGTGTCATTTTTCATGGATTAATATTTAACACATCTAATTTTGGGATTCAATAGGGACACCTCGTTCTGGTACGTCCAACACAAACGTGTCTTTGCCATTTTTTGAAAATTTTGCCAGCGCTGAGCGCTTTGTAGAGACTTTCCATAATTCTTGGAAGAGCAGAGCCTAACGAACGCCTTGGAAATATCCAGAGCCATGACCTTGCTTTCATCGAGGCGGTGAATGGATTGTCTCCATAGTTCCGAAAGGAAGGCCATCAGGTCTTCAGTAGATGGATTTCTACGGAGGCCATACGTTCGATCAATCTGGAGGTCTTTAGACTCTAGATACTTGCTCTCCATAACTATCGAGAGTACAGACTTTGTAGCCGCCGGATTTGTAGCCTAATCTTTCTTGGCCCTCCGGAGTTGTGTGGCTCGAATGAGAAAGCCCATAATGATTATGAACATTAAAATCCCCAGCAACTAGAATTTCACTGTCCCTCTAAACTTCTAAGACTTTCAAATAGTGTCGAAGTCGTTTAGGTTAGCCTCCCCTCCAAATTTGGACCTCTATATGGAAACCCGAAGTGCAATAGGTGCGATCCAATGCTGATTTTAACCCAAAGGGAGTTAAATTCTGGATCTTCTGAGTCCAACTGTTGCTGACTCTGGAATTCAGCATTACGTAGGCCGCTGTATGAAGAGCAACAGATTAGAGTGCGATAGCCTGGAATGTGAAAAGGCCAGACAGCGGAAGGCCCAGACAGCGAAGACCGAGACTTCGCTGGCAGGATCAAGTGGAAGTCTTCTTTGTCAGCATATATTAGGAGAATGTGGTGAGAGTGCCGATTTTATCAACTGACGACGACAAGGGTTTTCTAAAAATTAATGTTTTCATAGAAAACATTTAAAAAAAAAATTCTACAAAACATTTTAAAAAAAATTGTATTTATAAAATTTCTTTTGCTTGTTATGTTCTTTTTAATATCGAGCACTTACGCCAAAAGACTTAAAGAAAATGTTTTTGAAAACTCGCTTTTTTTAATGAAATTTCTAAGAGCCTTGGAAAAATAACAAAAAAAATATAAGAAAAATTTATATTTACAAAGATATAGCACATTCAATTGTATCGTATGCATCACACGACTTTTTGTTTGACCACACCCAAAAAAAACCTCCCGTGTAAAATTCTTTGGCGCTTACGTCTATTTTGCGGTTATGAGTTCGCACGTTTCGTAATAATGGTTCGACCCATTTCGGAGCAGTGAAATTTTTCTTAAACGCCAAAAGTAATTTTTTGTGGTCATTTAAATTTTTTAGAAAAAGTAAAGGGTGTTTTTTATTGGGGTATAGAACTTTAAGTTGGCATCACTTTTTTAACTGGCGGCCATTTTGTCAGCTGTCAAGTGATTAATATTTAGTTTGGTTTGCCATTTCATCATGAACAGGTTGACAAAAGAACAACGCTTGCAAATCGTGCAAATTTATTTCGAAAGTAATGGTTCAGTTCGCGAAGTTCACCGCAAGCTCCGTCCATTTTATGCCATTACATCCACAAAAACTGACTGTTTGGTGTGCTCTATGGGCTGGTGGAGTCATTGGGCCATACTTCTTCCGAAATAATGCTGGAGAGTCAGTTACCGTTAATGGAGACCGGTATAGAGCCATGATAACCGACTATTTTGTTCCCGAATTGGATGGCATGAATGTGGATGAGTTGTGGTTCCAACAAGTGGTTGAAAATTGGACCTGTAGAATTGGCTTAATTCGAGCCAGCCGCGGCGGCCACATGCCCGAAATCATATTTAAACATTAATGGCATAAAATAATCCTTCCAATAAAGCCAAATTGATGGACATTAAAACGATTTTCTTGTGTTTTATTTCAATTCGAAGTTCTATACCTCAATAAAAAACACCCTTTACAAAAAACAATTATAAAATTGAAAATAAAACATATTTGACTGGATCATTTCTGCGTTGTATAAACAAAAAAGTTTTTTTTAAACTTTTCCAGAAAAAAAAAAATGTTGACCCAAAAGCTTTCCGGTAGGCGAGTTGGTAGCGTGCTTGCCTATCAGCATGGGTGTTGTGGGTTCGATTCCCACCAGAGGCTTTGTTCTGTCGCTGCAAAAATCTAGCCATATGGTCTGTGTCACCCGGTTTACCCTTGGACCCAAAATTAGAGTACAAATTTACTTAATAAAATAAAATAAAATAAAAAAAAATAATAATAAAAGTAATATTAAAATATTAAAAAATAATAAAAAAAAATATTTAAAAAATATTTAAAAAAAATAATTTTGACCCAATAAAATAAAAATAATAAAAAAAAAATTTAAAAAAAAAATATTGAAAAAATATTTAAAAAATATTTAAAAATTTTGACCCAATTCATTCTTTCGAACTTTTTTGTTTAGGGTGTGCATGACTATTGCAGTACTCATACACTTGAATGACCTACTACAGATGTGTACTGGCAATGCGGCATTCTGCGACTAAGCCACCTTTCTATTACAAAAATATTTGCAGTTTCAATCAGGTTTCCTTTAACACATTTAAAAAGATCGTATGTCAAAAAACATTTTGTTTTTCCACACAGCCAACATATGATACTTTGACATAACAGACACCGTGTTACAAAAAATAGTTTTTTTTCTGTCCTATGAACCAAATGCACATATTCGGAAAGAGGGGAAAAAATAAAAATACACGTGTATCGGCGATTTTCATGTACACGTCAGATTTTTTTTTTTTTTAAGTTTGAAGTATGAAGCTCGTAGTGGCCTGTGTGAAAGCCTTTGGATCGATTTTTAACGCTTTTTCAGTGATCCAATCGAGCTGATTTTTGGCAGGCAGACTCGTGGAAATGTCTGTATCACGTCAAATTTTTAAAAAAAATAAATTTTTATCAATTCTCAGATTATTTTTTATCCCCTTTCCGAAAAAGTAAATTTGGTTCATAGGACAGAATGTGTGTAACACGGTGAGATTAAATAGTGTTGTCTTTACAATACGAGACAAATCTAAAAAAATGCAGTAAAGATTCTCCAGAAAGTGTTTTCGTTCTGGGTCGTGTCGAAATTGTAGGCCTCCATTAAGGAGAATAGAAATTATATCGATTTGAATGTGCAGAATTTATCTCAAATCAGTTGGTTAGTTTACATGCCCGCCCCCTTTTAAATTTATGTTTATTTTACCTCACCACCACTCTGAAACCGCCTGTTATTACGGTGACTCATATCTACGAATTACACTTTATAAAAGATTTTACTTTGTTAAGGAATTTTGATTTTCTGTTTTACCTCACATGTGATGTTTGCCACAATTGTTGTTTACAATGACTACACAACTAGTGTCACGATCCTTGATATATCCACTTTTATATCCAGTTTGATATAGTTATGGCTCTTAAGTTTGTAATGTTAACATTCTTTATTAAACATTTTGTTTAGAAATTATTATTATTCCTACTTGTGAAATCTGCTTGCGGATCATGACGTATTAATCACACGTCACGTTCAGTCATTGGATAGTAATGACGTCTGCATCGTAATTTTAATGTCATATAATTTGCATAATAACGTCTAGCAATTCCGAGAATATCCAACATTTATCAAAAAACTAATCAAACTCAATTTCCCTTAATTAGCCCAACAATCACACATACATACGTCAGCAACGACCACGTATCGCATTGCACAATAATTTCTCATTTTCGATGCAAAGTCCGTAGTTGCCATAGGAAACTCATTCAGTTAGGTGGAGTTAGGTGGAGTACAGACGTGGACGTTGCCAGTCAGTTAACTGACAACTGTAATTATTTGTGCAATTGTACACCGCAGCGTATGATTGTTGGCTGGCAAAAGTTGCACACGGACGTCATACGCCACCATGGCCACACTGGACTTAAAGTTGTCACAACAACAACAACTCGAATGGGAGAGACGATTCATTATGTTAAATTTTATTTAAATTACAAACACATTATGAGAGTCAAGAGAAATAAGTTGATTTAAACCACACAACGAAACAAAGCGTCAATAGAATTGTGTGATTGTGGTTTATTTAATACTCTGTGCTTCATTTAATTGTGGTTAAAGTGATTTCTTTTCCGGCATTAATTCTCTACGTGATCTTCGTACATTGTCTGTGTAACGAGTGGCATTCACGAAGCGCGACCATAAAACCCTAATCATAATATTTAGTGGTCTATTTTGGCGAGGAGCTTAAGCTCCTGTTTTTCAGCTGAAATACAATTAAATAAATTTAGTTTTCTTGGTTTCAAGTGTTTCTTGGTTTCATAGTTTTGTAGGTTACGATTGACTGAACGGTTTACGGGGCGACAATTAGAAACATTTCATTTGTAGTACGAATCAAGAAAGTGTTTGAAGAATTTGAATTGAACTCACATACATTGTGGTGGGGTTAGCCTGTTTAATGGATTATTTCCGAGGTCCTTGGTATTGTATGTGCTTCCTCCAGTCTGCATGTTTCTTAATATTCCATGAAGGCAAGGACGGGGAAATTCTCTCAAATCAGTGAGCTGTTCACAACATAATTGGTTTACGAAAAACCAAATCGATTTCTTTTGTAAAAATGTATTAACAAAGTCCAAAAGACTGTTACTTTTGATTTCGTACATATTTTTAAGTTGTGTAAAAAATTGGTTTTTGGGCAAGGTTTATTAAAAAAAAATTGTATGTGTTTAAAAAAACATATTTTTTATTTTCTAAAAAAAAATTTATTTTCTTAAAAAAATATGTTTTGTCTTTACATTTTTTTTAAATATATTGGGCGGCGGACTGGATTTAAGGTGTGGCCTTTTGCCACGCCCACAATTTATTTTGTTCATCCCAAAAAATAGAAAAAGAACTTCGATATTTTGTACTCAGTGGACCACAGTACATCAGAATTGTATGGTGGTTATTCATTACAAATATTTTCATTTTGGGTGTAGCATAGTGTAATTTCCAAATGTTACGAGTTGAATGAAATACTTAGACCGAAATGCATTTGTTCCTCATTAAATTGACGATTATAGAATGCAATTTTTTTTTTTTAGAGAAGTTTCTACCAGGGCTGTGGAGTCAAGCAAAAATTGTTCGACTCCAGCACTTTTTTTATATATCGACTCCGACTCCAGCTGTTTCGAAAATTTTATTTCCGTCCTTTATTCGTATATTCTATAATACAAGATGAAAATGTTCATATCATCGAAAACATTTCAAATATTTAAAAATATTAACAGATTAACTTGTTTTCTATACATTTTATTTATTTTATGGGAAATGTAAACTTACACTTACTTACTCGGAGTCTGGTGTCGAAAAATGTGCTCGACTCCGACTCCGTGATATATTTACTTACATTTCCCATTAAATAAATAAAATATTTTAAAAACAAATCAATCTGTTTATATTTTTACAAATTTGAAATGTTTTCGAAGAAGTAAGGTCCAATCGCACCTTCGGACCAAAAGAGCGCACCAAACAGTGACTTTTTGTGGATGTAATGGCCGGCCTCTTTTCAATTACTTGAGGATTCTCAGAACCCCAAATAGGACAATTTTGTTTATTAACATCACCCACCGAGTGAGAAATGTGCTTCATAACCATTAACCATAATCTCCTCTTAAAGCACGATATGTGGCGTGTGATAGTTAAGCGATTCATTTTCGTCAATGTCAGACTTCCAACTGACAGATGTCGAATTTTAGCCCTATACTTTTGAAACCACAAAATGGATAACCGTACTCCACCGCCCTGGTTTCTACCAACAACAGCGCGAATTTCATTGCATGAATTTTCGAACATGAATGTAATTTTTAGAGTTGTAAAAAATTGTTTGTGCTTTCGAATATGAATGACAGTTTTAGAGTTATAAACAAATTTAAATTAAATTTTTTTTTTTTTGAAATTTTTTTGTGAAAATTGATCTTAAAAAATGTTTGTAATGGTGGTTAAAATAAATTTTAAAAAAATTAATCACAAAATTATAATTAAATTCTCCTTAAGTGCTTTTGAATATGAATGACAGTCTTAGAGCTATAAACAAATTTAAGTTAAATTTTTTTTTGTTGTAAAATATAAAATAGAAATTTGCAAAAAAATTTAAATGAAAATATATAAATTATATATAAATTTATGATAAATTATTTTTTTAAATTTTTTTTGTTGAAAAAAAAATTCATAAGAAACTAAAGGGTCCGCCATCGTTTTCGTTATTTTAGTTATCGGGCCATGTTGAACGAATTTTTGTTTACAAAAATTAAAGAGGAGGATATTGGCAACATTTGGTATCAACAGGACGGCGCTGCGTGCCAGACAGCCGCAGCTACACTCAATGTTTTACACCCTGTTTTTGAAGATCGCATTATCAGCCGCAGAGCTGATGTCGTTAGGCTACTGCATGGCCAGCCGGGGCAGCCATTTAAATGAAATTATTTTCCCTTAATAAACCGAAAGGATTGTACTTTCAAATAAAAAAAGAAATTTGAGAAAATAACCAGTAGTTTTTTTATGGAATTTTCTCAAAAAAAAAGTTATTTGGCGGACCCTGTCAAATCTGGCAAAGTAGTGGGCAGTAGTGCCAGAAATTCACAATTGTCAAAATTATTGAGAAAACATTTCTCAGAAGCCAAGGAAATGTTTTTAAACCACAAACAGTGAAAGTAAACAAATACTGAAATTTAAATTAAAATGACAGCCTTGTGTGCCACTTGCATTTCGAATGATTTCAAGTAGGTGCACTTGAATGATTTTATGGCAAAGGTCAACTGCCGGAAAATAAAAATAAAATGTTTACACATTTTATTTAAGATTTTTTAATTTTTTCCTAACTACGGGAGTTAGTAATTTCGTGATTCCTTTAAAGATCACATAATACCGATGTAATAAACTATGAGTGGTGGCTCTAAATATTCTCAAATGCTTAAAGTTAAGTTTATCCTTGTTGCGGTCCGCTTCATTCGTGGAAGGATGTTTTGCGGCTCTTCTATTGGTGTCATTGTGCGTGTTACGCACCACTTCCTCGTTGGCTCATTAACCCAATTTATTGTACTTGAATAATTTTAATTATAAAAGTTCCTGCATTTTCTGCTCTGTCTCCGTTTCTGGTCTTGGTTTCAGCGTCACCTTTTGCCATTTATTGTTGTTGTGACTACTACCAGTCCATATCACTCTCTGGTGCATGCCGCCATATTCTAGAATATCCTTAGGCGCCTGTGTTTCGGTGCAAGACATTTATTTGCATAACTTAGTCAATATTTTAATTCCCTGCAAGGTTCATCTTGTCTGTGTTTTGTTTGGTGTCGCGCAGAGCGCCTTCTAAATGGTTTCAAGGCAAACGTAAAGCAATGGGATTTAAATAGAAAACCAATTCCCTACAGATATGCAACGTTTTATAGATGACCTTCACAGGACTATGGTCTCAATAAACAACTTTCTAGAACCTATGAACTTCCTAGGAATGATTCTTAAAAGTATATCAATACAGAATGGAATTTGTAGAATAGCTTTAGCCAATTTTTGGAGCGTATGAGTAATATTAATACATATTCATATGTACAAATATATTTCTACTAGTAAGTTGTAATGCGCCTATGGCGCCCGTTAATTTGCTTGAGAAAGTATTTGTTACTTAATTTTAAAAATTTTGTAAAAAATATTTTGAGAAAACTATTTTGTAAAAAAAAATTTCGAAAAAAAATACAATTTGTGGAATAAAAATTTTTGCTGAAAAAAAAAATTTTTGTTGAAAAAAAAAATTTTTATGCAAAAAAAAAAAATTTGTTGAAAAAAAAATTTTTGCTGAAAAAAAAATTTTTGTTGAAAAAAAAAATTTTGTTGAAAAAAAAAAATTTTGTGGAAAAAAAATATTTTGTGGAAAAAAAAATTTGGAAAAAAAAAAATTTGGAAAAAAAAAAATTTGTAAGAAAAAAAAATTTTGGAAAAAAAAAATTTTGGTAAAAAAAAAATTTGGGGAAAACACAATTTCTGTACAAAAAAAATATTATTTTTTTTATTATTATTATTTATAGAATTATTATAGAATGCGTATTTAAATTCCTACGTACTGCGTGACAGAGTCAGTGAATCAGGGAATCAGTGTATCAGTGAATCAGTGTCGAGGGTAAATATATATTAAGATACAATACTGACAATATGCAAATTTCGTTGCTTCAAAATTTTCAGAATAATCGAGTGTGTTTAAAAAGCCTTAAGAGCATATGTCCAGCGTGGCTTTTCATGAGGTAGCGCATTCTGGGCGTCTAACTTTAAAGAAACAGGGTACGACGAAGCCTTCGTGTTAACCGCATCATATGAGAACATTTTGTTTACCAACAAACCCGTTAAGACAAAAATAAGCCTCTTGCGTGACTGACTGATTCATCACCGTCCCGACCAAACGTCTGAAGCTCGAATCATGCAATTTTGGGGAATGTGTAGCCTAGACATCCACTAAGAATGGATATTTAGATTGAAAGGGGAGAGAAATGGGAGAAAACGGACTGTCCCCGAAACCCTTCGAAATATGAAAAAATACAAAAAAACTACAATCAAATGATTTTTGTCGGAAATTTGCTCCACAACTACGATTGGCAACAACAGGTGGTAATCAGTTTCAAAACGTACCAAAACGGGATAAAAAAAGGGAAAAATTAAAAAATGGTGAACAAAATTTTTGGCAACAACAAGCGGAAATGAGTTATTTGTGGGACGAAAAAATGGGCCAAAACGGGATAAAAAAGGGACAACAGGTGGAAAACAGTTTTAAAACGTACCGAAACGGGATAAAAAAAGGGAAAAAATAAAAAAAATGGTAAAACATATTGTTGGCAACAACATGCGGAAATGAGTTATTTATGGGACGAAAAAATGGGCCAAAATGTACCAAAACGGGATAAAAAAGGGACAAAAGGGGGAACATATAAAAAATGTAAAATAAATGTTTGGCTGCCACATAGGTGTAAATGAATTAGAGATGGGACGAAAAAGGGACCAAAACGGATTAGAAAAGGTACAAAAAAGGTGGAAATTAAAATAGGTGGAACATATTTTTCGCAACGATAAGTGGATAATAGTTAGAGAAGGGACGAAAAAGATGTCAAAACGGAATAAATAAAGGTAAACAAATGTTACAAGAAAAAAAACCTGTAAAACAATTGTAAAGGAAGAAATCGGATAGAGGACTAAAAGGGGATTAAAAGGGTCTAAAACTGGTAAAATAAGCATAGAAATTGCATAATAATTTAACAATAATGACAAAAGGCGAGAAGTAGAAATATGCATTCCAACTGCTGTTAGACATGTGTTGTTAAGGCGATAAAAAGGAGTAAAAAAAGTACAGAATGGTCCTAAAAGAGACACAATTAAAAAAAAAGTGCAATAAACTACTTTAAATTATCAGAGGGGGCAAAAAAACTGGAAGAAAGGGATAAAGGGACAAAGAAGGAGCTAAGACAAGTAAGCTTATTGAAAGGGAAAACAGGGTAAGCAGCGTACCATAAGGGGATAAAAAGGGACGTAAGGTGGGGGAAATCAAAAAGTTTAATAAAACCTGCTAACAATTCAAGGATACTGAAAAGACTTCAAATGGGGTAAAATAATCATAAAGGGCGAGATGTACTGGGTTCTCCAATACATTTTGGTATTGAAAATTAAATTTTTTGAGATAAATGATCGCATGTTTCTTTGATAGTAAAGAGGAAGGTATGCCGTTAATAATGAAAAAGAACCATCAGCCAAATGGACACCAAGACCACGCTTACAGGACCATATGCTTTTCATGAAATTGTCCATAACCAAATAGCAAAGTGGCTGCCCTATGTCCTCGATAGGAGGCTAAAAAACCTGCCCGTAAACTCCTAAGACAACATGTTGACATAACTTTATCAAATGTTTCACATTAATTGAAAATATGTACCTTTAGACACCTGAATGTAGGCAACACTTTATGGCATAAGCAATCCCAAAACAGATACTTTTATGTTGTAGCACTGATAGCAACTATTAAGAATATTTTTCCGAAACATGAGTACCCCTCCCCCATAGATAACAATTTTCCGGCCAATATAACGAGTTAGTTTACTTTTCATGGTCATTATATTTAAATATTTGCTTATCGGCACATTTTCTACAACAGGCCAGTTTACATGCCACGCCGCAGCATAACAAAAAGGAAATCGATCATAAATATAAGATGTCCACATAAAACAAATGAACCAATACACACACACACACGCTGAACTGTAAAACAAAAATAATAATAAACTTTTGTCATAAATTTCAATATTTGGCCTTGGAGACGGCTCGTTGGGCTGGAGGCATCTCTCTTTTTTTTTTGTCATTTTATTGTTTAGTGTTTATTGCATATAAATCTTGTCCTATAATTTATTGAGTTTTGATTTGCCCAGACGATGTTGAGATGCTGATGTTGCTGCTGCTGCTGTCATGTGAACCGTCTTTTCACACCTTCACCTCCCCCAGCAAGCCCGTGGTACAGGGCAGACGATGACGCAGATAAGGGAATACCAATGAAAAATTCGCATATGTTAAACTGATGAATGACAAAAGCTGTGCTTCGAATGTTAACACGTCGGTGGATATGAAATATTATTTGTGCAAAACATTCACCATGAACGATGGGGGATTCTTAACGGGCAGAGAAAGGGAAATATCAACTGTATTTACTCATGTCTAGGTACATTTATGGACTCTGAGAGACAATGAAAAGAACATTTAGAGGAGGAATTTTACAAAAGAAGGCCAACTTTTGGATAAAAGGTTCATTGCAATATTCCCCTTACTGAATGGCACAAGGACTTCTTGTTGAATTCGTACTGGATCAGTTGTTTCAAGATTATCAAATAATAGAAATAACTTTACCGAATAGGTTCTCAAAGTTCCATACTTTGTTAAAGTTAACGTGAAGTGTTCAGCCACCTCCAGTCCACCAAGTACATGAGTATAGAAATATTTGGTTCACATATTCAAACATGAGTTTTTGTTTTTCATTCAGTGCGATGTAGTTTGAATAAAATTCATTACATCAACCTTCAGATTCATTACGCTGTGCAACAAACAAATAAAAAAGTGTTTCCAATGAATGAGCACTAAATAATTCTTAGAGTGCAAAAGATTTTTTTTTTTTGAGACATAAATTCTCATAACTCGAAACCAATTAGTCCAATTTATTGGAAATAAATTTAAAAAATTCTAGGACAGATTTTTTAGGATTTTGTTTTTAAAGAAATCACAATTTTCAGGCATAGAGTGTCAACTCGACAAAGAATTGTCCGAGTTCTATGAAATAAATTAAAAATTTCTGCGTTCAAAAATGACAAATTTTTTTTTTTCTATTTATTTTATTTTGTTTTTAAAGAAATCAAATTTGTCAACAAAGAAAATTGTACGATTTAACTCCGAAAATCTATTCTTTTTGGCATTATTTTCTTTTATATAAATTTTTTCAAAAAAAAAAATTACGAAAATAATTTTTTCCCAGAATTGTGATTTTATGATAAACTACTGGAAATGTAAAATATCCGACTTTTTCGATTTTTTTAAAAAAAAATTTAAACATATGAAATGCGGAAATTTTTTATGTACGTCTCATAAACTGAAAATAAAATTTTTTGAAATTTTTTCAACAAAAAAAAAAATTACAAAAATATTTTTTTCTTACTGGGTTTTGTTGATAACTCCTAAACAGTCATTGGGATTCAAAATCACTGAAAGCGTAGGAGTTGTGGTTTCGATTTGTCGCTGCATATGGTCTGCTTCACCCGGTTACACCTTCAACCCAAAATTAAAATATACATTTACTTTGTATTGTAATTAAATTAAAATTAAAAAAAAAAAATAATTTATTGATAGATTTTTTAAAAATTATTTCACAGAAATCGCACAATTGGATTTCGAGTTATGGCAATATACAGTGTGCTCTCTCATAGGCGGACACCTAAGGGACGGAGAATTTTGTCCGCTTATGAGAGAAGTACACAAGAGGACTAAGGCGGATCGAAAAAAATGTCCGTTTATGAGAGGTGTCCGCTTAAGAGAACAATGGCAGTATACAGTGTGCTCTCTCATAGGCGGACACCTAAGGGACTGATAATTTTGTCCGCTTAGGGGAGAAGTACACAAGAGGACTAAGGCGGATCGAAAAAAGTGTCCGTTTATGAGAGGTGTCCGCTTAAGAGAACATTGCGCAAAGGAGAGATTGTATATCTCAAAAAATTAAATTGAAAAAAAAAAAAAAATTCATAGAAAAAAAAATTTACTCATTTACCACAGTATATAAAAAGTATGACGTAGTTATTGATTACATAGTCTAAACAAATTTCTCATTACATCTTATGCCACTTTTACAACACCCATACTCAATATCCCATACCCAATGGCTCCAAATTCACTCACCCCCTTACTAAACAAAACAAACTACTTTATATTTAACATCTACAAATAGTTGAATGAGAATAAGTGGGGTTTTTGGCCTTTGGCTAATGTTCAAACGAAAAATTTAAATTTTCCTCACAAAAAGTTCTCATTTCAATTGGCAATTTGGCCGCTATCAAAACCATCAGCACTATAAGAGTGGACGGCGGGCGAAATGAACAAAAAAAAAACAGTGTAACAAACCATGAATGAAAAAGTGGGCCCAAAGGCCTTAAAATTTTAGTTTTTGGTTATCAACAAACAGTTTTTCATTTTAAAAAGTTCCATTCAAACCAATTACAAGCATCAGCCTTCATATGCTGGCCTTCTCTTAACATCTGCTAGTCGTTTTATTTTGCATTCAGCCAACGTTGAGCGTATTTACACTATGCCACAAAAAAAAATAAAAAAAAAGTGTTTTTTATGAATAACCACTAAATAATTTTGTTGATTTTTTTTTTTGACATAACACCGATTTTTTGACATAGCACCGATTTCTTTGAAATAAATTAAATTTTTTTTCCGGAATCATTTGCTGTCCTTCTCTTAGCATCTGATATTCGTTTGATTTTCTGTATTTTTGGCTGGCCTTAGAGTTTGTAGATTAGTTGTCTCTTTGTAGTTGTGGTAGTTTGTTTGATTTCTGCGGAAGACTGGAAACAATTTTTCTTTTTTAACTGAACACGGATTTTTTTTTTTTTAGTTTTACAGCAATAACAAATATTCACCAAAAAAAAAAATTGTATATTTCAGGGACAACAAATTAAACATGTCATTAATTGACTGACTTGCTACTCGACCTTTTTTAAATTATTAGAAAAGGCAAAAACTATTTTGCAGCTGGTGTTTTCTTTTCCATACAACATGAAGACATATCGTACGCTCAATACAAAAGGTTCACATCTCAAAATTCTAGCACAATGACGCAACTAAAAATAATCATGCAGAAGCAACGCAATTAACATAAAAATAGAGACAGCCAAAATTGGCCTACAAATTTACTTTGTATTGTAATTAACAAAATAAATAAATAAAGGGTCCGCCAAATACCTTTTTTTTTTTGAAAATTCTATAAAAAAAACTACTGGTTATTTTCTCAAATTTCTTTTATTACTTGAAAGTACAATCCTTCCGGTTTATTAAGGGACAATAATGTCATTCAAATGTCTGCCTCGGCTGGCCATGCAGTAGCCTAACGACATCAGCTCTGCGGCTGATAATGCGACCTTCAAAAACAGGGTGCAAAACATCGAGTGTAGCTGCGGCTGTGTGGCACGTAGCGCCGTCATGTTGATACCAAATGTTGCCAATATCCTCCTCTTCAATTTTTGTAAAAAAAAAAATTCATTCAACATGGCCCGATAACGGAAATGTAATAAGCACTAGTTGAAAAGAAAAAAAATTAACCTTTACAATTTAATTCCAATATTAACCAGCTTGAATGAAAATAGTCACTTACTTTCATTTGGTTGAGTTGTCTTTGTTTTGCTCAGGGCTTCAGAATTGTCTCCCAAAAATGTTTTCATAGCATAAATTGATTCTAAATTCGCCAGCGCAGTGGGTTTCCAAGATTTTATTATGATCCGCTCATAATGAATTCTATGTCCGTATACGTCATCTCCTCACCTTTTTTTCTGGTCCATCAATTCTCCTCTATTATTCTGTATATAATTGAAGTGGTAGATGGACGTAGTGTTGTAGGGAGAAGGCACAACATTATTTTTTGTCGCCATTACATTGATCATATTTTGCGTTTTAAAAGTAAACATAAATAAAACACATATTTTGTTCATGATATTTTATTTTTATTATAAAGTCGGAACGTTGACATTATGTGTGAAAGACGACATCATTTAAATGACCACGACGCTAAGTGTTGCAATCTGGTTGATTCTTTTGAGGTAATTTTGGACCACTTGTTGGCACATATTGGGCGGCATCTCAGCCATAACTTGACGAATGTTGGCTCTTAAGTGCTAAGGTTTATCTGCATAAACACGGTCTTTCACGTAGCCCCACAAAAACATTGTAATGGTGTGAAATCGCATGATGCGTGGTGGCCAGTTGATGTTGCCACGACGAGAAATTACTCGGCCAGGAAATGTCTCTTGCAATAAAGCCACATTCGCTCGAGTTGTGTGGCATGTGGCACTGTCTTGTTGAAACCACATATTCTTCAAGTCGTATTCTTCAATAGCAGGCAAAAAAAGTTGGTTATCTTACGACCATAACGCTCCGAATTGACGGTGACAGTCGTTCCCTCGTCGTTTTCGAAGAAGTGAGGTCCAATCACACCTTCGGACCAAAGAGCCCACCAAACAGTGACTTTTTGTGGATGTAATGGCCTCTTTTCTATTACTTGAGGATTCTCAGAACCCCAAATAGGACAATTTTGTTTAGTAACATCACCCACCGAGTGAGAAATGTGCTTCATAACCATCAACCATAATCTTCTCTTAAAGCACGATATGAGGCTGTGCCAGAATCACCATTTTTGTGTAGTAGGTTTTAATAATTCGTACGCGTTGTGTGGTAGTAAAGCGATCCATTTTCGTCAATGTCAGCCTTCCAACTGAAAATAAAAAAAAATTGGTTTAACAACTTGTCCTATACTTTTGAAACAACGAAATGGATAACAGTATATAATAAAGGGTGTTTTTTATTGAGGTATAGAACTTCGAATTGAAATAAAACACAAGAAAATCGTTTTAATGTCCATCAATTTGGCTTTATTGGAAGGATAATTTTATGCCATTAATGTTTAAATATGATTTCGGGCATGTGGCCGCCGCGGCTGGCTCGAATAAAGCCAATTCTACAGGTCCAATTTCACTGAAAAAAATGTTGTGATGAAAATCAGCATCGAGATGAATCTCATTTTCGGCCCATACACCAAAATCACGACGCATTGCATGGTCTCGCGGCTTTAGTTCTTGCACAAGCTGGATCTTGTAAGGTCGCAAGCCAAGATCTTTGCGCAAAATCTTCCATAAAGTTGATGGACAAGGCTCCAATTGCTGTGCACGGTGGCGAATCGATTCATTCGGACGGAGCTTGCGGTGAACTTCGCGAACTGAACCATTACTTTCGAAATAAATTTGCACGATTTGCAAGAGTTGTTCTTTTGTCAACCTGTTCATGATGAAATGGCAAACCAAACTAAATATTAATCACTTGACAGCTGACAAAATGGCCGCCAGTTAAAAAAGTGATGCCAACTTAAAGTTCTATACCCCAATAAAAAACACCCTTTATATAACCCTAGGGCGTGCGCTTATCCGAAATGGACTGTATTTGGATTTTTTACTTTTTGCAATTTGCCGACCATGAATTTTTTTTAAATTTTTCTAAAATTTTTTTTTTTAATTTTTCGAAAAATTTTTTTTACATTTTTCAAAAAAAAAATTTAAATTTCTTCAAAAAAATTTTTTTACATTTTTCCAAAAAAAAAATTTTTACATTTTTCCAAAAATATTTTTTTTTATATTTTTCTAAAAATTTAAATTTTTGAATTTTTTTAAAAAATTTTTTTTTAAAATTTTTCAGAAAAAATTTTTTGTACATTTTTCAGAAAAAATTTTTCGGAAATTTTTTTTTTTACATTTTTCGAAATTTTTTTTTACATTTTTCCAAAAATATATTTTTTTCAAATTATTCGAAAAAAAATTTTCCATGAAATTTTCTGAAATTTTTTTTTAAATTTTTCAAAAAAAAAAATCCGTTGTCGTCTCTGGTTAGTGGACATTTATTGACCAGAAATTCTAAAAATAAAAAAAAAATTTTATTGCGAAAATTCCAAATCTCAAGGGCGCGACCGGATTTCGTTTAAACGTCATGGAAAATCATCCAGAACAATAATTACTAATATTTATTTTTAATTAAACGATTTGATCACTTAAAAGGCGTGCGTTTATCCGAATTCGACAGAGCATATCTTCTGTTGGTGCTAATAGACAGTAAGAACTCGATTTGCGCGACCAATAGGAAATCAAGACTTTTGCATTTACTGAAATTGTTGCGCTTACCGAGACCCAAATATATATGTTGGAATCCAAATATATGAGATGAAACATGAACAGATAGTTCACAGTGGACAGAGTCGAACAGAGACTAATGTTGCAAAGCAAGCATTTGGTTTAACTCTGACACCAATTTGAAGTACGAACGCTCCAAAAAACGAAACAATAATAGGAGACAGCAAACAAAATACCAAAATTTCAACGCATCAGACAAAAGTTGCACTTATCACGACCTTATTTTTTTTCAAAAAGTTGCATTTAAAAAGTAAAAAAGTTCAACCGACCGAATCGGGAACATCTTCCATCATCGAGTGCCTTTGAAAGTATGGAAAGTTGTATGGTCAAGTTGCCTTTGGTCTTTACTAAACGATAATCTAATGACGTTATATACATACGACTAAGTGAGTGTTTAAGGACATCCTCCACTCAAGCAATGTATGTTTATTTGGAACCGTTGGACATACCCAGCGACAAAAGTCAGTCCCAAAACCTACGCAATGCTCTGTGGGAGTCGCACTTCAACAGCTGCCAGATATAATCGCAAACAAAATGCCAGGACGACGAAGTGTCGAATTATAGTCCGATTTTTCTCGACTTACTGAGAAAAGTGTATTCTTCTAATAGTTCCCATGATATGCTGTGTGGCCTGTAAAGTAAACTACGACCCAGTTTTCCTAGAAGCCCTTAACAATTTGTTTTCCATTCTGCGGAAAAAAACATATTTCATTAGAAGACCTTATAAATCTTCCTACTGGCCAAATAACACAATACCCACACATATCCAAATGGAAGAATATGATTGCCATGAGAATATGTCCCTCACTGCCATCCGACACAAACACATTACAATAAATGTTTTAAGGCAATAAAAATAATGTTTTCATAGTAGCCTCACTCTCACACATAATCACAGACAAACACATCCATAGCTGCCGGATATTCAAGGGACAGAAAGAAAATGTAACAAAAACGAATAGAAAACTTTAAGACAAATATTTTTATGGACTTTTGTCTTCAAGATAGAACGAAGATGGCGTCTAAAGTTTACCATGGAACAGCATACGGTTTACTTTGCGTAATAGAGATTATGAAGCAAATATTGAAATTTATGAAGATTTTCGTTGAGTATTTAAATGGGTATAACCGATTTCCCCCCTTAATGGTAAATATGTGTATTCAGTTTCAGTTTCAAATTCATATTTGTAATTCTAAACACACACACCCAGGCAAAGGACATGCCAGTGGTGTGAGTTGCAACACACACCCATACATGTGTTCATACGATACATGGAAAATTCAAGAGTATTTTGTACAACAAACATGTAAATATGGCATAAATTAATTTCGTTCTCGCTCATCGTTTACAAGGCAAACAAGAAATAAAAACATTTCATGACGGAATCTGTTAAAGTTTCATGAAAATAATAACACTTTTTTTTATATTTTTTGACGAGCTGTAAATTTATCGCCATACTTGGTATTCTAAATGAAAAAAACACCTCGACTATGATTCGCCATTAATGGGGGTATTGTTTATTCCGATCTGTGAATAAACAGTAGGCGTCTTTGACTGGCGTCTAAACAAGGCCAATAATTTCTAAGGACATTGATAGGGTTTTCCTTGATTTTGGTTGATATGCAGGGTTATTTCTATGTTATACTCATCAACACAAGTCCTTCAACTGTGACGATGCGTTGAATGAATGTGGACTTCAAATTGACTCGTTCTAAAATATTTAGTTTATTTTTATTTAATTACACTACAAAGTAAATGTATATTCTAAATTTATACAGTGGGTCCAAGGGTAAACCTGATGATACAGACCATGTGCCAAGATTTTTGCAGCGACAGACCGAAGCCTCTGGTGTCAATGGAACACACAACCACCACGCTGATTGGGAAGCACGCTACCACCGACGCATTCGTTCTAAAATATATTGAAATCTTTTGTAATAAATAGAATAATAAGTGCTGCGACGAAATGGGGTTTTAAACAAACTTTTAGTTATGGAAATTAAAAAAATCAACTAATCAATTAATTAATTGATTAAACGATTAATAAGTTAATCAATTAATCACATAATCAATTAATCAAAAAATCAATTAATCATTTAATCACATTAATCACTTAATCAATTAAACACTATCAATTAATCTATGAATCATTTAAAAAATTAATCAATTAATCACTTAATAAATTATTCAACTGATCAATTAATCAATTAAATAATTAATTAATTAACCAATTAATCACATTAATAAATTGATTAATTCATAACTCTGGCAATTAATCACTTAAACAATTAAACACTTAATCAATTAATTTATTAAACATTTAATAAATTAATCAATTATCCAATTAATCACTTAATAACTTAATCAACTGATCATTTAACCAGTTAGTGAATTAAATAATTAATGAATTAATTAATTAACCAATTAATCAACTAATAAATTAATTAATCAACTACTCAATTGATCAATTAAACAATTAATTAATTAATTACTCAATCAATTAAACACTATTAATTCAATCAATTGATTAATAAATCAATTAATCACATTAATAAATTAATTAATTCATAACTTTGTCAATTAATCACTTAAACAATTAAACACTTAATCAATTAAATACTTAATCAATTAAAGACTATCAATTAATCTATTAAACATTTAATAAATTAATCAATTCATCACTTAATAAATTAATCAACAGATCAATTAACCAGTTAATAAATTAAATAATTAATTAATTAAACAATTAATCAACCAATTAATTTAATAATCAACTACTCAATTGATCAATGAATCAAGTAAATTGGGGCGATTACGGTTGTCGCTTCAGTAGTCGATGGCGATAACATGTGCTTGTCGCCATAGTCGTCGCCTAGCTTCTAAAATAAAAAAAAAATAAAAAATAAAAAAAAAAATGGTATTACGGTGAGCTATAGAAGCGACATCGACGGTTTAAGAAATAAGTTGGCAACACTCATTTGTTATTTTATTAAAAATGTCAGAAAATTGGTTTTCTTTTAAAGTCCGCGCAAATCAAACAAAAGTCTTTTTTGAGAAAACGTAAAAATTTGTTAAATTTCTGATGAACAACGCGATAAGTGCGCTATTACTATTCAGTTCAAGCGAGGATGAAGAGGACAAGGTATGCGTAGTGCAGCGACGTCTGTTTAGGCAACAAAGAATCCTATTTGAATTGCCTGACTTCAAGTATTTTAATTAATTTGATTAAAGAAAAACAAAAATTATATCGTTTCTTTAGATTTTTGATCTACTTTGGGCTCAGTAAGAATTGCCAAAATTACACACTGGACAACGGTCATTGGCTCTTACACCTAAAGTAAAGTTGGCCACTGCACTGCGGTTTTTAGCGCCAGGCTCTTACCAGACCAGTGTCGGAGACGACTTCAATATTTCACTAGTCCCACCCACTGTTGGCATAGTATTGAAGGAAGTTATAGATGCTTGTGAAGCAACAAGCTGCCGTAAGCGTCTATGACGGAAAAAGAGATGAATGAGGCAAAGGAAATTGTTTTTGACGAAATCCGGAATACCGGGCGTGATTGGGTGTGTGGAGGGAGCGCACATCAAAATAATTTCCATTCCAAGGCAACCAACCTGTGGGTTAAAGAACTTTTCGCCTCTTCCAACGGCGACAGAGTCATTTGCCTGAAAATGCCTCCTCCATGGCTATTGGCTTCGCTCTTATTGTGCACGAGTTTCTTCTTGATTTCGAATTTTAAGGATTTCATAAAGATTTTATAAGAAAAAATAGAAAAAAATTGAAAACCAAACTTACTCTTTGCCAGATATTGGTGGTTCTTACTGTAGGCCCGCTTGCATTTAATTTTTGTTGCAATGGCCTCCCAATCCGATTTGAAATTAGCCGGAACGTGGCCTTTGGAAAACCCCTTTGCCAAACGAGTATTTTTTTCAGTTTGGCAACTGAAATTTCAAATTGTTTCGTGCTTGTTATTTTCATTATTTATTTTTTGTTTTAAGTACATAAACGTTAAGTACCAAATTGCAAAATGTGCAAAACATCAACGTCGCCTCAAAAAAATAAATTAAGGGCACCTTTAAAATACAAGGCGACAGGTATTCTCAAATATCGACTTGACTTAGACTGTTGTCGTTGTATCGACAACGATAATCCCAACCATTCGTCGCTATCGACAAGAAGCGACAACTATAATACGAATGTTGTCGCCAAATAATGCATCAATTAACAAATTAAAAAATTAACCAATTAGTCAATTACTCAATTTCCTCATTCACAATCCTTTAAATCACAAGGACATGTCACTCCTTTCCATTGTGATTATGTGACTTTTCGAGGATTCTGATTTACACCAAACGTATCTATTTCAGTATAACTTCCCTCTGCATGTGTGTGTGTATACCGTGTTAGTATTTGTTTGTTCTTTATCGTTTTTAATTAATTAACCAAATTACCATGAATATCTTTGTCTCCTCAAATATACGAACTATCCAACAAACTGTATTTGACGAACACATTCATGTCACTTATTCACATACTTGAGTATCACACGGATATTATGATATGTGTATTAGGGTGGAGTGAAAACATGCTTTTTTTTTAATTTGAAAAAGTTAACCTCGGAAAGAGATGTAGTCTGGGGTCCTAATAAGGGGAAAAATAAAGAAAAAAAATTTTAAAAAAATTTTCGAAATTTGGAAATTATCTCTATTTTGGCGTCGATTTTAGAAAAATCCTAAAAATTAACGACTTAACTTATTCGAAATTTAAAAGTTTGAGCTTGTACAGTGCCCAAACAAAAGTATTTGAGGCAAATATGAGGATAATCGACTAATATTTGTAGCTTTGGTGGCGATTTCATTGTTCAGTCAATTTTCTGAAGAAGGGACGATTTGACTTATTTTACTTTTTGAAATTTTTGAACAATGAGAACATTTTTTTTAAATTTTTTCATGCCCTTATTTCATTGTTTACGCTATTGCAAACATTTATTGACATAAAACTTTTTAGGATTTTTCTAAAATCAACGCCAAAATAGCGATAATTTCCAAATTTCGAGGGAGTGGCGCGACCCCTAAAATTTTTTTCTTTATTTTTCCCCTCATTAGGACCCCAGACTACATCTATTTCCGAGGTTAACTTTTTTTTTTTGAATTTCACTCCACCCTAATGTGTATGTATGTGTGATACTTAGTGTCATTTCACGAACTCGTGTCATCCACATCCGCGCTTTAATTCGCGCTATTGCATATTCTCATGAGTATTCCAATCATGTCTCATTTTTTTTTTATAAAACTTTAAGAACTTTATATGTGCACTAACTTTTTAAGAGATCTTCCACAGAACTGTTTGTAATAAATATTTTCTTTCCAAGTCAGAATTCGGTGTGAGTTTGCGGGAATAGTGAATGTGACAGCGAAATGTTTGCCAAAAAGCAACAGCTACTGGCGCATCTGAGCAAGGCAACTGACTCACAGGTCTACTGAAAAGTTTTGTAAAAACCATAGAGACAACGAAAATAATTTTACTTCAATCATTTTGTTTAATTTGATTATTACTTTCATATTTTATTGAAATCAGTTGATAAAAATAGAATAAATTAAAATTATCGCTATCCTTTTTATTGACAAACATGGATGCCAACGGCGATGTTGTCATCACTATCGATGACGATGATAGAGTTGGGAGTGGTGTCGGAACTAGGGGGAACTGTTGTTGTCTGTTAGACCTGAACGCTGAAACCTGGTTTTTGAGACTGTGATTGTTTTATATTCTGCCTTGAGAACTGGGGACAAGGGAACGTTATTAAAAATAAAATAAAATAAAATAAAATAAAATAAAGTAAAATAAAATAATATAAAATAAAATAATATAAAATAAAATAAAATAAAATAAAATAAAATAAAATAAAATAAAATAAAATAAAATAAAATAAAATAAAATAAAATAAAATAAAATAAAATAAAATAAAATAAAATAAAATAAAATAAAATAAAATAAAGTAAAATCAATGAAATGAAATAGAATTGAAATAAAGTAAAATAAAATAAAATAAAATCAATAAAATGAAATGAAATAAAGAAAAATTAAATAAAATAAAATAAATATTTATAAAGTATATTTGAAATAAATAAATAAATAAAATAAAATGAAATAAAATAAAATGAAATAAAATAAAACAAAATAAAATAAAATAAAATAAAATAAAATAAAATAAAATAAAATAAAATAAAATAAAATAAAATAAAATAAAATAAAATAAAATAAAATAAAATAAAATAAAATAAAATAAAATAAAAAAAAATAAAATAAAGGTGTAGAAAAAAAAAATGTAAAAAAATTTAAATGCCAACTGGAAACATAATTTTTATTCGATATAAAAATTTAAATATGATCTGGAACTCCAAAAAAGTGATTTCGATAAGGCCTGTAAAGTAAACTACGACTCACTTTTCCTAGAAGTACTTAACAATTTATTTTTCTTTCACATACCCAAAATGGTATATGGTTGCCATGAGAATATGGCCCTCACTGCCATCCCAGACAGACAGACATAAATACATAATTTTTATTCGATATAAAAATTTAAATATGATGTGGAACTCCAATTTTCATAGACTTTTCACTCTCTGTCCATCATCGCCAAACCGTAATTTTGCTGTGTTTAAACAAAAGCTGCTCTCCAAATGTGACTCTGAAGAACGAGTTCTGAAGCTGAATATCACACAGATGTGTAAGTGGATACCATATAATGGAATCTGTATGTTTGTGTGTGTTTTACTAATGAAGTGACAAATACTCGAATATCACGAACACGTGTCACACACATCCGTGTTTGAATTGACGACACATCGCACTCTCTCAGTATTCCAATTATGTGTCATTTTTTTTTACAAAAGTGAAAAAAAAAACAGTGAAAGATTTCACAGAACACTTTTGTAAAATAATCAATTTGTGTGACACAATTCCGGCATGTTGGTGGATATAGTGAAACTGATAGCGAAATGTTGGTCGAACAGGAACTGCTACTGTCACATGCCAACAGAGTAATTGACTCTACTGTTCTGCTAAAATGTTATACTAATGAAAAATCAAATTCATACCAACAGATTTTATTTAATTAGTTTCATTCTTTTATTGTTTATCAAAGCCGTTCATAGAAATAGAATAAATCGCTAAAGTCATCGTTCACCTTGAGAACAAGAATCGTTCCCAACCATGAGTTGTTCATTTAGTTGTTGTTAGCACTGCAAGCCAGTGAATCTCCCTTAAAGCAAATGGACGCCGACTGTGATGTAGTTGTCACGTTAGAAGCAGACGAAGAAGAGGGTGGATGGGTGGATGCTGTTGCCCATGTCGTTACCAAAGCGTATGTGACAGTGGAAACGGCTGATGTTGCCAAGAGCACTGCTGTCACACTGGCAGCTGTTGTCAATGTTTTGATTGGTGCTTGGGACATTGCAGTTGTACAATCAGTGGCATTGTTGTTCATTTCACCACCAAAGAGTTGTTAGCCATTGCCGACTACATGTTTGGTTTTTCAGTTGTTGTCCTTTCGAACAACTGTTGATTGTTTCAACCAGCAGGTGTTTGATACTCCGCTAACGTTAACCACCACCGGTCAGGAGGAGATGCTGTAAATACTGCAGCCCGATGGCCGAACATGCTCCTTGTTGTAGATCTGTTGGCGGATTTACTGAACATAGGAAAAAAAGAAGGTAGAGCGTAATTTAACAAAATGGTTTGTTGTAGTGTCGTTGTTATCATCGCAATCCAGTTAGGTTGGAAATCTGGCAGATGCTCTTTTTTTTGTTGGCAAGGCATTTCATCTGCAGGCTATCGCATGCCTATGACAATCTCAAATTATAATCTGGAAAATAGAAAGAAAAATAATTATACATTTTTGATATCAAATGTAAAGAAGTATCGAAAAGCAAACTACAAAAGAATAATAAGGTTGCAGATAAATTTCCTTTTCAAAAAATAAGGCTCTGATTAGTGTCGCCTTTCCAATACAAACTGGTGCATTGATCAGCCATCAATTCAGAATCTTATTCAAAGTATATTGTTTTTATTTAAAGTCCAGTTTGCCTATAGAAACTTCCTTCATAAGAAAGAGGAAGGTATGCCGTTAATAACGAAAACCCATATGGCCACCACGACCACGCTTGCAGGACCATATCCTTTTCATGAAATTTCCCATAACCAAATCGCAAAGTGGCTGCCCTGTGTCCTCGATAGCCTCACGGATTCCCTCTTTGAAGTCTTAAATCGACGTTGCGCTTTTGGCGTAGACATTTTCTTTGACGTGGCCCCAAAGAAAGAAGTCGCAATGTGTTAAATCATAGGATCTCGGTGACCAATTGTGATCACCTCCTGGAGAGATAACACGCTGCGGAAACTTTTTAGTTTTGCGAACTGTGACTGCTAGATTTTCACCATTTTTGTAGTGAATTTTAATGATTTCAATGCGTTTTTGAACCGTGTATTACAACAATCAGCTCTGCCGATTACGAAACAAGTGCCAGCAACGAAAAAATTTTCTACTTACGCTTATGACCACTGCTACTGAAGAACGCAAGTTTGTGCAAAGTTCGAGAGACGGGAATTTGGCTGCCAGTGACAGATTCCTGGAACATACACATTAGGGTGGAGTGAAAAAATACTTTCTGTTTTTAATTTGAAAATTTCACACTCGGAAAGAAGTGTAGTTTGGGGTCCTGAATAATGGAAACATATGGAAAACAATTTGTAGTGGTCGCCTCTTGGATGGTAGCTAGTGTCTGGGCTTCCATCCTAGAGCCCCTCAAATTTGGACATTTTCTGCCAATTTGTGGTTGAATTGAAAAAAAAAACTCCGAAAAATTAATGAATCAACTTATTCCAAGTTTGAGGTTGTGCCGTACTCAAATAAAAGTATTTGAGGCAAGAAAAATAAAATAAAATTCCCCAAATCTTATACATAATTGGAAAATTTTTCGTTATGAAAAATTACCCAAAAAAAATGGGAAATTCTTCGTTATGAAAAATTGCCAAAAAAAATTTTAAATTTTTCGTTATGAAAACTTACCCAAAAAAATCGACATTTTTTATTGTGAAAAAATCTCCAAAAAAGTAGAAAATTTTTCGTTATGAAAAATTCCCCCAAAAATGGGAAATTTATCGTTATATGAAAAATGCGCCAAATAAAAAATTCTCCAAAAAAAAATCTTATACAAAATTGGAAAATTTTTCATTACGAAAAATTATCAAAAAAAAAATGGGAAATTTTTCGTTATGAAAAATTATCCAAAAAAAATCGAAAATTTATTATTGTGAAAAATTCCCCCAAAAAATGGAAAATTTTTCGTAATGAAAAATTCGCAAAAAAATGTTAGATCTTTCGTTATGAAAAATTACCCAAAAAAATCAAAATACTTTTATTGTGAAAAATTTCCCCAAAAAGTAGGAAATTTTTCGTTATTAAAATTTCCCCAAAAAGTAGGAAATTTTTCGTTATGAAAAATTCCCCCAAAAATGGGAAATTTATCGTTCTATAAAAAATGCGCAAAATACAATCCAAAAAAAAAAAAAATTCTCCAAAAAAATCTTATACAAAATTGGAAAATTTTTCATTACGAAAAATTACCCAAAAAAATGGGAAATTTTTATGAAAAATTCCCAAAAAAAAAATTTTAAATTTTTCTTTATGAAAAATTACCCAAAAAAAATGGAAAAATGTTCGTTATGAAAAATTCCCCAAAAAATTTTACATTTTTGAATTGCGGTCATTTTTCAAATGTGATAATTGGGTTCGTATTCCATACACATTATAAAAACAAAAACCGCGATATGATTTTTTCGGTTTTATTTGGGGTTTTTTTTTACATTTTAGGTCGAAATTACGAAAATGTAGTTGTATTTTTGGGGTATTTTACAGAATATATTAGTGTAATTTTTCATAAATTGTTTGGGAGATTTTTCAGAATCTTTGGAAACAATTTTATTTGGACTTTTTCCCATTTTAATTTGGGGTGATATTGCATAATTAAGAATCACCCCAAATTTTCATATTGCGCTTTCTGGGGGTATTTGTCATTTATTTCGGCGAAGTCTTCATTTGGGACATTCTTCATATTTTTGGCATTTTCATAAATTGTTTGGGGTTTTTTTCAGATTTTGTTGGGGAAATTTTCATATTGCGCTTTTTGGGGGTATTTTCCATTTATGTCGGCGAAGTCTTCATTTGGGACATTCTTCATATTTTTGGCATTTTCATAAATTGTTTGGGGGTTTTTTCACATTTTTTTGGGGAAATTTTCATATTGGGGGGTATTTTTTGGGGGTATTTTTCATTTATTTCGGCGAAGTCTTCATTTGGGACATTCTTCATGTTTTTGGTATTTTCATAAATTGTTTGGGGTTTTTTTCAGATTTTGTTGGGGAAATTTTCATATTGCGCTTTTGGGGGTATTTTTCATTTATTTCGGGGAAGTCTTCATTTGGGACATTCTTCATATTTTTGGCATTTTCATAAATTTTTTGGGGTAATTTTCATATTGCGCTTTTGGGGGTATTTTTCATTTATTTCGGCGAAGTCTTCTGTTGGGACATTCTTTATGTTTTTGGCATTTTCATTCTCTCAACTTCTTTTTACTCGATTAACTTATCATTCATTACAAAAAAAAAGGATTTTCATTTTACTTTCGCCGAGTATTTTCAAGGGAAAGACATTCTCAAAAATTTCGGCGAAAGACAGAACAGGGGCGGGAAAGTAAATTTTTTGAAGACGCGACTATTTGGGACAATTTGTGTTTTTAATTTTCCATTAGCTGGTGTGGTTGGTCCCGATTCACACTAGGCAATTTTAAGGATGACCTTTGGAATTTGCCTCTTGTGTTCACACAAGGAAATTCTTTTTCGGCAAATTTTGTTTGTTGTCATTACAAATGACTTTCAAAATATCATAATATGAAAAACACAAAAAGAAATTTCCAGCAAGGGTAAGTTTTGTCCCTTTCCTTCAAACTGAGAATTGCCAAGTGTGAATCGGTAAAAAAAATGTATTGACCAGAAACACTAAAAAAAAACTAAATTTTCGGAATCAAACCAAAATTGCGAAACTTTCCAAATTTTAAAGGCCAGGCGAGACCTCTAGAATTTTTAAAAAAAAATTGTTTTCCCTATTTGTCCCTTATTAAGGATCGCAAACTACATCTCTTTCCGGATGTTTACTTTACTCCACCATAATATACATCATCAGAGACTGACAGTTGGGGGGCGGTGACATCGTTGGCCCATTTCCATTGGGTAAACTGAGTCTGTGATCTTTGGGTTGCAGCAGGAGGGCTCGCTGTGCCACACAACCAAACGCCACAATCGATCTTTTGCTCGCCACAATTCGGCAGCTGTGTCATCAGCCATCTCGTTGATTCAATATTATGTGTTATAAACAGGCAAATTTTAATCGACATATTACGACTTTCTGTAATACACAATTTTGTAGAATTCTTGCTACAAAAATGTTATTGTGCAGCCTCCATCCATACGTTGGCAAACAACGATAACCCAACCTAATCTCCCGCCATCTATCGCTGTCACGATATCGTTGCCCTAATGCAAACACACTCACGTGTCACCAGCACACAGCCAGCCCAATAGCAAATCAGGGTTTTCCTACGGCAAACACCAGCTCCATAAGATGACGAAGCATCCACCGTGAAATGTGGGACAACACATTATGTTATTTTGATAAGTTAGACCTCAGTTTACGATTCGATGGCATTTTCTTGTTCAACACAATCAAAAACAAACGAATCATTTGCCAACAAATAAAACTTAAAAGAAAAAATCATAACAAAATGCCACAAAATGCACACATCATGCGTATCGTGTAACAACTCGTGCGTAGTCGCCTCAACAACACTTACTCACATATACAAACACACACATACTCGTATGTGTGAACGGTTATGTTCACTGCCTTCGACTTGGCTGGCAAAGGAATTGAGTTGTGGTGGAGATGATGGATCATCTATAACAATTGATTCTCATATTATAAAAAAAAAGCTTAGCGTGTGTGGCTGTAATATTGTATTTGATTAGAATATTCGCAGACATATAAGGAGACAGGATGAGAGAGAGAGAGGGGGGAGAGTGTGATAGGAGGGAGTGAGAGAGACAGAAAGATAGAGAGAGATATAGAGAGAGGGGGAGAGAGAGATATAGAGAGACCGAGATAGACAGAGCGATATAGAGAGACCGAGATAGAGAGAGCGATATAGAGACACAACTCCAAGAGACTCCACACTTATTACAACGTGCTACACACATTCTGTCCTATGAACCAAATTTACTTTTTCGGAAAGGGGATAAAAAATAAAAATACATGTGTATAGGCGATTTTCATGTACACGTCAGCGTCAATCGAGCTGATTTTTGGCAGGCAGACTCGTGGAAATGTCTGTATCACGTCAAATTTTTTAAAAAATAGATTTTTATCAATTCTCAGATTTTCCTAAATTTTTTGTAAATGATTATCGTTTTTTTTAAGGTTTCAGTTCAAAAAACATTTTCTTTCGTAACGCTTAAGTAGTTTAAAAATTTGGAGTCTCTTCAAGTTATGCTAAGAAAAGTGAAAAAAATATTTTTTTTTCAAAAGTAATAAAAATTGGGGAAAATCTGAGAATTGATAAAAATTGTTTTTAAAAAATTTGACGTGAATATGTCCGAATATGTGCATTTGGTTCATAGGACAGAAAAAAATCTATTTTTTGTAACACGGTGTAATCCACTACAATTTCTAGTCAAAGGTTTTCGAATATTAAATAAACTGTCACACTTTCTGAAAGGCAAATATTAAATTACTCCAGGTAATTTCAAATGTCATGGCAACTGTTGCATTGACTTTAACGAACAAGTGCCTGAAGTCTGTTAATTGTCTGTTAATGGCTTTGGCTTGTGTATGGGTCCCTTCAGCCGCAAAATGATAAACCGATTAAGAGCTTCTGAAGTAATCAACGAAATGTGTGTAAACTTCTCAAACTCATAATAAATTAAATTTATCAAATTGGATTTAAAAGAGTTCATCTTGTACCAAATGACAAACACACACACACATTTGTGTGGCAATTATGGTGAAATTTCGAAAAGAAATTGAAAGAAAATCAGAGGCTTGAAAAAAAGGTTTACAGCGACTTCAACACATACAACGCTTTTGGTCACACAAGATTTTTAAAAAAAAATTGAGAATTACAAAAATCTGCCAAATGAACTTTGGCACGGGCAAAAGACGCTTGTATGGAACTGGTGGTGGTCGGAAACCAATTACAACAACAACGAAATTATACAGGGTTATACATTTTGTGGTTTCAAAAGTATGGAGCTGAAATTCGACATCTGTCAAACTAAGTTGTTAAACCAATTTTTTTGTTCTTTTCAGTTGGAAGTCTGACATTGACGAAAATGGATCGCTTAACTATCACACAACGCGTAAAAATTATAAAAAACCTACTACACAAAAATGGTGATTCTGGCATAGCCACTAGGGTGGAGTGAAATTCAAAAAAAAAAAGTTAACCTCGGATGTAGTCTGGGGTCCTAATGAGGGGAAAAATAAAGAAAAACAATTTAAAAAATTTTAATTCCTCGAAATTTGGAAATTATCGCTACTTTGGCGTTGATTTTAGAAAAATCCTAAAAAGTTGTATGTCAATAAATGTTTGCAATAGCGTAAACAATGAAATTAGGGCATGAAAAAATTTAAAAAAAATTTTCTCATTGTTCAAAAATTTCAAAAAGTAAAATAAGTCAAATCGTCCCTTCTTCAGAAAATTGACTGAACAATGAAATCGCCACCAAAACTACAAATATTAGTCGATTGTCCTCATATTTGCCTCAAATACTTTTGTTTGGGCACTGAACAAGCTCAAACTTTTAAATTTCGAATAAGTTAAGTCGTTAATTTTTAGGATTTTTCTAAAATCAACGCCAAAATAGCGATAATTTCCAAATTTCGAGGGAGTGGCGCGACCCCTAAACATTTTTTAAAATTTTTTTTCTTTATTTTTCCCCTCATTAGGACCCCAGACTACATCTCTTTCCGAGGTTAACTTTTTCAAATTAAAAAAAAAGCATGTTTTCACTCCACCCTAATAGCCACATATCGCGCCTTAAGAGGAGATTATGGTTTATGGTTATGAAGCACATTTCTCACTCGTTGGGTGATGTTAATAAACAAAATTGTAGTATTTGGTATTCTGAGAATCCTCCGGTAATTGAAGAGAGGCCATTACATCCACAAAAAGTCACTGTTTGGTGGGCTCTTTGGTCCGAAGGTGTGATTGGACCTTACGACGAGGGAAAGACTGTCACCGTCAATTCGGAGCGTTATGGTCGTATGATAACCGACTTTATTTTGCCTGCTATTGAAGAATACGACTTGGAGAATATGTGGTTTCAATACGATGGTGCCACATGCCCCACAACTCGAGCGAATGTGGCTTTATTGCAAGAGACATTTCCTGGCCGCGTAATATCTCGTCGTGGCGACATCAGCTGGCCACCAAGACTGTTTTTGTGAGGCTACGCGACTGACCGTGTTTATGCCGATAAACCTTGAACTCTTGAGCACTTAAGAAACAAGCAGTCGTCAAGTTATGGCTGAGATACCGCCCAATATTTTTTTGTATTTAAGCTCGAGATCTTGTTGTTTTGTTTTTTTAATTTTAATATTTATTATTTTCAATATTTCGTCTTTCGTCGAAAGACATTTTCAGGAATTCTACAAAGGACATATTTTTATTAAAATATTACTTCAGATCTATTACATTTTTGTACGCTTCCCTTTTATTCGAGTTTCAAATTAGTTCTCTAAAATTTTTAGTCACAGCTTTTTCTTTCCCTACAATTTCTTCTCTGAATAAACAAAAGTTAATCAAAGCAAAGCTTTGCACACAAATACCCCAAAAACAACAAAAAACCTAATTAAATCCATAATAAAACAGTAATTTTTATTAAAATCCTCATCTTAATTCCAACAATGATAAGAATATTAAATTACCAAAAAAAAAAAAAAAAAATTATTACAAAACACAAAAGAATCCGAAAACCCAAAGTCATCACAGAGGTCAGTTTAAACTATTGTCATGTCCATTGTCCAATACCAACAGCAGGAACAGCCATTATGGTCTATGCCAAACTACACCACAAGAATGACAACTACCCCAGTGGCCGGACAAATGAGAGGAGACAAAGCATTTGTAATGATTTCTACTGGCAACTGAAATGAATCTCAAATCAAAGCTGAATTTATACAAATGTATTCATATATTTTTTTTGTTAAATTCTTCTGTGTCATTGTGTTCACTATTTTTTTTGGGGGGGGGGTTTATTATGCACAGCAATGGAACGTCCTTTCAATGTGGACGCTCTGCAATATGTAAGCTCAATTCGATGAGAGGAGGATAATCGGAAGAAAATGGAGAAACAGGGTTTGTATAAAGTTCGGAGTGTTTTCGTGACTAGCCACCGTATAGATAAGAAATTGAACCCTATTTGTAGCAAGCTAAATTTGTAACATAAAGTGGCGGAAGTAAAACGCAAAATGCTTTATAAATAAAAAAATTAAAAAAAAATCTAATTCTAAATTCAAAATTCAAAATTGTTGGACAAAAATAAAAAAAAAAATTTAGATGTAGACAGAAATTTTAGACTTTTTTCAAAAAATTGATTTCTTCATGCATAGCCGATCTTAATCTGAGCCAGACAATGTTTTCATTTGTATGATTGCACAAATGGTTCGGGCAAAATTGGATTCAGAAAATGAGTTTTCTGAAAATGGAATATTTGAAAGGCACTTGAATCTATTTTGCCAATTTCTCAGCAGCGGACAGTGGTGTCGACACGATGATGGTATTTAATTAAAGCTAGACTGTAGGACTACTATTAACCCACCGAGAGTTGCATACTATGATCATGTTCACAGGATTTATTGCGTATCCTATGATGCACTCCCAAATTCTATTTTTTGTCCATTAATCTGTTATGGCTAATGTGATGTTAATTATATTTGGTTATAATTACATTATTTTCAAGGGAGAATACATCCAAGTGCAAAAGATATGAAAATTCGAAAATAAATATTTTTGACCGAAAAAAAAAACAAAGGGGTTAACCCATTAAAATTTTTGATTTTTTTGAAAATATTAGATTTTGTACAAATTTAGACATAGCGTAGCGGACCTTAGTCTGAGCCCGACGATGTTTTCCTTTTTTAGATTGAACAAATTATTCGGGAGAAATTGGGTTAAAAAAATGAGGTTTCCTAAAATAAGTGTTTCGAAAGTCCCTTGAGACTTTTTGTCCAATTTTTCAGCAACCGACTATGGTACTGAAACGAGTGTGGTATCAAATTAAAGCTAGACTTCAGGACTATTATTAACCCACTGAAAGTTGTATGCTACAATCATTTACAAAGGATTTATTCGGTATTCCACGGTGCACTCTCAAATTGTATTTTTGCACCATTAATCTGTAATGGCTAATGTTATCTAAACAACATTTGATTATAATTACATCATTTGGAAGGCAGAACACATCCAACTCCTAAATATTTGGAAATTCGAAAAAAAATATTTTGACCTAAAAAAAGCAAAGGGGTTAACCCATCAAAATTTTGGATTTTTTTGAAAATATAGATTTTGTTCAAGTTTTGCTCATGCTTAGCAGACGTTCATCCGAGCAAGACGATGTTTTCATTTTTTAGATTGAACAATTTGTTCGGGAGTAATTGGCTTCAGAAAATGGGGTTTTCTTAAAATTGGAGATTCGATAGTCCTTTGAAAATATTTGAACATCCACATCTACATCTAAATCTACATCTACATATACATCTACATTTCCATCTAATACTTCTAATACTACTAATATTAAAACTAGTACTAATACTAATACTAATACTAATACCAATACTAAAACTAGTACTAATACTAATACTAATACTAATACTAATACTAATACTAATACTAATACTAATACTAATACTAATACTAATACTAATACTAATACTAATACTAATACTAACTACTACTACTAATAATAAAACTAAAACTAGTACTAATACTAATACTAGTACTAATACTAATACTGTTACTAATATTAATACCAATACTAATACTAACTACTAATACTAAAACTAGTACTAAAACTAGTACTAATACTAAAACTAGTACTAATACTAAAACTAGTACTAATACTAACTACTACTACTAATAATAAAACTAAAACTAGTACTAATACTAATACTAGTACTAATACTAATACTAGTACTAATACTAATACTGTTACTAATATTAATACCAATACTAATACTAACTACTAATACTAAAACTAGTACTAAAACTAGTACTAATACTAAAACTAGTACTAATACTAAAACTAGTACTAATACTAAAACTAGTACTAATACTAAAACTAGTACTAATACCAATACTAATACTAATACTGTTACTAATACTAATACCAATACTAATACTAACTACTAATACTAATACTAAAACTAGTACTAATACTAAAACTAGTACTAATACTAAAACTAGTACTAATAATAAAACTAATACTAAAACTAATACTAAAACTAGTACTAATACTAATACTAGTACTAATACTAAAACTAGTACTAATACTAAAACTAATACTAAAACTAGTACTAATACTAAAACTAATACTAAAACTAGTACTAAAACTAGTACTAATACTAAAACTAGTACTAATACTAAAACTAAACCTAGTACTAATACTAAAACTAGTACTAATACTAAAACTAGTACTAATACCAATACTAATACTAACTACTAATACTAATACTAAAACTAGTACTAAAACTAGTACTAATACTAAAACTAGTACTAATACTAAAACTAGTACTAATACTAAAACTAGTACTAATACCAATACTAATACTAACTACTAATACTAAAACTAGTACTAAAACTAGTACTAATACTAAAACTAATACTAAAACTAATACTAAAACTAGTACTAATACTAAAACTAATACTAAAACTAGTACTAAAACTAGTACTAGTACTAAAACTAGTAGTAATACTAAAACTAGTACTAATACTAAAACTAGTACTAATACTAAAACTAGTACTAATACTAATACTAAAACTAGTACTAATACTAAAACTAGTACTAAAACTAGTACTAATACTAATACTAAAACTAGTACTAAAACTAGTACTAAAACTAGTACTAAAACTAGTACTAATACTAAAACTAGTACTAATACTAAAACTAGTACTAATACTAAAACTAGTACTAATACTGATACTAAAACTAATACTAAAACTAGTACTAAAACTAATACTAATACTAAAACTAGTACTAATACTAAAACTAGTACTAATACCAATACTAACTAATACTAATAATAATACTAATACTAATACTAGTAATGAATTAATCAATTAATGAATTAATCAATCAATGAATTAAACCATTAATCAATTAATAAGTTAAAAAATTAATAAGTTAATCAATTAATAAGTTATTCAATTAATCAATAATTCAATTAGTCAAGTAATCAATAAACCTATTAATCACTTAAGCTATTACTCATTTAATCGATTGATGATTATCAGAGTTTTTATTGTGTGGGGCACTCTCAAATTGTATTTTTTTACCTTTAATCTGTAAAGGCACATGTTATACAAAGAGTATGTGGTTATAATTGCTTCATTTCCATGGCTGAATACATCTGAGAGATAAAGGGGTGTGCTAAGGGGTTAACCCATCCTAATTTTTGATTTTTTTTTTTTTAAATAGATTTTTTCAAATTTTGCTCATGATTAGTGGACGGTAATCTGATCAAGATTTTAAGATTGAACAAATTGTTCGGGAAAAATTTGATAAAACAGAAACTTTCTTCAATGTAGGTTCGATATGCTTCTGATATTGCCTTGTGAAATGTACTGACACCAGATTTATACAAATTGAAGATGAAGATGATTTACAACTTCCCTTGTACTACCTCTTATCACTTCCCTTCCTCTAGAAACCCCATTAAAAATACCTCAATTTGTATGAAACGAAAATGCAAAATTTACATAAAAGAATTCAGGAATTTGTGAAAGTCATGCAATGTTTTCTACATTTTTCAAATGTAGTTGTATACGGTTTATTTTTTTGTCTTATCGAAATAAATTATGGAAATGTCCAACAAAAATCCCACAAAAAGAATCCTTTTTTTGTAAACAAAATATTTAACATAACCCCATTTCTCAAACCACTTGCAGTAGGTAAAACTTTTTGTAAGGACGTGTTCAACACCTCACGTAAAAAAGAATTCGTACACACCTGAAAATTCGTCCATTTTATTTAACCAAAATATTTTTCTTGTCCAAACCAACGCCGTTAACAAATCGAAATATATGTGAAGCCATTAAACAACTTTCAACATGTGTCTGTCCGTCAGAAAAGAGAAAGTGTCATACGATAAACATTAAAATGAAGATGCAAATATTTACATAGACATGAACCATGTGGGTAAAAAGGAGCCACAAAAAGGAACTTTTGACAAAATAAAAAAAAAATAAAACATCAAGTGTGTGTCCCTTTTGTCAACACTTTACTTTAATATGAGTTGGCCAATGTTACTATTGCTTTTGGGTTCTTTTAACAAATTTAAAACGTGTCTTAAATATTAAACTAACTTTTTTAGGTTGGCATAGTCGGTTATGACAGCAATGGAAGGGAAGGAAAGGCAAGGCAAAGATGAAAGATGTTGTTCATTTCTCCTACAACCGGGAAGTTGGGTCAACCTCGTTGGCTTGGCCATCTGTCTGGTTTAACACTCTGTGGTACGGCGGTATGTGTTGTACATTCGTTGGTAATACCCATGTTAGTCCCATAACCATTACAAATTATACAGACAGAGTTAGAATCACCTTCTACATCGATTTAGACCCCTTTGTTCATCTGTCCACCAGCTTAAAATATACAGTTACTCTTTTCAAATTTGTAAAATTTAATAAAAAATATTTATTCTAAATATTTATAACTGAAGAATAAAGTTAACCAATAAATAAATTACAAACGGGTTTAAAGGCGAGTATCTCCTCAAACTGTGAGAAAATTACCTACGATTTATCAAACAATCTGCTTAACAATATTTTCCAATAAACATTGTCTTACTCAGATTAAGGTCGGTAGTTCGGTTAGTTGTAGTTGTAGGCGCCCCGGTAGGCGAGTTGGTAGCGTGCTTGCCTATCAGCGTGGGGGTTGTGGGTTCGATTCCCACCAGAGGCTTTGGTCTGTCGCTGCAAAAATCTAGCCATATGGTCTTTGTCACCCGGTTTACCCTTGCACCCAAAATTAGAATATAAATTTACTTTGTATTGTAATTAATAATAAATAAATAAAAAAAAAATAGTTGAAGTTGTAGTATTTTCAAGAGACTTTTGAAAAATAAACTCTAATTTTGAGAGAAATCGATTTTCTGAACTCTATTTCTCCCGAAAAATTTGTCCAATTTAAAAAATGAAAACATCGTCTTGCTCAGATTACGGTCCGCTATGATATTGGTAAATTTAAACAAAATAAATTTTTTCAAAAAAATCTAAAATTTGGATGGGTTAACCCCTTTGCGTTTTTTTTGGCCAAAATATTTTTTTCCGAATTTCCAAATCTTTATCACTTAGATGTATTCAGGCATCGAAATGATGCAATTATAACCACAAACACTTTGTATAACATTAGCCTTTACAGATTAAAGGTAAAAAAATACAATTTGAGAGTGCCCCACACAATAAAAACTCTGAAAATCATCAAACGATTAATTGATTAAATGAGTAATAGCTTAAATGATTAATAGGTTTATTGATTACTTCACTAATTGAATTATTGGTTAACTGATTAATTGAATAACTTATTAATTGATTAATACATTAATTGATTAATTCATTACTAGTATTATTATTATTAGTATTTGAATTAGTATTAGTAATAGTAATAGTATTAGTATGAGTATTTGTATTAGTATTAGTAGTTAGTATTAGTATTGGTATTAGTAGTTAGTATTAGTATTGGTATTAGTATTAGTAGTTAGTATTAGTAGTTAGTATTAGTATTGGTATTAGTAGTTAGTATTAGTAGTTAGTATTAGTATTAGTATTAGTATTAGTATTAGTATTAGTATTAGTATTAGTATTAGTATTAGTATTAGTATTAGTATTAGTATTAGTATTAGTATTAGTATTAGTATTAGTATTAGTACTAGTTTTAGTATTAGTACTAGTTTTAGTATTAGTACTAGTTTTAGTATTAGTACTAGTTTTAGTATTAGTACTAGTTTTAGTACTAGTTTTAGTATTAGTAGTTAGTATTAGTATTGGTATTAATATTAGTAACAGTATTAGTATTAGTACTAGTATTAGTATTAGTACTAGTATTAGTATTAGTACTAGTTTTAGTTTTATTATTAGTAGTAGTAGTTAGTATTAGTACTAGTTTTAGTATTAGTACTAGTTTTAGTATTAGTACTAGTTTTAGTATTAGTAGTTAGTATTAGTATTGGTATTAATATTAGTAACAGTATTAGTATTAGTACTAGTATTAGTATTAGTACTAGTTTTAGTTTTATTATTAGTAGTAGTAGTTAGTATTAGTATTAGTATTAGTATTAGTATTAGTATTAGTATTAGTATTAGTATTAGTATTAGTATTAGTATTAGTATTAGTATTAGTATTAGTATTAGTATTAGTATTAGTATTAGTATTAGTATTAGTATTAGTATTAGTATTAGTATTAGTATTAGTATTAGTATTAGTATTAGTATTAGTATTAGTATTAGTATTAGTATTAGTATTGGTATTAGTACTAGTATTAGTATTAGTAGTATTAGAAGTATTAGATGGAAATGTAGATGTATATGTAGATGTAGATTTAGATGTAGATGTGGATGTTCAAATATTTTCAAAGGACTATCGAATCTCAAATTTTAAGAAAACCCCATTTTCTGAAGCCAATTACTCCCGAACAAATTGTTCAATCTAAAAAATGAAACCATCGTCTTGCTCGGATGAACGTCTGCTATGCATGAGCAAAACTTGAACAAAATCTATATTTTCAAAAAAATCCAAAATTTTAATGGGTTAACCCCTTTGCTTTTTTTTCGGTCAAAATATTTTTTTTTCGAATTTCCAAATATTTAGGAGTTGGATGTGTTCTGCCTTCCAAATGATGTAATTATAATCACATGTTGCTTAGATAACATTAGCCATTACAGATTAATGGTCAAAAAAATACAATTTGAGAGTGCACCATGGAGTACCGAATAAATCCTTTGTAAATGATTTTAGCATACAACTTTCAGTTGGTTAATGATAGTCCCGAAGTCTAGCTTTAATTTGATACCACACTCGTTTCAGTACCATAGTCGGTTGCTGCGAAATTGGACAAAAAGTCTCAAGGGACTTTCGAAACACTTATTTTAAGAAACCTCATTTTTTTTGACCCAATTTCTTCCCACCAATGTGTTCAATCTAAAAAAGGAAAACATCGCCTTGATCACCTTGATTACCGTCCACTAATCATGAGCAAAATTTGAACAAAATCTTTTTTTCAAAAAAAAAATCAAAAATTAGGATGGGTTAACCCCTTAGCACACCCCTTAGCACACACCTTTATCTCTCAGATGTATTCAGCCATCGAAATGATGCAATTATAACCACATACTCTTTGTATGCCTTTACAGATTAAAGGTAAAAAAAATACAATTTGAGAGTGCCCCACACAATAAAAACTCTGAAAATCATCAATCGATTAATTGTTTAATTGAATAATGATTAATGGGTTTATTGATTATTTGACTAATTGAAGTATTGATTAACTGATTAATTGAATAACTTATTAATTGATTAACTTATTAATTTTTTAACTTATTAATTGATTAATGGTTTAATTCATTGATTGATTAATTCATTAATTGATTAATTCATTAATTCATTACTAGTTTTAGTATTAGTACTAGTTTTAGTATTAGTATTAGTTTTAGTATTAGCTTTAGTACTAGTTTTAGTATTAGTATTAGTACTAGTTTTAGTATTAGTATTAGTACTAGTTTTAGTATTAGTATTAGCATTAGTATTAGTATTAGTATTAGTATTAGTATTAGTATTAGCATTAGCATTAGCATTAGTATTAGTATTAGTATTAGTATTAGTATTAGTATTAGTATTAGTATTAGTATTAGTATTAGTATTAGTATTAGTATTAGTATTAGTATTAGTATTAGTATTAGTATTAGTATTAGTATTAGTATTAGTATTAGTATTAGTATTAGTATTAGTATTAGTATTAGTATTAGTATTAGTATTAGTATTAGTATTAGTATTAGTATTAGTATTAGTATTAGTATTAGTATTAGTATTAGTATTAGTATTAGTATTAGTATTAGTATTAGTATTAGTATTAGTATTAGTATTAGTATTAGTATTAGTATTAGTATTAGTATTAGTATTAGTATTAGTATTAGTATTAGTATTAGTATTAGTATTAGTATTAGTATTAGTATTAGTATTAGTATTAGTATTAGTATTAGTATTAGTATTAGTATTAGTATTAGTATTAGTATTAGTATTAGTATTAGTATTAGTATTGGTATTAGTATTAGTATTAGTATTAGTATTAGTATTAGTATTAGTATTAGTATTAGTATTAGTATTAGTATTAGTATTAGTATTAGTATTAGTATTAGTATTAGTATTAGTATTAGTATTAGTATTAGTATTAGTATTGGTATTAGTAGTATTAGATGTAGATGTGGATGTTCAAATATTTTCAAAGGACTATCGAATCTCCAATTTTAAGAAAACCCCATTTTCTGAAGCCAATTACTCCCGAACAAATTGTTCAATCTAAAAAATGAAACCATCGTCTTGCTTGGATGAACGTCTGCTATGCATGAGCAAAACTTGAATAAAATCTATTTTTTTCAAAAAAATCGAAAATTTTGATGGGTTAACCCCTTTGTTTTTTTTTAGGTCAAAATATTTTTTTTCGAATTTCCAAATATTTAGGAGTTGGATGTGTTCTGCCTTTCAAATGATGTAATTATAATCACATGTTGTTTAGATAACATTAGCCATTACAGATTAATGGTGAAAAAATACAATTTGAGAGTTCACTGTGGAATACCGAATAAATCCTTTGTAAATGATTGTAGCATACAACTTTCAGTGGGTTAATAATAGTCCTGAAGTCTAGCTTTAATTTGATACCACACTCATTTCAGTACCATAGTCGTTTGCTGAGAAATTGGACAAAAAGTCTCAAGGGACTTTCGAAACACTTATTTTAAGAAATCTCATTTTTTAACACAATTTCTTCCGAACAATTTGTTCAATCTAAAAAATGAAAACATGGTCGGGCTCAGATTAAGGTCCGCTATGCATGAGCAAAATTTGAACAAAATCTAATTTTTTTCCAAAAAATCTCTGTTTTTTTTTCGGTCAAAATTTTTTTTTTTTGAATTTTCATATCTTTTGCACTTGGATGTATTCTCCCTTGAAAATAATGTAATTATAACCAAATATAATTTACATCACATTATCCATAACAGATTAATGGACAAAAAATAGAATTTGGGAGTGCATCATAGGATACACAATAAATCCTGTGAACATGCTCATAGTATGCAACTCTCGGTGGGTTAATAGTAGTCCTATAGTCTAGCTTTAATTTAATACCATCATCGTTTCGATACCACTGTCCGCTGCTGAGAAATTCAAATTTCCCATTTTCAGAAAACGCATTTTCTGAACTCCATTGCAAATTATTTGTTCATCGTCTTGCTTAGATTAAAATCCGCTATGTGTGAGAAAATGTCAATGATGTGCGAAATCCCTTAACATCTCCATTGGTCTAATACTGTATTAGTAAGTGTACAACATCATATTTTTCGTTTAACAATTCCCCAGTGATTGTCTCGGGATTATTGAAATCATACAGACGTTCTTTCGCGTTTTGGTTTTTCAAAGTCTACATGTGTGGTTTCCATCTGAAGCGGGTTTTTTTTTAATATAATTCATTTTATTACCATAAAAATATATTTATATAACTTTGGTTAAAAGCCGTGGATTTGCATTGTAGAGGCTAAAAAAGGCAACTATAATTACATACCAGATATAGTGTATACTTAAACATATGTTTTTGCTTTCTTCTCTCGATTGGAGCGATTTATCTCGATTACGAACCCTGTCTCACCCAAAATTGTCATCATCAAGTAATATTTTCATATAAAAAACATATATTTATGAATTATGGGCAACGGAACAGAAAGGACAGACACTCTAACGAACGCTTTATGTTCCAACGACAAAAGTTCAAAATCAAAATCATTACAACAATAGAAACAAAAACACAACAGACACCAGGAACTTCTGGTTTTCCGGGGAGTGATAATTGAATTTAAAAAAAACCACTTCTCCTTTCCATGCAAACTTCTCTGGTACGTTGTTGTTGTTAGTATCGTCTGTTGTCGTACTAATTTTCTTTTGTAGATGTCGTTGGATGTCATT